>CM066034.1:915096443-916296443 GCA_033557465.1 Ichthyophis bannanicus
TTAAAAAAGAGATAGAGAAGCTTTTAAACTAGAAAATAGGGGAAAGCCGACAGTCACCCAAGAGCGCATGGTTCGGACAAAGGTATCCTTGAAGGATACTACCAAAAGCAGTGAGGTTCCAAAAGGGAGTATAGTAGCCCAAATGCCCTTGAGTAAGGAGCAGACTGAGCATAAAGATTCCCAATTACCCATGCCTACCAATAGCCAGATTAATATTAATAAAATACAGTCTCTAAAATGCTTGTATGCCAATGCTAGAAGTCTAAACAATAAGATGGGAGAATTAGAATATATAGCACTAAATGAGAGGTTAGATATGATTGCACTCTCAGAGACATGGTGGAAGGAGGATAACCAGTGGGACACTGTGATACCTGGATACAAACTATATCGTAATGATAGAGCTGAACAAATTGGTGGAGGGGTTGCGCTCTATGTTAGAGAGGGCATTGAGTCAGAAAGGATTAAAGTTTTGCAGGGAACAAAATTTGCTGTAGAATCTCTATGGATTGAAATTCCATTTATGAAGGGGAAGGTGATGGCAGTGGGAGTATACTATCGACCGCCTGGCCAGAATGAACAAATGGATGATGAAATGCTCAAAGAAATCAAGGAAGCTAACAAAAGCCACAACAGAGTAGTAATAATGGGTGATTTCAATTACCCCGGTATCGACTGGGACAGTGTCACAGCAGGACAAGCTAACGAGATAAAGTTTCTAGATGAAATAAATGACTGCTTCTTGGAGCAGCTGATTCATGAACCAACCAGAGGGGAAGCCATACTGGACCTAGTCCTTAGTGGAACGCCAGATCTGGTGCAAGAAATAAGGGTGTTGGGACCACTTGGCAATAGTGATCATAGTATGATCATGTTTGATTTAATCAGTGGAGGACAGATAGTAAAGGAATCCACAGTACTACCTTTTAACTTTCAAAAGGGAGACTATGATAGAATGAGGAATATAGTTCGGAAAAAAACTAAAAGGAGCGGTTCCAAAGGTTAAAGACTTACAGCAAGCTTGGGTGTTATTTAAAAATACTATCCTCGAAGCCCAGACCAGCTGTATTTCACGCATTAAGAAAAGTGGAAGAAAGTCCAAAAAACTGCCAGCATGGTTTAAAGGTGAGGTCAGAGAGGCTGTTGCTGCCAAAAGAGCAACCTTCAGGAAATGGAAAAAAGAGCCAAATGATGAAAACTGGAAACAGCACAAGCACTGGCAAGTTAAATGCAAAGCATTGATAAGGCAGGCAAAGCGGGACTTTGAGAAGAAGAAACTTGCTACGGAAGCAAAAACACGAAATAAAGACTTTTTCAAGTACATTCGTAGCAAAAGGCCTGTGAGAGAGTCAATTGGACCGTTAGATGATAGAGGGGTTAAAAGGGGCAGTAAGAGGAGACAAGGCTATAGCAGAGAGACTGAATGAATTCTTTGCTTCGGTCTTTACTGAGGAAGATGTAGGGATGTTACCCAAGACTGAAGTGGTATTTAAAGGTGATACTGCAGAGGAATTGAGAGAAATATCGCTACACCGGGAAGATATATTACAACTATTTGATAAACTGAATAGTAGCAAATCACCTGGACCGGATGGTATACATCCCAGAGTGTTGAAAGAACTGAAATATGAGATTGCAGACCTGCTATTGGTAATCTGTGAACTTTCATTAAAATCATCTGTAATACCTGAAGATTGGAGGGTCGCCAACGTAACACCAATTTTTAAAAAGGGTTCCAGGGGTGACCCGGGAAATTACAGACCGGTGAGCCTGACGTCAGTACCAGGGAAAATGGTAGAAACCATCATAAAGAACAAAATTACACAGCATGTAGATAGTCATGGCCTAATGGGAGACAGCTAACATGGCTTTAGACAAGGAAGATCTTGTCTTACTAATCTTATCTGTTTTTTTGAAGGTGTGCATAAACAGGTAGACAAAGGTGAGTCGGTTGATATAGTGTATCTGGACTTTCAGAAAGCTTTTGACAAGGTCCCCCATCATAGACTTTTGGCAAAGCTAAAAAGTCATGGGATAGGAGGCAGTGTACTATTGTGGATCGGGAACTGGTTAAAAGATAGAAAGCAGAGGGTAGGGCTAAATGGCCAATATTCCCAATGGAAAAAGGTGAATAGTGGAGTACCCCAGGGATCTGTACTGGGTCCGCTACTTTTTGACATATTCATAAATGACCTGGAAAAGGGAATAACTAGTGAGGTTATCAAATTTGCAGATGACACAAAACTGTTTAAAGTTGTTAAAACCCAAGAGGATTGTGGAAAACTGCAGGAAGATCTGGATAAATTGGAAGACTGGGCATCCAAATGGCAGATGAAATTTAATGTGGACAAGTGCAAAGTTATGCACCTAGGAAAGAACAACCCACACTATAGTTACACGATGCAAGGCTCCACATTAGAAACCACCACCCAGGAAAAAGATTTAGGAGTCATCGTGGATAACATGTTAAAACCCTCCGCCCAGTGTGCAGCGGCGGCCAAGAAAGCAAATAGAATGCTAGGTATCATAAGGAAAGGGATGGAGAATAAAACAAAGGATATTATAATGCCTCTGTATCGCTCCATGGTACGACCACACCTTGAATATTGTGTGCAATTCTGGTCACCGTATCTTAAAAAGGACATAGAGTTATTAGAAAAAGTACAGAGAAGAGCCACCAAATTGGTGAAGGGGATGGAAGGCTACTCCTATGAAGAGAGGCTAAAAAGGTTAGGGCTCTTTAACCTGGAAAAGAGACGGCTGAGGGGAGATATGATAGAGGTCTAAATTAATGAATGGGGTGGAACGGATAAACGTGGATCAATTGTTTACGCTATCAGAATATAGAAGGACTAGGGGACATGTAATGAAGCTACGGGGTAAACTATTTAAGACAAATAAGAGAAAATATTTCTTCACTCAACGTGTAATCAAACTCTGGAATCTGTTACCGGAGGATGTAGTAAGGGCTGTTAGTATAGCTGGGTTTAAAAAAGGTTTGGACAAGTTCCTGGAGGAAAGGTCCATAAACCACTATTAAAAAGGGACCCAGGATATCAATGCTTCACCTAGTACAAGCACTGCAGAACCTGTGTCTTTTGGGGAAACTGCTAGGTACTGTCACACCTCCTCTGGCCAAGCGGTAGCCTCCTGTATTGCAAGGCCCCTGGAGGGTGGTAGTTGTGCCTTTATGAATATAAACGCAAACACTTCTTTCTTCAAATCAAAGGGTTTTTATTCCCCGTCCCATTGAGGGTATTTTATCTTCAAGTAACATAAATTACATGCTTTGCTTGGACATCTCATGTACAATAACAAATGTAAACATAACTTGCTTTCTTCAGCTTTTAAAGGAGAAATAAACAAAAGAACAAAAAGCTTAAGTATTGCTGTAAGGTTCTCTCCCTGGTAGCTGAGAATAGAGCATACCTCTGTTCTGCCTCGAGAGAGAGAGTTACAGGCTTGTTGCTGTATTACTGAAGTTAAGACACCAAGTTACTTTCCTTATCTCAGGGAGAATTCAGGTTCAATTAATGATAAAGAACAATTCATTAATTCTTGTGTATCATTCTCCTCAGCATTCTGGTATTCCATCATCTCTGGTTGACTGGTATATTCATTCTGTACTTTGGGAGTACTATGAGAGACTTGCTGCCTAAGCACGTCAACCAGGAAGTTCTTTTCTTTCACCGGGCTAGAGCCTCTCTGGGTATTACCATATATACGGGAATAGAGATTTCCCAGGCACTGCCCCTGCTGGTACTTTTGAGTAGAGCTTAGCCCCTTACTTGCTCTGCTCGTGGGATAATTAAGGGAACTTTCCAACCTATCCAGGTTTCCCTTTTGTAACCCAGCTGAGCTGAATCGGAGTGCTCGTGACGGAGTTTCAGACGGAGCTGTGAACTTACAATTACAAAACTCTTCAGCTTTATCTGGTAAGTAAAAGCTTTTCTCTTGCTCATACACACTATTTGGCTGTGGATATCTCTCTGATTTATTCAGGTCCTCGGGTTCCCTCTGACCTTCATATGGGCACTCTAATTGCTCCAGAGTTTCTTTATCACTCTCTCTTGCATTCTCATACCTGTGCCATGCTTCCCGGGGCTTTAGCTGCCCTCTCTGTATTTTCTCCAAGTATGTCCTTGGCTGCCACGGCTTCTCTCTCTCTCTCTCTCTCAGCTCCGGCACCAGCTCCTGGCTTTGCCTTACTCCTGATCCTAATCCGGATCCTAAACTGTCTCTGAATGTCTGAGAGCTTGTTTTAAACCAGCGTTCGCTTGCTCCACCCTTAGTTAGCTGAACCCTGTCAGGTGAAGTGAATTCCCTTCCTGTGCTAGCTGGGTGTGTCCTGATTGAGCTTTTGCACGTGTTCCTGCGTTGCTCAGGGTAACTATCTGACACTTTCTTGTTTACCCTGTCACTTTTTCTGTTTTCACTTGTGCTGGCCTGCATTTCCTCTGTCTGTACAGGGTCTACCCTGTTACAGTACGTATGACCTAGATTGGCCACTGTTGGAAACAGGATACTGGGCTTGATGGACCTCGGTCTGACCCAGTATGGCATTTCTTATGTTCTTATGTTCTTATCTTGAGAAGCAAATGTTTCAGATCGTCTTCACTTTCAGCCAGTAAAGTGGTATCATCAGCAAAGTGAAAGTTGTTGGTGGAAGTCTTGTCAATCTTCACACCTCTTTTGTCTTTACAATCCTGCTTTTCTGATGATTTGTTCTGCATATAAATTAAATAGGTAGGGGGAAATTATGCAGCCTTGCGTACACCTTTGCCGATTTTAAACCATTCTGTTATTCCTTGTTCTATTCAAACTGTTGCTTATTGATCAACGTAAAGGTTGTGCAAGAGAAATATCAGGTGTTCTGGAATACCCATGCTTCTTAATGTGGCCCAGAATTTCATCTGGTTTACACAGTCAAAAGCCTTACTGTAGTCAATAAAACACATATAGATATCCTTTTGGTATTCTTTAGTATTTTCAAGGATCCATCTCAGATCTGCAATGTCTCTCGTTCCTCGCCCTTTTCTGAACCCTGTTTGCACTTCAGGCAGTTCTTGTTCCAGGTATGATTGTAGTCTCTGCTGAATAATCTTCAGTAGAATCTTGCTGACATGTGGGATCATAGCGATTGTGTGATAATTTCCATAGTCAATTGGATTACCTTTCTTTAGTATTGGTATAAACAAAGATCTTTTCCAGTCAGTTAGCCATGATGATGTTGTCTTCCAAATTTCCTGGCAGAGCCTTATACGTATGGTAATGGCTGCATCTGATTGCTGTAATATTTCAATGGGAGTGCCATCAATGCCAGGTGCTTTGTTCTTTGATAAGGCGTTCAATGCTACTTCGACTTCTTCTTTAATCATCAATGATAAAAGGCTCCAGTGCCCTGCTCTGTTGAGGCTTTCCCAACAGGAGCTCTACAGGACAAACAACAGTAAGGATTTGAGGGTTTATTTTTATTAAATTGCTAGCTCTCTGACTGGGAGCTCTTAAAAGGGTTTTTGTATATTTTTAAAGCAAGGCTACTTTCTTTTTGGTGCTTTAGTGGAAATTTCCTTGAGCAGTGTAGGTTGTTGAACTCTAGTAACCTCCTCAGCTTTGAGAACTGCTAACACCTAATCAGGTGTTAGTTCCCTCCCTACCCACCCCGACTCCCACCCACCCCTAGTGAGCGGTCTTGCTTTATAGGGCACCTCCCCATTTAACAAAGCACAGAGACTTGGACCAGCACATTTTGAATATAATTAAAGAGATTTAACTGCTTTTTCTCTGAAAGTACTGCTGGGAAACCGGCTGGTACTTGGTAGATCTCTCTCTTTTGCTTTAACAGATACCTAAGCTCCGCGAACAGAACAATGGCTGGGAAAAATCGTATCGCTAAAGCTGTTGCCCCGTTACAGCTTCTGCCTCAGTCCAGACAGATGTCCTAATGCCATTTGAAGGACCGGTGCCATGTGCAGGGTGCCTGCATGCTGAAGCTCTGAGGAAACAAGTGGAGGAACTCAGAGAGGAGGTGGTGAGGCTGAGGAGCATTCAAGACAGTGAGAAGTACATTGATGAGATGCTTCTTGCAGCAACCAAGCTCTCCAGCAGAGGAGAAGATGGGTGCCAACAGAATGTCGATGGTTGGATACAAGTCACCAGGGCCTGCAAAATCACCAATCCAACTTCTCCAGCACTTGAATTGAAGAATCATTATGCAGCCCTGGAAGTGGAGGAGGTGAAAGCATCCCTGAAAAGGGATGAACCAGAGTTCAAGTACCCCAAAGTTGCAGAATCAGTGACCACAAGGAAATGAAGGGTAGTGGTGGTTGGAGACTCTCTTCTGAGGGATACTGAGGCATCCATCTGCTGACCAGACTTGATGTCCAGAGAAGTATGCTGTCTGCCTGGTGCCAAAATCCAAGATGTTATGGAGAGTTTGCCGAGACTCATCAAGCCCACTGACTATTACCCAATGCTGCTAATCCATGTTGGAACAAATGATACTGCCAGGTATACCTCGGAACATATCAAAAGTGACTTCATGGCTCTGGGACAGAGGGTGAAGCAGTTAGGTGCACAGGTGGTTTTCTCTTCAATCCTCCCTGTTGAGGGTAAAAGTCAAGGCAGAGAGACTCGCATCCTGGAGATGAATGCATGGCTGCATGGATGGTGTCATTGAGAGCGTATTGGTTTCCTAGACCATGGGATGCTATTCCAAGGGTTGCAGAGCAGAGATGGCATCCATCTGTCCAAGAAAGGTTGACGCGTCTTCGGTAGTAGACTGGCTAATCTACTGAAGAAGGCTTTAAACTAGATTCGTTGGTGATGGGTGAAGAAAGCCCCCAGGTAGGTGATACATTAAATACCTTTATGGAAATGGGTAACAGGGGTAACATATGGAAAGCAGTGTGTATAAATGCCCGTAGCATTGGGAAATAAGATCCCTGATGTTGAAGCTTTGGTGGGAGTGGCTGACTTGGATTTAGTGGCAGTTACAGAAACATGGTTCACAGAAAACCATGATTGGGCTATAACTATACTTGGCTATACTTTATTCAGAAAGGACAGGGTAGGAAGAAGGGGAGGAGGAGTGGCACTATATGTAAAAACTACTGTTAAAGCTTTGGAATTACAGAGCTTAAAAGGGAGAGAGGAGGCATTGTGGGTTAAACTAGAATGAGGGAAAGAGAAATCTATTTGCATTGGTGTGATATACAGACCTCCCTCACAAGAGGAAGAGGTGGACAGAGAGTTAATTGAAGACATACACAGCATTGCTAGGAAAGGGGAAGTGATACTGATAGGGGATTTTAATATGCCAGATGTTGATTGGCACATTCCTGCTGCAGTATCATCTAGAAGTAAGGAGATCCTGGATTCTCTACAGGGAGAACTATTCAGGCAATTGGTAACAGACCCCACACATGAAGGGGCCATACTGGACTTGGTGCTTACCAATGGTGAAAGTGTTTCTGATGTTGTAGTGGGAGATCATTTTGCATCCAGTGATCATCAAATGGTGTGGTTCAGTATTGGACTAGGGCTGTTAGAATCCATTCAAAGGTGAGGATCTTAGACTTTAGGAAGACTAACTTTGCCAAGATGGGTCAATACCTCAGGGAGTCATTAATGGGATGGGAACAGCTGGGGGATGTAGAAAAACAGTGGGCAAAACTTTAAGGGGATATTTTAAGGGCAACCAACCTTTTTGTTAAAATGGTAAATAAAGGTAAAAGGAAAAGGAGACCGCTATGGTTTTCGAAAGAAGTAGCTGAAAATGTGAAGAAAAAGAGGGAGGCCTTCATGAAATACAAGAGATCACAGACAGAGGAAGACAGGCATCTGTATTTGGAAAAATTTAGAGAAGCTAGCAAAGTAGTCAGGAAGGCAAAGATTCAAAAGGAGGAGGAAATAGCCAATGCGATAAAATGGGGGGATAAGACATTTTTCAGATATATTAGTGAGAAGCGGAAGGGCAAAAGTGGTATTGTCAGACTCAAGGGTGCAGGGGAGGAATATGTAGAAGCTGATAAGGATAAAGCAGAATTGCTTAACAAATATTTCTGTTCTGTGTTCACAGATGAAGAACCAGGAGCAGGACCTCAGAAAACACCCACAAACAGGAACAGAAGCGAGGGACATCTTGAGCAATTTTCAGAAGACTGTGTTCGTGAGACACTAGCTCAACTTAAAGTAGACAAAGCGATGGGACCGGATGGGATACACCCTAGAATACTGAGGGAACTTGGGGACGTTCTAGCAGCTCCACTGACTGACCTTTTCAATGCCTCGTTGGAGTCAGGAGTGGTGCCAAAGGACTGGAGAGAGGCTCATGTGGTGCCTTTACACAAAAGAGGAAGTAAGGATGTGGTTGAAAACTACAGGCTGGTTAGTTTAACTTTGGTGGTGAGTAAATTATTGGAAACGCTGCTGAAAGAGAAAATAGTGAGGTTTCTGGAGTCCAGCGGATTACAGGATCTGAGGCAGCATGGATTCACCAGAGGCAGGACTTGTCAGATAAATCTGATTGATTTCTTTGACTGGGTGACCAGGGAGTTGGACCGAGGGAGAGCTCTAGATGTGGTGTATTTAGATTTCAGTAAAGCCTTTGACACTGTTCCTCACAGGCGACTTATAAACAAACTGAGCACCCTAGGGATGGACCCTAAAGTTACTGCTTGGGTTAGAAATTGGGTGGGAGGCGACAAAGAGTACAAGTAAATGGAGCTCACTCTGAGGAGAAGGATGTTACCAGTGGTGTGCCCCAGGGATCTGTCCTTGGTCCGATTCTTTTTAACATCTTTATTAGTGATATAGCGGAAGGGCTGTCGGGTAAGGTTTGCCTCTTTGCAGATGATACCAAAATCTGCAATAGAGTAGACACCCAGGAAGGTGTAGATAACATGAGGAGGGATCTAGCTAAGCTTGAAGAATGGTCTAGAATCTGGCAGTTGGGATTTAATGTTAAAAAATGTAAGGTCATGCATTTGTTCTGCAGCAATCCAAGGGAGTAATATAGTATAGGGGGTGAAGTACTTCTGTCCACTAAAGAAGAGCGTGACCTAGGCATGGTTGTGTCTGATGATCTTAAAGTAGCTAAACAGGTAGAAAAGGTGACGGCAAAAGCTAAAAGGATGCTTGGGTGCATACGGAGTGGAATGGCTAGCAGAAAAAGGAGGTGATAATGCCTCTGTATAAGTCTTTGGTGCGACCTCATTTGGAGTATAGTGTGCAATTCTGGAGACCGCACCTTCAAAAGGATGTGAACAGGATGGAGTCGGTGCAGAGGGTGGCTACTAAAATGATTAGTGGTCTTCATTATAAAGCATATGAGGACAGACTGAAGGATCTTAATATGTAGGAGGAAAGGAGGGATAGAGGTGATATGATGTTTAAATACCTTTGTGGCATAAATGTTCAGGTAGAGAGCCTCTTTCAATTGAAAGCAAGTTCTGCTATGAGGGGATATGGGATGAGGTTGAAGGGAGATAGATTCAGGAGTGATATGCGTAAATATTTCTTTACGGAAAGAATGGTGGATCCGTGGAATAGTCTCCCAGTGGAGGTGGTAGAGGTGAGGACAGTAACTGAATTCAAAAAAAGCATGGGACAAACACAGAGGATCTCTAAAGGTAAAAAGGGGACTGTTTTAGTTGTTGATATGGAAGGACAGACTAGATGGGCCATGTGGTCTTTTTCTGTCATCATATTTCTATGTTTCTATGTTTCTATGATTCCTTATCATAAGGTACAGGTTGAAACAGCTGTTGGTCCACTTGATCTTTATCATATAATTCTGTATATTATTCCATCTTTTCTTTAGCTTCTCAGCATCATTCAATATGGATCCTTGAGCATCTTGTAACATTCCAATTAAAGACTGGAATTTTTCTTTAAATCTTGTAGCTTTAGGAAAGACAATCTTGTTCTTTCTCATATAGCTTCCTTGCATGCATCACTGTAGTACTTCTCATTGTCTTGTCTTGCTGCACGTTGGAAATCTCTGAGTTCTTCAATTGCCTCTCTTTGTCCTTGGCTTTAGCTTCTCTGTGTTTCTGGACAATTTTCAGAGTTTCTTCAGTCACCCATTTTGGCCTTTTTTTGCTTTTTTACCTTTTGTAGAGACTACTCACTTTCTTTCAACACAACCTTCTGGATGTCATCCCCTAACTCTTCTGGAGCTCTATCATTTGTATCTAAAGCAGCAAATCGATTTTGCAGGCAGTCTTTAAATTCCAGTGGTTTATTCTCAAGGTCATATTTTGCTACATTCATAAGTGGCTTGCTCTTTTTCAACTTTAGCCTGAGTTTGCCTACTAGTAGTTGGTGATCTGTACCACAGTCACTTACAGGGTTTTGTCTTTGTTGATGTTATAGAACTTTTCCATTGTTGACTTCCACAGATGTAGTCAATTTGATTTTTGTACAATCCATTGGGTGAAATCCATGTGCACATTCACCGTTTGTGACCTGGAAAAGGTTTTTGAGATGAATAAATCAGAATTCTTGAAGACCAATATCAGTCTTTCTCCAGCTTCATTTCTGTTGCCAAGTCCATATTTTCCAAGCACTTTGCCTTCTTCTGTGTTGCTAACATTTGCATTCCAGCCACCAATGACTGTCAGGATATCCTGTTTGCATGTTCTGTCAATTTCAGCTTGTACTTGTTCTTAGAACTCATCAACTTCATCCTCTTCTTCAGCTGTTGTTGGGGCATATACTTGAATTATAGTTGTGTTGCTGGGCATTCCTCGTAGACGAGTACAAATTAAGCATTCACTGATTGCATTGTATTTCATTACATTTCTTGTAAGTTTCTTCTTATTTATAAATGCAGCACCATTTCTTCTTTGTCTTTCATTTCCAGCATAGTAGACCATGTGATCATGTGATGCAAAGTGCCCGATGCCAGTCCATTTCAGTTCGCTGACATCCAACCGATCGAGTTGTGCACATTCCATTTCATTCTTGACCACCTCCAACTTCCCTTTGTTCATGCTTCGTATGTTCCATGTCTCAATATGTAAGACATCTTTGCAGCTTCTGACTCTCATTTCATGTGCAGCTACATCAGCAATCAGATATCCCGAGGGCTTTGATCCAACCACATCATAAATTCTGGCTTGACTCTGAAAAGTCTTCAGCTCCTCCCCCGTAGCCAGTTGAGTGCCTTTCAACCTGGGGATCTCATCTTCCAGCACTATAGTGCAATTTGTTTTCTTGTGACTATCCATTGGGTTTTCGTGGCAAGATACAGAAGTAGACTGCCAGGCTTTTCTTCTGTGCAGTTTAATTCTAGTAGTGTTGCTGTTCAGAAATATGATCCTCTGCCACCAACAACATTCATTCTGAGGCTGCCTAGGTGAGTGGTTTGTCTTTGTCTAGCACCTCAGCTGAGACCTGTCCATCTTGGGAGACCCTGCCAGTAGTTAAACTACTGATAGCCTTGTCCTCAGCATAGCTGATACACACAAGCCCTCACAGCACGACAAGCTGCAAATCAAATGAGGGCAGGCTGTGATAGTTCAAAAAAAATAAATCTGATTCTGGTTATCTCACTAACAGCATAAACATTCGCCAGTACCAGGCATATTGTGAACTTATATAAAACCCTATAAAAGTCACCAAAGATCTACAAGGCCAAATCTAGCATACCATACCATACCAGCATAAACTTCCAAAACTCAAACAACAAAGGGCCTACTCAGGAAAAAGCAGCACTATAAATACTGCAGTGAGCCCTAGAACATTCATATACATATTTGAAAAGCTGAACAAGTCAAATTACTACAGTACAGATCCATACGTACAAACTCCATGTTAACAGAATATCTGGGCTCAGTCACACACTCTGAACAGACCCTCACCAAATATAGAATAAGTGACTACAACCTAAAGTAAAAATAAAAATATGTAGACAAAAATTAAACTGAAACCCCAAGAAGCCAGACTCTGCATGCAGTGCAACACCAGATAAATAAGAGATGCAGTTCCCTATACTGAATAAAATATAAAGATGGTGCAAAGTTCAAGCACTAAATTGAAAATAAAATTATTTTTTCTTCCTTTGTTGTCTGACCATTTTATTCTCTGATCATGCTGGTCCTGATCTGAGGCTTCTGCTTTCCTTTCTTCTCTTAGCTCTCTTTCTATGGTCTATAGTCCATCTGCCGTTTCTTGTCTCTCCTTCTGTTTTCTTTACATCAGCCTATTTCCAGGTCCAGTAATCCTCCCCAGTATCAGCCTCCTTTCTAGTTTTCCCCTCAGAGTACCTTCCAATGTCAACCCCCTTGCATTCTCAGAACCACCACTGGCAACCATTCCCTTCAAGTCCCCCTCCTTCCCCACTGTCCAGCCCCTTCTAGTCCAAATATCATCGTAGGTATCAGCTCACTTCCTGTCCCAGTGCCCCCTTCCCATGTTAGCTCTCTTCCAGTCACCCTACCATCTGTCCATCCCCCTTACAGTGCCGTTCTGAGGTGTCGACTCCCTTCCAGTCCCAGTGCCCCCTCCCTTCCAGCCCTCCTCTATTACCCAATCACCTTCCAGTCCCAACCCCAAGTGTCAGCTCTCTCCAGTCCCACCCTCAGGTGTCAGCTCCATTCCAGTCCCCCTCCAGTACAGCTCCCATCCACCGGCCCCCCTCCTCTCTCCCCTAATGACATCACCCTTCCAATCCCAATCCAGTGCCATCCTCCAGTATTGGCTCTCTTCCAGTCCCCTTCTTCTCCCCCATGTGAGCTCCCTTCCAGTCCCCTCCTTCTCCCTCGTGTGAGCTCCCTTCCAGCCCTCCTCCTTCTCCCCTCTGTCAGCTCCTTTAAAGTCACATCCCTCCACCTCCTAGTGTCAGCTCCCTTCCAACCCCCCACCTTCGCCCCATCAGCTGTCTTCCAGCCCCCTTCAGCACCATCCCTTGTATGGGCACCCTTCCAACCCCCTCCTTCTCTCCTCTGTCAGCTCCCTTCCAGTCACCTCCTTCCCCCTGCGTCAACTTTATTTACTTATTTATTTATTTAAAATCTTTTCTATACCGCACTCTTCAAAATCAGCTCGGTTTACAGATAACAGTAGCTTTGTCCCAACACAGGTAATGCCCGTAATGGACTTACAGATAACAGGGTATTCAACTTGGATTAACTGGTGGAACTATATACAAGCTTTGGGCTACAGTGTTTTAAAATTCTAGTAACTATATACATGCTCTAGCTGGGGTCTGGTAGTGCTATCGTGGCACTCAGGGTGCTTGTATAGTAGGAAATTTGGTGTGCGTGTCTTGGTGGGTGCTGTTATGTGGATGTTGTGTGGAGCCATAATTCTGCAGGAAGAGGTGGTGTTTTAGTGCCTTCCTGAACTGAGTAATATCCGTGATTGCCCGGATGTCGGGTGGGAGGGCATTCCAATACGAGGGGGCATAGAACATGAAGACCCTCTTTCTTGTTGCTTGCAGGCATTTTGTAATCTTGCTAGGGATACATAGGGTATTTGTTATGGTCAATCTTCTAGCTCTATTTAGGGGGGTGGGGAGAATGAGGTCTGAGATGGACAAGGAAGTGAGTCTGTTGATGGCTTTGAAGGTCAGTAATAGAATCTTGAAGGTGATTCTACAGTAGACTGGTAGCCAGTGTAGGTGCTTCAAGATGGGTGTTATATGATCCCTCATAGTGGCTCCGTGTAGTATTCTAGCTGCTGCATTCATAGCCAGCTGAAGTGGGAGCAGCGTGTTTTTCGGTAGACCCTGTAGGATGGCGTTGGCGAAGTCAAAGTGGGGGATGACTAAGGCCTGGTAGATTGTCCTGAAGTCATCTGGTTCCAGATGGGGACGTAGGTGGCGGATTGGCCGGATCTTGAAGTATACCGCCTTAACAGTGTTGTTTATATGGGCCTTCATATCCAACTGTTCATCGACTGTTACGCCCAAGTAGCGGATTGTGGACTTGCTTTGGAGCTCAGCACCTCTTACTTTTAGTGTTGGTGACGGAACAAAAGACTGGTCCCTGGTGATGAATCGAGACTCTGTTTTCTTGAAATTTATCCTGAGGTTTTCGGTTTGAAGCCAGTCAGTTATGGCATTGTAGCAGTCGGTTAATGGTGAGAAATCCGGCTGGTTGGTCATGTATGGCATGTAGAGTAACACGTCATCGGCATATATAAGGCATGAGATACCGAAGGAGCGGGCGACTGCGCAGATGGGCTGCATATATATGTTGAAAAACAGGGCTGATAGCGAGGATCCCTGTGGGACTCCCTATTTCTGCTGGAATGAACTTCCTCAGAGTTCCCACCTTCTCCCTGTCAGATCCTGTCCAGTCCCCATCTAGTTCCATTCCTGGTGTCAGCTCCCTTCCAGCCACCTCCTTACTTCCATGTCAGCTTCCTTCCTGTCCCCCTCCAGTACCATCCATGATATAAGCTCCCTTCCAGCCCACTCCTTCCCCCTGTGTCAGCTCCCTTCCAGCCCCCACTTCCTCTGTCAGCTCCCTTCTAGCCTCTACCTTCGCCCCCATCAGCTCTCTTCCAGCCCCCAACAGTATCATCCCTAGTATTGGCACCCTTCCAAACCCCTCCTTCTCTCCTCTCCTCTGTCAGCTCCCTTCCAGTCACCTCCTTCCCCCTGAGTCAGCTTCCTCACAGTCCCCACCTTCCCACCTGTCAGCTCCCTTCCAGTCCCCCTCCAGTACCATCTCCGGAATCAGCTCCCTTTCAGCCTTCTCCTTCCCCACCCTCATGTTGGCTCCCTTCCAGCCACCTCCCTCCATGCTGGTGTTGTCTCCCTTTCTAGCCCCCTCCTTCCCTTCTTCTCAGCTCCTTTTAGCCTCCCATGTCAACTCCTTCCTGTACCTGCTGCCATAGCTAGTTGCCCGCCCCTCCGTCTTCACTGATTCACCATGCTTTACCTGGCTTATTGGGCCCTGGCAGCCACAGTTTCTTCTTACAGAGGTGCGGCTAAGATAACACTAATAATTTAAAATAAAACCAAAACCAACCCTCTGGAACCCTGCTGCTGTGTCCTGCTCCCTCTAGTGTAACTACCTTCTGAGGGCGGGACGCAACAGCAGGGTTCCATAGGGCTGGAAGACTCCGCACCAGTTTTGGTTTTAGTTTAAATTATTAGCGCTGTCACAGCTGCAGCTCTGTAAGATGCAGGAGCCACAGCTGGATCACAGGAGAGGGTGAGGCTGCGGTGGGCGCAAGGAGAGATTGATGAAAATCTGTTTTTTGCTCTGGCCATGGAACTGGGGGCAACCATAGCAAAAAAAACGGCTTCCGGGTTTAGATCTCTGCCAGCAACTGGCCTAGCCATGTAAAAGCCAGGCAGGCTGGCTGAATACTGGCTGTTTGGCAACCTATAGCCAGCTAGTAGGTCTGCCAAGCAACTAAAATTCTTGAAAATGCCCCCCATATAAAGCTGGTGATCCTTATGTCTCCCTTCCTCCTGATGGGTCTTCTGATGTAATCCACCACAGATGTACTCTTTGTTAGAAACATAGAAACATGATGAGAGAAAAAGACCACATGGCCTATCTAGTCTGTCCTTCCATAACAACAACTACAACAGTCCACTTTTTACCTTTAGAGATCCTCTGTGTTGGTCCCATGCTTTTTTGAATTCAGTTACTGTCCTCATCTCCCTCGTAGCAGAACTTGCTTTCAACTGAAAGAGGCTCTCTCCCTGAACATTTATGCCACGGAGGTATTTAAACATCTCAATCATATTACCTCTATCCCGCCTTTCCTCTAAGGTGTACATATTAAGATCCTTAAGTCTGTCCTCATATGCTTTATAATGAAGCCCATTAATCATTTTAGTAGCAACCCTCTGCACCGACTCCATCCTGTTCACATTCTTTTGAAGGTGCGGTCTCCAGAATTGCACACCATACTCCAAATGAGGTCGCACCAAAGACTTATACAGAGGCATTATCACCTCCTTTTTTCTGCTAGCCATTCCTCTCTGTATGCACCCAAGCATCCTTCTAGCTTTTGCCGTCGCCTTTTCTACCTGTTTAGCTACTTTAAGATCATCGGACACAACCATGCCTAGGTCCCGCTCTTCTTTAGTGGACAAAAGTACTTCACCTCCTATACTGTATTGCTCCCTTGGATTGCTGCAGCCCAAATGCATGACCTTACATTTTTTAACATTAAATCCCAGCTGCCAAATTCTAGACCATTCTTCAAGCTTAGCTAGATCCCTCCTCATGTTATCTAGACCTTCCTGGGTGTCTACTCTATTGCAGATTTTGGTATCATCCGCAAAGAGGCAAACCTTACCCGACAGCCCTTCCGCTATATCACTAATAAAGATGTTAAAAAGAATCGGACCAAGGACAGATCCCTGGGGTACACCACTGGTAACATTCTTCTCCTCAGAGTGAGCTCCATTTACTTGTACTCTTTGTCGCCTCCCACCCAACCAATTTCTAACCCAAGCACTAACTTTAGGGTCCATCCCTAGGGTGCTCAGTTTGTTTATAAGTCGCCTGTGAGGAACAGTGTCAAAGGCTTTACTGAAATCTAAATACACCACATCTAGAGCTCTCCCTCGGTCCAACTCCCTGGTCACCCAGTCAAAGAAATCAATCAGATTTGTCTGACAAGACCTGCCTCTGGTGAATCCATGCTGCCTCAGATCCTGTAATCTGCTGGACTCCAGAAACCTCACTATTTTCTCTTTCAGCAGCGTTTCCAATAATTTACTCACCACCGAAGTTAAACTAACCGGCCTGTAGTTTTCAACCACATCCTTTGTTACCTGATTTTTCTCCCTTTCGAGCCCAGAGAAGAAAATTGCCCTGGGCCCAAATCTGCCTCTTGTGATGGATGAAATAAATTACCCATAGGACCACCTCACACCCCATGCCCCAATCGGCCTCCTATTACTGATAAAATTGTATCAGAAAGTGACGGCCTGTTTCTATCCCAATAATCCCTTTCCTCTATCTCTAAAATATCCCTCCACCATGCTGACTCCTCTTCCCACCTCTTCTCTGGTCCTTTCTTCAACTACAACTCTCTTTTAGAGTGGCCTGGTTTGTTACTGACCTTCAGTGGCCATTCTGCATGCCCTACACTTTTCATATCCAGTCGGCTCCTCATTCCTCTTTCAGTGTGCTTAGCCGTTCTCTCTCTCTCTCCCATTCTGTCTTGTAGCACCAACGGCATTCACTCACTCCTTCTGGGTTGAGTTTGGGTGCTGCTCTGCTGTTCTAGGTAGGATTGATTGTCATCACAGTGCAGAGTGCCATGAGCCATCCCTACTTTAGGATGGGATGGAGGTGCGGGGATTGATCATTTTAAACCAGGGAAGAGACAGATTGACTATCATTTTTCTGTTGCCTGACAAATATCATAAGCGATCATCAGGTATTTCACAGGGAGGAAAATAACTAGTCAAGTCTGAGGGGAAAAAATATAATGCACAAATGAAAGCAACCCTAGAAACTTCTTCAGCAGTGTTATAAAACCTTAAACTCGTTGGCTTCTGCATGTGCTTTCTGCTCCATCTGTTCTGTCCATGTTATGGTTATGTATGGTGAGAACAAAACTGCAATTAAAACTATTTATGAAAAATTCTCCTATTGAATAGGTTTATGGCAGCTATATGATACCCTCCGAATCTATCATAACAGCACTTAATGATGATTTGTTAGAACAATACCAGCTCTCACCACAGGGTGCAAATAATCCGCTTACAAGCTGTTAAATAATGACCGATTTCAAGGGAATAATTTGCTTAAGTAAGGTTGATATTAACCACACAAACTATGTTCATCTTCTTACTTTTCTTCATGCAGAATGTTTGCCTTAATTTAAGTTACACTGTGTAATTTGGAGTGGGGGAGGGAGGAATTTAATACAAGCGTCTGCTGTTTGGTAATAAAAACATTTTTATAAAAAGAGCTTTCCTATCCCCTTGTGGCACATTACTACCATTCATTACTTTTATTGTAACATTCAGTGAATTAAAACATGAATTCTTGTCATCCTGTAAAAGCTTTTGGTAGGCATATCTGTGGTTTAAAACCACTGGCAGTACCAAGGTTTATCCCCCTTGTACCATTTCTTGCAGGCCATGGATGCAACCAGGAGTGGGAAAAACAACACTCAATACAATGTATCATCCCTGGGACCAGCTATTCATAAATGCTTAAAATATGGTAGTAGTCTAAAGGGACATATCTTAGGCCAACTGTGGACCTGTTCTTGTAGATTTATGTATTCATAGACAGGAGACATGCCTAGTGTTGTGGTCAGGGGAATGGAAAGAAGGCATAGAGGAGGAAGAGAGGTGATAGTCTAAGTTGTACCAGAAATATATTTTAGGGAGAAAGCACGCCAGATGAATTCCATTTGTCAAGGCATGAATAACAGCTGCCATATCAAATACTCTTCTCGTCGTCTATTCCTCTGTGGTAGGCGATTGCCTTTGCTTCATTGTTAATTTGTTGGAACAGCACCAACTCAGCAGAGATTTCCAGTGGATCCAGCTATTCCCTAATCACCGCTCTAAATCTTTGCACTGAAGACAGTAATCAGAACGAGTCCTATGTGGCGTAGTTGGTTGCTTCACTCTCATTTCCTCTTGATCTCGTTGAGCATGTGTGTATTGACCAGGAAACAGAGTGCCTTTGACATACACATCTATAAGGAACAACTCAGCACACGGTGATTGTATTTTGCCTTAGATACATTTTTTCCAAGGATGAGTAGTTATCTTTCTCCTTTTTTTTCCAGCCAGGGCTGCTGCTAGCAGTAGGCAAACTAGGCAGTCACCTAGGGCGCCAGTCCTCAGCAGGTCTCCATTGCCACCTCTACTGCCCCTCTCTGGGACCTGTAGTGACAGTAATAACCCTGAAACCGCAACGCAGCACTTACTAACACTCTGGTGCTGCATCACAGTTTTGTCCTGTGCACAATGTGACATTTCTGTCCCCCTCTGAAGGCAGAAGCAGCATTAGAGGGGGCAGAAATGGCACATTGGCACAACATTGAGGTTTCATCCTGTGCACAAAGTGTTAGTAAGCGCTGTGTCACAGTTCGGGGGCTATTGTTGTTGCTGCTGCTGCAGGCCCCTACGAGGGCAGCAGTGACAGAAATGGGGGGGGGAGCCCACAGGTGGTGGCGAGATGAGGACCTGCCTAGGGCACCTCCGGTCCTTGCGCCAGCCCTGCTTCTGATCCTGTGCCCTGTTTCTTAGAATTGTTTGGATAATCATTTTTGTATCCTTTGATGGTTTAGTTATGTGAATTATGGCCTTATAAGTGTCCTGACAGTTCTGGGGTGGTCTCTGCATGGGGCAAGGGCAGTCCCAGTGCTTTTCTCATTAGCAGCGATTTTCAGTCCACTAACCAGCTAAGTGCCCACATACTGTAAAGTTTTGTCATCTCAATAGCTGTCCTATCCTTATGTGGGTTGGCTATCCAGTGAGTGGCTGAATATTGCCGCTGTCTGGATAGACACTCCAGTCAGTACTAAACCAGATATTTAGCACTGGAGAATATCTAGATTTAGGAACTGAACATCCAGTTCCACTCTTGCCCATGGCGGCCGGGTGCTTTAAAAACCCTGACTGCCGTGGGCTGAATATCAGGGCTAAGGAAGGTGACCAAAATGACTTGGAGTCTGTGCCAGCAGACATATGAGAAGAAACTTGAAGACCTAAATATATATACACTAGAGGAGAGGAGGGACAGGGAAGATATGATACAGGTGTTTAAATACTGAAAGGGTATTATTGAACCAACAAACCTTTTTCAAAGAAGGGGAAGCTGTAAAACTAGAGGGCATAAAATGAAGCTGCAAGGAGGTAAACTTAAAAACCACGTCAGGAAATACTTTTTCACTGAAAGGATGGTGCATGCTTGGAATGTCTTCCCAATAGAGTTGGTGGGGGCAAATACAGTGACAGAATTCAAAAAGGTATGGGATAGGCACAGTGGATCCCTTTATAGCAAGAGGATAAAATCAAAATAAACTTAACTATTTCTTATACCTCAACAAATAGAGAGAGGTGACCTACATGGAGTGGCGGGTATAACCATAAAAAAAATGGCATTGGGGGTGGCCTGCACAGATCGGCAGGTACACCTACTCTAGCCAACTTACTGGGCAAACTAGATGGACCATACTGATCTTTATCAGCTGCCATATACTATGGAGTATGTTTACTAAACCGCGATAAAATTACCAGCTGTAAGTGCAGCGTTAAGTTACCTGAAGCCATATAAGGCAGTGGGCAAGTGGAGGGAGTTCTGGCGTAAAGGGAGCAATGGGCTGTTTAATGTGTGTTAAAGGGCGCCTTGGCCATTTAATGCATGTTAACGGGACATTGCACGTTAAGGTGACAAGGCGTCCTAAGGTGCTTTAAGGCGCCATAAGTCAAGGTGCCTTAACCTAAGGTGCCTTAAAGCCCTTAGGTCACCTTGAATTAAGGCGCCTTAGGTAAAGGCACCCTAAGGTCTTTAAGGTGCCTTAGGTTAAGGTGCCCTAAGGACGTTAAGGTGCCCTAAGGGCTGTAAGATGCTTCAAGTTGACATGCATGAACTGTAAGGCATAAAAATAGCTGTAACCCTAACTCAGGATAGAGCACCAAGAAAAGGCAATGAACAGGGAAGGAGAGGTGGGAGCTGATGGACCTGCCATATCTGCAGGCATCCTATGTGGCAGCCGGTAAAGTGGACAAACATGTTGGAGGCAGCTGTACCAATGCACAGGGTGTTGGCAATGTAAAGTGCTGCAATGGCAGAGGATGGGAATTTGTGTCCCCCAGCGGAGGCAGAGGTGGCAGGATATTTGCAGTGACAGGAGGACAGAGGATTAGAGGTGCCATGCAGATCAGGCACAGGCGAGGCAAGCACGAAGAGCTACAATGCAGAAAAGGGGACCAGTGCAGGACATGGGGTAGCAGCCTGCACAAGAAGACAGGACTGTACACAGCTGACAGAGGCAGATAGATGGGCTAAAGGATGGTTGGCAACTGAGATTAGGGTGTTATGGGCTGGCAGCACAGATCTGCAGAGATGTGACTGTTACAGGCATGAAAATGATTTGAGTAGGACAGGCATAAAAAAAGAGAACAAAGAGGAATTGAACCCATGACCCCTGCCTAGGGAGTCATTATATTAATCAGTAGGCTACACCTCCATGGTTCTTTGCACAGCAATGACTGGATACAGAAAGACTGCAGATCACTGCACACAATGTCTGCTGTGTGTGCCAGGACAGGGTAACCCCACCAGCACACATGATGCAATGCACATGCAGAACAGCAGTCTACAGCTGATCACCAAATGGAGAATGCACCTCTCCAGCACCTCAGCTTGGTAAGAACTGACAGTGTATGATACTGGCACAGAGCAGCTACAGACCATGCCACTGCGCAGGTTCTGTGTTCCCCCTGAGGGTGAGGATGGGCGCCCAGCATCAGGTCCACAATACCTGGGGTGCTAGAGATAGGCTCTGCTATATCAATAACCTTATTGTCAGAATACTAAAAGGGAATTTTTAAACAATCCAGAGATGTAAGACATTTGAAGTTAAAATGATAAGACCCATTAGAACTCACAAGAAAAGAAACCCAAATATTTTCTATCATGTTATAAACAATAAATGTTTACTTCTTTGTCATCATCTGATCACCCTTCCATCTCTCCCACTGTTTCCATTCCTACCCACCTTTTCCTTTTGAGACTGTCTCTGGAATGCTTTAAATTAAGGTTCACTTATATATTCTAGTATTGTCATCCTTTGTTCATCTTGTTCTGACCGAAGGAAGATTTTAACCTTTGAAAGCTTAATCAAAAAAATGTATTAAGTTAGTCCAATAAAAGGTGTCGTCTTATATTTTTCTTTTTTTTAATCTTCTTTATCTATAAATTCCGAGGATTACAGAACATTCACACATTGATAATGGTACAGTATAAAATACAGATTCTTACATGTTATATTATTAGGTCTCTCACTGCTCTCCTTCTACCTCCCGTATCTCCAAAATTTATTAACCATTACAGTGGACTAAGATGGCAACGTCAGTACTCTTTGCTTTGCTTTTCCCTCACCTTTCCTCAGGAACTTTGCTCATTGGGCAAGTCACTTCTATCTATGTCCTTCTACTCTACTGCCAGATATTGAGTCCATATTTTCTACTTTTGCTCTGCTGTACGATTGGAACAGATTTCACAAGTTTGTATCATGCTCTCTTTCCAGCCTTGGTCAAATCCAGGCTACCTTAATTCTTAACTCTAATTCTCCTATCAATTGCATTTTCTTAATAACTGAACTTTCCAAAGTCTTTATTTGTTCTATACTTCTGTCTTGACTAGACTGTAAGTTCTATGAGGAAGGGATAATCTCTTATGTGTATTTGCATTGCCCTATGTCTGTCGAATAGCACTATAAAAATGGTAAGTAGTAGCAGAGTAATTCTTGTGTAAATCCGTGTAAGATTAAATAGTACAGAGGGAAGGAAAAGAAAACAAAATTCTCATCTCCCACAATAAAAATAATACAAATTTATCACATTTAACCCTCATCTGGAGAACAAAAGGTACCACTTTCATCATTTACATTCTCTTATATACTGTGCTATTCTGCATCAGTGCAGTTCACATTGAACAAACTGAAATTACATTAAACAGGGCATTATAACTTGGAGATAACTATTTTACAGGGAACATGGGCTATGGAGGGTTAAGTGGCTTGCCCAAGACCACAAGGAGCACCTGTGAGACTAGAAACCCCAGTCCTTCCTGGCCCAAGGTTGCTGTTCTCTACTGGGATTTGAACCCCTGACTTTCTGGCCTAAAGTACCTTGCCCCAACCACTAGGCCACTCCTCCACTCCACTCCATATGCCTTCAAACATTAACTAAACCAAAAAGCCTTACATTTCTGAAAAGCAATTCGTATTAGATCCAGTTAGAGGTTTATCTTGGTCAGCCTTAGTTTCCTGGCTTAGTCTTTTGTGTCTAAAAGAGAACAATTTATCAGGGTCCCAGAACAAAAATACATTGGGCCTGATATTCAGCCCCAGCAGCAGGGCCTAGTGTCCATTCATGTTAAACTCAGACCCCACCAAGAAATCAGTCCTCGCTATACCACTGAGCTGAGCTGTGAGCCCAGAAAAGCTAAATCGGGTTTCTAGGAGAAAATTCAATTCTATTCTTATTGGATCAAGAACAAAGAGATCCAAAAGACTGAATTTTCTGCAAGAAGAGTCAGAGGTTGCGAGCTTCGGAGTTAAATCCAGCACAGGACCTGTAAGTTGAGAAGCAAACCACAGAAAGTGAATATTTAAGAGGAAGATAATATACTCTTGCAATAAATATAAACATTCAACCAGATGCTTTTTAAAACATTTCTATATCGGACATATTTCAGCAAGGCACCAATTATACACAATGGGATTGGGATCGTTCCAAATAATACATTTTTCCAAATAATTGCTATTATGTCTTACCGTAAAAATAAAAATGAAAAGAAACAAAGAAATAAGAGCTGAGCACCAAACCATAAACAAAAGGTCAACTGGCACCTAACACCAACAATGGTAACAATACCTATTTATTTATTTATTTGGCTGTGTTTAGATACCGCTTTTCGCAAAGGTCAAAACGGTTTACAGAGAACTGAAATTATGCAAGCAAACATTTACATTGAAACAGGCAAATTTGTATATTAAACAAAGGGTGGGGAGTTTGGAATGGTTAACTATGTACAGGTTGCTGAGTCATCTACATATTCTTGAAGCATTTAGGGTTCATTTGTGGGGGGTGCAAAGTGGAGGGTGAAGATGTGAGTCTTGAGGAGTTTGTGAAAGGTTAGGAGGTCTGTGGTGTTAAGTTGGCAGGGAGGGAGTTCCAGATAAATGGGGCATAGAACTTGAAAGATCCGGCACTGGTCTGTTGGGAGCTTTTTATCATAGCTTGGGGGGTAGTCAGAGTGTTCATGGTGGAGGCTCTCTGTGGTCTGTTTGATTGCAGTGATGTGATAAGGAAGCAAAGGTGGGTGGATGATTGGTGCTTTAAGGCTTTGTGAGTCATTAGCAGGATTTTGTAGAGTTTCCTGCTTTGCAGGGGGAGACAATGGAGGTGTCTGAGGATGGGGGTGATGTGTTCGTACATGGATGTTTGTGTTATGGTCCTTGCAGCCAAATGGAAGGCTGTTTGGAGAGGTTGGAATGTTGATTTTGGGAGTCCTTGATATATTGAGTTGCAGTAGTCAGCATAGGGTGTTGTGAGGGCTTGTAAGGCTGAGCGTAAGCCTGATGGGGCGAGAAGAGGGTGGAGGTGTTCTAGTGTACGAGTTTTGTAGTAAATTGCTCTTGCTGTATTTGCTATTTGAGTCTTCAGCGTGAGGTGGTTATCAGGAGTGATTCTCAGATACTTCTGTTTTGATTTGAATTTCAGTGTTGTTGAGAGTGATGGGGGAGGGGAGTGAAGGAAGCAATCCTGGTGATGAGTAGATTTTCTATTTTCTTCAGGTTTATGGATAGATGATTTTCAGATAACCATTGTGAGACATCTGAGAAGCATTGATGGAATTCGTGATATCATGGATTGTTGAGGTTGAGTGGTGTGTAGAGCATAATGTCACCTGCATAAATGTGGTAGTTGATGTCGTGTGCTTGGATGACATTTCAGCTAACCATATCATAGTATTGTTTATTTAGCAAAAAGCAAAAAATGAATAATGGAAAAGGCAAACCTCAGAAAACTTCGAAAGTACTAATTGACTACCAATGTGGGCTGAGGTACTTTTTTAAGCTTGACACATCAACGGTCCGCTCAAACATTTCCTTAATTAAAAAGTGGATTCAATAGCCATACATATACATCATACCATGATAACACATTTCATCTAACAAATATTAACTTATATTCTAATATTTTCCTCTAATATATTCCCTGTGTCATCTTATATTTAGTTCTTCTCTGGCACAAAGTTTCCACCACATAAAGAGAGTAGGTCAACCCCGACGCCTGCTTGGATGTCCCTCCAGCATTCTGCATCCAGCTGCTTCAGGGGAATAGAGCTACAAAATAACAATGAAAATCAAATACAACCTTCGCTTAGCATTCATACCATGACTCCAAAGACCACCACCTTTAACTATCAAAAAACAGATTTGTCTCACCAATCCAATGTTCTTAAACCTCATATCGCCTCACCAGAATATTGGACTTCCTCTCATTTGTCATGCTACTCCATTCACAACACCACAGCATTTTATTTACATTCTCTTATATACTGTGCTATTCTGCATCAGTGCAGTTTACATTGAACAAACTGAAATTACATTGAACAGGGCATTATAACTTGGAGATAACTATTTTACAGGGAACATGGGCTATGGAGGGTTAAGTGGCTTGCCCAAGACCACAAGGAGCACCTGTGGGACTAGAAACCCCAGTCCTTCCGGCCCAAGGTTGCTGTCCTCTAGTGGGATTTGAACCCCTGACCTTCCGGCCTGAAGTACCTTGCCCCAACCACTAGGCCACTCCTCCACTCCATTTAATTTCCAAACTCCGCTCGGGTGTGGATATATCAAAATTAACCCCTCCCACTGCCGTTTTTGACGTAGTCAAACACGTACACACAACGCATCAAATACACACCTTCCAATCAATGCTAAAATTTAACCCTTCGGGCATCACAGTCCCCAAAGAGAAAATCCAACGCTGCTCCCTATAAACAAGAAACTGTTCACGAGTCCTGCCCTCATACCCGGAACCTACCTGCTCAATACAAAAACATTGCAAATCTAAAAAGACATGCCCCTCCTTTAAGCAATGTTCAACAATAAACAATACTATGATATGGTTAGAAGATAGAGCTGAAATTTGGTTTAAATGAAGTATCGTGTGTAAGCTCTGGTGAGGATCCAAGTTTTTGTTGCTTGGATGACATTGTAAAGGAGTTGCAAGTAGATGTTGAAGAGGAATGCTGAGAGTGTAGATCCCTGGGGGACATCCTGAGTTTGAAAGTATGGGGCTGATGATAGCGGTCCAACTATTATCTACTGAGATCTGTTGTTGAGGTAGTCTTAAAACCATCTTAGTAGAGTGCCCTGTATTCCAATTGATTGGAGGCACTGTAGGAGAGTGCTGTGGTTGATAGTATCGAAGGCAGTAGAAATGTCGAGAAGTACAAGGATGAAACCTTGGTGGATGTTTTGGGTTCCCTTTTATGAAGTTGGTGAGAAGGGAAGTTAAGAGGGTTTCCACTCCATGCTGAGGTTGGAAACCATGCTGTTGAGGGTCGAGTGGGACATGTGTGTCTAGGTGTTCCTGGATTTTGGTTTGGACAGTTTTCTCTATTATTTTGGATAAGAAGGGTAGGCTTGCAGTAGGCCTATAGGGTGAGGGGTCTGATAGGTCAAGGTGAGGCTTTTTTAGAAGAGGGTGAATTGAGGAGGTTTTTAGGCAGGTTGGTAGATAGCCATGTAGTAGAGAACATTGGGTAAGTTTGACTAGGAACTGTGCGAGATCAGGTATGGTGGCTTTGATCCAGCTGACAGGACATGTGTCGAGGAGGGAGGTGGTGGTGTTGAGGCATGAGATGATGGTTTGGATGTTTTCAGCTGCAATAGTTTCAAAGGTGGTCAAAGAGTGCATTGCTTTGGCATGTGGTGGGGGTGAATCATGTTGAGCTGTCGATTGGCGATGGCAATTGGAGAAGTAGTCTGCCAGCTGTTGAGGAATGATGGGGCTGTTATTTGTGGTGTTGGTGGGTGTTGAAGTCAGTTCCTTTACAAAGGTGAATTGTGCCCTTGGGCTGTTAAATGATCTTTATATTAGTTTTGTATGGTAGTTTTCTTTTGAAAGGTTGGCAGCTCGGTTGTACTCTCTTAGCAAGGTCATGTACTCTGCTTGATCTGTAGGTAGTGTCATAAGGTAGCGCTGTCAGAACCCATGGAACTAGGGAACTCTGAGCAAAACGTAAGGGAAACTGACAGCTCATATTCACACATGGGGAAAGGTTGCTATAAGCAACAGATAAAAACAAAGCCACGAGGTGTAAGGGAACGCCCGAACAGAAGCGTAGCACAAAACTCATTAGGAAATAAGGAGCACCGACATGGGGGCGGAGCCCAAACTAACACCAGCTTAAACACATTTAAAACTCACTTACCGGAAGGTAGAGGGAGAGGAGTGGCAGGAGCTACTGGAGGAGTAGTAGATGCTACGGAGAGAACTGCTAAGCATGAAAGCAGAACCAGTGGAGCTGTAAGGACGGAGCTAGAGAGATTGCCCAGTGCATATGAGGCTGGTGATTCCCAGGGAAGCTGTTGTGAGCATCAGTGCACAGTTTTTCAATATCCCCAGGAGCATTGCTACGAAGTAAGCAGAGGTGGCAGTCCAGCAGCTAAGTCCAGGAGGTATAGATTACCCAACACCAGGGATTCAGCAGGGGAAAATTTTTACCCTGAAGGAAGTTTGAAGCTAACAGAGAGACACCGTGGAAAGGGTTCTTCAGAACAGACCTTTGCTCGACCGAGAGAACAGGAAGTAGCAGTGCCTAAAGGTAGGCGTATTTACTCTAGTAGAAGAGGTTTAAAATACCCTGATTTGCCCTGCACTTACCAGGAACTGTGTAACTCTCAAGGGCCTGACTACAGTGAATATGGTAATTTCCCACGGGCCACTAGTTTAGTGGAGGAGGGGAATGCTTTAGCTCACCGGCAAGAACATTATAACCTCAACGGCAGCTGTGTGCCGGGAGAAGTTTATTCTGATGAGGAAGGAATGCAATTTGAGACTATTGGAGAGTCTTCAGACGGGAGTGAGATGGACTGTACATACACTCTGGCTGATTGCATATCATCTCTTTGTTGAAAGCAGCAAGAACTGTTTAGAAAAGGAAACAGGAAGAAAAGTTCTGTAAGTGAAATGAACTGTTTTCTTTTTGATTTTTGTTCCATTAACTAATGCTGAAGTAAGCCAAGTTTTGTTTGAAACATTTCTTTAATTGTGTCACCAGACGAAGGGTCTGCAATTCTTTGTGTTCCACTGTTATGAATCCACCCCGGACGGGGAATAAAGCCTGTGTTTAACCTTATTTATTTATTTATTTTATTTATTTAGTATACATTTGTATACCGCTACTTCCAGCGATCAGTAGCGGTTTTGATTACAGATTGGAAATTGTCAAATCATGACAGGAAATTTTTGAGGTATAAACACATTGATTAGACAGGAAAGCACAGCACACAGAGAACTATTTTACAGGGAACCTTACCCTCTGCTTACAACTACACTTCTTTGGCTAATGTTAAAAACCACAGGTCCCAGAAGGCCTTCCTAAAGCCTTCACAGGGAAGTCTACAGCCATTAAAATACTGCCCCATTAAACTACCCAAGCCTTTTTGCCTCTGGGTACGTTGGTGGGTGACATTGTGGCGTCGTCTAGAGGATTTTTTAAAACTTTTGGAATAAAAGGACACTTTTAAAGAAGAATACTGCTGTACCAGGGGACCCCTGAAGAAGCAAGCACGCAGGACAGACCAGACGCTGAACAGTGATCTTTCTTGCCAAAGCTAGAGTCTACGCAGATCCTAAGGTAACGGATACCTAGGGCACGAGCGTAGTTGGATAAAGGGCAAGAAGGAGGGCACTCCTGTGTTGCGGGAAAGGGGGTGAAGAAACGTAAAAGTACCGCACTTGGTGTTTTTTCTTTCTTTTCTCCACAGGGTCACGGCAGAAGGATGGAGGTCCAAGACATAATGAGCTGGATGCAACACCAGTGGGACAAGCAGCTGGAGTTGGCCTGGCACATGCAGGAGCAGATGGAAAAAATGATCATGGAGCAGCAGAAGCCACTCCTAGATACCATGAGAGCATTTTTGGAGAAATCGCCAGGACATGGGACTGAGAACCCCTATGTAGTTCCAGGGGTAGGACTTAATGCTAGCCATGCATTCACATTGGGACAGTTAAGTCCACAGGACAATATAGACGATTTTATAGATGCCTTTGAACGGATAGGGGAGGCATTGAAATGGCCAAAAGAGCAGTGGGCAACCCGCTTTGCGGTATCACTCACTGGGGAGGCTCTCTCCGCTTATAAAGCAATGCCTGCCATCCTTGCTGCTGACTACGAGGAAATAAAAAGGGCAGTTAAGGATAGGTTAGGGCTATCTAGCATGCATTACCGCAGGTTATTTAGGGAAGCCAAGATGAGGGCACAAGAAACCCCTAAAGCTCTGCAGCAGAGGCTGAAAAATTTGGCATACAAGTGGTTAACTCCTGACCAGAGGACTATTGACTCGGTGTTAGATACAATTATTTTGGAGCAGTTTCTCCAGGCTGTACCCACCAAAGTAAAAACGTATCTCACGTTGCAAAATTGCCAAAATACAGATGATGCAGCCAGTCTGGCCGAACACTATTTCGAGGCACAGATGGTTGGCACCTCAGAGTTGGGTCTGAGGAAAGCAGCAGGCATGGCAGAGTTTAAAAGAGAAAAATGTTTTAAAGGAAAAATGTTTAATTTGTCTAGTAAAAGTACTAATGATGACATTTTTCTTATGCATAAAGGGAAATGTTAAGTGTGCGAGAGAGCAGGCCACTTCCAAAAGGACTGCCTGGAGCGGACTGTCCTCATGGCTGGGAGAGACAAACCAGCGCAAGATGGATTCCTTATTCCTGTGCAGGTAGAAGGGGTAGGAACACTGGCACTGCTTGACTCGGGAGCTGACCAGAGCATGATTACGTCCAAGCTCTGGGAAGCCATTAAGAGGCGCCGTCAGTCAGCCCCGAGGCAAGCAGAAAGCCAGATGCGATTAAAATGCATACACGGGGCATTTTCCTGTTATCCTTTACAGAAATTGTCTATAAGTGCAGTAGATATGGAACACACATTACAGGTAGCCATAATCCCTACATTGCCTAGAGATGTCATTTTAGGCAGGGACTGGCCACCCTTTCTCAAGGGTCTGGCGGCAGGGTTGAGTACTCGGTCAGGCCTAGTGTCTACCCGATCGCAGGCAGGGACCTCAGGCGAGGGAAGGACAGCATCTGAGGACCCCTGGGAGCCGGAGGGGGAGGAAGAATTGGATGAGGGTGGATTAAGCAGTCTGCCCACACATGACGACTTAATCCAAGAACCGGTTAAGGAGGGCAGGAAGGCGAAAGCGGAAAAACGCCAAGAGAGGCGTCATAGGACCCGGGGGAGGGCCGAGTTGGAGGTGGGTGCAGGGTTACCTTGGGTACCTGCAAAAGTGGTGAGCAAGTTCCCATCATTCCCAGCAGAACAGCGGGCTGACCCGGCTCTAAAGAGAGCTTTCGAATGGGCCAGGGAAACCCGGCCTACCCTGCCCAGGTTTTTCATAGAAGAGATCCTATATAGGGAAAGCACTGACCCATACTCCGGTGCCGTAAGGAAACAATTGGTCGTACCAACGACATTTAAAGCCACGGTACTATGGTTAGCTCACGACCACCCTATAGGCAGCCATAAGGGAGTCCAAGGCACACTGGACCAAATATTGGTTAGTTTCAATTGGCCAGGGGTCTTTAAAGAAACCAGACAATACTGCGAGGCTTGTCCGACTTGTCAGAGGGTCACAGCTTTAAAACCAAAAGCTGTACCGATGGTACCCACACCCACCATAGCAGTACCTATGGAGCGCATAGGTATGGATATTGTAGGACCCCTGATTCGTACACCCAGAGGATTTCAGTATTTATTGGTGATAGTAGACCACGCAACCCGATTCCCATGGGCTATTCCCTTAAGGAATACATCCGCAAGAATAATAGCCCAAGAGCTGGTAAAGCTATTTTGTGAAGTAGGCTTTCCAAGGGAGGTACTGACCGACCAAGGTAGTAATTTCTTATCAAAACATTTAGCAATAGTGTGGGAAGCCTTCGGCATAAGGCACATAAAGACTGCGGCCTATCATCCCCAAACAAATGGGCTTGTAGAGAGGATGAACCAGTCTTTGAAACAGATGCTTCGGAGGGGTTTAAAGAAGGGAGAGATGGGCGACTGGGACATCCTACTCCCATTTGTAGTCTATGCATGTAGAGAACGCATACAGACATCCTTAAAAGCATCCCCGTATGAACTTATGTTTGGCAGGCCCCCTAGGGGAATTTTAGATATTCTCCATGAGCAATGGGTGAAGCCAGATCCACAGGAAGTTGGGGTGCCTCAATTCCTTAAGAAATTGAGGGAATGCTTAGAAAGGACAGCAAGGACCTCAAGGGAGAATTTGCAGGCCAGCAAGGAAAAACAAAAGCGTTATTATGACAGGGGCACAAGAGAAAGGCACCTGAACATAGGAGATAAAGTGCTTGTCCAGGTAGCGGACCCAGGACCCAAGTTTGAGGCCCAGTGGAAGGGACCGTGTACCGTGACAAAGAAAGTGGGTCCTGTGACGTATAAGGTGGTGATTGAGAAAGGACGTCAGCAGGTGTACCACTTAAACGTCCTAAAACCTTGGAAAGATAGATTGGCCACTGTCAGTTTGGCCTATATAGAGCAGCGGGACAGAACCCAGGATATGATTACATGCTGTCTGAGAGGGCCAGCAGCCTGTAATATTTTAAGGGGGGGGATCTGTCATAAGGTAGCGCTGTCAGAACCCATGGAACTAGGGAACTCTGAGCAAAACGTAAGGGAAACTGACAGCTCAGATTCACACATGGGGAAAGGTTGCTATAAGCAACAGATAAAAATAAAGCCACGAGGTGTAAGGGAACGCCCGAACAGAAGCGTAGCACAAAACTCATTAGGAAATAAGGAGCACCTGCATGGGGGCGGAGCCCAAACTAACACCAGCTTAAACACATTTAAAACTCACTAACCGGAAGGTAGAGGGAGAGGAGTGGCAGGAGCTACTGAAGGAGTAGTAGATGCTACGGAGAGAACTGCTAAGCATGAAAGCAGAACCAGTGGAGCTGTAAGGACGGAGCCAGAGAGATTGCCCGGGGCATATGAGGCTGGTGATTCCCAGGGAAGCTGTTGTGAGCAGCAGTGCACAGCTTTTCTATATCCCCAGGAGCATTGCTACGAAGTAAGCAGAGGTGGCAGTCCAGCAGCTAAGTCCAGGAGGTATAGATTACCCAACACCAGGGATTCAGCAGGGGAAAATGTTTACCCTGAAGGAAGTTTGAAGCTAACAGAGAGACACCGTGGAAAGGGTTCTTCAGAACAGACCTTTGCTCGACCGAGAGAACAGGAAGTAGCAGTGCCTAAAGGTAGGCGTATTTACTCTAGTAGAAGAGGTTTAAAATACCCTGATTTGCCCTGCACTTACCAGGAACTGTGTAACTCTCAAGGGCCTGACTACAGTGAATATGGTAATTTCCCACGGGCCACTAGTTTAGTGGAGGAGGGGAATGCTTTAGCTCACCGGCAAGAACATTATAACCTCAACGGCAGCTGTGTGCCGGGAGAAGTTTATTCTGATGAGGAAGGAATGCAATTTGAGACTATTGGAGAGTATTCAGATGGGAGTGAGATGGACTGTACATACACTCTGGCTGATTGCATATCATCTCTTTGTTGAAAGCAGCAAGAACTGTTTAGAAAAGGAAACAGGAAGAAAAGTTCTGTAAGTGAAATGAACTGTTTTCTTTTTGCTTTTTGTTCCATTAACTAATGCTGAAGTAAGCCAAGTTTTGTTTGAAACATTTCTTTAATTATGTCACCAGACGGAGGGTCTGCAATTCTTTGTGTTCCACTATTATGAATCCACCCTGGACGGGGAATAAAGCCTGTGTTTAACCTTGCCCTCTGCTTACAACTACACTTCTTTGGCTAATGTTAAAAACCACAGGTCCCAGAAGGCCTTCCTAAAGCCTTCACAGGGAAGTCTACAGCCATTAAAATACTGCCCCATTAAACTACCCAAGCCTTTTTGCCTCTGGGTACGTTGGTGGGTGACAGTAGTCGTGATTTTCTCCATCTACATTCTTGTTTTCTTAGTTGGGATTTGAGCTTTAGGAGGTCAAGGGTGTACCATGGGGTCAGTTTATGAGCAGGGTTGTGAGGATGGGTGAAAGTTGGTGTAGAAGCTGTTTTGCTGAAGAGTTCATTCCAGGTGTTGATAGTAGAATCTGGATATTGAGGTTCTGTGGTGATGATGATTGGGGAGATATGGGCGAGGAAGGAATCTTTATGGAATTGTCTGAATAGATTCCTGTGCAGGTTGGGGGGTGTCTTGGGTTTGCTGAAGTTTTGAGGGGCAGCTGGAAGGCTACTACCTTGTGGTCTGACCATGGTACTGGTATGGTTTAAAATGGGGTGGGAGAGGTGATGTGGGTGGGGCTGTTACTGAGGAAGATGTCCAAGATGTTGCCTTTGCAGTGCGTGGGGTAGTTTACTATTTGAAAGAGGTCCATTGCTGTCATTGCTTCCATGCAGGCCGTCACTTGTTTGATTGGGGCTGATTGTAGGTTGAGGTTTCCTAAAAGGATGAGATCCTTGTGTTTTGTGTTCTTGAGGGTTGCATGAATCAGGTCAGAGAGGTCGCTGGCTGGTGCTGATGGAGAGCGGTAGGCAAGGCAGATGGTGAGTGTGTCTAGGGTTGTGGTGGATTCAGCAGTTTTCTTGGCAAAGTTTAAGTCAGATTTTGTGGGGATAGTGACACATCCCCCTTTTTATTAGTACGTGGGGAGTGGAAGAAGCTGAAGTCTGGGGGTCGAATTTGGTTTCGGAGAATTGTCGGTTTCTGTGAGCCATGACTCTCTGATGCAGAGGATGTCCAGGTTGAGGGTGGAGATGAGATATCTTATGGGTGTAACTTTCTTCTTTGTGGAGCTTGTGTTGATGAGGACGCAGCTGAGGGGTGCTGAGGTGGGAGGTTTTGCTTATGATGGGGGGTAGAGTGTTGTGTGTTGGGATAGTAATGAGGTGTTTTGTATTGTGTGAGCGGAGGGGGGAGGTGGTTGGATATTGTGTTGTAGGTAGGGAGGGGGAGGTAATTGGAGTTTGGGTAGGGATGTAGGAGGGAGTTTGCAGTGGAGGATAGGATAAGTAGGGCTAGCAGTGAGTAGATAAGGGCGTATAGGTGCAGCATGTTCTTTTGGGGATTGTTGGTTTTGCTGTTTGGGGTTATTGTGTGACCAGGTCTGGAGGACTATCTTGTTAGGTTGGTCAGTGTTCTGTGGAGCTCCTTTCTTTATATTTTGGTAGTGTACATTTACGCTCTGGTCAGAGATGGAGAGGGGTTTCTCTCTGAAGTTGGATCTGTGAGAAGGTAACAGTTTATGTTCTGGTGCATCTGTTTACTCTGAACTTCTGAGCTTTTGGAGTGTCAGAGTGCTGTTTGCTGCTAATGAGTATGGTGATATCCTATTATGCTGCTGAGCTCGTAGTCATGACATTTGTATGCAGGTACAACGAAATATAAGTTACACAAATTTACAATCGTTTGTATGCAAGTACAACAAAATACATGTTACACAGACTTACAGTCACTTGTGGCCGGGTGTCCAGAATGTCCTGGCGGTTATGCTTTCAGTTGTGGGTGCTAGGGTACTGTGTTCTCTGGGTAGTTTCTCCAAATGGATTAGTTTTGCGCATACTATGGCAGTCGTGAACCTCACTTTTAAGCCATGGTATATGGAGTATGATCTTAGTCTCTCAAATTAACTGCTAATGCTTGGCATAATACTTGTATCTTGCAAAAGAGAGCTTCCTTCTGGAGTTCGTAAGATGTAACATGTATGGGTAGTTTGTCAAGATGTGCTTGGAAATTCTTTATCAAGCCTGTGGCTTCCAGCACAATGGGAAATATTTCTGTATCTTTCTGCCACATTTTTTTGGTCTCTGACTGCATTTCTTGGTACTTCAAGATCTTCTCCCTTGCCACGCAAATCACGGAGTAAACACTTTGTACCAACATTTCTATTATCAATGCCATTCTAGTATTCTTCTCCTTTACCACTGTCAGGTTTCCTGGCATCCAGTTTCTTATCCATCAGAATAGGAATGTCCCAGGTGATCATAACCTCTTCATTCTCTGTTATTCTTTTAGGGTCATAATCCCAGTGCTTTTCAGGTACAGTGATGTTATAGTGTTTATAGAGTTTCAAGTGGAGGAGGTATGCTACTTTCTTGTACCTTTCTGTATAGAAATTTTCTGCCATCAGAACTTCTCTGGCACCGCGGGGAGTGTGGTTTTCCTCATTAGTTGTCTAGCCTTTGGTCCAAGCCTAAGGACCATGCCAAAGGGCCCTCTGGAGAGGTCCTCAGGTGTGGGCATGCCGGGTGGTGCTTCTTTTAAAGATGTCTGGCTGGTTGCTGTGCACGGGCCTGATGGGCCTTGGTGGGGGGAGCGAAAGGCTCCTGATTCTCCTGCTTCCACCCCTGATGCTGATTGGGTGCCTTTGTGGTGGTCTTTGTGCTTAGTGGCACTTCTTTTAAAGATGTCCAACTGATTGCTGTTCACGGGTCTGATTGGCCTTGGTGGGGGGAGCAGATACTTGGAGGAAGGGACACTGTTGTATCAGGGAGAGTGGCAGGCAAATCTTCAAAGCTGGTACCCAGCGTACCAAACTGGTCACTGGCAACTGATGGGATCAGTGTTATAGTACACTCCTGTGTACAGTACATTCACTTTTTGCCTTCTGAAATAACTCAGTGTCACTTGCTTCGTACAAGTAAAAGGTCATCTTATAAAGGATATTTAGGCGCTATCTGGGATCTCCAGGCCAAAACATTCCCAAAAATGGCTGGCACATTTAAGTCATATAAACATGACATCAGATAAAAACCATATGGCCTATTTAGTCTGCCCTTCCATACTAACTACTAAGCTTTATAGTCCCCTTTTTTCCAATAGAGATCTTCTGTGTTTGTCTCATTCTTTATTGAATTCAGATACAGTCCATGTCTCTACTACCACTCTTTCGGTAAAGAAATATTTCCACAAATTAGTCCCGAATCTGTCTCCTTTCACCTTCATCCTAGGTCCCCTCATTTCAGAGTTTTCTTTCAATTGAAAGAGGCTCTCCTGTGCATTTATGCCACAGAGGGTTTTTTTTTATTTTTTATTTCTAGATTTTCAATCAATACATCAAGCAATATTTCCATACTTGAAAGAAACGGAAAGGTGAACATTACAAAAACAAAAATTAAACAGGAAAAAACAAACTCATGTAATAATACAAAACATTCACCTGACACTATTAGCCCAAAATACAGAGGGGAGATATTACTGGTAAAGAGACTAAGATTGTGCAAATTCTACTGAATCAATAGGAAAACTTTCCCCTAGGAAAAGAAAACGACCATGCGACGCTAATCTACATTTAGTGTCCAAGATGAGTCAATCTGAATAGGCTCCACTGCCACTGAGACAGTTCGAGGTGTAGTTCTACCATCCAAAAACATGCGTAATTGTTTAGGATCATAAAAAATAAATCTAGACGATACTGACTTAATAAGACATTTGCAAGGAAATCTTAATACAAAAGTAAAGCCTAATAGGACAACCTCAGGATGCATAGACAAAAATAATTTCCTTTTTTCCTGAGTTACAAAAGAGACACAGGAAAAACCCAAACTTTCTGACCATAAAACGTTTTGTTAGCATTCCTAAAAAACATTTTTAAGATCCAAGACCTATCCAGCTCTAGAACAAACATCACCAAAAGAGTAGCTCTCCTCGTTATTTCCTCATTAGAGGATTCTAATACCTGAGAGAGATTCAGGATATCAAGACTATCCCCCTGATTTCCCACCTTATTAGAAATAACATTAATAGAACTAGAACGTTTCTTCATAGGTAAATAATAAACCTTATAGGTGGGAGGAAGGGCATTTTCCGGCACCCCCAAAACTTCCCACAAATATTTTTTGAATAACTGAACTGGGGAAACCACAGAGGAGACAGGAAAATTTACAATACGTACATTTAACTTCTTGGAAAAGTTTTCCAACTTTTCCAACCTAGCGTGACTTACAGTGCTATCCTTAATAAAGGCAGAGCACTGTGTTTGCACACTAAAGTTTGAGCAGAGTCTTTACTGACTTGTTCCTGTCATTCCAGCCTTGCCTGAAAATCCTGAGAAGTCCGCTCCATAGTGTTCAAACGCTTGGAAACAGAGCATTCCAACGATACTATCGCAGTCCAGATGGAGTCCAAAGTCATTACCTCTGGTTTCACTAAGGTGCTGCCATTGATTGGAGTTCCAGGTCTCCCTGCAGCTCCCAAGCCAGACAAATCCGCTTCATTTGACGACAGAGGGACCAGAACTCCTCCACTCACACTCGGAGCTGCCTGTGTACTCTCCCTGTTTCCTAGAGGAGCATTCAGCACACCCATACTCGGCATTTCTCCCGAAGACGGCAATGCAGCAGCTACCTCATAAAGGTGCATCTGCAGCCGAGAAGCTGAATCAGCAGACAGCAAAAGAAGCTCACCAGGCGGAACACGTTGCTCGGGGCTCAGACTAACGTCCGAGGTTGAAAGGACTGCCTTCAAGTCAGCTCCAACACTAACCCCTTGATAATATGAGTTCTTAGTGGCATTCATTCATTGTTTTGGCTTTGTAGATTGACACGTTTTGAAAACAATCCCTGAAGGAACGTTTAGTGAAACGCGGAAGCAGTACTACTTGATGGCGTTGGGAGATATTTAAGTGCATTGGATGTATTTCAGAAGATATTTAAGAATATTTGGATATATTTTAGTATTATGAAATACCCATGCATTTCAAAGCAGCTTTTAGATGTAAATAGGGAAGGTCGTTGATGCAAAAAAAGCACGAAAGCTGGAAATTTTTGGCTTAGTGCTATAGAGTCTGAGACCTTCCCTTCATGAAATATTAAATAAAGAAAGAGTAAAAGAAAAAAGAGGTGAAGAGAGCACCATTGGAACAAAAGTAGGGCGTTATTACCCTCAGTTACGTTTTGAGTGAATACAAATAACTTTATTACTAGTATCAACACTCAAGGAAGAGACCATATATAATTGTCTGATGCCAACACTAACCCCGGCAATACTCGGTGAAGCTCCGACGGCAACAAACTTGGTTATAGGCTGCTGATTAGGTGGAAGGTCAGCTTCAGGATACTTTACCTTTACCTTCCCCTTCCTTTTCCCCATCATAAACAAAGGAAATCAGCCACAGGTAATACTTTATTCAAGGACAGTGTCCAAATTACCAGCCGGTCACCGGAGCGCATCCTTACACGGTCGCCATCTTGGATCCTCCCCACCACAGAGGTATTTAAACATCTCTATCTTAACTCCCCTCTCGCACCTTCCTTCCAAAATATACATATTGAGATTGTTATGTCTGTCACCTTATGCCTTATGACGAACCCCACTAACCATTCTGGTGGTCATCCTCTGCACCAACTCCATCCTATTTATATCCTTTTGAAGGTATGGTCTTCAGAATGGCACACAATATTCCAAATGAGGTCTCGCCAAAGACTTATACAGAGATACTATCGCCTCCTTCTTTCTGCTGGCCATTCCTCTCCTTGTGCACCCAAGTATCTTTCTGGCTTTCACCATCACCTTTTCTACCTGTTTAACCATCTTAAGATCATCAGAAACAATGAACCCAGGTCCCGCTTTTCTTTCATGGACAGAAATACTTCACACCCTATAGTGTGCCTTGGATTTTTGCAGCTCAAATGCATGACCCTACATTTTTTTTTAGCCTTAAATCTCAGCTGCCAAATTCTCAACTATTCTTCAAGCTTTGCTAGATCTCTCCTCATGTTTTCTACAGCTTCATTCAGCAGTGGGATTCAACTGGTTTGGCTCGGTTCAGGCAAACTGGTTCCTGACGCAGCCCACGTTCCTTGAACTGAGCCAAACACAGGGTTGCAATGCCAGCACTGTGGCATCAGAACACCCCCCCAACACACACACCTGACACTGGATTGATGGCATTGGGGGGATCACGGCATCGGGAGATGCCTTCAATCCAGAGTTAGGTGCATGGCAGTGGTCAGGGCGTGTGGCTCCCGCAATGCAACCGCGTGTGGTGCTTCCAGCCACTTTCTCTGATCGCAGGCGGGATGGACCGAACTGGTTCCTGACTGGTTCGGATCCTACCACTGCCTTCATGGGTATCTACTCTATTGCAGATTTTGGTATCATCCACAAAGAGGCAAACCTTACCCGACAGCCCTCAGAAGTGCAGTGATCTCAAAAAGCTTGCCACTTTCTGAAGGTTAGAGGAGAAAAAAAACAGCAGCAGAAAAAAGCTTTACCTAAGAACATAAACATCCCTTTCTGCAAAACAGCTACAAAAATAAATCAGTAGGCAAAGCAGCAGAAAAAGTTATCTATTAAAAATAAAAATAACCCCTTTAAGAACTCGCAGGCAGAAAATTTGAACTCGCAGGCAGAAAATCTTGTTTGCAAGTCTGGAGATGATTTCAGAAATGTAGATGTAGTTGACATGGATGTTATTGGGGGCATCTATATAGATGTCCCCACAATGATATCGTAGACTGGAGAAGCATCTCAGCCTGCCCTTCTATTAGTAGAGATGTTTTGCAGCCTGGGAAACACATAACAGGTGTCTCACACATATGAACACCTGGTTTCAAGACAACAACATGACCATAAACTACAGCAAGACCGAGGCGCTAATCATCACACGAAACTCCGACTTCATCCCCCCCCCCCCCCCGTGACATCAAGATAGGCACCACAACCATACCCATACAATCAGAAGTGAAATACCTCGGAGTGACAATGGACAAAGAACTTAACCTTCAGTCCCACATCAGCAGAACCACCAAAAATGCATACCACAGGATGAGACTAGTACGACGCCTCAAGCCCCTCCTCACTCAGGAACACTTCTGCACAGTTTGTCAAGCACTAATAACCCTAATCCTAGACTTCTGCAACCCAATCTATCTAGGTCTAACGAAACAGACACTAAGACCATTGCAACTGGCACAAAACACTGCAGCACGCATAATTGCTGGCACCACAAGAGAAGAACACATCACACCCACCCTAAAAGAGCTCCACTGGCTGCCTATCAGTGCCTGCATTAGATACAAGACAATCATAAACATTTTCAAAATCAAACATCAATCATCAGCTTTCAGCCTACACCCCCTCATACAACCAGACAACAGCACAAGACCGAGAAGAAGAGGCACATCCAACCGTGTCAACACACCTAAAGATATCAACAGTGTACGCAAGGACACTGAAAAACGAGCCTTATCAAAGGCGGCACCAACAATCTGAAACACCCTCCCTGACGAACTGCATTCAACAACAGACCTTAAGGAGTTCAGGAAACTACTGAAGACAACCCTCTTCATAGAACACTACGGTGACATTACTTAAACCATGCAACAGACACCTCAATTCCCCCCACATGTCACTATAATTGTAATTAAGCAAGGAACTGATACCCATAGCATTGTAAATAGCGCACGCTGTAAATAGCACAACAAGAATCAACGTCCAGACACACTCACACGCAAACACTACTCACTGCATGTGCACACTATACACTGAATCTTATTGACTGTTTGCTGTTCAGACCGCCTTGATTGCAGGATAAGGTGGTATAGAAATACGTTTAAATTAAATAAATAAATAAATAAATAAATAACAGGTATCCCCAAATCCTATCAATTCTCTTTACTGTTGTGGACTGTACTGAGGATATTAGAGGGCCATCTCATCTACACACTCAAAATACTTTTCTGGGAAAACGAGCGCTTTTCAGATGCCTATTTGTGCCCTGGATGGAGCAGAGATCTGGTCATTTCTGAAATTTGATGTGCACATTTACAGTCTCTGGAACATCTTGGACATGCCCATGTGCAAGACAGATGTCCCCAGTGCAAGGATGTTTTTGGAGTCATTTTGTAAAATTGCTCCAGAGATGTTTCTATGATTTTGATGTCGGTGTACCCATTTTCAGACATCCAAATCACAAACAGAGCTTCTAAAATGACAGCCTTCTCAGTGAATTCCAACGATTTTATAGTATTTCCTGCTGCATGATATAAGGCTTCTCTTTCAGGAAGCATATCATTGTCATCTTCTGCAAATCTAGTTGTTCTTCCTCATCTTCACTATTGTTACCATCTGCTTCCTCAGAATTTAATTTCAGACACTTGACACTTTGAAAAAATTGACATATTATTCATCAAACAAGTTCTCAACTTCAGTATTATAGAGGTCTGTGATAGTTTCTTCTCCCCAAGATTGCCTTAACCATTATGCAGACCAGATGGTTGCCTATAATGCAACTTCTGGGCAGCAGCAAAGAGCAGCTGCAGTCAAAGCAAAACAACATGCCCTGACAATCACAGTAACTCAATGAACCATCAGTATGTACAAACATTTATCTACAGGAGGGAAGGCTGTTTTTTACAAACCCAACATGACCAAGTTTGACGAAAGCTTGCATCAGGGATATACTTTTAGGCTGAGGCTTTTTACTTCATTCTACTTCAGTCAGGGGAAGCCCATATTGCATATCACTTAGGGCACCTAATACCCTTGCACTAGCTCTGGGAACTCAGGGCTTGGGCATGAATGTGTGTGAGAATGCAGGGATTTGAAATGGTGAAAGAGTAGGAATTTGGGGATTAAGTGGGGAATAATGGAGACCCGGAAATTGAGCAGGGATTAGGAGAGCAATGGAGACTAGGTGATTGGGTGAGGAATATCAGTAGGGCTGTGATGCTGACTGCAGAAATATGGGGAGGCAGGGGTGGTTCTATCATTAGGCCAACTGAGGCGGTGGCCTCAGGCGGCAGTTTCTAGGGGCGGCATTCCTGCTGTGTTTATTTCTGATTTGCCACTTCCTAGAAACTGCCTAATGATAGAACTGCCAATCTTCCAGCAGGGCTGGTGCTACCCAATAAGCCAGGTAAGCATGGCAGGAGGGTGCTGGGGGGGGGGGGGAGGGGTGGTAGAGGTCGCCACCGCCACTTCAAAAAAGAAAGCAGCTTTCAAACAGGAAATGCTTATTCTTGTCTTTAGAAACTCTGCGACCCAGCAGTTTAAAAGTTAGCAGAGCCACGGGAACAGAGAAATGTTCCCATGGTTGCTTTCTTTTTTTAAAGGATGAATCAGTGAGGGGGGGGGGTAGGGAAAGGTGCCAGAACGGAGCAGACATGGGGGGAGCTGGAACAGAGTAGAGCAGACATGGGGGGGGGGGGCTGGAAGGGAGCAGACATGGGGGGGACGCTGGAAGGGAGCAGACATGGGGGAGGGGGAGAAGGGCGCAGAAACAGGGGGAGTGGAAGAGAGCAGAGCAGACATGGGGGATTTGGAAGGGAGAAGATATATGGAAGAGCTGGAAGGGAGCAGACATGGGGAGGAGCTGGAAGGGAGCAGAGCAGACATGGGGGAGGGAGCTGGAAGGGAGCAGACATGGGGGGAGCTGGAAGGGAACAGACATGGGGGGAAAGCTCAAAGGGAGCAGACATGGGGGGCTAGAAGGGAGCAGAAATGGGGGAGCTGGAAGAGATCAGAGCAAACATGGGGGGATCTGGAAGGGAGATGATATATGGGAGAGCTGGAAGGGAGCAGATAGAAGGGGAGAGGGGTGCTGGAAGGGAGCAGACACTTGGAAATGGGGCTGGATGGTAGCTGGGAAATAGGAGGAGTGTTGGAAGAGAACTAGCAGGGGAGAAGGTGGGGGCTGGAAGAGAGTGGACATGGGGGTTGGAAGGGAGCGGAAAAGAGGGGAAGGAGGGGGCTAGAGGGAAGGTGGGGGCTGGAAGGGAGCTGATCTGGGGATGGCACTGGAAGGCGAATGGACAGAGGAGAGGGTGACTGGAAGGGAATTGACATGGGAGGGGGCACTGGGACTGAAAGTTTGCTGATACCTGGGATGGTATTTTGACTAGAAGGGGCTGGATGGTGGGGAAAGAGGGGAATAGACACCAGTGGCGATACTGGGAATTGAAGGGGATTGACACAGGAAGGTACTGGGAGGGGAGGCTGTAAAGGATGCTAATAATGGGGAGAGTTACTGGGATTGGAAAAAGGCTGATGGAAGAAAATGAAGAAAGCAAAAGGAGAGACAAGAAATGGCAGATGGACTATAGACAAGAGCTAAGAGAAGACAGAGGAAAACAGAAACCTCAGATCCGGACTAGCATGATCAAAAATCGTCAGCTAACAAAGATAGAAAAAAATAATTTTATTTTCAACTTAGTGATTGAACTATCTATATTTCACACAGTATGCGAACTGCATCTCTTATCTGGTGTGGCTCCGCATGCGGAATCTGGCTTATTGGGGTTTCATTTAAATTTTTGTCTACATATTTTTATTTTTGCTTTAGGTTGTGGTCACTTATTCTGTACTTGGTGAGTTTCTGAGTCTGTGACCAAGGCCAGGTGTTCTGTTAACATGGTGTTTGTATGCAGGGATCTGTACTGTAGTAATTTGACATATACAGCTTTTCAAATAGGTGTATGGATGTTTTGGGACCCATTGCAGTATTTATAGTGCTGCTTTTTTCTGTGTAGTCCCCTTATTGTATGAGTTTTGGAAGTGTATGCTGCTCCCCCTCCCCAGGCCTCATACTCACTCATGTATATATTTGAAAGAATGTATCATAGTTCATCGTTACAATGTTCTACTGTTAACTCACAACCTATAATATTAGTTTGGAAGGTTCTATGCAAAGCGCTGTTGGCCATTTGTGTTCTCATGTAAAATGCTTAGACTTGGAGATCAGCAGTATAGAAAAACTGCTAAATAAATAAAATAAAACTGGCAGCAGACATGTCCATGTCTATACCTGCTCTCGGGCACAAATAGACATTTGAAAAGTGCTCATTTTCTGCCAGCTATCAACAATAGAGAAAAGAGAAAAGTGCCCTCTCATTCCCTCAATATTGGAGTGGTGGGTTCATTATCCCTTCAACCCTAAACAGACATGGGGAGGGGTGGCCTGCACAGAGCAACAGGTGCACCTACTCTTACTATATTGCTGGGCAGACTGGATGGACCATGCTGGTCTTTATCTGCCGTCATTTACTATGTTACTATGTTTGCCAACTCAAAAAACCGTCATAGGTACATAGTGAGCCTTATTGTCTTGAAAGACTGCAAAAGGGGACTACTACTTCTGGAGAGAGATCTGCAATTGCAAGTATTTACTTCTGGGAATTTTTCTAATTCTTGGAGAAAAATGAATTCTTTAGATTAAAGCTGATTAATCTGTGAACCCAGTGTATTTGTTAAATCAATCAGAGCCTAGTAGCAGCGAAGAGCTTTCAGTTTAAATTTAAAACACAGAAAAGAGCTTTCTGGTTAAATTTAGACCCCAAGACTCCCTCTAGCCAAGCAAGGGCTGTGGGACTCCCCCCTGGAAATTGGTCACAGATTACCTTAGAAGCACAGAACAAGGTACTGTGTAGCAGCCAGCTTTTAATACATCTTATTCCCTCCCTCCCTCCCTCCCCAACACCCAGCCACCCCTGGGATAATTGTAGCTTTATAGGTGCATAAACCTCTCAAAGGAAAGGAGGTGCCATATTCACTCTCAGATGCAGCTGTTTGTCCATACATTAAGGACCTGAGATTAATTAAGCTTCAAGTGAATAAAGTACATTAAATGTATTAGGTGCAATTTTATTAGTATAAGTATCCCCACCACTCTTAGGTAAAGAACTTAACTGCCTAAACACAACCTTAAAACTAAGATTCAGACAGCAGTCCAGCAGCAAGATAGGTGTTTCCCAGTATTTTGCATCGAGTGTCACATGTATGATTTTCTCCCAATTGATGAGGGGGTCTTATGTGTGCACCAAGTGCAAGGAGCTCTTTGCTCTTAGGGAATGAGTCTGATCTCTGGAGGCTAGAGTATCAGACTTGGAAGACATAAGGAAGATAGAGAGGTACATAGACGAGACCTACAGGGATATAGTCCTGAAGTCCCACCTCCAGTCTGGCAGCATCCCTGTTGCCATGGAGGAGAGAGGTCACATGACAGGAGAGCATCATCCTGGTGTGGCAGGAAGTGATCCTGTAGCTAGTACCTGTCTTCCAGGTGATGTAAAACCCTCTCACACTGAGGAAGTTTTCTCAGGGCCATGTGTCCATGAGGGAAGGGTTAGGTCAGCTATTATAGTTGGTGATTCAATCATTAGGCATATAGATAGCTGGGTGTCTGGTGGACATGAGGATCGCCTGGTAACATGCCTGCCTAGTGCGAAGGTAGCGGCCCTCATGCACCACCTAGACAAGGTCTTAGTGCTGGGGAGGGGTCTGCTGTAGGTAAATGTGGTAGGGAGGTTCTGGAGGCTAAATTTAGGCTTTTGAAATCCAGAACCTCCAGGGTAGCATTCTCCAAAATTTATTTATTTATTTTATTTAACAGGTTTTTTTATACCGCTTTATCATTTCAATCAAAGCAGTCTACATTGTAACTTAAACTTGGTAAACGTACATTAAACAGGGACATTGATAACTTGGATTCCCGTTCCACGTGCAGGAACCAAAAAGCAGGCAGAGCTCTGGAGTCTCAATGTGTGGATGAGATGATGGTGCAAGGATGAAGGTTTTGGGTTTGTTAGGAACTGGGGAATATTCTGGGGAAAGGAGGGGCTCTTCCGAAGGGATGGGTTTCACCTTAACTGGGATTGAACCAGGCTGCTGGCATTAACCTTTAAAAAGGAGATTGAACAGCTTTTAAACTACATAATAGGGGAGAGCCAACAGTCACCCAAGAGCGCATGGTTCGGAACAATGTATCCTCGAATGATATTACCAAAAAAATGAAGTTAGGGCATATCAGTAAAGAGGTTCCAATAAAGACAAAAGTAGCACAAATGCCCTTGAGAATGGAGCATATAGAGCTTAAAGATTCCAAACTACCCCTGCCTACTGATAGCCAAATCAATATGAATAAAATACAATTTCTAAAGGAGTGGAGGAGTGGCCTAGTGGTTGGGGCAAGGTACTTCAGGCTGGAAGGTTGGGGGTTCAAATCCCACTAGAGGACAGCAAACTTGGGCCAGAAGGACTGGGGTTTCTAGTCCCACAGGTGCTCCTTGTGGTCTTGGGCAAGCCACTTAACCCTCCATAGCCCATGTTCCCTGTAAAATTGTGATCTCCAAGTTATAATGCCCTGTTCAATGTAATTTCAGTTTGTTCAATGTAAACCACACTGATGCAGAATAGTGTGGTATATAAGAGAATGTAAATAAATAAATAAAATGCTTGTATGCAAATGCTATAAGTCTAAAAAATAAGATGAGAGAGTTTGAATATATAGCACTAAATGAGAGGTTAGATATGACTGGTATCTCAGAGACATGGTGGAAGGAGGACAACCAGTGGGACACTGTGCTACCTCAGTATAAACTATATCATAATGACAGAGCTGATCAAATTGGTGGAGGGGTTGTGCTCTATGTTAGAGAGGACATAGAGTCACAAAGGATTAAAGTTTTGCAGGAAACACAATTTGCTGTAGAATATCTATGGACTGAAATTCCATGTAAAAAGGGGAAGGTGATGGCAGTGGGGTTGTGCTATCGACCGCCTGTCCAGAATGAACAAATGGATGATGAAATGCTCAAAGAAGTCAGGGAAGCTGACAAAAGTTACAGCACAGTAATAATAATGAGTGATTTCAATTACCCCAGTGTGGACTGAGTCAGTGTCATGGTAGGATGTGCTAGGGACAGGGGCAGCTCTATAGTGAGACGGAGTGAGGCGGGTGCCTCAGGTGGCAAGTTTTGAAGGCGGCAAAAATGCCCCCAAAACAGCTGCCTCACTCCGCCTTCAAAAGTTTAAAAATAAAAACAAATGCTTGAGTTTCTTCTGCTGCCGAGTCCGCTTCTCAGCAGCAGCAGATTCATCCTCTGCTTTTTTCTGGCCATGGCGGTTGACGTTGCCATTGCGGCTCTGTGAATAATCTTCAGTTTAAATATAAAACAAGCTGGTACAGAGCCTTCCATCTCTGTGAAGGAGCCCGTGCAGATAAAACCCGCCCCCAGATGTGTCCTGCCCCCGCCCGCCTTCCTTTGGGGGCAGGACACATCTGCACGGGCAGCTCCTCAGAGGTGGGAAGGCTCTGCACCGGCTTGGTTTTTATTTAAACTGAAGATTATTCGCACAGAGCAAGAGTGTCTGCTGCTCCGCAGGTTCTCCCCCCCCCCCTCTCCTATCCTTTGGATGGGACTTGGATTGATGCAGACCAGGAATACTCCCCTCTGCTTCCTTTTTGATACAATGAAAAGTGACCAGGACCAGCAAAGCGGTAACAAAACTCTTTTAAAGTTTATTTTAATGAGACCTTCTTTTTATTTTCTATTTGTATGTGGTTTTTTCCCATGGGTTGTCAACCACACAGAACCTAACTTGTGCAGTTAATGCATTTGATTGAAAGATCTCTGTTGCACACAAAAGGCATCAAACTTCTGCAAAGCCTAGAGCGGCTGCTGGGCTCATTTTTATTTTAAGAATTGGACAGTTACTGAGCTCACTCTGTGTGGAAGAAGGAGGGGAGTGGAGGTGGCAAGGGAAGGCTTCATCCAGCATGAGCTTATCTAGAACATAGCAGCTGGAAGAAAGCGTAGCAGTTATCCATAGGCATTCGGCTCTAGATTTGGGAGGGGGGTAGGGGGGGCGGGGGGGGGGGGAGGGAAGTGATGCAGAGAGAAGGGGAAGATGTTTTTCTTTTTGTAGTAGTTGCACTTTGTGAGGTGCTTGAAATCATTCTGGCAGCAGCTGGGGTCAAAAATGAAACGAAAGCATGACATTGCTGTTTATTTCATGACTGAGAAGAATTAATTTTTGCCTTCCCTAGTCACTTTTGCCATTATGATACATGGTGGGGTCGCTTAAGGTTAGCAGTGCTATGCCTGCCAATACATAGGGCACACTTCTAGGAACCATATCGGCACTAGAGAGAAACTGGAATCTTGGTACGAGGCAAAGCCTGCCATTTAGAACTGCAGGCTGGGAACCAGGGTTCAGATCTTGCTTCTGCCATGAGTAAGTCACTTCACCCTCCATTGCCTCATAAATTCAAAATTTAAGGCTTCTAGGGCAGGTTTTGCCTCAGAAGAAAAGGATGGCAATCTACTTCCGGTGATACATTGCCAAGAAAACCCAGAGGTAGCTGGGTCACTATGGGGCTTGTTTACAATGCCACGGTAGCAGTTTCCGATCGTTATCACGCCATGGCCCCATTGATTTCAATGGGGTTGCGGCTCCGATAATGATCAGAAACTGCTACCACGGCTTTGTAAACAAGCCCCTATGAGTCAACACTGACTTGATGGAACAAAAAAAAAAAGCAAATAATGCTGCAATGAATCTCTGCACATGGCTCTGCATCATGCTCAAGCCGCCCCTGGGAGGAAGTAGACGGGGGGAGGGGGGGGCACTAGGAGGTGGAAGAAAGCATAAACCTCAGATTTAGAACAGCATGATCAAGAAGAAAATGGTCAGACAATAAAGGTAGAAAAGAATTGTATTTTCAATTTCATGAACAGCCTTGGTGCTATCTTTATATTTTAAAAAGTACAAGAAAATGCATCTCTTTCTATTTCTCTGGCATTGCATTGTATGCAGAATCTGACTTTTTCAGTTTAATTTTTATCTACATATGTTTATTATTTGGTTATGGTCACTTATTCTGTACTTTGGTGAGGGTCTGTGTTCTTAGTTTGTGGCCAAGGTCAGGTGTTCTGTTAACATGGAGTTTGTATGTAGGGATCTGTATTGTAGTAATCTGAATTGTTCAGCTTTTCAAATAGGTGTTTGGATGTTCTAGGGCTCATTGCCGTATTTACAGTTATTCTTTTTTTGGTGGTCTCCTTATGTGAGTTTTGAAAGTTGGTGCAGATATGGCATGGTATGGTAGGTTTGCTCTACAGATCCTCAGTGACTTTGTTGTAGGGTTTTGTATTAATTCACAATATGCTTGGTACTGGAGAATGTTTGTTAGTGAGATAATCAGAATCAGATTTTTTTTTTTTTTTTTAAGATATTGAGTCCAGTGGGTGAATGTCCTAGTTCTGCTCTGCACCCATTGTTGAGGGAGGGGGTTCTTTGGATGCAAAATATATGTTAAAAAGGAAAAAATCAAGAACCTTAACGCAGTTTATAACAAAAAAATAAAAATTAGTTATAATTTGGTGTTATAAACAGTGCTGTGGTTCTCGCTCTTTCTTTTAGTTCCTTGGTGTGCAAACATCTTGCATTTCCTCCACATTATCTAATCAGCTTTTTGGTTTGGTTCAGTCCATGACTGGAGTTTTGAGAAAGACCCCACCCCCTTGCTCTGGGGGGGGGGGGGCGCTATCTCATCCCTCGCCTCAGGCAGCAGATTGCCTTGAGCCGCCCCTGGCTAGGGAGATAAAGTTTCTAGATGAGAGAAATGACTGCTTCTTGGAACAGCTAGTTCATGAACTGATGAGAGGGAAAGCCATTTTGGAACTAGTCCTTAGTGCAACACCAGATCTGGTGCAAGAGATATGGATGTTTGGGCCACCTGGCAATAGTGATCATAACATGATCGTGTTTGGTTTAATTAATGGAGCAGGGATGGTAAGGAAATCCACAGTACTACCTTTTAACTTTCGAAAGGGAGACTATGATAAAATGAGGAAAATAGTTAAGAAAAAAATAAAAGGAGCAGTTGCAAAGGTTAAAGACTTACATCAATCTCTGGTATTGTTTAAAAATGCTATCTTGGAAGCCCAGACCAGCTGTATTCCACACTTTAAGAAAAGTGGAAGGAAGTCTAAAAAACTGCCAGCATGGTTTAAAGGTGAGGTCAGAGAAGCTGTTGCCAAAAAAGCATCTTCAGGAAATGGAAAAAAGAGCCAAATGATGAAAACTGGAAACAGCACAAGTACTGGCAAGTTAGATGAAAGCATTGATAAGGCAGGCAAAGAGAGAATTTGAGAAGAAGCTTGCTGTGGAAGCAAAAAACACATAATAAAGACTTTTTCAAGTACATTCATAGCAAAAATCCTGTGAGAGAGTCAGTTGGACCACTAGATGATAGAGGGGTAAAAGGGGCACTAAGAGGGGACAAGGCCATAACAGAGAGACTGAATGAATTCTTTGCTTTGGCCTTTACTGAGGAAGATGTAGGGATGTTACCCATGACTGAAGTGGTATTTAAAGGTGATACTGTGGAAGAATTAAAAGAAATATCAATACACCGGGAAGATGTATTACAACTATTTGATAAACTGAAGAGTAGCAAATCATCTAGACCGGTATACATCCAAGAGTGTTGAGAGAACTGAAATATGAGATTGCAGACGTGCTATTAGTAATCTGTGAACTATCATTAAAATCATCTGTAATACCTGAAGATTGGAGGATGGCCAATGTAACAGCAATTTATAAAAAGGGTTCAAGGGGTGATCCTGGAAACTACAGACTGGTGAGCCTGACGTCAGTACCGGAAAAATGGTGGGAACCATCATAAAAAACAAAATTACTGAACATGTAGATAGTCATGGTTTAATGGGAGACAGCCAACATGGCTTTAGACAAGGAATATCTTGTCTTACTAATCTGTTATATTTTTTTGAAGGTGTGAATAAACAGGTAGACAATGGTGAGTCGCTTGATATAGTGTATCTGAACTTTCAGAAAGTCTTTGACAAGGTCCCTCATCAGAGACTTTTGGCAAAACTAAAAAGTCTTGGGATAGGACGCAGTGTACTATTGTGGATCAGGAACTGGTTAAAAGATAGAAAGCAACTTTGCATAAATATAAAAAAAAAAAAAAAGATAGAAAGCAAAGGCTAAATGGCCAATTTTCCCAATGGAGAAAGGTGAATAGTGGAGTACCCCAGGGATCTGTGCTAAGTTCGCTGCTTTTTAACATATTAATAAATGACCTGGAAATGGGAATAACGAATGGGGTTATCAAATTTGCAGATGACAGCAAAACTATTTAAAGTTGTTAAAACCCATGAGGATTGTGGAAAATTGCAAAAGGATGTTAATAAATTGGAAGACTGGGCATCCAATAGGCAGATGAAATTTATAAGAACATAAGAACATAAGACATGCCATACTGGGTCAGACCGAGGTCCATCAAGCCCAGTATCCTGTTTCCAGCAGTGGCCAATTTAGGTCATACGTACCTAGCAATATCCCCAAAAGACACAGGTTCCACAATGCTTGTACTCGGTCAAGCATTGATATCCTGGGTCCCTTTTTAATAGTGGTTTATGGACCTTTCCTCCAGGAACTTGTCCAAACCTTTTTTAAACCCAGCTATACTAACAGCCCTTACTACATCCTCCGGTAACAGATTCCAGAGTTTGGTTACACGTTGAGTGAAAAAATATTTTCTCTTATTTGTCTTAAATAGTTTACCCGGTAGCTTCATTACATGTCCCCTAGTCTTTCTATACTCTGATAGCGTAAACAATTGATCCACGTTTATCCGTTCCACTCCATTCATTAATTTATAGACTTCTATCATATCTCCCCTCAGCCGTCTCTTCTCCAGGCTAAAGAGCCCTATCCTTCTTAGCCTCTCTTCATAGGAGTATTTATTTATTTTATTTATTTAACAGTTCTTCTATACCGCTCTATTCTAGATCAGAGCGGTTTACATCCAACATCAACCATACAACACAGGAACCCTGAGTTGCATTTACAATAAACAGGAGATCAACTTGGAAGTAACTGGGGGGAACTATGTACATTGTATAACATATCTACATCTTATTTACACTGGGGGTCCATCCCCTTCACCAATTTGGTGGCTCTTCTCTGTACTTTTTCTAATAACGCTATGTCCTTTTTAAGATACGGTGACCAGAATTGCACACAATATTCAAGGTGCGGTCGTACCATGGAGCGATACAGAGGCATTATAACATCCTTTGTTTTATTCTCCATCCCTTTCCTTATGATACCTAGCATTCTATTTGCTTTCTTGGCCGCCGCTGCACACTGGGCGGAGGGTTTTAACATGTTATCCACGATGACTCCTAAATCTTTTTCCTGGGTGGTGGTTTCTAATGTGGAGCCTTGCATCGTGTAACTATAGTGTGGGTTGTTCTTTCCTAGGTGCATAACTTTGCACTTGTCCACATTAAGGGGTATGTTTACTAAACTGCGTTAGTGCAATTCGCGTTAGGAGCCGCGGTAGTGACAGAAACCCCAAATAAGGACATGGGCGGTACATCGTCACCACTAACGCGCGTTCACAAAATTAACGAGCGTTACCGGGAGCGGTGGTGCGTTACTGCGCGTTAATCGTAAGAAGACATACAGACACAAAGCACTGAAACAGAGCTGTAGCACAATGGTTACGGTACTGACCGCTGTTACAGGCAGCATGGGTTCGAGTCCCCAGTGTGCCTAACGCAGAAGGCTGTCCCAGGCATCACCCTGTACATTACAGAAGAAATGAGGAGGCTTGTTTTTCGTTACGTTGAGTATTGGTGTCAGAAACACACCCTCGGAGTGTGCCTAGCCAAGTACGTTGGTGCATGCGAGGCTACGTGCGTAGCCCCGTGCGTAGCTGCGTGCGTACAATCGTGCGTGGGTATGTGTGTTTTTACGTGCGTGGGTACGTGTGTTTTTACCAGTGTGGGCATCTTATATTACAGACTCTGTAGGGTGTCTTGCACCTTTGCATTATGCTAACAGATGTACGTGTGATGGCCTATGGTTTATCAGAGCCTGTGAGCAGGTGCTGGAGTTTCACAGGGTTGGATTGTGCCAGTCACACCCATGATGCACTGCACATGCAAATCAACTGTCCACAGATACACACTATGGGGAATGCACCCCCACAGCACCTCGGCCTGGTAGGGGGAACTGACCATGTGCACCCCCACAGCACCTCGGCCTGATAGGGGGTACTGACCGTGTGTTGTACTGGCACAGAGTAGCTACACACCGTCATATTGTGCGGGTACGGTGCTCACCCTGAGGGTGCAGTGAGGCGCCCAGCACTAGGTCCACAGCACCGTCCATGGCTGAAAGAGGCCATGGCGCAGGTCCAAAGCAGTGTTACTGTGTGAGATAGGTAGTTTCTGCAGGAACACCTTGGACATCTCTGTCTGTTTCAGTCAGGTGTAGCCCCCATGCACCACCCCCCTCCCCCCCAGGGCTGCAGGTGGCAAACAGGGTCTCCTATCAAAAGATCCACAGTCTACCTCCCTGCAAAGGTGGCAGTAGAGGTGAACATTAACCCTAGTCCTGCTGAGGAACAGACACCCCACAGGGCAGTCAATGCAGCTCTGTACACAGCCATAACACAATAGCAAACAGATATTAGGCCTGGATATGGTGTGCTGCACCCCACCACTATCTGATATTCCCCTGGTGCAAGCCATCAGCCACTGCACCCTGCAAGCCACTCCATCACAACACCTACCAGCTGCAAACAGTCTGCTAGTGCCCAGTGGAGATGCCTGCACCCAGAACTGGGATGTCAGCATACACAGCAAGCAGATACATCAGTGACTGGGCCCCAAAAGGAAACCCATATTTATCACATGAGAGAAATACTAGATAGCACCATGGGAGTGCCTAGCCATGCTGTGGTCACTGCACAGTCAGAGTGAGAGTGATCTCTCAGCAGGATATACTGAGGTCACCCTGTCTGTGTAGGTGGTGGCCGGGCACTACAATGTGCCTGTCACTGCCCTATGCCCTGTGCAGATGCACCCTGGCCAGGCCACCCTGTCCGGCCTATACCCATGGTACCTTGCTCCTCATTATGCACATTGGCAGCCCAATACTGGCAACATTGCTGGCAGTGTGGACTGTTTGCAGCCACCACACACTGGATAGACAGACAGCCACCCCCACACCTATGCCAGCATTGTGCTACTATAGAGGTGGTCAGCAGCCATACCCACCACACCAGTCATGGGCATAGTACAGGCATGGATATGGTACACAAGGCTGTTGGGGGGTCACTCCCCAGGGTGGTGAACACTGTCAGAGACCAGACCTGCAGCACACACCGCAGACATCAGAATGATTGTTATGGTGGAGCTCAATGAGCAAAATGTGCTTAACGTAGGAATTGATATCTGCCAGTTATCATAGGAAACGTTTGATAGCTCTGTACCATATACCCAGGTGTAGGGTGGCATTGCTAAGGTATGCAACTGCTAGTATTGGGAGATACAGGCAGGGCCCAATGTCTTGCCTCTCCAGGAGGCATTGGCCAATGGGGCCTGTGGGTGGGTGTGCGGCCCTGTTGGCTGCTGCTTTACGGCAGAGTTCCCCAACTCCAGTCCTGGTGTTCCAAACACTGTTCGGGTTTTCATGCTGTCCCTCATAAAAATGCATGAGCTACATCTGCATACCATGGGGGTGGTGCATAGCTATGCAGCACAGGCATCTTTATTAGAGGCAGCATGAAGCCGGAATGGTGTGGGGCCCTCCAGGACTGCATTTGCGGGACTCTGCTTTAGGTAATGTGCCTGTTTCTGGTGTCTGTGTTTGGTGTGGTAAAATATAGGCCATGCGTATGTTCTCTGCAATAAAGGCATATCTTTACTATCACTGTTTAGTGGTGGGTAAAGCTATGGGGACTGGGTTGGCAGGAGCCCCAGCTGGGATTTGAACCTGTGACCCTCTGGTCTTACAGGAACTGGCTGTGTCTGTTGCACCATACTGTGGCCACAGAGACAGTGCAGTCCCTGGAGTTAGTTAAACCGGCCTGACGAGTCAGAAACCCTGCTCTGCCACAGGTTTACTGTGGCCTCATTTACCTTGTATGCAGACAAAGGTGCACATAAACCTCAGAAAAGACCTCACAAAAATGGGCACACACCCATAACCAAGCTGGGCAACAATGATATCATTGGGCAACATTACGCAACACTCCCAGGACAGCTCCATTAGAATGACATGATCTTTGAAAGGGTCTGCGGAGCATAGACCCTTACACACATCATTTCTTTTTTATTTGGTGCTTTCCAGGGAGTGTTGTTCCTTGTTGCCCATTGCTATCACTGTTGTCCAGCTGAATTATGCTTTTTAAAATGTTTCTTGTGGTCATTTTTAACGTTTTATGTGAAATTTTGTTCTGTGCACATGTATCACACTGCTCACGTTTTGTGGGTTTCCCCGGTTTTTCTGTACATTGCTGATGGAAATGGTTTCTCTTCCCTTTAAATGCCTTTAACGACAGGTTTTCATTCGCGTTGGAATTGAGCTCAGGAATTCAGTGCGTTAGTGTGAGGGGAGCCTCTCCCCGCCCACTCTCCGCCCATTGACCCCTTCTCTCCGGCCACTCTCCACCTTCTGCGCTGTTTTAACGCGCCGCGGGACTTTACGATCGTTAACTATGCTTAACGCACGTAGTATTACGTTAACGGTCGTTAGCGCGTCGGTACACGCGTTATACGGCACTTACGGTCGTTAACGTCGTACAACGCGCGTTAGCCACGTTTATCGCACTTTAGTAAACATGCCCCTAAATTTCATCTGCCATTTGGATGCCCAGTCTTCCAATTTATCCAGATCCTCCTGCAGTTTTCCACAATCCTCTTGGGTTTTAACAACTTTAAACAGTTTTGTGTCATCTGCAAATTTGATAACCTCACTAGTTATTCCCTTTTCCAGGTCATTTATGAATATGTCAAAAAGCAGCGGACCCAGTACAGATCCCTGGGGTACTCCACTATTCACCTTTTTCCATTGGGAATATTGGCCATTTAGCCCTACCCTCTGCTTTCTATCTTTTAACCAGTTCCCGATCCACAATAGTACACTGCCTCCTATCCCATGACTTTTTAGCTTTGCCAAAAGTCTCTGATGGGGGACTTTGTCAAAAGCTTTCTGAAAGTCCAGATACACTATATCAACCGACTCACCTTTGTCTACCTGTTTATGCACACCTTCAAAAAACATATCAGATTAGTAAGACAAGATCTTCCTTGTCTAAAGCCATGTTGGCTGTCTCCCATTAGGCCATGACTATCTACATGCTGTGTAATTTTGTTCTTTATGATGGTTTCTACCATTTTCCCAATTTAATGTGGACATGTGCAAAGTTATGCACCTAGGAAAGAAAAACCCACACTATAGTTGCCTCTGTATTGTTTCATGGTGCGACTGCACCTTGAATATTGTGTGCAATTCTGGTCACCATATCTTAAAAAGGATATAGCGTTATTAGAAAAGGTAAAGAGAAGAGCCACCAAAATGGTAAAGGGGATGGAATGATACCAATATGAAGAGAAGCTAAAAAGGTTAGGGCTTTTCAACCTGGAAAAGAGACAGCTGAGGGGAGATATGATAGAAGTCTATAAATTAATGAATGGAGTGGAACTGGTAAACGTAAATTGATTGTTTGTCATCAGAATACAGAGAGACTAGGACATGCAATGAAGCTACAGAGTAACCTATTTAAGACTAATAAGAGAAAATATTTTTTCACTCAGCGTGTAATCAAATTCTGGAATTTGTTACCAGAGGATTTAGTAAAAGTTGTTAGTGTAGCTGGGTTTAAAAAAGGTTTGGACAAGTTTCTGGAGGAAAGGTCCATAAACCATTGTTAAAAGGGACTTGGGATATCACTGCTTGACCCAATACACGCATTGAAGAACCTGTGTCTTTTGGGGAAACTGCTAGGTACTTGTGACCTAGATTGGCCACTGTTGGAAACAGGATACTGGGCTTGATGGACCTTGGTCTGACCCAGTTTGGCATATCTTATGTTCTTATGTATTGCTGTATGACTGCATGTCTCCATTTTGAACATGGTAGGTTGAGATGTGTATGTAGTAGCTATACATGTGTACATTCCAAAATACTGGTGCTGGCACATCTGACGCAACCTCAATAACCAAGTGCCTCGAACACATGAACACCTGGCTCGACAATATAATCTCAAAATAAACTTTGACAAGACGGAAGCAATGTTCATTTCCAGAAGCACAACATTCAAACCACTGCAAACAATCAACATTCTAAACAGGACAATCGCAACAAAGGACGAAGTAAAGTATCCCGGCGTCACCATAGACAAGAACTTGAACCTCCAATCCCACATAACAAGGACTGCAGCGAAAGTGTACCCCTGTCTAAAGATCATCAGACAACTCAAAGTAATCCTCAGCCAAGATCACTTCTGTACAGTATGCCAGGCAGTTATAACCCCCATACTGGACTACGGGAACTCATTGTATCAGGGATTACCCAAACACATAATACACCCATTACAACTGGTCCAAAATACCGCAGCATGCATAATCACAGGAACGCCCAAATTCGAGCACATAACACCAATACTACAGCAGCTACACTGGTTACCCATATAGCACGGGCAAAATTCAAAACTACACTAATCAACTTCAAGGCCATACATCAATGCTCAGCAGAAACTCTACAAAGCATAATAACCAGAGACACTAGCTGCAGACCCAGATGAACTCAAGGCAGCGATAGACTCCTCACCCCAGCCGGTTACCACAAGACAAAGCAATCAACCTCCAGAAGAGCCCTCTCGCTCTCAGCACCAGAACTGTGGAACTCCCTCCCTAATGAACTAAGAGCACAATAGGACCTCAAGGACATCTGAAAATCCCTCAAAACCCAGCTGTTCAGAGACTCATTTAAACAAAGACCTTAACTCCCATCCCACGCAGCCATACCGACTCTGCCACCATGCCCACCACTTCAGATGTGGGGCGCACCACCCCAGAATTTATGTATGTCTTGACACCCTGTTATATGTTCCCACCCATTACTTCCCTAAACCACTTTGATTGAAGGAAAAGGTGGTATACAAATCCAGCCAAATAAATAAATAAATGTGACTGATACTGCAAGCATCTATATGTTACACATGCATGGTTTTGAAACTGGCCAGTTTTCTGCATGCATGTGGCCCCTTAGTCTGCTCATCCTCATCCCCATCCCCATCCCACTCTATATCGTGGTGGACACATTCAATCTTTGAGGAGGCGACAGGATGATTTTAGATGGCATTTACATGTCTCTATCTTCACTGCTGCCCCTCTCACAGAACTTCAGGCATTTTGACATGGACGTCCCAGATTTCAGCCAAACGGTCTTTCTAAAATGTGGCTTCACATGGATTAAGTTAAACACTTGCACCAGCATTTAAATTAAGCTGATGACTCTTCTGGCTGAAAATGTATCCCTGTCTGAGTGGCTTATATTGCAAGAGTAGCCCAAAGATGGGGGTGCAAAAACAAATGGTGGTTCAGGTGTCACAACCCCTTGAGCCAGCCTTGGCTAAACCCATCTCTTTACAGCCTTCAGTTGTTCTTTTTATATGGCTCTTGCTTCTTACAAAACCTTCTTTTAAGCATCCTGTAATGTCTTTGGACCTCCAACATGGGTTTAATTCAGCTGATTAAAGCTCTCTTCGAGCCACTAGATACCAGTGCTCTGAGGTTCCTGTCCTGGAAGGTCTTGTTTTTGGTAGCAGTAACTTCCACACGCAGAGTTAGTGAGCTCCAGGCTTCAGTAGCTGATACACCCTTTACAAAAATTTTCAACTATAGGGTGATATTACATGCCCATTCTACATTCCTTCCTAAAGTGGTGTCAGACTTCCACCTTACTCTGTCTGTAATCTTTCCAATATTTTTCCCACAACCACATGCTCATAAAAGGGAAAGCACATTGCAAGAGAGCCTTGACTTCTATTTGGAGCAAATATGTTTATGTTTATGTTTATTTAATTTGATATACTGCCCTTAAATAAGCACAGCGGTTTACAAAGTACAAAATTAACAGAGGGTGGCGCCAGGCCAGAAAAAGGAAAAGAAGTTACAACTCATGATAGATAGGCAGTAAAAGAAAAGAAGACTGCACAAGACTCAGCGGTTAGGTCACACAAAGGGGGAGGGAAAATCAAAGGCGAGGGAGAAGAGGTGGGTTTTTAGATTACGCTTAAAGGTAGGGAGGTGGGGCTCTAGACGAAGGGAAGTGGGGAGCGAGTTCCAGAGGGCGGGGCCTGCAAAGAAGAAGGCTGAAGAGCGAGTGGACTGAGGGTGCGCAAGGGGGGGGGGGAAAGTGGAGGCGATTAAGGTGAAATGAACGAGGGGTGTGTCTAGGAGTGTGGAAGGTGATGAGGTCTGCCAGATATTGCGGGGTGTTGGTGTGAAGTGCCTGATGAACAAGGGCAAGTAGTTTGAACTGCAAGCGAAAGGGGACAGGTAACCAGTGAAGGTGAACAAGTAATGGTGAAATGTGGTCCCATGGGCAGGAGTGGGTGATAATGCGAGCAGCGGTATTCTGGATCCTTTGCAGTCTATTAAGTTGGGATTTGGGAAGACCAATGAGGATGTAGTAAATAGAAAGTCCACCTAACCTTTTTGTTTCTTTTGAACCCAATAGGTTCAGGGCTGCCCTTAACAAATGTACTTTTTTGATTTGGCTCACAGACTATATCTTTTTTACTTATGCCCAGGCATCTGACACTTGAGGGCCATGCCATGGCTCATATAGGGTTGCCAACTGACCAGTTTTAGGCCAATCTGGAGAGTTTTTCATGTTGGAGGCCGGCGACCAGCAGAACGGTAAAACTGTCCAATGAAGGGACTGGTTTCTCCCAACCACCGATCACTTCTGTCTGCCCGTGGTGATTCCGACCCCCATGGACAGACATGCAGAAATGGAGAGCTGGTGATTGCCGACTGGGATCCCAAACCCTACGGACAGGAGTACAGAAATGGCAGTGATCACGGCCAGGAGAGCCAGTGACTGCCCAGGAGCAGTCATCAGCTTTCCCAGCAGTGGTCAGTGACTATGCACCCTACCAAAAAAAAAAAAAGATTACCAAGTTTGCTGCACAGACAGCTGAATAAATTAAAGGGGCAGTGGGTAACCTTTTTTTTTTATCTTGGCAGGCTGTGCAGTCACCAGCTCTTCTGATCACCTCAGCACTTCTGGAAATGGAGGGCAGGGGTGAGTGCAAGGGGGGGGGAGGTTGAAGGGGAGAGTCTGGGGTGGGGGAGGGACAGCAGGAGAGGGGTTGGATTGGGGAGGGAAGGGAAGGGAAGGGATGAATGTATAGTATGTAAAGGGAGCAATGTGTATGTGCAAAGGTGCACCCCTCTCCCACCACACACGCACAGGCACCCCCACCTCTGCACTACACATACAGGCACCTCGACCTCCGCACCACACACACACACGCGCATAGGCACCCCATCTCTGCACCATACACACACACACAGGTGTACTTAATGGGTCAGTAGGGGTGGCGAGAGAGGGAGGAGAAGGAGTGGGGCACTACCTTGGGTAGGCACTGTGCAGTGGCCCATTAAGAACCTGATTTATTAAGCATTTTACCATAGAAAATGGGAAAACAATCTTAGTAAATCAGGCCCTAAAATCTAAAAAAGTAACTGCAATACACCTTTTTTTTTTCCGGGGGAAGGGGCGTGCATTTTCTTATGCTGGTTCTGCCGGGAATATGCAATTGCCCCAGGTGCTTCCCTCCTAATACCAACCCTGACATCTGCTCTTTTTTTGTTTTGTACAATATAGGGAGAAATGCATTTCTTTTTGTTTGTCTGATGTTCCATTGTCTTGCTTTCTGAGGTTTTAGTTTAAATGTTGTCTACATATTTTCATTTTCACTTTGTGGTCACTTTATTGATGAAGGCCTATCTGTAATGTGTGTGTTTGTGACCAAGACTGGATATTCTGTTAGCATGGAATTTCTGTTTCAGAATGTGTAGTAATCTGGCTTGTTCAGCTTTCGTAATAGGTTTATTGATGTTTTAGGGTCCATTGCAATATTTACGGTGCTATCTTTTTCTAGGTAGGGTCCTTGTGTGAGTTTTGGAAGTTAGTACTGGCATGGTAAATTTGATCTTGGTCCCGAATGACATTTTAGTATTAATTCCAGGGCCAGTTCAACCATCAGGCAACCTAGGCAATTGCTTCTGAGGGCAGAGAGTAGGGCATTCAAAGCTAAACAATAAATTCTGATAGCCGGGGGGGGGGGGGGGGGGGGGCATACAGTTAAGAGTTGCTTAGGGTGCCAACACTTTGAATCAACTCTGGGACTGGCCCTGATTAACTCACAATATGCTAGGTAGTGAGAGGAATGTTTTCCGGTATGGGGAGAGTTCTAGCTCTGCTTTGCACAGATTGTTGGGGAAGGGGCCGGGTATGTGTGGGGGGGTGATGTTCAGTGGATGCAGAATATATGTTTGGATTTAATGCCATATGGGAGAGCATATGTGTGCTGGAGGGGCCTAAGAAGGGAACTGTGGCTGAGGTGTTGAAGAGTTGAACCTCATATACTCCCCCACCCCTTGATATAGCCTGCAGATGCTAAAGCCTGCACCATTGCTCTCACTGCAATTATTTTTATGGATGGGACAAGGGGCACACATGGGCAGAGCATGGCTAGCCACAGGTGGCAGGTTTTTCTCTTTCAAAAAATTGGTAACCATAGGCTCATAACGTCCAATCCATGGCTGCATCGGTGGCCCATTTGTGCAAAGCCTCCATGGAAGAGATTTACAAAGCTGCAACTTGGACTTCTATGCACACACTCACATACCACTACTGTATGAAACAGGATTCCCAGTACTACAGCAGATTTGGCCAATCCATTCTTCAGAATCTCTTTGGGGATTAGAATCCAAGTCCATCCCATCTAGGTCCTTTTCTTTCTGTTCTGTGCTGCCTCATTAGTCCTCTCTGCTGCCTAGAGACTTAAAAAAAATAAAAAAATAATGTTTTGTTGTCTGCTAGTTGCAGCATTTTGTTCCCCTTTTTTATTGGCCTAGATTGGCCACTGTTGGAAACAGGATACTGGGCTTGATGGACCTTGGTCTGACCCAGTATGGCATATCTTATGTTCTTATTTGTTTACAAGGCAGACGGTAGCTAAGGAATCCCATATGTGAGCACTTAATCCTGCATGTCCATAGAGAAAACTAAGAAGTATGTTTACTAAACCGTCTTAATGTTATCGGCGTTAGTTGCAGTCTTACTGTGATGAATGCCATATAAGGTAGTGGGTGTTCTGGTCTTAAGGTAGCATTTCGGGTTATTGTGCGATAAAGTCCATTATCACGCGATAGAGGGAGCTGGGGCACGTTAACGCGCGTTAGCCTTAATTAGGTGCTCTGACCTATAAGCAAAGCAATAGAGGTGTAGCACAATGGTTAATACATTGACTGATGAAAGAAGGGTCATGAGTTCAATCCTCCCATTGGGCTTAATGAGTAAGGCTGTCTGAGGCATTACCATTTACTTTAAATCAGTGCTGTCTGAGGCATTTTCTTTTTTAATTTAAATTAGTGCTGCCAGCAAACACACCCTCACAGTGCCGTAACCTAAGGTGCCGCATAAGGCGCTCCAGAGGGCACATTATAAAGTGCACTGTCCGCCAAGGCACCTTATAATGTTTCCTATAGGGCACCTTATAAGGCGCCTTATAGGGCGCTTTATAGGGCGCCTTATGAGGCACCTTAAGGTTACAGCACTGTGAGGGTGTTTCTGCTGGCAGCACTGATTTAAATTTAAAAAGGAAATGCCTCAGACAGCCCTATCAAATAACACCACTGTGGGATCAAACCCATGACCTCTGCCTCCACAGTCAGTGAAGTAACCAGTGGGCTACATCGCTATAGCTGCGAACAAACCCCTGGCTGACTACAGAAAGACTGCAGGTCACCATAGAACCTGTCTGCTGTGGTTACCAGGATAGGGTAAACCCACCCGTACCCATGATGCACTGCACATGCAGATCAGCAGTCTACAGATGATCACACGATGGGGTATGCACCCCCACAGCACCTCGGCCTGGTAGGGGGAACTGACCGTGTGTGTTAGTGGCAAAGAGTAACTACAGACCGACACATTGTGGGGGTACTGTGCTCACCCTGAGGGCGACGTGGGGTGCCCAGCACCATGTCCACAGCACCTGGCGTAGCTGAGATAAGTTATATTGCAGGTCACCATCAGTGCCAGTCTGTGATAGAAACATGATAACAGAAAAAGACCACATGGCCTATCTAGTCTGTCTTTCCATAACAACAACTACAACAGTCCACTTTTTACCTTTAGAGATCCTCTGTGTTGGTCCCATGCTTTTTTGAATTCAGTTACTGTCCTCATCTCTACCACCTCCACTGGGAGACTATTCCATGGATCCACTACTCTTTCCGTAAAGAAATATTTCCGCATATCACTCCTGAATCTATCTCCCTTCACCCTCATCCCATGTCCCCTCGTAGCAGAACTTGCTTTCAATTGAAAGAGGCTCTCTCCCTGAACATTTATGCCACGGAGGTATTTAAACATCTCAATCATATCACCTCTATCCCGCCTTTCCTCTAAGGTGTACATATTAAGATCCTTAAGTCTGTCCTCATATGCTTATAACGAAGCCCATTAATCATTTTAGTAGCAACCCTCTGCACCGACTCCATCCTGTTCACATCCTTTTGAAGGTGCGGTCTCCAGAATTGCACACAATACTCCAAATGAGGTCGCACCAAAGACTTATACAGAGGCATTATCACCTCCTTTTTTCTGCTAGCCATTCCTCTCCGTATGCACCCAAGCATCCTTCTAGTTTTTGCTGTCACCTTTTCTACCTGTTTAGCTACTTTAAGATCATCAGACACAACCACGCCTAGGTCCCACTCTTCTTTAGTGGACAAAAGTACTTCACCTCCTATACTGTATTGCTCCCTTGGATTGCTGCAGCCCAAATGCATGACCTTACATTTTTTAACATTAAATCCCAGCTGCCAAATTCTAGACCATTCTTCAAGCTTAGCTAGATCCCTCCTCATGTTATCTACCCCTTCCTGGGTGTCTACTCTATTGCAGATTTTGGTATCATCCGCAAAGAGGCAAACCTTACCCGACAGCCCTTCTGCTATATCACTAACAAAGATGTTAAAAAGAATCGGACCAAGGACAGATCCCTGGGGCACACCACTGGTAACATCCTTCTCCTCAGAGTGAGCTCCATTTACTTGTACTCTTTGTCGCCTCCCACCCAACCAATTTCTAACCCAAGCAGTAACTTTAGGGTCCATCCCTAGGGTGCTCAGTTTGTTTATAAGTCACCTGTGAGGAACAGTGTCAAAGGCTTTACGGAAATCTAAATACACCACATCTAGAGCTCTCCCTCGGTCCAACTCCCTGGTCACCCAGTCAAAGAAATCAATCAGATTTGTCTGACAAGACCTGCCTCTGGTGAATCCATGCTGCCTCGGATCCTGTAATCCGCTGGACTCCAGAAACCTCACTATTTTCTCTTTCAGCAGCGTTTCCAATAATTTACTCACCACCGAAGTTAAACTAACCAGCCTGTAGTTTTCAACCACATCCTTACTTCCGCTTTTGTGTAAAGGCACCACATGAGCCTCTCTCCAGTCCTTTGGCACCACTCCAGACTCCAACGAGGCATTGAAAAGGTTAGTCAGTGGAGTTGCTAGAACGTCCCCAAGTTCCCTCAGTATTCTAGGGTGTATCCCATCTGGTCCCATCACTTTGTCTACTTTAAGTTGAGCTAGTTTCTCACGAATACAGTCTTCTGAAAATAGTTCAAGATGTCCCTCGAGTCTGTTCTTATTTATGGGTGTTTTCTGAGGTCCTGCTCCTGGTTCTTCATCTGTGAACACAGAACAAAAATATTTGTTAAGCAATTCCGCTTTATCCTTATCAGCTTCTATATATTCCCCCCCTGCACCCTTGAGTCTGACAAAACCACTTTTGCCCTTCCTCTTCTCACTAATATATCTGAAAAATGTCTTATCCCCCCATTTTATTGCATTGGCTATTTCCTCCTCCTTTTGAATCTTTGCCTTCTTGACTACTTTGCTAGCTTCTCTAAGTTTTTCCAAATACAGATGCCTGTCTTCCTCTCTCTGTGATCTCTTGTGTTTCATGAAGGCCTCCCTCTTTTTCTTCACTTGTTCAGCTACTTCCTTCGAAAACCATAGCGGTCTCCTGTTCCTTTTGCTTTTATTTACCATTTTAACAAAAAGGTTGGTTGCCTTTAAAATACCCCCTTTCAGTTTTGCCCACTGTTTTTCTACATCTCCCAGCTGTTCCCATCCCACTAACGACTCCCTGAGGTATTGGCCCATCTTCGCAAAGTTAGTCTTCCTAAAGTCTAAGATCCTCACCTTGGAATGGATTCTAACAGCCCTAGTCCTAATACTGAACCACACCATCTGGTGATCACTGGATGCAAAATGATCTCCCACTACAACATCAGAAACACTTTCACCATTGGTAAGCACCAAGTCCAGTATGGCCCCTTCACGTGTGGGGTCTGTTACATGATGTGGCCACCCTGTCCGTGCAGGTGATGGCCAGGCATTACAATATCCCAGCCATTGCCCTATGCCCTGTGCAGATGCATCCTGCCCAGGCCACCCTGTCCGGGCCATACCCACAGTACCTTGCTCCTCATTATGCACATTGGCAGGCTAACACTGGAAACAGTGTGGGCTGAGTAAGGTGTAGGCAGCCACAACCCACTGGATAGACAGACACACACTCCCACACCTATGCCAGCATTGTGCAAATATAGAGGCTTTTGGCAGCCCTGGCCACCACACCAGTCCTGGGCACAGCGCAGGCATGGCTATGGTACGCAATACTGTTTGGGTCACTCCCTGGGGTGGTAAACACTATCAGAAACCAAAACTAAAACACACTCCACAGATATCAGAAAGGTTGCTATGATGCAGCTCTATCAGCAAATTGTGCTTAACTTAGGAATTGTTATCTGCCATTAATCATAGCAACCTTTTGATATATGTGTAATGTATTCCAAAGTTTAGGGCGGCATTGCTAAGGTATGCAAGTGCTAGTATTGGGAGATGCTGCTGCACACAGGGCCCAACAGCCTGACTCTCCATGAGGCTTTGGATAGTGGAGCCTGTGGGTGTGGGTGTTTGTGCCCCTGTTGACCACTGCTCTAGGGCAGAGGTTCCCAACTCTGGTCCTGGTGGGCCAAACACTGTTCAGGTTTTCATGCTGTCACTAATGAATATGCATGAGATACATTTGCATACAATGGGGGTGGTGCATACTAATGCAGCACAGGCATATTTATTAGGGACAGAATGAAACCTGAACGGTGTTTGGCCCTCCAGGACTGCAGTTAGGAAACTCTGCTCTAGGGATTGCACATGTTTATGGTGTCTATGCTCTGTAGGGTAAAATATAGGCATTTCAGGCATGTTTATTTTATCTGCAATAAAGATTCCGTCTTTATTACCACGGTTTAGTACTGGGTAAAATATGTGGAAAGGGTTGGCAGGAGCCACAGCTGGGACTTGAACTTGTGACATTCTGCTCCTGAATACACTGGCTGTGTGTACTGCATCACACTGTTGCCACAGGGACAGTTCATTCCCTGGGGATTCCATGACTGTTTGTCAGACAGACCCTGTCTGTTGCATTGCTCGACACCCACTTAAACGGGGCTAGGCCATGGTCTGTTGTGGGCAGATGCCACTGCCCTCTCCGCCACCAGCACCCCTCTGCCACCATGCTGCCATGCCATTATGCCGGTGGTGCTGGTGGTACGCAGTCCCAGGCCATCCCCCCCCCCCCGCACCGCCTGCCAATGTTATGTGCCCTTGGGGGTACCTGCTGGGTAATCTCCCTTGTGACACTGTGGGACACACATTCGTGCCCATGTTGGACCCTTGTCAGTTACTGTCTTGCTGCTTTACAGTTTCGGCATTCCTATGTGCCACCTAGGCATCTGCCTAGTCCGCGCTGTGCCCCAGTTGGACCACAGCATGTGCCGCCTGCAGTCCCCTGTATCCCATTTACAGCATCAGTACAGTTGCCGTTTCCTACGTGCCCACTCTGCTGTTACTGCACATGTGCACACCATAACAACCTGCTCAGTCTAAACAACAGAAACCCTGATCAGCGCTATTTCAATGTGGGGATCATTCACTTTGTAGGGCGACAGAGCATAGACCCTTCCAAACATGATATCTTAATTGATATGCTTTGTCAGTAGTGTTGCTTTATGTTTATCATTAATATCACTATTGGCCAGCTTGGTTATTGGGATTTTAGATGTGATTCTGGTCCTTTTATATGTTTATTTGCCTTTTTGGTCCCTGCACATGTATCACAACTATCACTTTTCTGGGTTTTCCTGCCTTTTCTGCACATTGCAGACCTCGATCAAACCAAAGCAGAGACTTGGAAGATACGTTACATAAGAACAGTAAAGAAAGAAAAAATAAACCCAAAATGGCCGCAGGCCCCCGAAATACACACATGGAGGATACAGATGAAGCATCTGATCCTCTGCAATTGGCGCAACCAAGCCGGCTCTAATCTCCTGAACCTTCTCTGGGGGTACTTTGACGAAACGGTCCATTGGACCCGAACTGGGCAGTTGAGGTGCAGAGGGAGCAACCCTCAACTTTCCCTTCCTCTTAGGCATGAAGAACACGAAGAAACGCTACCACAACCATCTTGGATTAAACTCCTCCCCCCATGAGGGTTATTTTTAAAGTAAGGTCCGATTGGCTGTAGCTTTGCAAATTTTTTCCCCCTGTAGAAACAAGCATGTGTGCTGGCTCCTGGCATGCCTTGTGCAAAAGCAGATGCCATTTTCAGTCGTAGCATCACTTTGTACGGTTTATACTGAGACGTTGAAATGTTTAAGACAATTGAGTGAAATACAGTCTGTGATTCGGTTTTTGAAAGCAAGGACCATGTCATCAGTGGACATTCATCGCCAGATATGTGAGGTGTATGGCCCAATGCGATGAGTGACAACAAAGTACGTAAATGGGTGAGATTGTTCAAGGACGGGTGGGACAATGTCCATGATGAACCGCGATAGGGTCGACCTTTAGTAATCACAGAAGATTTGGTGCGCACAGTTGACGCAAAATTTCATGAAGAACAGCGATTCATGATTTCCACTTTGGCACTGAAATTTCCACAAATTTCAAGGTCAATGCTATACAAAATCGTTTCTGAAAAATTGCAGTTCAGAAAACTGTACTCGCGATGGGTTTCCAGGCTGCTTTCCGAGGAACACAGTTGCCATAATCTTGCGTGTTGAGATTGTCTGTTTGGCTTTCACTTTGACTGGAGATGACATGTGTCTCCATTCCATCGACTGCCGCTTTGATTCTGGAGTCATGTGAAAAACCCATGTCTCGTCCCCTGTGACAATGTGGTCCAAAAGTTCATCTCCTTCCTCATTGTATCGGATCAAAAATGTCAAAGCACTAGCCATTCTCCTTTTTTGGTGTTCCTTGGAAAGCAGCCTGGGAACCCATCGTGAGCACAGTTTGTCCCGCCCATCCTTGAACAATCTCACCCATTTATGCACTTTGCTGTCACTCATCACATTGGAGGAGTGGAGGAGTGGCCTAGTGGTTGGGGCAAGGTACTTCAGGCCAGAAGGTTGGGGGTTCAAATCCCACTAGAGGACAGTAACCTTGGGCTGGAAGAACTGGGGTTTCTAGTCCCACAGGTGCTCCTTGTGGTCTTGGGCAAGCCACTTAACCCTCCATAGCCCATGTTCCCTGTAAAATAATTATCTCCAAGTTATAATGCTCTGTTCAATGTAATTTCAGTTTGTTCAATGTAAACTGCACTGATGCAGAATAGCGCGGTATATAAGAGAATAAAATAAATTGGGGCCATACACCTCACATATCTGGTGATGAATGTCCACTGATGACATGGTTCTTGCTGTCAAAAACCGAATCACAGACCGTATTTCACAGTCGGAGGGCTGCTCGATTGTCTTAAACATTTTGATGTCTCAGTATAAACCGTACAAAGTGATGCTACGACTGCAAATGGCATCTGCTTTTGCACAAGGCATGCCGGGAGCCGGAATGCATGCTTGTTTCTAGAGGGGGAAAAAATTTACAAAGCTACAGCCAATCAGATCTTACTTTAAAAATAACCCTCGTATATACGCGGAGGAACCAATCCAAAAGCTTCTAGAAGGAGCTAGGAAAGGTTTCTGCATGGGGCTCCATCAATGACATCACCTATATGTAAGAACTTATCCTGCTGTCCATATAGAACACTTGCTATGCGTGAGTAACTTTGTTTTCTCTCTCATTCAATCAGTTCAATCATGTCAATATTTGCTGGAGGTAGCAAGGGAATGGTGGGAAAAGCAGAGAAAGAAAGGTAGTTGGTATTCAGAAAGACCTTGACAAAACAATAGCACTAGTAATGATGATCAGAGACTTGGATCTCAGAACTCTGTACTCCATCAGCCAAAACAAAGAGAGATTTTTAAGAGGAGAACATCATTACCTGCAGACAGGGCCGGATTTACCTATACGCCAACTACGCGAGGGAGACACTCTCCCTTCGCGCCTCTCAAAGCCGGCACGGAGGGGCTCAGCCGGGCAGAGGGGGCCCCGCGGAGGGGCAGATGGGAAATTTCCCATCAGCCCCTGCAGGCTTAACAGAGATGCGAGGGAGACACTCTCCCTTCGCGCCTCTCAAAGCCGGCACGGAGGGGCTCAGCCGGGCAGAGGGGGCCCCGCGGCACAGTCCATGCTGCCGCGGCGGCAGCGGCCAGCGTTTTATTTTTTTTTTATTAAAGTTTACTTGAGCCGATGGGGGGGAGGGGGGCTGGGACTGGAAATGGGCTGGGGGGGTTAAGACTGGAGTTGGGCTGACACGAAGAAACCAGAAGAAAGTGGCTGGAGCAATTGCAGCTGAAACAAAATGCACAAAAGGCAGAAAAATATCTCTTTATTTTGAATTTATTAATTGGAATATGTCAGCTCTGGTAAATGTGCATCATTAACGTCTGCACTTTGTTTAGTACAAGAGCAAATTAATGTATAGTTTTATTTCTACAGTGTTGTACATTCCAAGTTTGGCTTTTGGGATTCCCAGTTTAATTATGACGTCAGGGCCAACAGCGCGCAGCTGATCCGGCGTGCTCGTTTTTATCTTTTCTGGGGGCCCACAGTTTTTGTTGGCGTAGGGCCTCACTCAAGGTAAATCCGGCCCTGCCTGCAGATGTAAGTTCTAGTGAAAATTTGAAATGCCAGTTGTCTGCTTCTATCTCCACATAGGTGCGAAAGAAGACAGAGGCAGTGCAGGGAGGCAGGGGGACAGGAGCCAGCAGTGTACAATAGAAGACACAGCCATTCCCCTCCTCTGTAATGTATGGAGCAGGCTTTAGAAGATTCGGAATTGGATTATTCATCATGTGAGGGATTTTCAGAATCAGAATCCCCGGCTGTGTTGCCCCCACTGTGCTGTGCTGCACCGTGCCAAGCTGCCACCCCGCTGCCACTGATTCTGTCAGTAGGGTGGGGCGGGGTACGGCTCGGCTCTGCACAGTGGCGGTGACAATAGTAGGCACACCCTTTGGCACACATGGCCTGCCGCTTCTGACCTCCCTCCTTGGATGGGGGTTAGAAGTGGCAGGCCATGTGTGCCAAAGCACACGGCCTGCCATAGGCGACATGCCACCCACAGAGGTCTGCCACCCTCGGTGGCTGCCTAAGTGGATGGTCTGGCCCTGCTTTGTGGTATATTTGTGCCGAGTCATGTTATTTTTGTAGAGGTGGAAGGTATTATGGTGGGCTGCAGAACCCCTCTTGTTGTTTTTTGTTGGGGTGACAGATGAGGTTTTGGGTCCTTTGTGTCTCTCTTGATTTTTTTTGCTGGAATTGGAAGTGTGTTGGGATTGCTGAGTCTCTCTTGTTTTTGTTAAAGTGTGAGATGCTGTGTTGGGGGTCACTGAGCCTCTCTTGTTTTTGTGAGGGTGGGAAGTGTGAGGTTAGGGCCACTGAATCTATCTTATTGTTTGGCACACTTACTGAATCCTCTACTGTAAGAGCGTAATTTTCTAAGGGAACATCTAGTTCAAGCACCTTTTGAAGTGCCTATGTTAAGCCTATTTTATAAAAACAAGTAGGCGCCTGCTTGTTGTAAAATACTAAACTAAGTGGCAGAAATTGTGTCTTAAATTAAGGCACAGACATTTATACCAACCCTACAGATGCTGTACATTCCTGCACCTAGATATTTGCAAGAAAGCCCATAAATTATAATGGTTTATAATCTATTCGTGCATTTGTGCACTCTGTCTATGAGCCACCCAAACTGCATGCCCACTGTCGAAGTACAGACCATCAAGCACTGTGTGTACTCTTACCCTGGTTGGTATTTTATCAGAGGTCATTAATGCGCATAAAAGACCACGTACTCATGCTAATATCTAAAATAACTTCCAGTTATAAACAGAAATGTAGAAAAATGATGACCGTTAAAGACTATATGGGCTAGTCAGTCTGCCCTTCCATATCAACTCCTATACTCCCTTTTTTCCCTTCAAGATCCTCTGTTTGTTCCATGCTTTCTTGAATTCAGATACAGTCCTCATCTTTACTGCCCCCACTGGGAAGCTATTCCACAAATATACCACACTTTTCGTAAAGAAATAGTATTTCCTTAGATTACTCTTGGGTCTGTCCCTTTCACCTTCATCTTATGACCCCCTCATTGCAGAGCTTTCTTTCAATTGAAAGAGATTCTCCTCCTGACCATTTATGCCACAGAGGTATTTAAACGTCTGTAAACCACTTTGACTTAATAATAAAGCATACTGTAAAAGCAGTTAAATAAATAAATACATCTCTATCATATTTCCCCTCTCCCACCTTTCCTCCAAAGTATACATATTAATGAAGGCCACTGACCATTTCAGTAGTTGCCTTCTGCACTGACTCCATCCTGTTTATATCCTTTAGAATGTGTAGCCTCCAGAATTGCACACAGTACTCCAAATGAGGTCTCACCAAATACAGAGGCACTATCACTTCCTTCTTGCTGGCTATTCCTCTCCCTATGCACTCAAGCATCCTTTTGATTTTCACTGTCTCATTTTCTACCTGTTTAGCCACTTAAAGATAATCAGAAACAGGACCTCCCAGGTCTCGCTCTTCTTTCATGGACAGAAGTAGTTCACCCCCTATACTTTACTGCTCCCTTGGATTTTCGTAGCCCAAATGCATGGCCCTGTATTTTTTTGCATTAAATATCAGCTGCCAAATTCTTGACCATTTTTCAAGCTTCGTTAGATCCCTTCTCATTACACCATACTGGGTTTCTACCCTATTGCATATTTTGATATCATCTGCAAAGATCAAAACCTTACTCAGCAGCCCTTCTGCAATATCATTTACAAAAATATTTTTAAAAAAATCAGACCAAGGACACATCCCTGTGACACCTGGCAACCTGGTAACCCTGTGGCACCCTGGTAACCTTCTCCTCAGAGTGAACTCCATTTACCCATACCCTTTGTCACCTCTCACTCAACTAGTTTCTAACCCAGTAGTTCACTTGAGGGTCCATCCCAAATGGAATAGTGTCAAAGGCTTTACTGAAATCTAAGTATACCACATCTAGTACTCTCCCTTGATCAAACTTTCTGGTCACCCTGTCAAAGAAATTAATCAGATGTCTGACAAGACAAATGTATGTGCTCCCTTGTAAATATATCACCTATGTATTTATTTAGCTGTATTTATATACCACCTTTCACCGGGTCAAGGTGGTTTACAGGGAACAAACTTGATCATACATTATAACAATGTCTCAAACTATATACATCATGCAAACGCTAGGTTTTTATTTTATAACTGTATACAATTGTAACTATGAACAGTGTTAGAGATAAACATCTGGGTTCTGTTTCTTCTGTGGAGAGGTTGTGTGATGGGGTTGAACTGCTCTGTGAATAGTGTGTTTTTAGATGTTTTCTGAAGGATTTGAGGTCTATGATGTTCCTTAACTGGTCTGGTAGAGTGTTCCATATAGAGGATTCACATAATTGGAAGGCTCATTTACATGCTTGCTGGTTGGATTTGGTTCTGATATATGGGATGGTGAGGGTGTTCATCGTTGAGGTCCGTTTAAACCTGTGTGGCTGGGAGGTCTGAAGTAGTGAGTGTAGGTGTGTAGGGGGGTCGGAGTGGATTGCTTTCTGGGTGAGCATGATAGTTTTGATTTTTATTCAGCTCTGTAGAGGGAGCCAGTGGAGCTGCTTTAGTATAGGCATGATGTGGTCATGTTTTGCTGCTGCTAGAAGGGTCCTTGCTGTTGAGTGAAGAGCCATTTGGAGAGGTAGGAGCATGGGTTTTGGTAGCCTTGATAGACAGCATTACAGTAATCCATGTGGGGTATGACGGTGACTTGTAGCACAGTGTGAAAGTCCGTTGGCTCTAGGAGTGAGCGGAGATGTTGAAGTATCTTTGTTTTGTAATAAATTGTCCAGGTGGTTTTGTTGATATGGACTTGAAATGTGAGGTGTTGATCAAGGGTGACACCAAGGTACCTGACTTCAGTCTTAACACTGAACAACATGGAAATTAAAGTTATTGGGGGAGGGGAGTGAAGGTGGCATCTTTTGTTATATACAGTGCCTCCATTTTGTTGGAGTTGATTTGAAGGTTGTTGTCCTTTAGCCAGTTGCCTACCTTGGTGATGCATTCTTGGTGGGCAGATAGTGAGGGTTGGTTTGTGTTGATTGGTCCATAGATCATGATATCTTCAGCGTAGATGTACACGTTGAGGCTGTGTGATCTTATTATTGTGCAGAGCAGTTGGATGTAGAGGTTGAAAAGGAGTGCAGAGAGGGTGGATCCTTGGAGGACTCCTTGACTCTGTTTGTATGGAGTGGAGGTGTTTTGTCCGATCTTTATTTGTTGATATCTATCCCCTAAATGTCAATGCATGCCACTGGAAGTTAGAAAATAATACAGGTCTTCCTCAAAGGAGACCAAAGATCTAGGAGATGAAAGTCTCACCTTCCTTAATGGAGGAGGTGGGGTGGGAGAAGCACTTTTCCCAATGCTCTCTAGGAGAAAGGGAAAAGGAGTACAAGCTCGCACCAGCACATCCTTATAAGAAGGCTAGTGTGCTTGAAGAAATAAGGATCAGTAGGAGAGGTCCCATAAAGAGGAGCTGTCAAATTCCACCCCCAGGGGGTAGGGGGAGAAAAACAACAAAGGGGAGATACACAGAGAAACTGTGGAGAGGAGGTGCAATGAGGAATTGAAGAGTGTGAAAGTTCAAGTGGAGGATCCCAAGAGCCAGGGCTGGCCCAAGAGTTTCTGCCACCCTAGGCAGAAACCCCGGCCTCGCCACTCCCCCCCCCCCCCCGCCCCAGCTGCCGCCAATTCCATCTCAGTAGGGGAAGGAAGGCAGTGGCAGTATTTCAAAAAGTGACATTTTTTTGCTTCTGCTTTCTAATACTGCTGCTGCTGCCACTGCCCTTCTCACCCCCCAAATGGAATTGGTGGCATCTGGGGGCAGGGTGGCATGGCCGGTCATATGTGCTGCTGCCGCCGCCTGCCCAGGCTGGCCACTGTAGGCAGTCACCTAGCTCATCTAGTGGGCAGGTCGGCCCTGCCAAGAGCATATAGGAAGGTAAGACTCATGTCCTGGGTGTATCCTGCAACCTCAAAGCCAAGAGGGTGTCAAAAAATGGAAAATTACTGAGAGGAGTTGACTCCTAGTTAGAAAGAGAGGGCGACTCCTGTCTGGTATGAGACTGATTGCACTGAAAAGAGGAGAAAAAAGGCCCTTCCTCAGGTCCCTAATACTGGTTACAAGGAGAACAGAACTGAGGAGGAGGGAGAGACGTGATTCATACAGGCCAGGGGCAGTGGAATGCCATTTTCTTTGGGGGGCCCCAAGCTCTGCCCTAACAGAACTTGGAGTGATGAACTTGGAGATAACCTGCATGAGGCTGCAATCACCAGCCTTCCCTTTAGCAGACAGAAGGGGTCCTTGCTGAAACCGCGGCAGAGAATTTTTGGTGGGGCCAAGGCCTGTGGGGACCACCCTTTTCTGATGCCTATGATATAGGCACCTGACTAAACCAAGAGTCCAAAAGAGAGAAGTGACAGTACAGTGCGCATCCTGCAAAGGACACAACTTATTAGATAGAACACACTGTTGTGCCATCATTAGGCACTGTTTCTATGGCCTATGGAGGTAATTTTATAAGGAGCTGCCTAGCCTTATGTGTGGAAGTACATTTGATAAATCGGTGCCTAGTTAACCCATGTACCTGACTTTATAAGAGAGAGCATGTGTGAAAGTGCGCACATATGTTATGGCAAGATTACTTCCACCAGCCTTAGGATTAGTTGAAATGAATGTGCTTTATTTTTTGCAATTATGCACAGAAATTGAAAGATTTTGTAACCAATGTGTGTATGCCTACGCGTCACCAAAACTCTACCCATGTGCATGCCCACAATGAAAGTACACACAGTGCAAAGTATGCATATACTCTCATGCTAGTCAGTATTTTGTAAGAGGTTGTTTATGCGTGTAAGCAGCCACTTAGGATGTAAATGATTACAAATACTTTAATTTATGTACATTGTTCCCGTGTAAGTCTAGATGGGGCTCCTTATAAATGACCCCTTAATGTTTGATTATTGTCATTGCCCTTCTTTTGTATATTTGTGTTTGTCTAGGAAGAGGCCATTAAATGTGTATTTTTATCCAAGTTTCTACTAGACTCCCATGCTTTTGCTTGCTTGGGTTGCTTTTCAGTCATAAGAAGAGAGTAGAAGAGTTTTTGTGTTCACCTTGGTGACCCTATACTTGTGTGCTGTGCATTAGGGCAGGTGAAGAAAAGCATGACAGTTGGTACAGACACCTGCAATTTTCTGTCTGTTCCTGCTTGAAGGGTCTCCCTCAGCCACATTATTGGTTTATCTGAGCAATGAAATCAGGTGCCAACTGGATTCAGGAGACTTTGCCGTCATTGTTTCTTTGGACTTTTCTGCCCCTTGTGATGCATGTTTTACATCAGAGGGGCAGGAACATCCCAGCGGACACATGATTATTGTATTATTTTATTGACACTGTGACTATCACTTTATGTATATGCGGCATCCGCAGCGGTGGGGGAAGAGAAGGCTACCGGAAATGCTGCTGTCTGTGGGGAAGAACCAGGGAGACCAAGGGGAGTTGCTGGGGACCTAGGTAGATGAATGGAAGATACTGGATATGAGGGAGGGACATAGGGAAATGGAGGAGAAATACTGGAAATGGTAAGGGGATCCTGGACATTGGAGGAGTCACAGGAAAATGGAGGGGAGATGCCAGATATAGGGGGACAGAGCGAGTTGAAGAGGGTGATGCTGGGTGTAGGGGGCATAGGGCGGAGAAGGAGGGAGAGATACTGGATGTAGGGGGCATAGGGAAATAGCGGAGATGATGGACATGGAGGGAGACAGAGAAAGATGGAGGAGAGATTATGGATACGCACAGGGCAGAAGCTGGATGGGACGAAGATGCTGGACATGGAGAAAAGGTGAGAGATAAAGACTAGGGAATAATGGGATGGGGAAATAAAAAGGTGGGGAATGAGAAGGCTGGGGTGAGGGTTGAAAAGTTTCAGTAGATGGAGTAAAAAGAGGGGAATGGAGAACTGGATAGTCAGAAGGAGGAATGAAATCTGAGTGGATAGAGAGAGAAAAAAAATAAATAAGAAAAAGCTAAAATGAAAAGATCACTATCCTAGACGGCTCTGTGGACAGCCCCAGGGAGAGGACATCCAATGTAGAGTAGACATGCCTTTGCCTGATGTCAGAAATGCCCTGGATGTCCCAAGCCACGTCCAAGCTTATACCTGTTCAAGGCACGAATAGTCATCGGAAAACTGCTTGTTTTGTCAGACGGACATCTGGAGGGTGTGGCGAAGGAGGTGCACTCATGTCCCCTATATGTTCCATATTGATAACAAACACTGACAGGGAATGAGGGCTCGTGTTTTGGTTTTGCAGTGCTGCTGGACATCCCCTTATGCTAGTTGGGATGAGATGGACACCCCGCCCTCCATACTTTCCTGAGGGGGATGTCTATGTGGCTACTGGCATCGACATTGAATATCCAGGTCTGCCACATGGCGCAGAGGCTAAACGACCAGCAGCAATATTCAGCTGCTGCCCATTTAGCTTTGGGGGCAAGTTAGGACAGCTTTTGCCATGCCTAACTTTTGCCGCTGAGGGATAACCAGGCAGCGGCTGAATATAGTCGCTGACCGGTTATCCGGGTACCACCCCTGGAACACCCATGATGCTAGCCATATAGCCATATAGTGGCGGTATCCGGGAATATTCAGCAACACTAACATGCTTTAAAAGGATATAGCGTTATTAGAAAAGGTTCATAGAAGAGCCACCAAAATGGTAAAGGGGATGGAAGGATACCCCTATGAAGAGAAGCTAAAAAGGTTAGGGCTCATTAACCTGGAAGAGAGACGGCTGAGGGGAGATATGATAGAAGTCTATAAATTAATGAACGGAGTGGAACGGGTAAACGTAGATCAATTGTTTACGTTATCAGAATATAGAAAGACTAGGGGACATGCAATGAAGCTACAGGGTAAACTATTTAAGACTAATAAAAGAAAATATTTTTTCACTCAACGTGTAATCAAACTCTGGAATTTGTTACCGGAGGATGTAGTAAAGGCTGTTAGTGTAGCTGGGTTTAAAAAAGGTTTGGACAAGTTCCTGGAGGAAAGGTCCATAAACCATTATTAAGAAGGGACCCAGGATATCAATGCTTGACCTAGTACAAGCACTGTGGAACCTATGTCTTTTGGGGAAACTGCTAGGTACATATGACCTAGATTGGCCACTGTTGGAAACAGGATACTGGGCTTGATGGACCTTGGTCTGACCCAGTATGGCATATCTTATGTTCTTATATCCTGCTTAGAGGCAGTTATATGTTTTACGGGTCTGTAAACCGTGTAACTGCTTTGGAATATTGGGCCCTATATTCTTAAACATTTCTCCATTGGTATTTACATTTGCTCTAAGGCAGGCATAAGTGTCAGCTACCTGCTTGTTGGACCTGGGGCCTCCACCAGTGATCGAGGGAGCAATTTTGCTTAACTTTCTGGTATCGTAACACCATTTCAAAAATTTAAAAAAAGTTAATTGACTGCTTAATTGGTTCTTCTTCTAAGTGGTGAAATCTGGCACTAACGTGTAAGCACCAGCAAATGCATGTGTCTGTTGCCAGATGAGCACTTATATAATGACCTGTAACATATACAGTATAACAGAACATTAGTGCGCCTAAATCAATCTCTTACACATGGGGATGGGCACCTATGTGTGTAGTTTAGGCGGGCACTCTTCTGTAACTACGTGTGTCACAAGGATGGCATGTATTTTCAGAGCGATGAGCATAGAGGAAGAGCATAAGTGGATCTTAAATTTACACATGTAAGTTATGTGCCTTTTCTACAAATCTAAGTAGGAGCATTTACACCAAGACTAGGGATGGTGTAAGTGATCGCGGATAGATTTGGGGCACATATATTACCACTTACATCCCTGTTTTATAAAGTAATGTACGTGCAGCATATGTGCAATATAAGCATGTTGCAATGCATGTTAAGTGAGGTGACCTTTTATATGAATGGCATGAGTACATACTTATAGAGATGCTATTTTAGAAATACAAGTAGAAGCCTACTCGTATGTGGCAGAGAATATGCCTACTGACCTAAGCCATTGAAAAGAAGAGTGAACTGGGAAGTTTAGACTTTTAAATGGAAATAAAGATGCTAGAGAGTGATATATATCACATCTAAGGGAACAGACCACATTAAGATTCTACAGTTTTGGCTAACATTATTGGCACCCTTGCAGTTCAACCTCTTGTCCAATATCTAAAAAAAAAAAAAAGTGGTCAGTGAAATGGCTTTGGACTTATATGCACACATATTTGGCACATAAAATAATCAAATAAAACAAGACCAATTAAAAAAGGAAATAGTAGGAAATAGTATAAAAACTGGGAAATTTGCCAGGACATGATTATTCCTAAATCAAGATGACTTCATACCATAAAGCTTTCACCTTCTCTAACAACCAGACTGGTGAAACCTATAATATGTACCTAGGGGCGGCCCAAGGGGGGTGCGGGGCCATGTGCGGAGGCTCATTGTGGGGCCTCATTTGCATAAGAAGTCTCATTTGCATAAATATTAGCGTAATGTTAACATACCTCTTAATGAGTGTCTGGATAAAGAAAGACTACCAGATTTCTACGTTACTATACTCCAGTGTCAACCGCCAGGCACATTAGAAAGTACTATAACACTGACCATTTAGAACCCATAACAAACCCACAGTATCATAACAGTACTACCAGGACTCACAAAGCACCAAATCCTATCTATTAAAAAGGCAACACTGCAAATATTAAATCAGTACATCTCAGAGAATACCAATACATCTTCTACTTGGGAAAGAGAACAAGTGGCACTGTCAAAACAGACTACAAGAATAGAATACCTCAGCTCGGTTACACATGCAGAACATAGACCGTCACCAAAACAAAGAACAAGGAATCACAATTAAGAAATCGGAAGACAATAATTAAATTGAAAACCCCTGAAGTCAAACTTCGAATGTACAACAATGCTATAAATTAATTTCCTTTTGTACTAAACAAAAATGCAAAGACGTTAGTGATACACATTTCCCAGAGCTGACATATTCTAGTTAATAAATTCAAAATAAAGTATTTTCTACCTTTTTGTTGTTTGGGCATTTTATTTTTCCATTGCAATTGCTCCAGTCATTTTCTTCTGGTTTCTTCTGTCTTCTGCTAATTCTCCATTGTCTGCTGTCCATTTGTCCTTTCTTCTCTCTTCTAGATTTTTTCCATTCTATCTTCTACATCTGCTTTAACATGCTGATCTTACCCCTTTTGCTCTTTCCCCAATTTCTTTTTTATTCCTTTATCATCCACTCAAATTTCACATTTCCATCCTCAATCCCCACTTACTCTGCCAATACCAACAACTTGTAGATTTTTCTTCCCTCCCACACAAAATATCTTTCCCCCTCCATCCTCATTCCCCCAGTCCCATCCCCTTCTAGTCCTCCCCCAAAATCAGCTCCCTTCTAGTTCCAGCCCCACTCAGCATCCACTCCCTTCAAATTGCATTCTCCCCCCTCGCATCAGCCCATTTCCAGTCCTAGCTCCCCCCCAAATCAACTCATTTCCAGTCCAAGCTGCCCCTATCAGCCATTTCTAAAAATAGACCCCCCCATCGGACACTTCCAAACCTATTCCAGAACCACATCAGTCCATTTCAAATCCTAACCCCTCAAAAGCCCATTTGCTGTCCTAGTCCTCCCCATCAGCTCATTTGCAGTCCTAGCCACCCCCTCACTCAGCCCATTTCCATTCCTAACCCCGCCCCACTCAGCCCATTTCCATTCCTAGCCTGCCTCCCACTCAGCCCATTTCCAATCCTAGCCTCCACCCCCACTCAGCCCAATTCCAATTGTAGCCCCCTCATCCCATTCCAAGCCCTAGTCTCGAAGAACCCCGTGGCAGGCTTTAGCGGCTCGCGACAGGCTCACCTCAGCTTGTTACGGCCGCCGAAGTGAAGAGCGTTGTACCCTTCACTTCGCCAGCTGTATTGTAATGAAAAAACGCTCTTCACTTCGGCGGCTGTAACAAGCTGAGGTGAGCAGTGTGCAGAATGCTGTTGGCGCGGGGCCGCCTGAAGCGCGGGGCCCTGTGCCAACAACATTCTTGCTCAATGGATGGGCCAGGCCTGTATATGTACCAATTTTTTTGTTGGATCACCCACCTTGAGAGGAAAACCTCTCTCGTAGTGGGTCCTACTTTAAATCAACTTAAATGAGACCCGAAGGCCTAGGAATGAAAGCTTTTATTCTTAGGCTTTCGGGTCTAATTTAAATTGATTAAAAGGAGGACCCACTAAGAGAGAGGTTTTCCTCTCAAGGTAGGTGATCCTACAAAAAAAATCAGTACATAAAATACGTTTCACCGGTTTGGTTGTTAGAGAAAGTGAAAGTTATCTCCAGGAACAAGCAGGAATGTAGTCTTCACATATGGGTACGTCGGTACCGACGGAGCCTGCACGGAAACGCTCCCCAGCGTCCAACCAGGAAGCTTTTGGGAGCATCCCACAGCACCTGCTTGCTGCCTTCCCACCTTTCCCAACTGCCTCTCTCCAGTTCTTCGTTTTCCGCAGAGCGAGCAGGTCGTTGTCCTGTCACCGCAGAAAATTGTCCTACTTTTTTGTGGTCGCGTCTGACTTACATAAGAACATAAGAACATAAGATATGCCATACTGGGTCAGACCAAGGTCCATCAAGCCCAGTATACTGTTTCCAACAATGGCCAATGTAGGTCATACGTACCTAGCAGTTTCCCCAAAAGACACAGGTTCCGCAATGCTTGTACTGGGTCAAGCATTGATATACTGGGTCCCTTCTTAATAATGGTTTATGGACCTTTCCTCCAGGAACTTGTTCAAACCTCTTTTAAACCCAGCTACACTAACAGCATTTACAACATCCTCTAGTAACAAATTCCAGAGTTTGATTACCCGTTGAGTGAAAAAATATTTTCTTTTATTAGTCTTAAATAGTTTACCCTGTAGCTTCATTGTATGTCACCTAGTCTTTCTATATTCTGATAATGTAAACAATCGATCTACGTTTACCCGTTCCACTCGGTTCATTAATTTATAGACTTCTATCATATCCCCCCTCAGCCGTCTCTTTTCCAGGATAAAGAGCCCTAACCTTTTTAGTCTTTCTTCATAGGAGTATCCTTCCATCCCCTTTACCATTTTGGTGGCTCTTCTCTGAACCTTTTCTAATAACGCTATATCCTTTTGAAGATACGGCGACCAGAATTGCACACAATATTCAAGGTGTGGTCTCACCATGGAACGGTATAGAGGCATTATAATAACTTTTGTTTTATTTTCCATTCCTTTCCTTATGATATCTAGCATTCTATTCGCTCTCTTGGCCGCTGCTGCACACTGGGCCGAGGGTTTTAACATGTTATCCACAATGACGCCTAAATCTTTTTCTTGGGTGGTGGTTCCTAATGTGGAACCTTGCATTGTGTAACCATAGTTTGGGTTGTTCTTCCCTAGGTGCATAACTTTGCAGTTGTCCACATTAAATTTCATCTGCCATTTTGATGCCCAGTCTTCCAATTTATCAAGATCCTCTTGCTATTTTCCACAATCCTCTTGGGTTTTAACAACTTTAAATAGTTTTGTGTCATCTGCAAATTTGATAACCTCACTCATTATTCCACTTTCCAGGTCATTCATGAATATGTCAAAAAGCAGCAGACCCAGCACAGATCCCTGGGGTACACCACTATTCATCTTTCTCCATTGGGAAAATTGGGCATTTAGCCCAACCCTCTGCTTTCTATATTTTAACCAGTTCCTGATCCACAGTAGTACACTGCCTCCTATCCCATGACTCTTCAGTTTTGCCAAAAGTCTCTGATGAGGGACCTTGTCAAAGGCTTTCTGAAAGTCTAGATACACTATTGGTCCAGCCATTTTCTTCTGGTTTCTTCATGTTTTCTGCTAACTCTCCATCGTCTGCTGTCCATTTGTCCTTTCTTCTCTCTTCTAGTTTTTTTTCCATTCTCTCTCTCTACATCTGCTTTAACATACTAATCTTTCTCCTTTTGCTCTTTCCTCATTCCTATTTCATCCACACAAATTTTACCCCTCCATCCTCAATCCCCAATTACTCTCCCAATACCTGGCCAATTGTAGATTTTTCATCCCTCCTACACAAAATATTTTTCCCCTCTCCATTTTACTCTCCCAGCCCCATCCCATTCTAATCCTCCCCCAACATCAGCTCCCTTCTAGTTCCAGTCTCACCCAGCATCCATTCCCTTCTTCAAGCCCCCCACTTCCCCTCAGCCCATTTCCATTCCAAGCCCCGTCCCCATCAGCTATTTGCAGTTCAAGCCCCCCACTTCCCCTCAGCCCATTTCCATTCCAAGCCCCATCCCCAACAGCTATTTGCAGTTCAAGCCCCCTTCCACTCAGCCCATTTCCAGTCCTAGCAACCCCCCCAACCCATTACCAGTCCTAGCCCCCCATAGCCCACTCCCAGTCCTAATCCCACCAGCCCATTTCCAGTCCTAACCTCCCCATCAGCCCACTCCCAGTCCTAATCCCCCATCACTCAATTTTTAGTTTAAGCCCCCCCTGCGCCTATCACCACTCCTAACCCCCCCAGCGCCCATCACCACTCCTAACCCCCCAGCCCAGAGCCCATCACCACTCCTAAACCCCCTGCCAGCCCAGTGCCCATCACCACTCCTAACCCCCCCCAGCCAGCCCAGTGTCCATCACCACTCCTAACCCCCCCAGCCCAGTGCCCATCACCACTCCTAAAACCCCCCCACCCCAGCCCATCACTACTCCTAACACCCCCCTAACTGAAAAAAAATGCACAAAAGGTAGAAAGATATCTCTTTATTTTGAATTTATTAACTGGAATATGTCAGCTCTGGGAAATGTGCATCATTAACATCTGCGCTTTGTTTGGTACAAGAGGAAATTCCTATTTGACGTTGCCACTTGTTCTCTTTCCCCAGTATTCACTGAAATGTATTGGTTTAATATTTGCAGTGTTGCCTTTTGATAGGTAGGGTATGGTGCTTTGTGAGTCCTGGTAATGCTGTCAGGATACGGCGGGTTTGCTATGGGTTCTAAATGGGCAGCGTTTGTAGTAGTTCCTAATGTGCCTGGCGATTGGCACTGGATTATAGTAATGTAGAAATCTTTTAGTCTTTCTTTATCCATACACTCATTAAGAGACATGTTTACTAAAAGTTAGTGTATGGTAACATTATGCAAATATTTATGCAAATAAGACCACTTATGCAAATGACGTGCTGGCACTTTGAGGAAATTCTTTGGTTTTGTGCGGCAGTTTGGGCACTCGGGCTCAAAAAGGTTAGCCATCACTGCCCTAGGATGTATACCATCCGGCCCAGGTAATTTGCTACTCTTCAGTTTATCTAATAGTTGTAATACATCTTCCTGATGTATCAATATTTTCTTCAATTCTTCTGCACCTTTAAATACCACTTCAGTTATGGGTAACATCCCTACATCTTCCTCAGTAAAGACCAAAGCAAAGAATTCATTCAGTCTCTCCGCTATCGCATTGTCGCCTCTTAGTGCCCCTTTAACTCCTCTATCATCTAATGGACCAACTGACTCTCTCACAGGTTTTTTTTGCTACGAATGTACTTGAAAAAATCTTTATTTCACGTTTTTGCTTCCGCAGCAAGCTTCTTCTCAAATTCTCCCTTTGCCTGCTTTATCAATGGCTTGTATTTGACCTGCCAGTTCTTGTGCTGTTTCCAGGTTTCGTCGTTTGGCTCTTTTTTCCATTTCCTGAAAGATGCTTTTTTGGCAAAAACAGCCTCTCTGACCTCACCTTTAAACCATGCTGGCAGTTTTTTGGACTTCCTTTCACTTTTCTTAAAGCGTGGAATAAAACTGGTCTGTGCTCCAAGATAGTATTTTTCAACTCACCCAAACTTGATGTAAGTCTTTAACCTTTGCAACTGCTCCTTTTAGTTTTTTCTTAACTATTTTCCTCATTTTATCATAGTCTCCCTTTCGAAAGTTAAAAGGTAGTACTGTGGATTTCCTTACTATCCCTCCTCCACTAATTAAATCAAAGGCGATCATGCTATGATCACTATTGCCAAGTGGACCCAACACCCTTATCTCTTGCAGTAGATCTGGTGTTCCACTAAGGACTACGTCTAATATGGCTTCCCCTCTGGTCAGTTCATGAACCAGCTGCTCCAAGAAGCAGCCATTTATTTCATCTAGGAACTTTATCTCCCTAGCATGTCCTGCTGTGACACTGACCCAGTCGATACCGGGGTAATTGTAATCACCCATTATTATTACCGTGCTTTAACGTTTGTTAGCTTCCTTGATTTCTTTGAGCATTTCATCATCCATTTGTTCATTCTGGCCAGGTGGTCGATAGTACACCCCCACTGCCATTGCCTTCCCCTTTTTACATGGAATTTCAATCCATAGAGATTCTACAGCAAATTTTGTTTCCTGCAAAACGTTAATCCTTTCTGACTCAATGCCCTCTCTAACATAGAGCGCAACCCCTCCACCAATTTGATCAGCTCTATCATTACGATATAGTTTGTACCCAGGTATCACAGTGTCCCACTGGTTGTCCTCCTTCCACCATGTCTCTGATATTCCAATCATATCTAACCTCTCATTTAGTGCTATATATTCTAACTCTCCCATCTTATTTTTTAGACTTCTAGCATTTGCATACAAGCATTTTAGAGACTTTATTTTATTCATATTAATTTGGCTATTGGTAGACATGGGTAATTTGGGATCTTTAAGCTCTGTCTTATTCATGCTCGAGGGCATTTGGGCTACTTTACTCTTTTTTGGAACCTCTCTGCTTTTGGTAGTATCCTTCAAGGATACATTCTTCTGAACCATCCGCTCTTGGGCGACTGTTGGCTTTCCCCTATTATCTAGTTTAAAAGCTGCTCTATCTCCTTTTTAAAGGTTAATGCCAGCAGCCTGGTTCCATCCTGCTTAAAGTGAAGCCCATCCCTTCAGAAGAGCCCCTCCTTTCCCCAGAATGTTCCCCAGTTCCTAACAAATCCAAACCCCTCATCTCTGCACCATTGTCTCATCCACGTATGCAGACTCCGGAGCTCTGCCTGCCTTTTGGGCCCTGCACGTGTAACGGGAAGCATTTCAGAGAATGCTACCCTGGAAGTTCTGGATTTCAACTTCCTACCTAAAAGCCTAAATTTAGCCTCCAGAACCTCCCTACCACATTTTCCTATGTCATTGGTACCGACATGTACCAAGACAGCAGACTCCTCCCCAGCACTATATAAGACCTTATCTAGGTGGTGCATGAGGTCCACTACCTTCGCACCAGGCAGGCATGTTACCAGGCGATCCTCACGTCCACCAGCCACCCAGCTATCTACATGCCTAATGATCGAATCACCAATTATAACATGGCCCTGGAGAAACTTCCTCGGTGCAAGATGGTTTTACATCACCTGGAGGACAGGTCCTAGTTACAGGATCTCTTCCTGCCACACCAGGGTGATGCTCTCCTGTCACGTGACCTCTCCTCCATAGCAACAGGGATGCTGCCAGACTGGAGGTGGGACTTCATGTCTTTATCCCTGTAGGTCTCGTCTATGTACCTCTCTGTCTTTCTTATGTTTTCCAAGTCTGCTACTCTAGCCTCTAGAGAACGGACTTGTTCCCTGAGAGCAAAGAGCTCCTTGCACCTAGTGCACACGTAAGACCTCTCCCAAACTGGGAGAAAATCATACATGTGACACTCAATGCAAAAGACTGGAAAGCCCCCATCTCGCTGCTGGACTGCTGTCTGCATGTTAGTTTTAAGTTTTTGTTTAGATCTTTAAGTTCTTTACTTACTAAGGGTTGCTATGGATATTTATACCCATAAAACTGTACCTGCTACGTTTAATATTCCTTGTTCACCTGAAGCTTAATTAATCTCAGGTCCTTAGTGTATGTCTGATTTGGGTAACAAGCTTCACCTCAGAGCACCTCCTGTCTTTTAAGATGTGTAAGTACCTATAAAGCTACGATTATTTCAGGGGTGGTTGGGTGTGGGGAGGGAGGAAGGGAAATAACACTTATTAAAAGAGGGCTGCTACACAGTACCCTGTCCTGTGCTGCTGAGGTAAGCTATATTCTTATTTGATTTAAATTATAGCTCTTTGCTGCTGCTAGGCTCTAACTTACTATGCAATTTAAACTACAAGCTCTCTGCTGGGTTCTAAATTTAACCAGAAAGCTCTCTTCTGTGTTTTAAATTTAAACTAAAAGTACTTTGCTAATGCTAGGCCCTGAGTGACTATTAAATTTAAACTACAGCTCTCTGCTGGGTTCCAAATTTAACCAGAACGCTCCCTTCTGTGTTTTAAATTTAAACTAAAAATACTTTGCTGATACTAGGCCCTGAGTGACTATTAAATTAAAACTATAAGCTCTCTGCTGGGTATGAAATGTAACCAGAAAGTTCTCTTCTGTGTTTTAAATTTAAACTTAAACTGCTGCTACTAGGCCTTGACTGACTTAACAAAAAATAATGGGTTCACAGATTATATAGCTTTAATAGAAAGAATTCCTTTCAGAAAATTCCCAGAAGTATATACTCACAATTTCAGATCTCTCTCCAGAAGTAACAGTCCCTTTTTCTAGTCCTTCAAGACTCTTCTTCTAAGCATCGAGATGCCTCTGGCATTGCCCTTGAGGATTCTGCACCGGCAAAATTGCCCCGGCAGGAGGCTTCGGCTTCCAAAGCATTATCGGGGCTCCAGGATGTTCTCAAGGCCTCGACCTCGGCAGAACTACTGGTACCATGCTCTGGGGTGCCATGCTCTGGGGTACCAGCGGTCTTCTCTGGTACCGAAATCCAGGCGGCAGCGTCGATAGACCAGAGTCCTGGCTATTGAGCGCAGTCTGGCGGCTCTCCTTGCGGCGTCGATGCCCTCAGAACCGCATCAGACTTTTCAACCCATACCGGCACCGACTCTGGCACCGGTATCGGTACCAGTACCGATAGCATTGACATCGGTGTCCGCATTGCCGGCACCCAGTCATCCGATGCCCTCCAGTACCGATACTCCGGTACCGATTACTCCCGGTACCGACTTCGGTCAGTACGCGTATCGGGCTCTTCAAGAGCATCCTGACAGAAGATACTTCGAGTCCTCAGAAGAGTCTGAGGATTCTGACAGTACTGTCGATGCAGGAATACGTCTCCCAGAGGAGCCTTCCTCCCCTAAACGTAGGATGTCTCCTCCAGAGGATATTTCCTTTCAGGATTTCATCAGGGAGGTGGCTCGAGGTCTGTCCATTACTGTGGCACCTGAAACAGAAATTTTACAATATCCTAAAACTCCTAAGGAGGCAGCTAGCTTGCCCATCCATGAGATCTTGCATGATCTCATGTTGAGAATGTGGGAGACACCTCTTACCACCTCTCCTCATTCTCATAGACTGGATACTCTGTATTGAGTCCCTCCTTGTCCTGGGTTCCAAAAAACTCAGCTTCCTCACCACTCTATTGTAGTGGAATCAGCTATGAGAAGGATCAAGAGTGCAAAGAGGCATGCCTCTAATCCTCCAGGACGTGAGTGCAGAACTCTGGATGCTTTTGGACGTCGTGTCTTCCAAGCTTCCATGCTTTCTGCCAGGATCAGTTCCTATAGTTTATACATGGGAATGTTCCTGAAGGAGGTCACAGGTGATTTAGAGGCTTTGAGTCCTATTCTTCCTGAGGATAGAAGACAGGATTTTCTCACATTGGTCAAACATCCCCAAGATGTTTCGAAATTTGTCAACAGTGCAGCTTTTGACTGTTTTGAGTGCATAAGCAGAATCTCTTTCATTGCCATAGGTGCTGTGATGGAGCTGAAACCATTGAAGCGATGGATGTAGAAAAAAAACTCTCTTTCTTATGAAGCAACTGAGTTACAGAGGGCGCAATTACCTAGAAGTGCAGCTAGAGGGAGCAGGCACGAGGCTGCAGAAGTTAAGCTGACACACCCAGGTTGTAGCAATGCTGTACCTAATCAAAGGCACCTGGGTAGAAAGCCAGGAAACTCAGTTGGAGAATGCCTTTTTAAGCAGTGCTCACAAGGAAGCAGAGAGAGAGGATCTGAGAAGGAACTCGAGAGAGGACCTAAGAGAGGATCTGAGAAGGAACTCGAGGGAGGACTTTTGAGAGAGAGAGAGAGAGAAAGGATCTTTGAAGGAAGGACCTCAGGAAGGAACCTCATACACTGCAAGGCAGAGAATCTTGGATACATGGAAAAGCAGAGCTAAGTTCCAGGGAGAACAAGCCCAGATTAGAAAGCTCCAGAAGCGGGGGCGGAGCCTGATGTCCAGCGGGATGGTCGCATAACGCTGAGGCTCCCGAGAGGCCTACTCAGAATCCTGAATTAACACCTCACATACTTGGAATTTCTACTCTGATCTTGCCGGGGCACATTGGTGAGATGGCGGGGACCAAACCAATGCGCCTGGAATTTGGATCTCCAGCGGCTTCTCACGGCAAACGCTCCAAAACTGAACCTCCGTCCCCGCAGAAGGGGCCGGCCTTGTGCGAGGGCCCCGAAATGCAGCAGGAAATCCTCGTAGAGATTAGAGGGGTCAAAAACCTCATGCAGGCAAACGGGGAAGCACTCCGAGCGCTGCGGGAAGATTTTGGTGTGCTGCAAAGCAAGCTAGAAGGGCTTTCTTCGCGTCAGGACAAAATGGAGAGCATATTGGACTCCCATGCGGCCCGGTTGTCCAAACTCGACAAAGTTGAACGCCAGGTGCGGGCCTTGCAGAAAGAGGTGGAAGATGGCAATAATAGAGCGCGCCGCAACAACATACGACTCGTGGGCATACCGGAGGGAGCGGAATCGGGAGACATGAAAGAGTTTTTATGCAAAATCCTCCCTTCCCTGCTCCAAATCACCTTTACCAAAGATCTGGAGATTGATCGCGCTCATCGTGTACCCACAAGCATAACGCTCAACAGGAAGACCCCGCGGCCTATCATTTTTCGACTTTTGAGATATCAACACGTGGAGCAAATTCTAAGGTGCCTCTCGGGCAAAGGGCCATATGGAGTTTGAGAGCCACAAGATCTCCTTCTATCCCGACTTGGCTAAACCCACGGTCGACCGCCGAAAGCGCTTTCTGGAATTCCGGCCGAGGCTTCAACAACTACAAGCACGCTATGGCCTGATGTACCCGGCCAAGCTTCGAGTCACGCTTCACAATCAGACAAGAACATTTGAGGACCCTGATCTACTAGCGGAGTTTTTGGATTCCAAAGAAGCCGACTTGATGCGCTGACTTCCAGAATATTCCTGCAAGTCTCCTCATATCCGCTGTACCTGCCATATTGGATCTGCCGCAGCCTAGCAAAGAGTCTGGCGTGGGCAGTCTGTTGCCTTACTCTTGATGGTATCTGTGACCCGACTCCATCTACCCACAGTAGCCTCGATGAGTATCAGAGACAGTGTTAATTATGGACTCTGGTGTTTCTCTTCTTTTCTATATGTCTTTCTATTTCCTCTCTAGGGCCTCCTCCCGCAGACATATGGTCGCCATATTCTTTGGGGGTTTTGCTTCTTCTCTAAGATACGTTGGTACATACTTTTCAATATGGGGTGTATTAACCAGAATACTCGGTGATTATGACATTGTTGTACAGATTCTGCTTATGTTATATGTTATCAAGCGCCCTTACCTAAAATGTCTATTACCGATTGATGGCACCATGTAAGATTTTCTCATTGAACGTAAAAGTAATCAATAATCCGATAAAACGGAAGAAAATCCTAAGCTACCTAAGTCAGGAAGCTGCGGATCTGATTTTTCTCCAAGAAACGCATTTAAATTCGAAGGAAACTCTTAAACTCAATATTAAACCTTACATGGTGGCCGCCTATTCCCCAGCCGTTTCTAAGAAATGTGGGGTTGCCATACTGGTTAGGAAATCTTTGCATGCTACCATTATTGCGACTAGCTCAGATACAGAAGGTAGATGGTCCAGAGTTCACCTCAAGATAGGTAGCCTTGAAGTTACATGTATATGCCTGTACGCTCCTAATGTGGATGACCCTGCCTTTTTTGCTACCATTGCTCAGGTTGCGCAGGCCTCTGCTAATACTTCATTGATAATTGGGGGGGATTTCAATCTAGTCCTTGATCCCCTGATTGACAAACAGCCGCGTGGTCCCCCCAAGAGTCACACCACGCTTACCTCCCTGATCAAAGATCTTGCTTTAGTTGATCTATGGAGGTTACTACACCCCAATGAGTTTGACTTCACCTTCTTCTCTTCCCCTCATAAATCCCAGTCTCGCATAGACTTCTTTCTAATATCAAAACTGTTAGTTCCTCAGGTGGACACTGCAAAGATTCACTCCCAACATATTTCAGATCATGCTGCCATTTCCTTTCAATTACACACTACTGCATCCCAAGGGAATTCGGGGGCCTGGTTCTTTGATAGAGCCCTGTTAACTCAGCCAGAGTTCCAGTTAGAAATTCGAGCAGCCATACAGGATTACTTCCATTTTAATCTACCCCAGGATACTGCGAATTGGGCTTGGTGGGAGGGCTTCAAAGCGGCCATTCGAGCAACGATCACTAGCTATCAAATCCGCCTGCGAAAACAACGCAAACAGCAGCTACTCATACTAGACCAACAAATAAAAGCAGGCGAACGAGTTCTAACTTCACGTACTGATCCATGTGTATTAATTCGATTACAGCGTCTTCGTTTTCAATATAATTCAATCCTCTCAACTGCAGCTTCTAAGAGTATTGAGCTTCAGCGAGGGACATATTATCGTGAAACTAACCGAGCCGGTCGACTCTTAGCCAACGCCTTGAAAGGTCAAAAAGAAGCCAAACGCGTAGCGGCCCTTCGAGCTCCACAGGGAGGGGGCATAGTGACTACAGACTCCGACATTGAAGAGCTTTTTCGGGATTTCTATACCAGCCTATATCAATCTGAATGTGAGTTCTCGTCAGAGACATTCGAACGATTGCTTTCTGGCATTCAGCGGCCGACCCTCTCTGAAGATGATAGGGATGCGATGGATGAACCCTTCTCTACTTCAGAGATTCAATCTGCCCTAAAACGAACAGCCTCGGGCCGTGCCGCAGGGCCCGATGGTCTCCCGACCGAATTCTACAGAACGTTCAGTGCAGATTTAGTTCCCTATTTAAAACTCTATTTTACTGCCCTTGCGGTAGATACATCCTCTTTGGGATCCTTTTCTGCAGCCAATGTGGTAGTATTTGAGAAAGAAGGCAGAGACCCGCTACTAACCGCCAACTACCGTCCAATCTCCCTACTTAATGCCGATTATAAGATCTTCGCAACGATCTTGGCCACCCGGCTGTCTGACAGGATGGCCACCCTAATTCACCCCGACCAATGCGGTTTTATACCCGGCAGATCAACTGCTGACAATGCTCGGACCTTGTGCCATGTGCTATCCAGTGCTGCCAATCTAGATCATCCATGGGTGGGTCTTTCCCTGGATGCCGAAAAAGCCTTTGACCGCCTAGAATGGCCCTTCTTATTTGCAGTTCTCCGATGGTATGGCTTTGGAGAGGGCTTCCTCCGATATCTCCAAGTCATGTATGCCCAACCCGTCGCCAGTATTTGTGTAAACGCCATCAAATCTCAGCCATTTAACCTCCAAAGAGGCACGCGTCAAGGTTGCCCCCTATCACCAATGCTCTTTGATCTCGCTCTTGAACCCCTAGCCCTCCTTATTAGACAGTCTGCACGTATTCGAGGTGTCCCCTTTAGTCATAGGGAGATTAAACTCTCTGCATTTGCAGATGACCTTATGCTCTTCGTATCCCTCGATTCGGTTCCAGCTGTCTTGGATCTGATTGACGGATACTCACAATTATCGGGCTATAAAATTAACTGGACCAAATCTGTAGCATTCCCACTGAACCGCTGGGTACATGAGGCTGACATGCAGGCCTTTCCCTTTCTTTGGCAATCCCGCATGGTGAAGTATCTTGGGGTCCATTACTGTTCTCCTTTAGAAGCCACTATCAGTTTTAATGCCAAAGAGGTAGTCTCCAAAGTCCGTGAACTCACAAATCGTTGGTCTCCCTTATCTCTTACATGGTGGGGCCGCTTAGAAACTGTGAAAATGATGATAGTCCCCAAAGTGAACTACATTTTAGAAATGCTGCCATGCTTACTTCCGTTACATACTTATAAAGATATTGAGGGCCTTCTCGTCCGGTATCTCTGGCAGGGCAAGCCACCAAGGATAGCTAAACATAAACTGCAGTCTGCAAAGGAACGAGGGGGTACCAGATTTCCTGATTTTCTTAGATATCATCAAGCCTTCCTACTTAAGCAAGGTGCCCGATGGCTAGATGCCTCAACAGACAGCAGACCAGTTTGGCTTGACATAGAAGAGGAGCTTAGTAGCCCAATTCCGTTGACCCATCTCCCCGGTATGTCCTATCAAGTAGACACCCGCCATCCACCAATGATTGTCGATACTCTTGCGGCCTTTAACACTCTCATTCTATCACTGGGCCCGAATGTATGTCCTCAGGACGGACTCCCGCTATGGAATAACCCCAGAATTCAAGTTCTAAATAGAACAATAGCCTGGAAACCCTGGTACTCCAGGGGGATCTGGACAACCCAACAGCTTTTCTCTGCAGCTCGTTGGAAAACCTTTTCTGATTTACAAAAGGAATTTGCGTTACCAGCGAAACACTACTTTCAATTGATGCAGCTTCAACACTGCCTCAAAAGTGCTCGAATCATGCCGCCCTCTGCCCCTACTGAGGATGGGCTATTAGAGATAGTTCACTCTATTAGTAGTACACATGGGGTAGCCTCTAATTTTTATAAAATAATATGTCAGGGTACAGACACGGCCACTTTTAGAGCCCAACAAGCCTGGGAGCGCGAACTGCAAACTACTTTAACCCCTGTGCAATGGAGCGTTTTCTGGAGCAAAGTAGTGCGGGTCTCCCGGTCTGCCTCTGTTACCCAAACTCTCTTCTTTTTTGCACACAGATGCTTTCATACCCCAGAAAAAATAGCCAAATGGAACCCAAATGCTAGTGACCTGTGTTGGTCTTGCCATACTGCTGTGGGAACCTTCGCTCATGTAATTTATGAATGTCCTCAACTACAGGTCTATTGGGGGCGGGTCTGGGGTCGTATTCAATTTATCTTACACTTTCACGAACCTCTCTCTTGGAAGGTCGTGGGACTTCCGCTCTGTGGCGGAGGTCCCCTCTCTTCCTAAGAAGGGTCGCTTTCTCCTTGATTTTATGCTGGGTATAGCCATATGCTTAATCACGAGGAATTGGAAGGATAGCTCTCGACTTACTGTCAATGAATGGTGGAACCTCGTCTGCTTATATAGTAAATATGAGCAGCTACCTCGGAGAGCTATTCCCCATGACCAAACTCACTCTCGCTTGTCTAAATGGCAGATGCTTAATGATTATGTACAATCTGCTCATTGCTCCAACATGTCTGTATAATGTGCACTCATCCTGTTTTAGATCACCGTTAGGTTTTGTAACACAATAATGTAAGTACACGCCCGCTTCGGGAATGCTTAGTTTTCTAGAGAAGAAGCAGGGGGGAGGGGGGTGGTAGGGGTTTACTTTGGTGTATGTATTACACGTTATGTATTTGTCTTTTAGCTGTATGTCTTCCTTTTCCTTTGTTGTTATAAAACGAAAATAAAGAATTTAAAAAAAAAGAAAGCTCCAGAAGCCAGTCTTCAAGGAAGACGGTGACAAAGGGAGAGTCTCTGGTGGGGAGAACACCAGCAGCAAACGCTACAGAGATCCAACCATCAGAAAAACTAAAGCAACTACAAGTGATAGGGCCTTCTCCTTCGCTGCCCCCACTCTCTGGAACGATCTACCACTAACCATTCGCATGATAAAAGACCTTTATCAATTCAAAAAAGAACTTAAAACCTACCTTTTCACAAACCATTTTGAAATCCCCTATCAACAGAGAACCTCTCCCCAACAATCACAAAAACACATCCACAGCACCCAAGATAGGACAAACGACTAACACAAGAAAACCTTACATCACATTACTTACACACTTTACCCAACACGCAAAAGTCTTACCCAATCTGTTGTTTTTACTGCTCTTGTAAATAACCTTTTGTAATTTAGTTCTGTTATGTTTTATGTATTATTACCTGTATATAGTTAAAACCCATGTTCCATATAGTTAATACTATGTTCCATGTAAAGTATACAGAAGTATACAAAATTTGTTAACTGTTCAATGTAAACCGCCCTTGATCTCTGGAAGGGGCGGTATAGAAGAAACTATTAAATAAATAAATAAATAAAGTAGCCATGTTCTATGTGAACAAGCAGGGAGGACAGGCTCTCTGTCGCTTTGCAACGAAGCTTTGCGACTATGGGCCCTCGCCAGAGAGCATCAGATTCATCTCCTGGCAGTTTATCTTCCAGGCATACAAAACTCTTGGGCAGACAGACTCAGTCGAGTTCTGCTTCCACACGAATGGTCTCTCCATGCAGACCAGGTGGCCAAGATTTTTCAGATTTGGGGAACCCCGGACATAGACCTCTTTGCAAGTCCGTTGAATGCCAAACTTCCCCGGTTCTGTTCCAGAATTCCGGCTCAGGGATCTCAGGCCAGGGATGCCTTCCTCCTTCACTGGGGTCAGGACTTCCTTTATGCCTTTCCGCCCATTCCCCTAATTCCCAAAACCCTATTCAAGCTTCAGAGAGACAGAGGCCATATGATTCTCATAGCACCACATTGACCATGGCAAGTGTGGTACCCTCTACTTCTACAACTCTCTCAAGCTCCCTCCCTAGAGTTAGGGTCTGCTCCATATCTCCTGTCTCAGGAGGATGGAATGTTATGGCATCCCAATCCCCAATCCCTGCATCTCAGGGCTTGGTTGCTGAAGGCCTAGATCTTCGTGATCTTAACCTTCCTCAGCCAGTAAGAGATATCCTTTATGCTTCCAGGAAACCTTCCACAAGATGCTCTTATGCTGTCAAGTGGAAAAGGTTTACCATATGGTGTTCACAAAAGGGTCTTAACCCCCGTGCAATACCTCTGGAATCATTACTGGAGTATCTCCTTCATTTATCCAATGCAGGACTTAAGACTAACTCAGTAAGAGTCCATTTGAGTGCCATTGCAGCTTCTTTCAAGCCTCTGACTGGACAACCTATTTCCTCCCATCCTCTTGTAGCAAGATTTATGAGAGGCCTTCTTCTAACCAAGCCTCCCATTAGTCCACCTCCAGTGGCATGGGACTTAAACCTAGTTCTTGGTCAGCTCATGAAGCCATCTTTCGAACCTTTGGCTACTATTTTATTTATTTATTTATGTAGCTGTATTTATATCCCGCTTTTCACCGGGTCAAAGCGGTCAATTGGGAGATACATTTAACACGAGGGGATATGACACACATACGCTAATACTTACAGGGAACATGGGCAATGGAGGGTTAAGTGGCTTGCCCAAGACCACAAGGAGTACCTATAGGACTAGAAATCCCAGTCCCTCCAGCCTGAGATTGCTGTCCCCAGGTGGGACTTGAACCCCCGGCCCTCCGGCCTGAAGTACCTTGTCCTAACCACTAGGCCACTCCTCCCTGCAAGTCCGTTGAATACTACATCATTGAAATTCCTTTCTTGGAAAGTTATCTTTCTCATTGCAATCACATCAGCACGCCGCATCAGTGAGTTGCAAGCATTAGTAGCTGATCCACCTTATACAAGGTTTCATCATGACAAGGTAGTCCTTAGGACTCATCCACACTTCATGCTGAAGGTGGTCTCGCCTTTCCATTTAAACCAAGCGGTTTACCTGCCTGTCTTTTTTCCAAGGCCTCATGCATCTAATGCAGAAAGGAATCTTCATACTTTAGACTGTAAAAGAGCTTTAGCCTTTTACTTGCAAAGAACACAGCAACATAGAAAATCCTCTCAACTCTTTGTTGCTTTTGATCCTTCTCATTTGGGACTTCCAGTCTCCAAGAGAACACTGTCCAACTGGATTGCACAGTGCATTTCCTTTGCCTATCAGAGTAAGAACCTTCCTCTGGAGGGCCATGGCACAGCTCACAATGTGAGAGCCATGGCAGCCTCAATGGCTCATCTACACTCTGTGTCTATCGACGACATCTGTCGAGCAGCTACTTGGGCCTCAGTTCATACCTTCACAGCCCATTACTGCTTGGACAAGGACTCCCGCCGGGATGCCTTGTTTGGTCAGGCTGTTCTTCAACACCTGTTCCATACCTAATCAACTCCTACCCGCCATCCCTGGTTGGATGCCAGAGATCCATGGGGGGAAGTGGAGCCCTTCACAGGGGCACACAACTTCTGGGGTCTCTCCCTGGCATCTAAAGCTAGGGCATCCCCATATGTGAAGACTACATTCCTGCTTGTTCCTGGAGATAGCATAGTTACTCACCTGTAGCAGGTGATCTCCTGGAACAGCAGGAATTTAGTCTTCACAACCCACCCACCTCCCCTAGGAGTTGTATCTCTCTATCTATCTCTTTCCCTTTCCCTCTCTCTCTTTTTGTCTCAGCTTTAAACTCAACTGGAGAGAGGCAGTTGGGAAAGGCCGGAAGGCAGCACGCAGGTGCTGTGGGATGCTCCCAAAAGCTTCCTGGTTGGATACTGGGGAGCGTTCCCGCGCAGGCTCCGTCGGTACTGACGTACCCATATGTGAAGACTAAATTCCTGCTGTTCCTGGAGATCACCTGTTACAGGTGAGTAACTATGCTTTATGGTATGAAGTCATCTTGATTTAGGAATACATATTGGTGATTTCTTTGGGCGTCAATTTAAGACATGATTGATGGCATCCTTATAAACAATTCAAATAAATTTGAACAGAAGAACCACATTACCAATGCAGTAAAATTAGATGCACCTGCGATCAATTGTCAGTACTCACATGACTTGAATCAACCAACAACATTCTTGCTCCTTGTGGTCTTGGGCAAGCCACTTAACCCTCCATTGCCCATGTTCCCTGTAAAATAATTATCTCCAAGTTATAATGCCCTGTTCAATGTAATTTCAGTTTGTTCAATGTAAACCACCTTGATGTCTTGAAAGGCGGTATATAAGACATGTTAAATAAATAAATAAATCAACCAATGAATGATGACTCTAATGTTTAAAATGACCACATTCACTCCCTGTTTCATTTTCACAATGGTAAAGACAAGAGAGATGCCTGAGACTGTCAGAAAAGTCATTATCACCAAACATCAAACTTCAAAAGGGTACAAAACCATCTCCAAAGACCTTGGGATTCCTGTGTCTACAGTTTGCAATGTTATTAAGAAACTTTCTGCTCATGGAATTGTCAAGAAACTCCCAGGTTGTGGTGGGAAGAGGAATATTAATTCAAGTAGATTTTGAATGTTAGTGCGAACAGTTGGAAAAACATCATATACAACATCCAAAGAGCTTAAGTCTGACCTAGAACAATCTGGAGTGGTAGTTTCAACCTGCACCATATGCCATGCACTAAACACAGAACAACTTCATGGGCGAAGGCCAGGAGGGCCCCACTGCTCAAAGACAGACATGAAAAGGCATGCCTGATGTTTGCCCAAAACCCACCTTGAGAAAACAGAATCCTTCTGCGAAAATGTTCTGTGGACAGATGAAACCAAACTTGAGCTCTTTGGCAGTGCAGACCAGCGATACATTTACAGGTGAAGAAATGAAGCTTATCAGGAAAAAAACACCCTTCCTACAATTAAATATGGTGGCGGTTCCTAATGTTGTGGGACTGCTTTACTGCCTCAGGAACTGGAGGCCTGGTATGTATTAAAGGAATCATGAAGTCGGAGGACTACCAAGGTATTCTGGAGTGAAGTGTGCTGCCTACTGTCAGAAAGCTAGGTCTGGGTCGAAGGTCATAGGTCCTCCAGCAGGGCAATGACCCAATATAATACATCCAAAAGTACAAAAGAATGGTTAAAAAGTAAAAAATGGACTGTTTTAAACTGGCCAGCAATGAGTTGTGATCTCAAGTCAATCGAGAACTTTTGGAAAGAGCTGAAATCTGCCATTGGTAAAAAGAATCCTGGAAACATTCATGAACTGGAACAAATCGCAGTTGATGAGCGTGAGAAACTACAGCAGACAGATGTAAAAAACTTATAGATGGCTACAAGAAATATTTGGAGACTGTCATCACTGCCAGGTCATATTTTGTTTTTGTTTTTCTCAGAAATTACTATATCTAAGTTGCAGAGACATCTTTTTTTGTTGTTGTTGTATACAGTACCTTTGAACATACTATTAAAATATGATAAGATACAGATGGAATATTTCTAATTATTTCTCAAGATATTGTACACAACATACCTAAAATGTAAGGGTGCCAATAATGTTGACAAACAACTGTATGCAAAAGAACGTTCTAGGATGGACTGTTTGGTTACAATTCCTGTCTAGCCAAAATGCACTGTTTCCTTCATTCCTTTCTATCTTAAACTGTTGGACACTATAGTGGACATTATGTGGGTCATTTTAGAAGCCCTATTCATGCTTTGTGCATTCAAAAAGGGGCATAAAGATGTCTCCAGAGCCAATTTAGAGGGTGGCTCTGAGGACGTCCCCAGCATGAGGGCATCCATCAAGAATTGGTTAAAAGATAGAAAGCAGTGAGTAGGATTAAATGGCCATTTTTTTCAATACAAAAAGGTGAATAGTGGAGTACCCAGGGATCTGTGCTGGGCCCATTGCTTTTTAACATATTCATAAATGACCTGGAAATGAGAATAACGAGTGAGGTGATCAAATTTGCAGATGATACAAAATTATTCAAAACTGTTAAAATAAGAGGATTGTGAGAAATTGCAAGAGGACCTTGATAAATTGGAAGACCTCACATCCAAATGGCAGATGAAAATTTAATGTAGATAAGTGCAAAGTTATGCACTTAGGGAAGAATAGCCCAAACTGTGGTTACACAATAAATGGTTCCACATTAGGAACCACCACCCAGGAAAAGGTTCTAGGCATCATTATGGATAATACATTGAAACCTTCTGCCCAGTGTGCAGTGGTGGCCAAGAAATACTTTAGAATGCCAGCAATTCATAAGGAAAGGAATAGAGAATAAAACAAAGGATATAATAATTCCTTTGTATGGTTTCAAGGTGAGACTGCACTTTGAATATTGTGTGCAATTCTGGTCACCATATCTTAAAAAGGTTATAGCAGAATTAGAAAAGGTATGGAGAAGGGCCACAAAAATGTTATAAGGGATGGAAGGATACCCCTATGAGGAAAGACTTAAAAGGTTAGGGCTCTTCAATTTGGAAAGAAGATGACTGAGGGGAGATATGATGGAGGTTTATAAATTAATGAAAGGAGTGGAACAGATCGGTTGTTTACTCCATCAAAAAGTAGGAAGACTAGGGGATGTGCAATGAAGCTACTGTATAATGTAACTCATTTAAGACTAACAAGAGAAAATATATTTTTACTCAGTGCTTAATCAAATTCCAGAATTCATTACCAGAGGATGTAGTAAGAGTAGCTGGGTTTAAAAAAAGGTTTGGACAAGTTCCTGGAAAAAAAGTCCATAAACCATTATTAAGGAAGACTAGTGAAATCCAGTGCTTACCCCAAGATAAGTACTGTGGAATCTGTGTACTTTTTGGGAACCTGGCAGGTACTTGTGACCTGGATTAGCCACTGTTGGAAACAGGATTCTGGGCTTGATGGACTTTGGTCTAACCCAGTATGGTATTACTTATGTTCTTATGTCTGAATCGGAATGATGGCTTGGAGGTGGCATGGTGGGGGGGGGGGGGGAATTTTGTCCTGGGAACTGGGACATCCCCAGCTGACCAGAGAAACGTGTGATAAGAAAGCTTATCATAGCTCAGGAAGGGGCTATAGAAAAGGTGAAGTGTCTCTGAACAAGCAACCTGTCAGTGCTGGTAGAAATGAGAAAACAGAATTTTGCCATAAAAGACTACCAGTCCCAGAATGCACCAGGTTTCCAACAGCCATGAGAGGAGCTGAAGTGAGAAACGTGTGTTCAATCAAAAGGGCTATGAGGTAATCCCCAAGCACTCATTGCAAAGGGCAGGGCTTGATTCAGCACAGCTGCGCTGTGCTAGGATGGAACACTCATCTCAAAGGGCAAGGCCTGATTCAGCACAGCTGCGCTGTGTTAGGGAGGATCACTCATCTAAGCAGAATAAGTGTAGAGTTTATTCTACAGATGATCAGCTTCATGATCACCTTGGATATTCAGAGAATTGTCCTCAGTATCCTGAGAATTAGCTTGAGTTTGATCATCAGTTTCATCTGAAGGATCAGCAGAAGCAGAAGCCAAACCGGACGGATAGAGAAGGAAAGAAACCCTCTGGAAGGAAGAGGAGAAAAGCCTTTGAGAGGTCTAGAAGAGTCCAAGGCAGTACGTATACTGGGAGGTATTCCAAGGGCCAGCATAGACCATTGGACTGGGGAAAGCCAGAGGAATGGTGCTGCAGAACAAGGAATCACCAGAGGCTACCTGTGAGGGAGACGGCTGCATGTGGAAGGGACTCTAAGACCTATGCCAGAAGGTATGTGAAGAGAGATCCAGTGTCCAGGGATCAGGACTGGAAGGCTGGACATAAGAACTGGACTACATACTGGCCAGGCTATATAGAGAGGAACTATAGCAACAATGGAAGCTCAGGTATGAACACTGATCTATGCCCTAGCTATAACCTTGAAAACCAGCAGGGAAATAAGTGTTCTCCTGAAAGTGCTCCATTGAAAGATTCATCTGTGCCAATTCATGATAGTGACCCTATGCTTGTTGATGAAGGGGAAATAATAGCAGATCAAGATATTGTTTATATGGACTGCTCTCTATCCAAACTCCGTTGGTAACTTTCTGTGATAAAGCACAGCAGCCATCACAAAGAAATATAAATTTGTTCTTTATTCCACTAAGAAAAGCTCCTGAAGCAGGATTTGACTCACACAGTAGGAAGCCATCCAGCTAAAGGGTTTCAGCTGGATAACTGATAGCAATTGAGCTGCACCTAATTGCTTGTGAGCTAGGAGAGAATTACTTCTGGATCTGTGTGGAAAGAAATCAGAAGTTAACCTTACAAGAACAGTTTCTTTCTTTGTGGCTTTTCGTTTGTTAGAGATATGCTAAGAAAACATTAGCTAATTGCCTGACAAGTTTGAAGGTTGTTTTCCTGATTTTGATTTTTGACTTAGTTTTACCAAGTTAAACACTGCGAGCAAGTAACCTAATTTATGTGCTACCAAGCATATCTGTGCTGGGAGAAATAACCCCATAAATAAAGAAGTATCTTATTGGCTTTAACACTTGTGCACAACTAAATTATTGTCAGCAGCTGTGTCTGGTGTGAATGAACTACATTACCCACAATACCTTGCAAAAATCATATAAATATATGCATTGTCAAGACTGTGAAGATTCTCACCCAGGCAGCCGTCTGACAAACGTCATGGACATCTGGCATCACATCTAACTTTAGACCTGCTCTAAGGAATGAACAGCAACCAACAAGAATCTGAAAAGTGCTCATTTTAGCTGAAAAACATCCAGTGGGTGTAGAAAAGACAACAATCTGTCATCCCCAGTATTCAGCACAGTGTCAAGAATAGAAGCAATAGGATTTAAACCCTGATTTCCCCAGTCCTAGCCAACTGCTCTAACCATTAGGCTATCCTAGCTATCTGCACTATGTAATACAGTTCGGGGGATGTCTATGTAGATGCCCCTGGAGACATCCATATTAGACATAGGGGTATGTTTACTAAACCTTCTTAATGTGCGCTCTGTGACGTTACCATGCGTTAAGGTACCTTAACGCGCGTTAATGGCGCTTTATCAGGTGCTCAGGTACCTTAGCGCGCGTTAACGCGTGCAGCGGCGCAAATGAGCACTGAAGGCGGGGAAAGGCTCCCGGAGGGCGGAGGAAGGCTCCCAAGGGGCGGAGAGAAGGGGTCAATGGGTGGAGAGTGGGAGGGGAGAGGGTCCCCGCACACTAGCGATGTGAAATTTGAGGTTCAAAACTAACGCCAGTGAAAACCTGGCGTTAGAGCTGATTTAAAGGACAGAGAAACCATTTCTGTCAGCAATGTACAGCAAAACCAGGGAAACCAATAAAAAAGTGATAAGTGTGATACATGTGCAAGGAACAAAAGTGCAAAGAAACATTGAAAATGACCCCAACAAAATATAAAAAAACCATAACCAAGCTGGGAAATAGTGATATTAATGGGAAACATCAAAAAGCACTCCCAAGAAAGCTCCAAAAAAAAGATATGAATTTTGGAAGGGTCTACGCTCCGTCCCCATACAAGGTGAATGATCCCACAGTGCAATTGCGCTCATCAGGGTTTCCCTCTTCATTGGACAGGTTTCCTATGGAGTGCACATGTTCCACAACAGCAGGGCGGGCATGTCAGAATGGGCAACTGGACAGATGCTGGGAAAGGGGACACAGAGGGCTGCAGACGGCACATGCTGTACTGCAGTTGGGCCACAATGCGGACTAGGGTGATGCCTAGGTGGCCCATAGGAATGCTGAAACAGTAGAGCTGCCAGACAGCAACTGATGAGGGCGCAGCATGGGCACGAGTGTGCTTCCCACAGTGTCACAGGGGATAGTACTCAGTAGGGACCCCCAAGGGCACAGAACAGTGGCAGGCGGTGCTGGGGGGAAGCGTGGACTCCTATGCAGGCACCCCTACCCCATAACCCGCACCATAGGCAGCCACCTACCCGCACACTGGATGGCCTGAGACTGCGCTCCACCAGCACCACCAGCAGAAGGGCATGTCAGCAGGGTGGCAGAGGGGCACTGGTGGTGGAGAGGGCAGTGGCAGCTGCCCAGAGCAGACCATGGCCTAGTCCTGTGTAGGTGGGTGCCATGCACTGCAACAGACAGGCCCCGTCTGATGAACAGTCATGGTATCCCCAGGGAATATACTGTCTCTGTGGCAACACGGTGGTGCAGTGCACACAGCCAGTGTGTTCAGGAGCAGAAGGTCACAGGTTCAAGTCCCAGCTGTGGTTCCTGCCAACCTAGCCCCCATATTTTACCCACTACTAAAATGTGCTAATACAGACAGAACCTTTATTGCAGATGATGTAAACATGCCCAAAACACCTACATTTTACCCTACAGAGCAAAGACACCATAAACAGGCGCATTACCTAGAGCAGAGTCTCCCAAATGCAGTCCTGGAGGGCCAAACACCATTCAGGTTCCATGCTGCCTCTAATAAAGATGCCTGTGCTGCATATCTATGCACCGCCCCCATGGTATGCAGATGTATCTCATGCATATTTATGAGGGACAGCATGAAAACCGAACAGTGTTTGGCACACCAGGACTGGAGTTGGGAACCTCTGCCGTAAAGCAGCAGCCAACAGGGGCAGACACACCCACACCCACAGGCTCCATTAGCCAATGCTTCCTGGAGAGGCAGGACATTGGGCCCTGCGTGCATCTCCCAATACTAGCACTTGCATACCGTAGCAATGCCACTCTAAACCTGGGAATACGGTACACAGCTATCAAAAGGTAGCTATGATTACTGGCAGATAGCAATTCCTACGTTAAGCATGGTTTGCTGATTGAGCTCCATCATAGCAACCTTTCTGATGTCTGTGGAGTGTGCTTCGGGTCTGGTGTCTGACAGTGTTTACCACCCTGGGGAGTGACCCCCAACAGTATTGCATACCATATCCATGCCTGCACTGTGCCCAGGACTGGTGTGGTGGCCAAGGCTGCCAAACACCTCTATAGTAGCACAATGCTGGCATAGGTACAGGAGTGTGTGTCTATCTATCCAGTGTGTGGTGACTGCAAACACCCTCCACAGCCCACACTGCCAGCACTGTTGCCAGTATTGGCCTGCCAATGTGCATAATGAGGAGCAAGGTACCATGGGTATATCCCGGAGAGGGTGGCCTGGCCAGGATGCATCTGCACAGGGCATAGGGCAATGGCTCGGACATTATAGTGCCCGGCCACCACCTGCACAGACAGGGTGGCCACAGCATGTTCTGCTGGGAGATCACTCTCACCCTGACTGAGCAGTGACCACGGCATGGCTAGGTTCCCCCATAGTGCTGTGTAGTATTTCTTTCATGTGATATTTGTGGGTTCTCTTTTGGGGCTCAGTCACTGACTTATCTGCTTGGTGTGTATGCGTCTTCTCCAGGAACATGCACTATGGACTAGCTAGCAGACTGTCTGCAGCTAGTATTTGTCTTGCTGGAACACCTTGCAGGGTGCAGTGGCTGGAGGCTTGCTGCAGGAAAATATCAGATAGTGGTGGGGTGCAGCTGAGCATTTCCGGGCCTAATGTCTGTCTGCTATTGCTTTATAGATGTGTACAGAGCTGCATTGACTGCCCTTGTAGGGTGTCTGTTCCCCAGCAGGACTGTGGTTGATGGTCCCCTCTACTGCTGCCATTGCAGGGAGGTAAAATGTGGATGTGTTGGTGGGAGACCCTGTTTCACACCCTCAGCCCCAGAGGGTGGTGGTACATAATCCACCTATGGGTCCTTAAGGGCTAAACCTGACTGAGAAATAGAGATGTATCCAAAGTGTGTCTGCAGAAACTACCTATCTCACACACTAGCACTGCTGGGGACCTGTAGCATGGCCTATTTCTGCCATGGAAGGTGCTGTGGACCTGGTGCTGGTCGCCCCACCTCACCCTCAGGGTGAGCACAGTACCCACACAATGTGACGGTGTGTAGCTACTCTGTGCCAGTAACACACACGGTCAGTTCTCCCTACCAGGCCGAGGTGCTGTGGGGGTGCATACCCCATCTTGTGTTCATCTGTAGACTTCTGATTTGCATGTGCAGTGCATCATGAGTACGGGTGGGTTAACCCTATCCTGGTGATCACAGCAGACTGTTTGTGTGGTGACGTGCAGTCCTTCTGCAGCCATCCAAGGGCTTGCTAGCAACTATAAAGCTGTAGCCCACTGGTTACTTCAGTACCTGTGGAGCCAGAGGTCATGGGTTCAAACCCACAGTGGGGTTATTTGATAGGGCTGTCCAAAGCATTATCTATTTTTTTTTTTTAAACGTTTATTTTCATTTTACAACAAGCAAAAAGAAACAACACACCAAAGGAGACAAATACAAGCATACAATAAGGAAAAAGCAACCCCAATTACCCCCCACCCCTATGCTTCTTCTCTAAGCTGATAAGTATCATCATATAAGCGCTTACAAACTACAGTAATTGTACATCAAAACAAACAGAAATAGTATCTGCGATACAGAATGATCATGTGACAGAGATTTACACAGATTTAAACAGTCAGATGAGAGCATTTAGCAGTTTGAACATAGTCTTTGAGCATCTTCCATTTAGACAAGTGGTGGGGGGTCTGAACGGAAGAAGCTAACATACGAGGTATTTGCTCATATTTACTGTAGAGACAGACATGATTCCACCATTCATTGGGGCTCAGATGGGAGCTATTTTTCCAGTATTTCGTAATTAGGGAAATAACTATGCCCCAAAAACCAAGCACGGGGATGTTCACCTTGCGTAGTGACATGTAATGAGAAAGATAGGGCAGCATGATCTGAAATATGGAGAGGATGAATCCTAGCCGTGTCCACTTGGGATATCGGTGCTTTGGAGATAAGAAGAAAATCTATTCTAGATTGTGAGTGCTGGGGGGCTGAGAAAAAGGTGAACTCTAAGTCGGAGGGGTGAAGCAGCCTCCATATATCTACTAACGCAAGATCTTTCATCAGAGCTGTAAGGGTATCAAGACTCTTGGGTGGACCACTCGTTCTAGGCGGCAGTCTATCAATCAAAGGATCAAGTACTTGGTTGAAATCGCCGCCAAGTATTAATGGAGTATTGGCAGAGGCCTGTGCCAACTGCGCAATACTTGCATGGTAAGCAGGGTTATCCACATTCGGAGCATAAATACAAATACACGTGAATTCACTATCTCCAACCTTAAGGTGTGCACGGGCCCATCTACCCTCCTTATCAGAGCTAGTATCCATTACGGTAGCTTGCAAAGACTTCTTAACCAAGATGGCTACCCCACACCGTTTGGAAACGGCAGGAGAGTAGGCAGCCACCTTGTAAAGCTTAGCATTAAGTTTCAGTGTTTCAGCGGAGTTTAAATGCGTTTCCTGAAGAAACACTAAATCAGCATGCTCATGATTAAGATAGCTAAGGATTTTCTTTCTTTTGATTGGACTATTGATGCCTTTTACGTTCAGTGATAAGATCTTACATAAGGCCATTCAGAAGGGTTAAAATTCTGAAAAAGAACATGATAACGCACATAATTTCACAATGTCCCTCATATTAACTGTATATGGCTGTACACATGACATGATAGAAAATAAGCTAATGAAAAACAATGAAGCGCCCCATATAAAAAAATAAGCACCGAAGTGCATTAGAGAAGAAGCAGAACCCCAGAAATTACTGGCGACCATATGTCTGCGGGGAGAAACCCCAGAGAAGGCCTAAATTGAAACATATAACCTGTATAGCTGTGCGTGTTCCGAATCCAACCGAGGTGCACATCATGGAGGGATAGGAGACCAAGAAAGTTATATATAGAAAGAAAGAAAAGTCCAGGCAGTCTCTGTTCCAGGCTGTGATCACCGCGTCGGGCCATTCAAAATGGCGGGCAGATCCGACGAATTACAGATCCAAGTTGTTGGATTAGCGCATCTGGTCTGCTTCTTTGGAATCTAAAAATGTTGCTAGTAGATCAGGATCTTCGAATGTTCTAGTTTGGTTATGGAGAGTCACTCTGAGCTTCGCTGGATACAATAGGCCAAAGCGAGCCTGTAGCTGTTGAAGTCTAGGGCGAAAAGCAAGGAGTCTCTTCCGACGGTCAACTGTGGGCTTTGCCAAGTCAGGGAAGAAGGAGACTTTATGACTTTCAAACTCCAGATGATGATTCGCCCGGGCAGCATTTAGAATTTGCTCAACTTGCTGATATCTCAGTAATCGAAAGATGATAGGCCGGGGGGTCGTCCGATTGAGCGCCATGTTGGTAGGAACACGATATGCTCGGTCAATTTCCAGATCTCTGTGAAAAGTGGTCTTCAGCAAGGAGGGAAGAGTTTTGACCAGGAATTCTCTTATATCTCCTGCTTCCGCCCCCTCCGGTACTCCAATGAGCCTTACATTGTTGCGACGGGCTCGATTATTGCTGTCCTCTAACTCTTTTTGAAGATTCTGTATCTGACGCTCAGCCTTGTCCAGTTTCTCCAAGCGCACCGCGTGCGAGTCGAGGACCCCCGCCATGTTGTCCTGCCGTAGTGAAAGACCTTCAAGCCGGTCCTGAAGCATACCAAAGTCTTCTCGCATGGCTCGGAGCGCTTCTCCGTTGGACTGTACCAGTTCCTTCACACCGCGTATTTCCTCCAAGATCTCCTGTTGCATTGCGGGGTTTTCCCGAAGTGGAACTATCTTTTGTGGGGAAGACAACTCTGTTTTGGAGCGTTTTCCGTGTGAAGAAGAGGGAGACCCGAAGTCTAAGCGCGCTGGTTTGTGGGCCGCCATCCCCCCCGAGGTACCCCGGTAAGTTCGGAGCAAAATATTAAGTTTATGTAGGTATTAAGTCAGGATTCTGAGTAGGCCTCTCGGGAGCTTCAGCGCGAAGCGTCTAACCCGCTGGACATCAGGCTCCGCCCCCCCAGCATTATCTATTTTTAATGTACATTAGTGCTGCCAGCAAAGCACCCTCAGCGTATTGTAACCATAAAGTGCCTCAGAAGGTGCTTTATAGGGCGCCCTATAAAGCGCCTTCTGAGGCACCTTATGGTTACCGTCCATATAAGGTGCCTTATAAGGTATCCTATGGAGCGCCTTATAGGGTGCCCTATAGGGGACATTATAGGGTGCCGTGGTGGACAGTGCACTTTATAATGTGCCCTATGGAGTGCCTTATAGGGTGCCTTATGCGGCACCTTAGGTTACGGCATGTGAGGGTGTGTTTGCTGGCAGCAATAATTAAAATACAAATAAACTGCCTCAAGAAACAATACTTACATGTCAAAGCTGATGCCTCAGCCTGCCTTATGTATTAGGCACACTGGGGGATTGAACTCATTACCCTTGTATCATCAGGCAGTGTATTAACCATTGTGCTACACCTCTGTCTGGGTGCCTACTTAAGATTACCGTGTGTTAACGCGCTTAGCGGTGCTTCGCCCGATAATGTGCGCAGCAGTGCGCGTGTTACTCCCATTTTGCTGCTTTAAGACTGAAACGCCTACTCCTTTTATGGCAGCCTACACACTATTGCTGGGCGCACGTTAAGATGGTTTAGTAAACATACCCCTAAGTCTTTTTGGTCCCAGGCTGTTGCCCTAACCACTAGGCTACTCCTCCCTGGACTCTGCTTGAAGGTCCATATGAAGGTAAATAGAGAGCTGATTGAAATAACACTTCTGTTTTTAGGTCTTTAATTATAAGTGTCATCTAATTGTGAGCACCATGCTGTTACATGCTTCAACAAAAGCATCAAATATTTTCTGAAAACCGATAACTGACAAAGAGTAATCATTAGGGATGTGCACTTATTTGAAATGACATAACAAATGTCAACAACATTTCCTATACAGTACTGTTTCATATAGTTTTTGATCTGAAAAGGAAGAAAAATACCTCAAATTTTTTCATTTTCCATTTCCTGTAATTAGTGTGTGCTATTGGCAAATAGTGCCCACTATAGGTGAGCAGTGTGCACTATTGAGCAATAGTGCATACACATGCAAATAGTGCACATATGCATGTGCATGAATGTGTGCACTCTTCATGCATGCATCCCTGAAATGAAAATTAAAAAAAAAAAAAGCCCACAAACGACATGGAAAACTAAATGAAACAAAAATAGTTTGCCTGCACACCCTAATAATTTATTTTATTTAGCTGTATTTATATCCTGCTTTTCACTGGGTCAGAGCAGTTGGGGGGATACATTTAACATGAGGGGATATGACACACATACACTAATACTTACAGTGAACATGGGCAAATGGAGGGTTAAGTGGTTTGTCCAAGACCACAAGGAGCACCTGTGGGACTAGAAACCCCAGTCCTTCTGGCCCAAGGTTGCTGTCCTCTAGTGGGATTTGAACCACCTACCTTCTGGCCTGTGGTACCTTGCCCCAACCACTAGGCTATGCTTCCCCTAATAAAAGAGGCAGAGAGAGAGGGTAGAGGACAGCTGAAATGGATTTCCAGAAAAGGTGATAGGTGCCAAAACAGTGGCAGAATTCAAGCACTTAATAACGTTGGTGGCAGGGTAAGGGAGGACAAGCATTGGTAGCTGAGTGGGATCACTGGCAGCATAGTAAAGAAGTACAAAGAGAAAACTGGGTGAACCAAACATGCCACTGTATCTGTTGACATGTTCTACATTTCTGTGGCATGCAAACATAAGATCTTTTAACTACAAGAAGCATTTTTGAAATGAAAGTTGTAGCAATAAACTAATCGACTCCAGAAACGTGGACACTGCTCCGTGAGCGTTTGATGACCTATTTGTTTTCCTTGGCAATTTTCAGTAAATGTAAGTGGGGAAAAAAAGGGTCTTTGGCCTTCACTTTAGTTTTAGGTTTAAACAACAGCAAACAAATCGGCAGTAAGCCTCTTAATTTTCATTTTTCTCCATTTCCCCCCTGCTGTGCAACAGTAATAAAAAGAGACAGTAATGAGGAAACCCTCTGCCCTGTGACAAAACTAATCAAACTGTTAGTAGTACAGCATGGGGCCAATAATACAAGAAATCTGTAGTTATTGAGCAATGGCTCTGATGCATTTGAAAGTGGGAGCTTCACTATTATCCTAGTAAGTCAAAATGCGGTGACTTCAAGGGCAGGAGCTTAAATGAATGGATCCCAGGTTCCAGAGCAGGGAACCCACCTCTCAAATGATAGGAGTAGCTTTGGGGCTGCTTAGTTGGAATTTACACCACTGCACGGCTTATATCTTTGAAGTTTGGAAGGAAGGCAAGTCTCACTAACTCAGAAGTAGAGAAATAGTTGAAAAGGCAAGATGCTAGTATTATTGGGCAACAGAAAATAGCAAAGAGGGTAATTTTCTAACAGATCGCCTAGGTTGGAAATCTGAGTAGGTACCTAATTTAGGGCTATTTAATAAAGACACATAGGCACATCTTTGTGTCTCAATAAAATAGCCTCATCAAACCTACATAATGGTAGCAAAAATGTGCCCATATGCATTTGCACCTGCTCAAGAATAAGTGTAAATAATTTGGGTGAAGTGTGTGCATATGTCATCACCTACATGAGTAATTCCTGACTCCTCCCATGTTTTGCCTTAATATGGCCCAGAATATGACTACACATGGGTTGAGTAAAAGTGTGTGCCTTCCTGTCACTGCATGTCTTATTATACACACAACCCATGGGGTAATTTTATAAAAGGCCTTTTATGTGCATACAAAGGGGGTTCATGGGCAAGCGATCCTTATAAAATTACCCCATAGAGAGCTGGCAGCATTGTGGTTAGATTAATGGCATAGGAAGCAAATGTGTTGGGTTCAAATCTCGCTTCTGTCACTAACACTTAAGATGACTTAGGGGTATGTTTACTAAACGGCGCTAACGGCGCAGCGGTGGTATTATCGCACGATAATGCGGCTATGGCGTTAAGGCACACTAACGCTGTGAAATCTGGCTCTGAAGGGTAGAGTAAGGCTTCCCAGAGGGCGGAGAGAAGGGGTCAATGGGCGGAGAGTGGGAGGGGAGAGGCTCCAGGCACACTAACGCTGTGAAATCCGGGTCTGAACACTAACGCCAGTGAAACCATCGCATTAAGGCACATTTGCAGGAAAGAGAAACCATTTCAGTCAGCAATGTACAGCAAAGCCAGGGAAACCCAAAAACGTGATAGTAGTGATACATGTGCACGGAACAAAAAGGCAAATAAACACAGAAAATGACCTGAACCACATTTAAAATCCCAATAACCAAGCTGACCAAAAGTGATATTAATGATAAACATAAAACAACACCACTGACAAAGCTCAAAAAATAAGATATCATGTTTGGAAGGGTCTATTCTCTGTCCCCCTACAAAGTGAATGATCCCTCATTGAAATAGTGCTGTTCAGGGCTTTTTCATGTCTATATTGGGCAGGTTTGTTATGGCGTGCACATGTGCAGTAACAGCATAGTGGGCACGTAGGAAAGGGCAACTGTACTGATGCTGTAAATTGGATATAGAGGGCTGCAGGTGGTCCATGCTGTGGTCCAGCTGGGGCACAGTGCGGGCTAGGCAGAAGCCTAGGTGGCACATAGGAATGCCGAAACTGTAAAAGCAGCAAGACATCAACTGGCGAGGGTCCAACATGGGCATGAGTGTGTGTCCCACAGTGTCACAGGGGAGATTACCCAGCAGGTACCCCCAAGGGCACATAACATTGGCAGGCGGTGTGGGGGGGGGGAGCACACATGTTCATGTAGGTACCCCTAACCGAGAACCCACACCATAGGCAGCTGCCTACCGACATACTGGATGGCCTGGGACTGTGCGCCACCAGCACCACCGGCATAATGGCATGGCAGCATGGTGGCGGAGGGGTGCTGGTGGCGGAGGGGGCAGTGGCATCTGCCCACAGCTGACTATAGCCTAGCCCCGTTTAGGAGGGTGCCGTGCACTGCAACAGACAGGGTCTGTCTGACAAACAGTCATGGTATCCCCAGGGAATGAACTGTGGTGTTATTAATGAACAGTGGAATGAACAGTGGTGTTATTTAATACAGCTGTCTGAGGTTTTTCCTTTTCATTTAAATCAGTGCTGCCAGCAAAATGCACCCTCACAGTGCTGTAACCGTAAGGTGCCTCATAAGGCGCCCTATACAGTGCCCTATAAGTTGCCCTATAAAGCACCCTATAGGGCACATTATAAGGTGCCTTGGCAGACAGTGCACTTTATAATGTGCCCTATGGAGTGCCTTATAGGGCGCCTTATGCGGCACCTTAGGTTACAGCAATGTGAGGGTGTTTTTGCTGGCAGCACTAATTTAAATTAAAAAAGGATATGCCTCAGACAGCACTGATTTAAATTAAAGGGCAATGCCTCAGACAGCCTTCTTACATAACACCACTGTGGGATCAAACCCATGACCTCTGCCTCCACAGTCATTTCCCTATAGTAACGTGGCCTGGAAACTGCCTTAGCTGTGGGTTTCTGCTATCCCAGTAAGCACAGCAGAATGTATGTGCGTTGACGTGCAGTTGTTGTGTAGTCAGTCCTAGCTATGGCAATGGCCATAGAGGCATAGCACACTGGTTAGTACAGTGACTATACAGCCAGCTCTCATAGGTTCAAATTTCCAGTGCAACAACATCAGGAAGAGTGTCTGAAGTGTCACCTTTTTGCATGGCTGTAACAGTTAGACACATTTATGTAGTGTACGGGTAACGCCAATATACCCACTCATCCTAGTCCTGTAGACTACGGTGGTGCTGAGCATGGGCCGTAGAAGGCACATTACAGGGCGCCACAAGCTAAGGTGCCCTATAATGCGCCCGCTGGCCAACGCCGGGGAGCCTCACCGCCGTAACGTAAACACCAATTCACCAATTAAATTTATAAATGGTGGCGTAGTGGCAAGATCAGGTGTATGGGGACTGGAGAAGCAGCCCATACCGTTAGCGGCGCATTTCACTGTTCCGATAGGAATACTATGACGTGATCTGGCCATCAAAATCCCACGTGTGCTGTGCGCCATAATTGCGGCAGGTAGCGCATAGTACCCTGAGATAGCGTGTGTACGTGCGCGACACGGCGCATGCGCCATGTGCATCATTGAGCTGTCGCACATGTACATGCTCTATCTCGAGAGTGAAAAAATGGACAGGCGTTCACGGAAGCCCGCATTTACCCAGAGGGAGCTCAGGATCCTTAGTGAACTGATTTGCACCAGACAGAGCCATTTGTTCCAGGCGCAGCAAAGAGGCAGGACCTTGCACGGGTGAGGAAGGCATGTGTGCGCCTCACCAGGCGGTACAACTGATCTGCCGACTACCCCCGTAAAGTACGTGTATGGGGACAGGTCACACAATGACGGTTGTGCAACACAAATACAGCAAGCATCACATATCATACATGCAGAACATGGTGGAAATATCAGTCTGAGGGTCAAGCTATTGCCACTGTAGATGCGTATGGTGTGGATTGCAATCCTGCCCTATCCCCAGAATGCCCACAGACCTGATCACATGGGTCTGTTACACATCTTGGTGTTATGTTACCTGCGTGTGATGTGGTCCCAAATGTCTGCTCCATCCCCAGGAGGCGTCACACATGGTTACAGAGGTCTAGCATAGATCCTGGTGTTAGGTTAACTGCATCTGTGTCAGTCTCAGAGCTCTGCCCTAACCTCAGGTGGCCCTTGACCTGATTACAGTGGTCCATTAGAGATCCTGGTGTCAGGGTACCTGCATCTGTTTCATTCTCACAGCTCTACCCTAACTCCAGGAGGCCCTGGACCTGATCACAGAGGTCAATTAAAGATCCTGGTGTCAGGCTACCTGCATCTGTTTCATTCTCACAGCTCTGCCCTAACCCCAAGAGGCCCTGGACCTGATTACAGAGGTCTATTATAAATCCTGGTGTCAGGGTAACTGCATCAGTTGGGGTTACACAGCTCTGCCCTAACCCCAGGAGGCTCTGGACCTCATTACAGAGGTCTATAGCCCAGCTAGGTGTGTTGGTGCATGCTCCTGTTGCTGTCAGCCACAAATGCCCTTTTCACAGGAGGCCCTAGTTGTGTCCACACAGGTAGAGTACACATCCTGGTGTTCTGGTAGTGGTTTCTGGTGATGTGTTCAGGGCCACCCAATCCCCGTGCGACACCAGAACACATCACACATGTTCCAATAAGATATCATGGTGGCATGGTGTGTGTGTCTGCGGATGTGTGTAGGTTATGCAAACACACAGGTGTGTGCCAGACCCCACGGGGTCAAGAAACACCTCCCCTGTAGACCAGCATTCCTACCCCACAAATGGCATGGTGCTGCCATGCAATGCAAGGAGAGCGTAGGATCTGGGTAAGGCTGGTCTGTGGGGTTGGCCAAACGACATGTAGGTGGCACCCCACACATACCCAGACCCACAGCCACACATGCATGTGGCGCTGGCAAGAGGTATTATAGGACCCACTGGCATGAGCAGCAGCAGCACCCTGCTGTACGCAGTGATGTGTGATATGCATTGGGCACCCACCAGAGATATCTGGCCCTTAGTGTTCTCACCCATTTCATTCCCACTCAGGTAGAGAACCTATGGAAAAAGGGACGTGAGTTGAGGCTGCACTGCCCAGGTGTCCTCGAGTGGCTACAAAGGAGAGCGCTGCAGCAATGTGGCAGTGAGTGTTGTGGCCCCTGCAGCATAGTACAGCATGTCACAGTGGGCCAACAGCCTGTGGGAGGCCACACTATGTTTATGTGGTGTTGTAATTGCATGATGGTGTGCTAATGACTGTCTTCCCCCACAGACGCTGCTGCTGCTGGTGAGGGGACATCAACCTCAGGGCCACCCACAACACGCCCCACAGCTGCAGTCCAGCCGGTGTAGGAGGAGGAGGAGGAGGCAGCAGAAGAGGAGGAGGCAGCAGAGGCAGAAGAGGATCATGGGGACATGGAGGGGGTGGAGGGTGGGGCGGGAGGGAGGGAGGGAAGGGTGAGAATGTGTGTGACATTTTGGGGGTAGGAGGAGGAGGAGAATGTTGAGGGTGGGAGGGTGGGAGGGAACACAGGACAGCACAGGGCACTGTGGGTCCCTGTCAGCTGCTGCATGTGTGTGGTGATGGTGCCCAACTGGGTGTAGCTACGCCACCCATTGCCACAGACAGGGCCCACCACACAGACACCTGGCACCTTGTGTGTATGTGGTGGCAGGTACGTCCGGGACCTGTATGTGGCAATGGATGGTGTGCTGCAATGCCAGCGGGCCCAGGACTGCACCATCCGGTGGCTGGCAGGCTCCATTCAGTGGATGACTGCCGAGATGCAGGGTGTGGCTGGTATGGGTGGTGCATCTCGACAGCCATTCCCTGATGGGTGTCCCAGGAGCGTGTGATGGTCCCTGTGGTGCCCACACACGTGCCCTGTGCTGTCCTGTCTCCCGGGACCCAACATGTGGGCTTTGGTATGCAATACCTGTTGTACATGTTTTTAAATACAGTTGGGTTACTACATCACAAAGGTCATGTGTCTCCCTTACAGACAGACTGTGAACGTGAGCATGGGACATATGTGTAGATCCCTATGTGTATGTGTGGTAGACATAGGTAAGAGCATAAGAACATAAGATATGCCATACTGGGTCAGACCAAGGTCCATCAAGCCCAGTATTCTGTTTCCAACAGTGGCCAATCTAGGTCATATGTACCTAGCAGTTTCCCCAAGGGACACAGGTTCCACAATGCTTGTATTGGTTCAAGCATTGATATCCTGGGTCCCTTCTTAATAATGGTTTATGGAACTTTCCTCCAGGAACTTGTCCAAACCTTTTTAAAACCCAGCTACACTAACAGCCTTTACTACATCCTCTGGTAACAAAGTCCAGAGTTTGATTACACGTTGAGTGAAAAAATATTTTCTTTTATTAGTCTTAAATAGTTTACCCTGTAGCTTCATTGCATGTCTCCTAGTCTTTCTATATTCTGATAAGGTAAACAATCGGTCTACGTTTACCCGTTCCACTCCGTTCATTAATTCATAGACTTCTATCATATCTCCCCTCAGCTGTCTCTTTTCCAGGTTAAAGAGCCCTAACCTTTTTAGCCTTTCTTCATAGGAGTATCCTTCCATCCCCTTTACCATTTTGGTGGCTCTTCTCTGAACCTTTTCTAAAATCGCTATATCCTTTTTAAGATACGGCGACCAGAATTGCACACAATATTCAAGGTGCGGTCTCACCATGGAACGATATAGAGGCATTATAATATCTTTTGTTTTATTTTCCATTCCTTTCCTTATCATACCTAGCATTCTATTTGCTCTCTTGGCCGCTGCTGCACACTGGGCCGAGGGTTTTAACATGGTATCCACAATGACGCCTAAATCTTTTTCCTGGGTGGTGGTTCCTAATGTGGAACCTTGCATCGTGTAACCATACTTTGGGTTGTTCTTCCCTAGGTGCATAACCTTGCACTTGTCCACATTAAATTTCATCTGCCATTTTGATGCCCAGTCTTCCAATTTATCAAGATCCTCTTGCAATTTTCCACAATCCTCTTGGGTTTTAACAACTTTAAATAGTTTTGTGTCATCTGCAAATTTGATAACCTCACTCATTATTCCACTTTCCAGGTCATTTATGAATATGTCAAAAAGCAGCGGACCCAGCACAGATCCCTGGGGTACACCACTATTCACCTTTCTCCATTGGGAAAATTGGCCATTTAGCCCTACCCTCTGCTTTCTATCTTTTAACCAGTTCCTGATCCAGAATAGTACACTGCCTCCTATCCCATGACTCTTTAGTTTTGCAAAAAGTCTCTCATGAGGGACCTAGTCAAAGGCTTTCTGAAAGTCCAGATACACAATATCAACCGACTCACCTTTGTCCACCTGATTATTCACTCCTTCAAAAAAACATAACAGATTAGTAAGACAAGATCTTCCTTGTCTAAAGCCATGTTGGCTGTCTCCCATTAGGTCATGACTATCTACATGCTGAGTAATTTTACTCTTTATGATGGTTTCTACCATTTTTCCCGGTACTGATGTCAGGCTCACCGGTCTGTAGTTTCCCGGATCACCCCTGGAACCCTTTTTAAAAATTGGTGTTACATTGGCGATCCTCCAATCTTCAGGTATTAGAGATGATTTTAATGATAGTTCACAGATTACTAATAGCAGGTCTGCAATCTCGTATTTCAGTTCTTTCAACACCCTTGGATGTATACGATCCGGCCCAGGTGATTTGCTAGTCTTCAGTTTATCTAATAGTTGTAATACATCTTCCCGATGTATCGATATTTCCTTCAATTCTTCCGCACCTTTAAATACCACTTCAGTCATGGGTAACATCCCTACATCTTCCTCAGTAAAGACTGAAGCAAAGAATTCATTCAGTCTCTCCGCTATCACCTTGTCGCCTCTTAGTGCTCCTTTATCCCCTTTATCATCTAATGGACCAACTGACTCTCTCACGGGTTTTTTGCTACAAATGTACTTGAAAAGGTCTTTACTTCGTGTTTTTGCTTCTGCAGCAAGCTTCTTCTCAAATTCTCCCTTTGCCTGCCTTATCAATGCCTTGCATTTGACTTGCCAGTGCTTGTGCTGTTTCCAGGTTTCGTCATTTGGCTCTATTTTCCATTTCCTGAAAGATGCTTTTTTGGCAACAACAGCCTCTCTGACCTCACCTTTAAACCATGTTGGCAGTTTTTTGGACTTCCTTCCACTTTTCTTAAAGCGTGGAATACAGCTGGTCTGAGCTTCCAAGATAGTATTTTTCAACAACAGCCAAGTCTGATGTACGTCTTTAACCTTTGCAACTGCTCCTTTTAGTTTTTTCTTAACTGTTTTCCTCATTTTATCATAGTCTCCCTTTCAAAAGTTAAAAGGTAGTACTGTGGATTTCCTTACTATCCCTCCTCCACTAATTAAATCAAAGGCGATCATGCTATGATCACTATTGCCAAGTGGCCCCAGCAACCTTATCTCTTGCACTAGATCTGATGTTCCACTAAGGATTAGGTCTAATATGGCTTCCCCTCTGGTCGGTTCATGAACCAGCTGCTCCAAGAAGCAGTCATTTATTTCATCTAGGAACTTTATCTCCCTAGCATGTCCTGACGTTACACTGACCCAGTCGATACCGGGGTAGTTGAAATCACCCATTATTATTACTGTGCTGTAACTTTTGTTAGCTTCCTTGATTTCTTTGAGCATTTCATCATCCATTTGGTCATTCTGGCCAGGTGCTCAATAGTACACCCCCACTGCCATTGCCTTCCCCCTTTTACATGGAATTTCAATCCATATAGATTCTACAGCAGATTTTGTTTCCTGCAAAACTTTAATCCTTTCTGACTCAATGCCGTCTCTAACATAGAGAGCAACCCCTCCACCAATTTGATCAGCTCTATCATTACGATATAGTTTGTACCCAGGTATCACAGTGTCCCACTGGTTGTCCTCCTTCCACCATGTCTCTGATATTCCAATCATATCTAACCTTTCATTTAGTGCTATATATTCTAACTCTCCCATCTTATTTTTTAGACTTCTAACATTTGCATACAAGCATTTTAGAGAATGTATTTTATTCATATTAATTTGGCTATTGTTAGACATGGGTAATTTAGGATCTTTAAGCTCTGTCTGCTCCATACTTGAGGGCATTTGGACTACTTTACTCTTTTTTGGAACCTCTCTGCAGGTAACATACATTGACTGTCTCCACACGCAGTTGTGGGGTCTGCCCATGTGCGTAGGTGTCTGTGTCCCATGGTGCCCCTGTGATGTGTCAATGTGCAGTGTGTCCCAACAGCTATGGTCACATGCATGCTGCTTGTGATGTGTGGGAACCATATCTGATGCACCATGCTTGTGGGGCAATAGGGGAAAAGGCTAGCAGCAGGTATTTGGCAGGAAGGGTAAGAAGGGATGCTGTACCCAGGAGCTTTATAGGGGGATAGCTGGTGAGGGCAAGACAGGTTGATGCAGGTCCCGAGGATGAGTGGTGGGGGACTACAAGCACTGGTGAACAGTGATCAGCTGAATGAAGCGAGCTACCTTTGTATGCCTGTGCCGCATGCAAGCCTATGTGGGTAGACAGCCACGTATTCCCTGGTGTGGGCAGCGAGGATGGTCACACATGTGTGTCTAATGATGGAGAGCATATTGGGTGGGAGAGGGTGAGAGATCCTTACAACAGACATGTAACACCGTGAACATATTGATAAGCAATGGGTGAGGTTGGGTATACCCCCAGGAAAAGGTAGGAGGGTGACCACCTGCCACAGTCCATGGCACACAGGGCATGGTATAACCTATGTGCAATGACTGGTGGCAGTACAGACACCAGACCCCTGAGGGATATGGGTAGGCACATGTGGGCAGGGTGACAACATGGGGTGCAGGGTACGTAGGGGATCACAGTGCCACACATTGGAAACAAACACATAGGTTGTAATAGGTTGTGATGTATTTATTTATAATGTACACATCCTCTGTGGCCGGCCACGGTGACCAAGGCCCAATCCACCCCTCTGTCCCAGGACTGCTGGTGCTGCCTCTTGTGCCGGTGCTGGCTGCTGTGTATGGGCAGCCATGGCCTCCTGGGCATCCGCAATATGGAGGAGCACCCCTGCCATTGTGTCTGCTGTGGCACACAGCTGGCGGATCTCCTGGTGAATGGCCTACAGAGCCTGATGACTGCCTGTGGGTGGGACAGAAGGTGATGTCTGAGACATTTGTTACAAACCCATTGTGACACATGCACATGTCAGGCATATCCCACCAGATCAGTATGCAGAAAAATCATGCACGCAACAACTAGCAACGCATGACCATGTTTACATCTGTGTGTCCCATGAGCCATTCTCATGCCAGGAAAGGGTCCTGATGAGGGTTCGTGTGAATCACAGATCTCACACATGGTACAGTGTCGCAGTTCAATGTGTGAATGCAGCACATGCTCATGTCTCACGCTCACGTGCAGCGCATGTGTAATATGGTGTCCCGTACATGCACCTTCCGTGTCTCTGCGGCGCATGCGCAATGCGCACAGCCGACGCACTCATGCCACTGCACATGCGCAACACATGCAGCTGATGCACACGCGCCACTGCGCATGCGCAACACGTGCAATGTAAAAAAAGTATAAATACACATGCACACCTGGTACACGTTAAGGGGTTTGTGTAGGCGAGGGAGAGAAGGCATGTGCTGTTGGTTGTTGGTGAAGCAAGGAGAGTGTAAGAGGCAGGTGTGTCATAGGGAGTGGCTGGGTTCGTGAGTGATGGTGGGGTTGTGTGGCTGGGTTGGTGTGGTGGGGGAAGTGGGGGAGGTGTGTGGCTAGGTTGGTGAGTTGAGTGTCTGAGTTTGAGTGAGTTAGAGGAGTTGAGGGGGGTGGAGTTTATGGCTGGCTTTGTGGTTGCTGCATGTGCAGTGGGAGGTGAGCAGGGGCTGCAGTTGCCTTACCGGGGAGATGGGGTTCATGGGGCTGAGGCACAGGGCATGGGTGTAGTCCCGCTGCAACACAGACCTGCAGCTGTGGGGGCAAGCTGGGCAGGGGCTGTGCCGGCACGGCGCAGGAGGCTTGCAGAGTTGCAGGCTCACCAGCCTCGCCTCTACAGGCCTAGGGCTCAGCTCCAGGGCATGCGTGAGGACCAGGTCATCTCCCTCTACTGCCTGAGCATGGGGGCTATTAGGGAGCTCTATGAGGATCTAAGACCTGACCTTGAGCCCCTGACTGGTCTGTCACATGCCATACCGGGTTTGGTCAAGCTCCTTGGTGCCCCTCATTTCTTTGCCTCTGGCTGTTTCCAGTCATCTGTGGCTTGCAGTGGGTGGCATGAGCCACCCCACCTTCTCACGCTGTCTCCTCCAGGTACTGCGTTCCATGATCAGCCGGGTGGGGAATTACATTGCCATTCCCAACACTAGGCAACAGTGGGGGATCCTGAACCAGGCCTTTGAGGCGTTTGCCGGGATACCACATGTGATGGGAGCTATTGATTGCACACTTGTTGCCCTGGTCCCACCCAGAGACAGGGAGGTAGTGTTCCGCAACCGCAAACACTACCATTCCCTGAATGTTCAGGTTGTATGTGATGCAAATATGCATATTCTGAATGTGGTCCCTAGGTTTGCAGGGTCCACCCATGACTCCTATATCCTGCATCACTCGGCACTATTCAGACAATTTGAGGCAGGCCAGTATGAGAACTGTATACTGCTGGGTGTGTATTTCTCATCTCTGACATGCACATGGTGATCCTGTGACTAACCATATGTGCACATGTCTGTCTTTGAGGTGTATCCCTAGTTGTGTGTGTGTCTCATCTGTCTGCGTGTGACTTAAAGTTGGGGGGGGGGGGTAGTGCCCTCCAGCTCTACCTTGCTACGGTGCTGTGTGATGATGGTGGAATTGACACTAGCTCATGTAAGTATTGCATATGTTGCCACATACATGTGTGTAGATATGTGTGTACTACTACTACTAGTGAACATTTGTATCCCAATAGCAGTAAGATACAATACTGCACTGACATGTAACAGACACTGCCTGGCCATCCCAGCTTACAATCTAGTCATGACTGAAACACAGAAGATGTGAGCAGGGTACAACAGCGGGTGGAGGTGGATTATATGTGTCGGGAGTAGTAGGCTTGTGGGAGGTGGTAAGCTGTCATACATGATTTGTGGCTGATTGGGATAGGGGCTGCTGTACAGCCACAGGTAGTTAGTTTGAGGCTTTGGGTGCAGCAAGGTGAAAGGTGTGTAGTATGGGGTCAACAGTAGGAGAGCGGCCCATAGATGGGACCAGTTGCCTAGATGTCTGTGTTTCACATTTTGTAATATGAGGTGATTGATTGGTTGGTATGCTCTGATGAGCAGGGACTGTGTGTTAGTTGTTTTGGTATAGCGCTACATGTGATACATAGCACTATATACATACTGAGTAGTAGTTGAATTACTGGTATTTGAGATCAGTAAGGGAAGTTACTGCAACACCACAGTGTGCCTGCATGTATAGGTCAGTACGTAGCCTTGACATGGATGCGTAGACGGATAGGGAACCTGTGCAGTGTCCTGACAGGGGGAGTATTATTGCCATTATGTGTGTGACTGTAGAATAGCCATGCAGTGCAGTGTTGCATATTTTCATGCAGACAGAGATGATTCAAGGCCAGATCAGCAAGGTGTAGGTTACAGTAGGCAAGCCGGGAGCTGATTAGGGGGGGGGGGGGATTTGGGTTTTAGTTGTGTTTTCAGGGAGGACTGGGGAAATATAGCTGATGACATCTAGACATAAACCACAAGCCTCAACTACAAGCTTGGTATGTGTGTAGAGGAGGAGAGTGCAGTCCAAGACAACACCTACATTGCAGACTGTAGAGAATGGAAGTTATGGCCACACACACAAAGACGCTCTAATGGGAGGGGAGGGTTTAGGTGCACATATAGGATATCCATGCTTTGCCATTATCAATTTCACACAGTGGGATGACATGCAGCTTTCAATGTCAGGTGGCATGCAGACATCGGGGTGTGGTTTGGCAGACATAACTCAGGCATCGAGAGATATATTTGCAACTCATCAGCATACAGCTGGTAATGTAAGTCAAGGTATGAGATAGACACACCAAGGAAATGTATATCGACAGAGGATAAGGAAAGAGCCCCTGGATATTTCCCTGAGTTACAGGTACTGACAGCGGGGTAGCAGAGGACATTGAGAAACCAGAACACACACTGAAGGGGCAGTAGGAGCAATATGGGGGACACAGGATAGTACTGTGGCCTTAGAGCCGAGCAGGGACACGGTAGCAAAAAGACAGTTCTGTTCCACAATTTTTACAGCAGTGGAGAGGTGAGGAAGGGGGTGGACAGAGTACGGGCCCTTGTAGTTTGCCACACACACTTCAGTGATAACTTTAACATGAAACGAATATGTACAGTGTGATGGGGAACAGTCAGTCTGTAAAGGGGGGGGTCTGTGAGCTGCGGACATGAAGGTGCAGTGTGTGTTGCACAGCTACAACATGACATATGTATGTTTCTCTTGTGTTTCTCAATCCACAGGACATACTTGGTGACCCTCCTGGTGCTGTGGTGCATTGGCAGGTGACTGTACATCATCCAACATGCAGTAGTCTGGGGTAGATGGACTTACAGCTACTTTGTCTGTGACGAGAGTCAGGGGGAGCACATGTCTGCAGTGATCTGTCATATTGTACATATGTTGTTGTTCACCTCTTTGCCCTGCACCCCCATACCCCATATGTTGCTGTTGGCACACATATCCACATGTGTTTCTGGCCAGTTCGTCTTCTCCAACACTGTCTCTGGGACACGTCCAACAGAGCTGTGTGTGTATGCAGGTTCTAGGTGTTTGGGTGGTGGGCTGCACGTACACCCTTCCCTGACATTGTAGCATCAGCCAACAGCAGTGTATCATTGCATTTGACAAGCCTTTATCTCCACTATTCTTCAATTGTGTACATACAGGCCATATGCTACTGCTGGCATGCTCACCTTAGCATACTGTATGGGTGTGTGTTTTTGGGTATATAATAGATCCAAACTTAAAGACCACTCGATACCACCATGAAACCAGGCATCCTGCACTGATTATAACATTGGCAATGTTATAATCAGTGTGGGATGCCTGGTTTCATGGTGGTATCGAGTGGTCTTTAAGTTTGGATCATCTATTATATACGTTTTTTCACACACAATCATAATTGCATCGCGCACCAGAGGCAGGTGGGATCCGTGCCTCTGTTCAGCAAAAGGTTTCTCTGAATTTGGCTTGGTGCAGTGTGAGCCTATAACCCCTGAGGAAGTGGTGTATGAAACACGGCCTGTGTTGGGTTTGGCGCACCTTATCCGTGGATCAATAAAGGTCAATTTTGAACCTCCTGCCACGTTTTCTGACCTCTGTGAGTGGGACACATGCCTAGGATGGACAGTATTATTGTTGGACTGCTACTTTGGGCATGACAGGCCTGTCCAACACACCGTTGCTGCCGTGCTCTGGTTGAGTGTCGTGTTCATTGCAGGAGACACACATGACCTTTCCAGTACTGTGGCATATTGGGATGTCACACTTGACTATGCCTGCCCAGGGTTTCAAGGACAGTCTTAACGTGACTTGTTGGATTGCAGACACCCTTTGCAATGTGGACACTGTGTACTGGTCCCCACGTGTGCAGCAGGGACTGACATTGTCGCTGTATGTTGTACATCGTTCTGACATTGTGTTGTTGTGTTTTGCCCATGTGTGTGACATGGAACACAGGATATGCTCATCTGTTTGGTTCAACATGAGCATACAGCCATTCGTGTGGCACAGGGGGAGCAATGAAGAGGTCCTCTTGTCCATGTCCACCTACCCTCCACCTGAACAAGACACAGTATTTGCCACCACACCACTTTACTGCACACCAACATTTTGGATTGATGTTTGCACTCACCAAGGGTGTTACAGTGCATGTGTGGCATCACTGTATCATGTTTCAACGTACACGGTGCATGTGCATGTGACTGACTATGTTGGTGCAACACAGAATGTGGTAATATGGCTTCTGTGTGGGTTACTGTAACATGTTTGACCTTTCTTTCCATCTCTATATACAGGTTATTGTGTTTGTTTACTGTACAGACGTGACGCTCTGCATTGATTTACAAACCTAGCATTGCATGTCTGCACAGTCCTATTTATCCCCTGAAGTAATGACACTCACATTGCCCCGTTATATGTGGAGTGTGGAAGTGTGAGTGTCCATTTTCTTCCTCCATTTGTGCATTCCATGTACCGTGATATATGTGTACAGACACTGTATCCACACCAAACAGTGCAGGAGGACCTTCTGCATAGTGTTATCTCTGCATGTTTCTGTGGTTTGTTTCATTTGAATTTTCAGTGTTCATGTGCCTCTGCTACCTGTTAGCATATCCTCATTGTGCATTTGACGATTGTTTTGGTTTATATAGTTGTTGCTTTGATTCCTATATCAGGCATTATGTGACAGTTGTAACATATAGTTGACCCCTGTCCAGCCTCCTGGATCAAGGCAACCAAGCAAGACTTGGGACAGCACATCTCTCACATAGTGAACCTCTCACTTCTGCAAGGACTCATGCCATCTCTTCTCAAGAAGTCCCTCATTCGACCCATTTTGAAAAACAAGACACTCAACAAGGACGACCCAACTTCATACCGCCCAATCTCAAGCATATCCTTCCTCGCCAAGATTATCGAAAAAGTGGTTCAGCAGCAACTACAGGACCACATCGACGACACAAACGCCCTTGATGTGCATCAATACGGGTTTTGGCAATATCATGGCGTAGAAACCCTCCTGTTAGCCCTATTGGACAACCTTCTCAAAGGCCTGGAAAACAAGAGCAAGATGTATATGCTCATATTCATAGACATATCAGCAGCCTTTGACTCAGTGCATCACCCCACATTACTAGAGCGCCTCGAGGCCATGGGCATTTCAGGAACCCCGCTAAAATGGTTCACATCTTACATAACAAACAGGATGCAGCAGGTCCAGTTCAACAATGATAAAGCAACCCCCTTCCCGCAAACCCAAGGCATTCCACAAGGCTCCGCCCTCTCCTCCCTCCTTTTCAACCTATACCTACAACCTGTATGCAAGATTTTCCAGGACCACGACATCAACTACCATATCTACACTGACGACCTAATGCTTTACACGCAACTAGATGCAAATAACCCAAACATCAGCAACCTTGAGAAATGCTTACTCAAGCTGCAAATCTGGTTGCAACGCAATAATATGGCCATTAACCACAAGAAAACAGAAGCAATGTGTATCTCTAGGAAACCGGGATTCATGCCCCCGGCAACGATCACCATGAACAATAACAATTACAACATCAAAACAGAGATAAAATACCTAGGAGTGTTGCTGGACAGCAACCTTAATATGGACAAGCATCTTCGAATTACAAAACCGAGCAATATTCCACAAATTAAGAGTCTTGCAGCCCCTACGTAGCATACTCGATCATGCCGACTTCAGATCTGTCGCGCAAGCCCTCATCATTCCACACCTGGACTATTGCAATGCCATACTGCAAGGCCTACCAAGAAAAACCATAAACATTCTGCAAATGGCTCAAAATGTTGCTGCCAGAATCATTATGCAAAAAAGGCTATCTGACCACATTACACCAGTCCTAATTGAGCTACATTGGCTCCCTATCTCGGCCCGCATTCAATACAAATTATTAGTCACCACATTCAAACTCATCCAGAATGTAGCACCCTCACATCTCAATAGCCTACTATCCAATCTACCCAACAACAGAAGCAGAAGAACAACAAACCTAAATACCCTCTGCCTCCCGAAGTCCTTCAGAAAGGCTAATGCAGGTACTAGTAACAGGGCTTTCTCTTTTATAGCCCCAGCACTCTGGAACCGATTGCCAAGTGAACTGTGTGCGATCTGTGATCTAAAAGACTTCAGGAAAAAACTTAAAACGCACCTTTTCCAATCTCATTTCAATTTAACCACATGAAATTCTTTCAGGCATGTGTAAATATGCTTATAAAGATCCTATGTGAAGTCCTAGCAATCTGGCTTGTGTAAATATGTATATAGCTACCTTTGTGTAAAGTGTAAATATGTATATAAGCACCTTGTGTAAAGTCCTAACCTCAATCAACTGTAAATCTGTAACCCTTCTTATGTGTGCTACCCACCTCACTAATCGCATTGTACATACCCCAAATTACTGGCCAGTACAACCAGCCTTACCTTGTTTTGCAACCGCTGCTGATCACTGGAAGCAGCGGGATACAAATTTGTATGTAAATAAATAAATAAATAGTTTGATATCTGTGTTTACACTTTCTTACTTTTAACAGCATATGCTGTTTCATTTGTGTGCCTCCTGTGTTGGCAGACAGATATGTTTTTATGAACAGATCATGATTGATGTGTGTTGGGCCCTCATCATACACTGCCTACTGTCTACATGCACACATATGTAACTAACGCATTTGGGGCATGCTGCAGCATGTGGGGGGGGGGGGGGCTAATGCATACTGCACACCATGCACCTAATGCACATTATCTCTCCTGCCCATCATCTGTAGACGGGCCAGTGACTTTTCTGTAACATGTGGGTTGCTGCCCTGCAAAATGTGTTTTCAACTTTTCCCCTGTTATCCACTCACCTTGATATTATAATGGCGGTATCTACACTATTGATAGGCGGTATCTACACTATCTGTGATGATTAACCAAAAGAAAAATATGTGTTAGACGTACATTTGTCTCCGCTGCTGCTTGATCACACTGACACATGTATTTAGTGATTTCCTGGTCATGTACATGGCCCATCTGTGCTCACATCCTTGTACCGTGCCAGCTGTCTATCTGCCAGTGGTTTGCCACATCACTGGGTGTTACCGGTTCCCATATACACATTCCCTTTGAGGTAATATTTTTGCATAGTGCTTGCTGTTGTTGTTTGGGATAGTGATTACGGACATGGGTTGTAACACCATAGGCTGCAGGTTTGAACCCCACATGGGGTTTACTTATTTTTTTCTGTTGTGCTAACCTGACCATGAGTTACCTGCAGGTTCATCACCTATGCACACACCCTTCCATCTCTTCACTGTACACCAAAGTGTGCCCTCTGTGCTGCCTATCCATCACATATTAGCTGTTACATATGGCTCTTTCTTTGCAATGTTTACATGGCAGTCTGCTTGGGGGTTTGGCATTGCTGTGGTTCAGCTGGTCTGTGGCACACCTGTTTGCAAGTTCAATTCTCACATGCTCCTGTTCTGTTCCATATTTTGCCCTGCTCCACAGAGCATCCCCTGCCACCCTTTGGGTTTAGGTTCTTTCCTCTTTTGCATGCTGTATCCATTGCATAACATTTCATTGTGTGTGTGCATGTAGTTATATGTGGCTCTGGTCTCAATTACAGACTGTGATCTGATCTGTACACACCAGATCTGCATGTGCATTCCATCATGGTTACTGTTGGAGGTTTGCCTATCCTGGCAAACAGCAGGCTTCTTGTGTGATGCCCTGCAGTATTCTTGTATGCAGCCTTTGCTAATGACCTCACGTTGGTGGTGTGGCCTACCAGTTTGTGCATCAAAATTTGTGTTAATGGTCATGGGTTTGATTCCTCTCTGTTCTCTTTGATTTGTATGCCTGTCCTGCACAGCTACCTTTCATTCCTGTAACAGTCATATCTGTGCAGATCTGTGCTTCTAGCACATTGTACCCTTATCACAGTTGCCAACCATCCTTCTATCCATCTGTGTGTGTCTGCCAGCTGTGTGCCGTCCTGCCCTGATGTGCAAGCTGCTACCCCATGTCCTGCACTGATACACATTTCTGCATTGCAGCTCTTCCTGGTTGCCTCTCCTGTGTGTGCTCTGTATAGCACTGCTACTCCTCTGTCCTCCTGTCATTGCACCTATCCTGCCACCTCTACCTCCTCTGCTGGACATGTCTTTCCATCCTCTGCCACACACTGTCATTGTTGCATGGTACATTACCATCAACCTGTGCATGGCTACAGCTGCCCCCATTATGTTTGTCCATTTTTCCAACTGCCACATGGGTTGGACGCAGATTTGGCTGGTCCATCAGCTCAGATCTACTTCCTTCCATCACTTGTGTATTGTCTTTCCTTGGTGCTCTGTGCAGTGTTAGGGTTGCATCTGTGTTTGGCCCATACCTTTCTTACTTTTCAATTTGAGGGACCTTACTGCCCTTGGCCAACATTTCTTGAGTCACCTATACATCCTTGGGGCATCTTTAGCCACAGATTAGATTCAGCCAGCTTATGGGGCGCCTACTATGGTGCCTTGGAAGTTGACAACTTTTTGACATACCCTCTGGGGCACATTATAACCCACCTTGCCTGACGAGGTGGTTTAGGATGTGCCTTGTTGTGCACCCTAAAAGGTGCATTAGGTTATGTCACTGGGGTGCAGGTATTTTTAGCTGGCAGCACAGATGTTGGATTGTTTCAAGCAGGAAAAGGATTTGCCTTGGCTACCCCTTATTCATTACACCCACTGGGGGATCAAACTCATGACCCCTGTTTCAGCAGTCATTTATTAACCAGTGTGCTACACCTCTGTTGCTGTGATTGAAGGTCAGCACCTGAAGTTAAGGTTAACGTGCGGTAACGCGCACAGCTCCTTTTATTGCGCGATAGCGGACATGGCTCTCTCTATCGTGCGATAACGGACACGACGCACTTTATCGCGCGATAACCCGCGATTGCTACCTTATGACTGGAACGCCCACTCCTTATATGGCACTCTTCACAGTAACGCTGCAACTAGCGCTGGTAACATTAGGACAGTTTAGTAAACATACCCCTGAGTAACTTACAGTCATCTAAACTTATTTTCTAAAGTCTACAAATACTTTTATTTGCAAAATAGTAGCTATTACAGCATTATAAGCTACTTACTATTTTTTCTTTTTATTTTGAGCCGCCAGTACCGTCAAAATCACCAAACTTCGAATACCTATTAAACTAACTAGATCTCAGATAAAAAATCTGTATATAACATTTTGTGACATAACGATAATAGCTAAACATAGTTCCATTGAATTTATAACCATTAATTAGAAAACAGTTGAATAGTAAGCATGGAAACCTTATGTATGTAAAACATACGCTGGTCCAAAATGGGTTAACATCACTACCTGACACAATCATACAAGGGATTGACAACATGAGACATGCATTCATCCTCATTTTCCTTGATATATCCTCAGCATTTGATACTGTAAATCATAATATCCTAATCAACCACCTAAAGAACCTTGGAATAGGTGGCACTACGCTACGATGGCTCCAAAACTACCTGTTCAACCGTTCCCAACAAGAGCACTTCAACAACAATCTATCCAACCTATTCACCCAACCTCAGGGCATCCCCCAAGGATCTGCATTATCTGCTTTACTTTTCAATATATATCTTCAACCTATCTGCAAAATCATACAATCACATGATGTTGACTACAGAATTTATGCAGATGATATAATGTTATTCACAATCTTTGACATCTCAGACCCATCCTATTTGAAGATCACCAACTGCTTCAACGACGTCGCTGCATGGCTCAATTCAGTTAACTTCAAAGTCAACCTGAAGAAAACTGAAGCACTCATCATTACTAGAAACAGAACATTCGACCCTCCCTGTTCCCTTCATGTAAACCAGTGTTTCCCAACGTCGGTCCTCGGGGAACCCCAGGCCCGTCAGGTTTTCAGAATACCCACAATGAATATGCATGAGATAGATTGTATGCAGATCAATGGCTTGTCGTGTCGAAAGGTGCTATATAAAACTGGTTAAATAATAAATAAATAAATAAATAGATTGCTGCTTTGGCTACTCTCTCTATCTGTAACTGCATGCTCAACTAGGTATCAAGTAAAATGCCTACATTCTTTACTTGCTTAGATACTTTGATGTTCCAGTCATCTAATTTCATAACAGTTGGTAATGTCTGAGGAATCGTCCAGCCTATATATAATATTTCAGTGTTTTGTACATTAATTGCCTATTTATTGTGCATCATCCATGCTTGAAGAATTTGGATGCAGAGTGCAATATGTTCAAAAGTATGTAAAGAGGAGTTAATAACTGGTCCAAAATACAGCTGCATGATTGGTGCAGGGTAGGAGTTGGAGGGACTTGGTCAGAGGTGTCATGAAGTATTTGCATTGGCTCCCAATATCTGAGCTTTGCAAGTTCAAAATGTTGATGTTGGTGTGGAGGAGTAGCCTAATGGTTAAAGCACTGGCTTAGGGGCCAAGAGATCAGGGTTCAGTTCCCACTAGCACTCCTTGTGGCCTTGGGCAAGTCACTTAACCCTCCATTGCCTCAGAAAAGTCCAAGTTACCAATGTATCAGTTGCAATGTAAACCACCTTGACTGAAATGGTAAAGTGGTATAAAAAATGTAAAGCTTTGAGGGGGAGGGGGTGAGTTATTTAGAGAATGTGCTGCAGTGGTACCAGTCAGATTGTATGTCAGGGTAGTTTGTTGGTTATCTCAGATCGTCGTGAAGTGTGATAGCAGAGGCATGCTTTAAGACTGCAACTCCCATGTGGTGGAATAAACTCCTGCTTGGGTTGAGGCAGGAATTGGATAAGAGGCACTTTTGAAAAGTCTTAAAGACTTTCCTTTTCCCTAGTTAGATGATTAGAGGGGGCCCTAGGGGTGGGTGAAATGGGTTGCCAGTCCTTTTGGATTGTATCTGTGTTCTTAATTACGCAAACCACATGGATGTTTTGACATATTTGAGGTATATCAGTGGTTTTTAAATAAATAAATACATAAATAATATGCTTGTGTGGGAGATGTCCAAAATATTAATCAGAGATATTTTCCAAGTATCAACCTTCTCAGTTCCTAAGATCTTCTGAGGGAGCGGAGTGGATGGGGGAGAGGGAACAGAGAGAGGGAGAGAAATGGAAAAGGGAGATAGAAAGGAGGAAAGTGTCCAAAGGGGTGGGAGGTTGAAAAAATGAGTACGAGGTGGCAAAGAAGAGTTCACGAGGGAAGGGGGACAGATGTCAAGAGGCACATACCCTGCTACTCCATTACTCACATCCATCCATACACCCCACTCACAATCCTACCCCCATCTCCAAAACACACATATTCCTCCAACACACAGATACACACCTACTTTCTCAACACAGACACAATGAGGTTAACATTCAATAATACATCTGGGAAGTCATTTGAAATATTTAATCTACTGTAGCGAGTGCTGCTGAACCTGCAAGTAGAAATTATACATATATGTATGCAAAGAATATCAAAGCTTCTATGTATAAACTATGAGGGTTATTTTAGAAGCCCTATTCATGATTTGCACATGTGAATATGATCACTCATGTGTGCAAACCACATCCACGGTCAGTCATGTCACTGGCATGTCAGGGATGTGGTTTGGACAGAGGAGCAAGATATACATGAATCTCCATTTTCATATAGGGGTTACACGTGGGCAACAGAAATTATCTGCGTTAGTATTTGCAGCTGCTCCCCAGAATGTTTTGTTTCTTATAAAATGCTTGTTTCAGCCCGCCCTTTACAGCAGGGGTATTGCCTGGGTGGGCCATAGCGCCTGTACTTTAGAGTCAGGTGCACCCAGTCAATGGCAGCAACACAGGCTAATGAAAGGAGAATTAGAGGCGGCGTCAATATCTGCACTACCTTGTGCCCACCCATATTTACCTTGGATTCCACCAAAAAATCAGTCCTGGTTATATCACTTCTTTACAGGAGGGATTATAGAGACATCCTCATTAATCCCCCTCTACATGTTACTTTGGTCGGGGCCGGCACTAATGCTGATGGTTGAAGGGTAGCCTATTTCGCTGCTGTCATCCCTCTCTGGACCTGCACCGGTGGCAATGACTTTAAACAGCAATGCAGCACTGTTTGTATGCGGGTGGAAGCAGCATGCAAAAGGAAGTGTGCATCGGAGGAGGTGGAAATAGGAACAGCATGCGGTGCCAGATGTTTCAGTAAATGCTGCTACTGCAGGAGCCCAAAGAGGGGCGGTAGCGATGGGAGCAGGAGGGCAGCAGGAATGAGGCTCATCTAGGGTGCCGCATATCCTTGCACCCGCCCTGATTTTGGTAAACACTGAATTATCTATAATTGATGAAGAATGGCAGAACATCCAGGTTTGCAAAATGCCCAGGATAAATGTGTGTGTAATGACATTTTACATGTGCATGTCCTGAAATACCAACATGTAAGTTGCTGGGTTCCTTTGTGGACTTTTACACATGCATGTTTAAGATATACAGTCTCCTGCTGCTTGTGGATGTCATTCCCCATGTGTACCTGTTTTTTCTAGTCTGATTTAACATACACGCCTAGTGTGAAGGGTGGAAAATGTGCATTTTAGCTCGGACTTATATGTGTCCACCCTCTCTTTGAAAACTGACATAGAATCTCAGACATTTTCACTTGGACATCACAGCAATCACATAAACAACCTTTCTAAAATGTGCCTTCAAGTGTATAAGAACCCAAAGATTTGTGCTATACATCAAGGTTATACATTTGGCTCAGATGGCCCAAGTTTTCTCACATCTGGGTCAAATGTATAGTCTATTGGCCCAATATTCAGCACCGGTAGCTAGCTACTGGTACTGAACTTTAAACCCGAATATTCAATTCCATGGCCATATCCAGGTTCCTCCATAGAATATCCCAGCTGCCCAGATTGCTGTGAAGCTAACCGTGCAGTGCAATATTAAGCTGCTACCCAGTTAGCTTCTGCAGTGAAAGTTAGACCAGGGTTTCCTGCACCTGACTTTCAACACATGTCACTGTCCGAGCAGTGGCTCAATGTCACCACTGCTCGGTTAGTGGTGGGTGCCACCCCGGAATGTCCCCGGTTAGCATTGGGTCATGTAGTGGCAACACCAGTGGTGGGATTTAGCCGGTTCGCCCAAACCCGTTCCTAAAATGTCCCAAGTTTGCCAAACAGACAGACTGTGAATCCCTGGTGGCCCAGGGGCCACAATCCCTCCCACTCAACAGTATTTTGATGGCATCAGGGACAATCATGGCATCAGGAAAGCCCCCAATGCCATCAAAATATTGTTGGGGACCAGTGCCCCAACAGATAGTGAATCCCTGGTGGCCTAGCAGTCCGGACTACTCCTCAAAAAGAAAATAGACCCAGTGGCATAGAGGTCCCCTGAACCTCCCCCACCGCAAAATCTTGCTAAATGAGTGGGAGCGCTGCCTATGCACCTCCACTCATTGTCCACCATCTTCAAAAATAGTAGCGCCTGGCCCCACGCTGTGCCAGGTGCTGCCAGTTTTGAAGATGGCTGACCACAAGCGGGGATGCATAGGCAGAGCTCCCGCTTATTTTGAAAGGTACTGGGGGCAGGGTGGTTCAGGGGCCTCTAGACCACCAGGTCTATTTTGTTTGTAGTTGGGTGGAGGTTCAGGTAGCCACTAGGCCACCAGGTCTATTTGTTTTTTGGTTGGGAGAGGGGTGGGGATTCAGGGGGCCACTAGACCACCAGGTTTATTTGTTTTTTAGTCAGGAGGGGGTTGGGAGTTCAGGGGGCCACTAGGTTTATTTTATTTTTAAGGGTGGGGGAGTCTGGATTGCTAGGCCATCAGGATTCACTATATGTCAGAGCACCGGCCCCTGATAGCGTTTTGATGGCCTTGGGGGACTTTTTCCAATGCCGTGATTGCCCCCAATGCCATTAAAATGTCAGGTGGGGGGATCAGGGTGTTACAGCCCACTCATACTGATCTGACACAGAACCGTTTCCTAAGATTTTTGAATCCCACCACTGGACGGCATCCATGGATATTCAACGGCACTAACCGCGTTAGTACCGCTGAAGATCCACAAAGTGGCATTTATATGGTTTGCAGGTCTGTAAACCATGTATTATCTCCCCATAAATGTACAGGAGCTCAATATTAGGAACAAAAGGAACAAAGTATACTAACAGTGGTAGGTTTGAAATAGCTTTCTTAAAGGAAACCCCAACGCATTTCGGTTAGCGCCTTCTTCGGGGAGTATAAGACTCGGATAAAAATAATAAAAACAAATAAATTACAAATAGGGTAAACACTGCAAAAAATAACCCATAAACAATAAAATGTACAGAAAATATGAATATAGGTAAATTTTGAAAACATATATTAAAAGAATGTAATTAAAAATTATATATATGTATGTACTATACTCTTAGGAGTATTAACAAAACGCATCACCAGCAGATATAAAGAGAGACTCTATTGGGGAAAGCAAATGACAAGAATACGGGTGTGTTTAAAACATGCAATTAAATAGAAATGATAAGACAGGCACAAAAACAGTAAAGGATACATATGAGAAAGTCTCACTCAATTGTGAGTTAGTGACTGTAAAGCATATTGTGCAAAGGAATAAAAGCGCCAAAGAAACGGCATTAAAAAGTGGAGGGATGAGGAGGAATATTTGTTTTTAATGGAAAGACTTTCTTGTATAGCTATGCAAATACAGATATACTGTGTCTAGCAATCCTGAAGTATATTTATTTACATTCTCTCATATATACCATGCTATTTTGCATCAGTGCAGTTTACATTGAACAGGACATTATAACTTGGAGGTAGCTATTTTGCAGGGAACATGGGCTGTGGAGTATCAGGGAAGGAAATCATATATGGAATATAAAGTATCCACAATATAAGCCTTTAATAAAAACCGGTATAGTATATAAGAGGAAGCATCATCTGTTACAATAAATTTGCTTCATAAGTCAAACATACGGAAACAAGATCTACATAGTCATCCCCAGAATAGTATTTCAGAACTTGGCCATCAAGGAATAGCCTAATGGTTAGAGTAGTGGGCTAGGAACAGGGAAGTCAGGGCTCAACTCCCACTGCTGCTCTCATTGACATGGGGCTGATGGAGGGCTACCTTCTTTGCACACTTTGAATGTTTTTCAGCCAAAACAGGCACTTTACAAGTGCCTAGAGCAGGTCTAAATTTAGACGTGACTCCGGACGTTCATACTTGGGCATCCTCACACTGGGGACGTTGAGATGGCTGCTAAAATGGCTCTGGAGACATCTCTGTGCTTTGGATGTCTCCATGTCTGTTCTTAGACGGCCAAAGCACAAATAGTGCTTCTAAATACCTGAAGATTGGAGGATCGCCAATGTAACACCAATTTTTAAAAAGGGTTAAAAAGGCTAGGGTTATTGCTCTCGGAGCAACTTTCTTTTTAAGATATCCCTGCAAATGCTGTGTTACTTTAGGATATGATAAATATGTGTTCTGCTCATCATCTGACTTAGAAAAGTGGATCCTAATTAGGGAAAAGACGCTTTGATGTTTCTAACATTTTTTTATTTCCTTCCTTATCGTTTTGGGTGGGGGTGATAGGAGGGAAGCTTGTCAGGCTGTATTAGTTGGCCAAGGTTTTACAAGTTGTTGACCTTGGCTTTGGTTATTATGTATTTTTCCGTTTAAGCTTTAAAGGAACTCCCCGATATGTGGACTGTCACGGATAGAAATTTTCCTTAAATTTTCTTTAATGTTTCGTTTTATATGCCACATTTCCTTGTACTGTAATATTTTACTGTATATTGAAAAAACTCCTCTAAATAAAATATTTTAAAAAAAAGGGTTCCAGGGGTGATCCAGGAAACTACAGACCGGTGAGCCTGACGGCAGTACTGGGAAAAATGGAAGAAACCATCATAAAGAATAAAATTACTCAGCATGTAGATAGTCATGGCCTAATGGGAGACAGCCAACATGGCTTTAGACAAGGAAGATCTTGTCTTACTAATCTGTTATGTTTTTTTGAAGGAGTGAATAATCAGGTGGACAAAGGTGAGTCGGTTGATATTGTGTATCTGGACTTTCAGAAAGCCTTTGACAAGGTCCCTCATGAGAGGCTTTTGGCAAAACTAAAGAGTCATGGAAGAAGGCAGTGTACTATTATGGATCAGGAACTGATTAAAAGATAGAAAGCAGAGGGTAGGGCTAAATGGCCAATTTTCCCAATGGAGAAAGGTGAATAGTGGTGTACCCCAGGGATCTGTGCTGGGTCCGCTGCTTTTTGGTATATTCATAAATGACCTGGAAAGTGGAATAACGAGTGAGGTTATCAAATTTACAGATGACACAAAACTATTTAAAGTTGTTAAAACCCAAGAGGATTGTGGAAAATTACAAGAGGATCTTGATAAATTGGAAGACTGGGCATCAAAATGGCAGATGAAATTTAATGTGGACAAGTGCAAGGTTATGCACCTAGGGAAGAGCAACCCAAACTATGGTTACATGATGCAAGGTTCCACATTAGGAACCACCACCCAGGAAAAAGATTTAGGCGCCATTGTGGATACCATGTTAAAACCCTCGGCCCAGTGTGCAGCAGTGGCCAAGAGAGCAAATAGAATGCTAGGTATGATAAGGAAAGGAATGGAAAATAAAACAAAAGATATTATAATGCCTCTATATCGTTCCATGGTGAGACCGCACCTTGAATATTGTGTGCAATTCTGGTCGCCGTATCTTAAAAAGGATATAGCGATTTTAGAAAAGGTTCAGAGAAGAGCCACCAAAATGGTAAAGGGGATGGAAGGATACTCCTATGAAAGAAAGGCTAAAAAGGTTAGGGCTCTTTAACCTGGAAAAGAGATGGCTGAGGGGAGATATGATAGAAGTCTATAAATTAATGAACGGAGTGGAACGGGTAAACGTAGATCGATTGTTTACCTTATCAGAATATAGAAAGACTAGGGGACATGTAATGAAGCTACAGGGTAAACTATTTAAGACTAATAAAAGAAAATATTTTTTCACTCAACGTGTAATCAAACTCTGGAATTTGTTATCAGAGGATGTAGTAAAGGCTGTTAGTGTAGCTGGGTTTAAAAAAGGTTTGGACAAGTTCCTGGAGGAAAGGTCCATAAACCATTATTAAGAAGGAACCCAGGATATCAATGCTTGAACCAATACAAGCATTGTGGAACCTGTGTCCCTTGGGGAAACTGCTAGGTACATATGACTTAGATTGGCCACTGTTGGAAACAGTATACTGGGCTTGATGGACCTTGGTCTGACCCAGTTTGGCATATCTTATGTTCTTAAATAACCCCCACCATGAATTCATACATACAGCATTATACATATATGTCCTCCAGATATCTAAAAGAAGAGCAGTCATACTTTTGACACAGCGCTGAATGTATAACTGCTTTTTGAATATACGATACCTCTTGTAGCACCCCATATAGCTGCACATGAAATGAGAGTCAGAAGCTGTAAAGATGTCTTACGTATTGGAACACGGAACATACGAAGCATGAACCAAGGGAAGTTGGAGGTGATCAAGGATGAAATGGAACGTGTACAACTTGATCTGTTGGGTGTCAGCAAACTGAAATGGACTGGCATCGGGCACTTTGTATCAGATGATCACATGGTCTACTATGCTGGAAATGAAAGACAAAGAAGAAATGGTGCTGCATTTATAATAAAGAAGAAACTTGCAAGAACTGTAATGAAATACAATGCAGTCAGCGAATGCTTAATCTCTATTTGTCTATGAGGAATGCCTATCAACACAACTATAATTCAAGTATATGCCCCAAAAATAGCTGCAGAAGAGAATGAAATTGAAAAGTTCTATGAACAAGTACAAGCTGAAATTGACAGAACATGCAAACAGGATATCCAGATAGTCATGGGTGACTGGAATGCAAAAGTTGGCAACAAAGAAGAAGGCAAAGTAGTTGGAAAATATGGACTTGGCAACAGAAATGAAGATGGAGAAAGACTGATAGAATTCTGCAAGACCAACGACCTATTCATTTCAAACACCTTCTTCCATCAACACAAGCGGCGACTGTACACATGGACTTCACCCAATGGATTGTATAAAAATCATATTGACTACATCTGTGCAAGTCAACGATGGAAAAGTTCTATAACATCAACAAAGACAAAACCTGGAGCTGACTGTGGTACAGATCATCAACTACTAGTATGCAAACTCAAGCTAAAGTTGAAAAAGAGCAAACCACTCATGAATGCAGCAAAATATGACCTTGAGAATATACCACTGGAATTTAAAGACTGCCTGCAAAATTGATTTGCTGCTTTAGATACAAATGACAGAGCTCCGGAAGAGTTATGGAATGACATCAAGAAGGTTGTGTTGGAAGAAAGCGAGAAGTCTCTACAAAAGGTGAAAAAGCAAAAACGGCCAAAATGGATGATGGAAGAAACTCTGAAAATTGCCCAGAAAAGCAGAGAAGCTAAAGCCAGAGGAGAAAGAAAGACAACAACAGAACTCAACAGAGATTTCTAACATGCAGCAAGACAGGACAAGGAAAAGTACTACAATGAACCATGCAAGGAAATAGAAGCAGAAACTATTAGAGGAAAAACAAGATCGGCTTTCCTAAAGCTACGAGAGTTAAAGAAAAAGTTCCAGCCTCGAATTGCAATGTTACAAGATGCTCAAGGTTCTATGTTGAATGATGCTGAGAAGATCAAGAAAAGGTGGAAGGAATACACAGAGTCTTATATGATAAAGATCAAGTGGCCCAACAGCCGTTTCAACCTGTACTTTATGATCGGGAACCATTGGTGATGAAAGAAGAAGTTGAAGCAGCATTGAAAGCCTTATCAAAGAACAAAGCACCAGTAATTGATAGCATTCCCATAGAAGTATTACAGAAATCTGATGCAGCTGTTACCGTACTTACAAGGCTCTGCCAAGAAATATGGAAGACAACACATGGCCAACTGAGTGGAAAAGATCTGTGTTTATACCAATACTAAAGAAAGGTGATCCAACTGACTGTGGAAATTATCGCACAATCGCTCTGATCCCACATGCCAGCAAGATTCTACTGAAGATTATTCTAAAGAGACTACAACCATACATGGAACAAGAACTACCTGAAGTGCAAGCAGGGTTCAGGAAAGGGCGAGGAATGAGAGACATCATTGCCGATGTGAGATGGATCCTTGAAAAGACTAAAGAATACCAAAAGGATTTCTATTTGTGCTTTATTGACTATAGCAAGGCTTTTGACTATGTAAACCATGAGAAACTCTGGGCCACATTAAGAAGCATGGGTATACCAGAACACCTGATCGTACTCTTGCACAATCTGTACATTGATCAAGAAGCAACAGTTCAAAAGGAACAAGGAGAAACAGAATGGTTTAAAATAAGCAAAGGTGTAAGACAAGGCTGTATACTTTCCCCCTACCTGTTTAATTTATATGCAGAACAAATCATCAGAGAAGCAGGATTGTATGAAGACAACAGAGGTGTGACGATTGGTGGAAGACTCATCAACGACCTTCGCTATGCTGATGATACCACATTACTGGCTGAAAGTGAAGATGATCTGAAACATTTGCTTCTCATAATCAAAGAATATAGTCTCAAAATGGGCCTGCACCTTAATGTAAAGAAGACAAAGATCATGACAACTGGCATAATCAACAGGTTCATCGTTGAAGGAGAAGAAATTGAAATAGTGAACAACTTTAACCTACTTGGATCAATCAATAAAGAAGCAACAGGCAGTCAAGAAATCAGACGACACATTGCTCTTGGAAGAATGGCTATGAAAGACCTAGATAAGATTCTGAAGAGCAGAGATGTCTCTCTCCATACAAAGATTTGACTTGTTCAAGCCATGGTATTTTCAATAACATCATATGGATGTGAAAGCTGGACAGTGAAAAAGATAGACAGGAAGAAAATTGATGCCTTTGAATTATGGTGCTGGCGGCGAATACTGTGTATACCATGGACTGCCCGAAGAACAAACCAGTCGGTACTAGAGGAGATCAAACCTAAGCTTTTTTAGAAGCTCAGATGACAAGACTTCGCCTTTCATACTTTGGACACATGATGCGAAGAGAGCGATCATTAGAGAAAGACATCATGCTTGGCAAGATAGAAGGTCAACCCAAAAGAGGAAGGCAAGCAATGAGATGGATCAAGACAATAACAGAAGCTATGGGTACCAGTCTGTCAACAATGAGCCACCTGACTCACGACCGAACACAATTTAGGATAGCTATCCAGAGGGTTGCCATGAGTCGACTCCGACTCGATGGCACTTAACAACAACAACAACATAGCCCCTACACAGCCACATAATCCCTGCTGCCCTAACCAGGCAGCCTTTATCATGTCTTTTCCCACTCAGTCCCACAGATAGACATGTTTTATTCATATAATCCCCAATATTCAGTGCTTCTACATACAAGTATACAACGTTTTATACTGGTATATCCAATGGTGCTAGCTAGCTAGATAGTATAGCATACGCTTGGTCTGCTGCCCTCTGCCAAAGGAACACAACTCTGTGGTAGCCCAGTGGCCTGATCCCCTGCCTGACAATGCTCTGACAGCATCAGGGGCTTCTCCCAATGCCATGATCCCCCGATGTCGTCAAATATTGTCAGGCGGGGAAGTCCCGCCTGACAATATTTGACGACTTGAAGGACTAGAACAGGGGACTGTTACTTCTGGAGAGAGATCTGCAATTGTGAGTATATACTTCTGGGAATTTTCTGAAGGGAATTATTTCTATTAAAGCTATTTAATCTGTGAATCCACTATTTTTTGTTAAATCAGTCAGGGCCTAGTAGCAGCAGTTTAAGTTTAAATTTAAAACACAGAAGAGAACTTTCTGGTTACATTTCATACCCAGCAGAGAGCTTGTAGTTTTAATTTAATAGTCACTCAGGGCCTAGTATCAGCAAAGTACTTTTAGTTTAAATTTAAAACACAGAAGAGATCTTTCTGGTTAAATTTGGAACCCAGCAGAAAGCTGTAGTTTAAATGTAATAGTCACTCAGGGCCTAGCATCAGCAAAGTACTTTTAGTTTAAATTTAAAATGCAGAAGAGAGCTTTCTGGTTAAATTTAGAACCCAGCAGAGAGCTTGTAGTTTAAATTTCATAATAAGTTAGAGCCTAGCAGTAGCAAAGAGCTATAATTTAAATCAAATAAGAATATAGCTTACCTCAGCAGCACAGGACAGGGTACTGTGTAGCAGCCCTCTTTGAATAAGTGTTATTTCCCTCCCTCCCTCCCTCCCCACACCCACCACCCCTGGGATAATCGTAGCTTTATAGGTACTTACACATCTTAAAGGACAGGAGGTGCTCTGAGGTGAAGCTCATTATCCAAATCAGTCATACACTAAGGACCTGAGATTAATTAAGCTTCAGGTGAACAAGGTATATTAAACGTATTAGGTACAGTTTTATTGGTATAAATATCCATAGCAACCCTTAGTAAGTAAAGAACTTAAATATCTAAACAAAACCTTAAAACTAAGATGCAGACAGCAATCCAGCAGCGAGATGGGGGAATTCCAGTCTTTTGCATTGAGTGTCACATGTATGATTTTCTCCCAGTTGGTTAGAGGTCTTACGTGTGCACTAGGTGCAAGGAGCTCTTTGCTCTCAGGGAACAAGTCCGTTCTCTAGAGGCTAGAGTAGCAGACTTGGAAAACATAAGAAAGACAGAGAGGTACATAGATGAGACCTACAGGGATATAGTCCTGAAGTCCCACCTCCAGTCTGGCAGCATCCCTGTTGCCATGGAGGAGAGAGGTCATGTGACAGGAGAGCATCACCCTGGTGTGGCAGGAAGTGATCCTGTAACTAGAACCTGTCCTCCAGGTGATGTAAAACCCTCTCACACCGAGGACGTTTCTCCAGGGCCATGTGCCCATGAGGGAAGGGTTAGGACAGCCATTATAGTTGGTGATTCGATCATTAGGCATGTAGATAGCTGGGTGGCTGGTGGACATGAGGATCGCCTGGTAACATGCCTGCCTGGTGCGAAGGTAGCGGACCTCACGCACCACCTAGATAAGGTCTTAGATAGTGCTGGGGAGGAGTCTGCTGTCTTGGTACATGTCGGTACCAATGGCATAGGAAAATGTGGTAGGGAGGTTCTGGAGGCTAAATTTAGGCTTTTAGGTAGGAAGTTGAAATCCAGAACTTCCAGGGTAGCGTTCTCCGAACAGCTTCCCGTTCCACGTGCAGGACTCAAAAGGCAGGCAGCTCTGGAGTCTCAATGCGTGGATGAGACAATGCTGCAGAGATGAGGGGTTTGGATTTGTTAGGAACTGGGGAACATTCTGGGGAAAGGAGGGGCTCTTCTGAAGGGATGGGCTTCACCTTAACTGGGATATAACCAGGCTGCTGGCATTAACTTTTAAAAAGGAGATAGAGCATCTTTTAAACTAGATAATAGGGGAAAGCTGACAGTCGCCCAAGAGCGGATGGTTCGGAAGAATGTATCCTTGAAGGATACTAGCAAAAGCAGAGAGGTTCCACAAAAGAGTAAAGTAGCCCAAAAGCCCTCGAGTATGGAGCAGACAGAGCTTAAAGTTCCCAATTTACCCATGTCTACCAATAGCCAAATTAATATGAAAAAAATACAGTCTCTAAAATGTTTGTATGCAAATGCTAGAAGTCTAAAAAATAAGTTGGGAGAGTTAGAATATATAGCACTAAATGAGAGGTTAGATATGATTGGAATATCAGAGACATGGTGGAAGGAGGACAACCAGTGGGACACTGTGATACCTGGGTACAAACTATATCGTAATGATAGAGCTGATCAAATTGGTGGAGGGGTTGTGCTCTATGTTAGAGAGGGCATTGAGTCAGAAAGGATTAAAGTTTTGCAGGAAACAAAATTTGATGTAGAATCTCTATGGATTGAAATTCCATGTAAAAAGGGGAAGGCGATGGCAGTGGGGGTGTACTATCGACTGCCTGGCCAGAATGAACAAATGGATGATGAAATGCTCAAAGAAATCAAGGAAGCTAACAAACGTTACAGCTCGGCAATAATAATGGGTGATTTCTATTACCCCGGTATCGACTGGGTCAGTGTCACGGCAGGACATGCTAGGGAGATAAAGTTTCTAGATGACATAAATGACTGCTTCTTGGAACAGCTGGTTCATGAACCGACCAGAGGGGAAGCCAAATTAGACCTAGTCCTTAGTTGAACACCGGATCTAGTGCAAGAGATAAGGGTGTTGGGGCCACTTGGCCATAGTGATCATAGCATGATCGCCTTTGATTTAATTAGTGGAGGAGGGATAGTACGGAAATCCACAGTACTACCTTTTAACTTTCGAAAGGGAGACTATGGTAAAATGAGGAAAATAGTTAAGAAAAAACTAAAAGGAGAAGTTGCAAAGGTTAAAGACTTACATCAAGCTTGGGTGTTGTTGAAAAATACTATCTTGGAAGCCCAGGCCAGCTGTTTTCCACGCTTTAAGAAAAGTGGAAGGAAGTCCAAAAAACTGCCAGCATGGTTTAAAGGTGAGGTCAGAGAGGCTGTTGTTGCAAAAAAGCATCTTTCAGGAAATGGAAAAAAGAGCCAAACGACGAAACCTGGAAACAGCACAAGCACTGGCAGGTCAAATGCAAGGCATTGATAAAGAAGGCAAAGGGAGAATTTGAGAAGAAGCTTGCTGCGGAAGCAAAAACGTGAAATAAAGATTTTTTCAAGTACATTCGTAGCAAAAAATCTGTGAGAGAGTCGGTTGGACCATTAGATGATAAAGGAGTTAAAGGGGCACTAAGAGGTGACAAGGTGATAGCGGAGAGACTGAATGAATTCTTTGCTTCGGTCTTTACTGAGGAAGAGGTAGGGATGTTACCCAAGACTGACGTGGTATTTAAAGGTGCAGAAGAATTGAAGGAAATATCGATACATCGGGAAGATGTATTACAACTATTAGATAAAATGAAGAGTAGCAAATCACCTGGGGCGGATGGTATACATCCAAGGGTGTTGAAAGAACTGAAATATGAGATTGCAGACCTGCTATTAGTAATCTGTGAACTATCATTAAAATCATCTCTAATACCTGAAGATTGGAGGATCGCCAATGTAACACCAATTTTTAAAAAGGGTTCCAGGGGTGATCCGGGAAACTACAGACCGGTGAGCCTCACATCAGTACCGGGAAAATGGTAGAAACCATAATAAAGTATAAAATTACTCAGCATGTAGATAGTCATGGCCTAATGGGAGACAGCCAACATGGCTTTAGACAAGGAAGATCTTGTCTTACTAATCTGTTATGTTTTTTTGAAAGTGTGAATAAACAGGTGGACAAAGGTGAGTCAGTTGATATAGTGTATCTGGACTTTCAGAAAGCCTTTGACAAGGTCCCTCATCAGAGACTTTTGCCAAAGCTAAAGAGTCATGGGATAGGAGGCAGTGTACTACTGTGGTTCAGGAACTGGTTAAAAGATAGAAAGCAGAGGGTTGGGCTGAATAGCCAATTTTCCCAATGGAGAAAGGTGAATAGTGGTGTACCCCAGGGATCTGTGCTGGGTCCACTGCTTTTTGACATATTCATAAATGTCCTGGAAAGTGGAATAATGAGTGAGGTTATCAAATTTGCAGATGACACAAAACTATTTAAAGTTGTTAAAAGCCAAGAGGATTGTGGAAAATTGCAAGAGGATCTTGAAAAATTGGAAGACTGGGCATCAAAATGGCAGATGAAATTTAATGTGGACAAGTGCAAAGTTATGCACCTAGGGAAGAACAACCCAAACTATGGTTACACAATGCAATGTTCCACATTAGGAACCACCACCCAGGAAAAAGATTTAGGCGTCATTGTGGATAACATGTTAAAACCCTCGGCCCAGTGTGCAGCGGCAGCCAAGAGAGCAAATAGAATGCTAGGTATCATAAGGAAAGGAATGGAAAATAAAACAAAAGATATTATAATGCCTCTTTACCGTTCCATGGTGAGACCGCACCTTGAATATTGTGTGCAATTCTGGTCACCGTATCTTAAAAAGGATATAGCGTTATTAGAAAAGGTTCCGAGAAGAGCCACCAAAATGGTAAAGGGGATGGAAGGATACTCCTATGAAGAAAGGCTAAAAAGGTAAGGGCTCTTTAACCTGGAAAAGAGACGGCTGAGGGGAGATATGATAGAGGTCTATAAATTAATGAACGGAGTGGAACGGGTAAACGTAGATCGATTGTTTACGTTATCAGAATATAGAAAGACTAGGGGACATGCAATGAAGCTACAGGGTAAACTATTTAAGACTAATAAAACAAAATATTTTTTCACTCAACGTGTAATCAAACTCTGGAATTTGTTACCTGCGGATGTAGTAAAGGCTGTTAGTGTAGCTGGGTTTAAAAAAGGTTTGGACAAGTTCCTGGAGAAAAGGTCCATAAACCATTATTAAGAAGGGACCCAGGATATCAATGCTTGACCCAATACAAGCATTGTGGAACCTGTGTCTTTTGGGGAAACTGCTAGGTACGTATGACCTAGATTGGCCACTGTTGGAAACAGGATACTGGGCTTGATGGACCTTGGTCTGACCCAGTATGGCATATCTTATGTTCTTATGTCCCACCAGTGCAGAGCCAGCGCTGCAATGCCATATTCAGCCAGGTTCAGCAAATGCAGGCCGCAGCAGGAACCCGTTCGTGTGAAGCAGGCCAAACCAGCTGAAGTCCGTCACTGGGTTTACCTCCTTGCAGCTTCATTTCATGTCTTCTAGTTTTAGCTTCTCTGAAAAAAAAGGAAGGGCACGGGCATGGTCCCGGTGCCTGAAAATAACCGGGGGTGAGCCTCGGCGCGGGCCTCGACCAGGGTAGCTGGTAGGCGGTTGGAGAGGAGAAGCAGAGGTGGGGGAAGCGCGGGTGCGCGTGGACGCAGGGCGCATCATTTGAAGGGATTGGTTCCGCTGCGGGGATGTACGCGGCTGGAACCAATCCGGAGCGAGTCAAGCCATGTGCAGCGGTAGCGAGGACGCCCGCTGAGCACATGGCGTGAAGGAGGGCGACTGGCTGGTGTTGCGGATTGTGTTGGGAGCAGTCGATTGGCGGTTCAGAGTCCTGAAGTCCGTGTGGCAGTGTCGGGGCAGAGCCATCAGCAGGAGAGCGCGACATCCAGGCAGTTTTTAAAATAACAACAAAAAAACCCAACTGCTTTTCCGGTATTGCTTTCGGCGGGCTGTACGGAGACCGAGTGGAGTGGTGGGGTCAGCGCGGCGTCTGACGAGCATTGGTGTGAGGCAGAGGCTGCAGCAGGCGAGTATGAGTACCTGCGGTTTAAATAATAATAAATGAAATAAAATAAATAAATATAGAATATATATCTGCTACAATTTTATTTGCTGGCGGTTTCAATTGGTGGGAGGTAGGGGGATTCTTTCATTAATTGACTCTGAACACGGATTCCTTTACAGTTGAGGATAGTTGGCTGCAAAGGCTGTTTTAATTGAGCAGCGCTGCAGGTCTGTCGGGATTTCAAAGCCAGTCAGCAGCTTCAATTTTGTCAGTGTGCCTGGGGTTTACGGGTGGTGGCAAGGAATTACTATGGCTCGAGATAAAAGAGGGCAGAAAGGGGCAAGGGGGGGACGTGGACAAGCAGGAGAGAGTTCTATAAGGGCCCAGGCGGGCATGGGTGAAGAAAGGGGAAGGAGGGGGAGGGCGACGGGTCCTGCGAGGGGCCAGATAGGTGGTAGGGAGGCAGGGAGCCAGGGGGCTAGGGACGGGAGGCTTCCTTTTACTAGGACACGGGCTGGGCCGAGGCGCAGGCTGGTGGGTTGTGTGGCCTCCGCGTGCAGAGGGAGGGGGGAGGTCAGGGGTGCTGAAGAGTCCCAGCTTGGGGAGGTGGGCGTGGACATGCGAGGAGCGGGTGAGGGGAGCAGTGCTTCACCTGCAGGAATGGGGTTAGAGGCACGGGGGGGAGAGAGTAGTGTGGTTATTGAAGCGTCCTGGTTGGGGATGAAAGGTGGGGAGGCGAGGATGGGAGTTTTCCCTGGGGGAGGCATATGCAGTCCGGAAAGGTTTGGAGCTTTGGACCATCAGGCCTGGGATCAATGGCAGAGGGGGGGTCAAGGCCCGTCAAGGGCTAACTGGGTTGGGGCTTGGCAGCCTGTGTGGTCAGGTGTTTCCCCCTCTCCGTTTTTGCCTTTTGTTTCTACACAGATTCCGATGATGGCGGTGCCTGGACCGATGCTTGGAGGGACACAGCAAGGCAGGCTGCAGTGTGGTGACAGGCGACCGTTGGCCTCTCCTGGAAGTGCTGCGCCGGAGTCAGCAGCTCAGCAGTCTCCGGATGGGGCACAGCATGCAACTGATCGGACGGCTGGGACAGCTGTGGATGGTGAGTTACCTGAGGGGCAGCAAGGGGGAGGGGTGGCGGTGGAAGGGGGTCGAGCGGGACGGTCGGGAAAAGCGAGCAGGAAAAGGAAGCATGCTTCTCGGAGGTACCGTTATTCAGGGTCCTCCACCTCTTCGTCCTCGAGTTCGTCCTCTAGTACTTCAAGTAGGGGCGGCAGAAGTGTAGCGGCAGGAGGTACAGTTTCAGTGGGGAACACTGCAGTTGGGGGCTTGGCGGCAGTGACAGCTTTATCCGAATTGTGGGAGGGGGTGCCTAAAAAGCTGAGGAGAAAAATTAGGAAAAGGCGTTATATTGACATCTTCCATTTATTGGAAGGTCGGAAGAGGTCGGGCAAGAGTAAGAAAAAACGCAAAGAGGATGGGAGGGTTAGTAATGTGACGAGGTCGGTGGTGAATTGGGTAAGGGCTTTTCTGTGTTTGGCTAGTGTCTGGGGTCAGACATACCCGGAGCAGTATGGGATGTTATTGTCCTATGCTGACTCGATCTTGGAAGCCTCGCAGTCCCATGAGGGGTGGTCTTGGCTCAATTATGATGAGAAGTTCCGAGATAAAATGGAGGAGAACCGGTATTTAAATTGGGGTACTCAAGATATCAACTTATGGCTCACCCAGATGTCCGCAAGATCAAATACGGGGAGTGGAACGAAGTTCGGAGGGGGGGACTAATGCATTAGGGAGCCGGTCCTTTCGAGTTGGGTGGGGTTGGGTTGCCAAGTAAGTCAGTGGCAGGCGGAGGAAGTGACTTATGTTGGAGGTTTAATAAGTCTTCCTGCCCATTTCCGGACTGTAAGTTCCGGCACGCCTGTTCGGCGTGTGGCGGAGGGCACTCGGCAGCGAAGTGTAGTAAAAAAGGCGTCAGCGGTGCTCCTCTATCGACCTCTAAGTAAAGATGCTAGCCTTGACAGACCCCCATCGCCCATCCGGGTGGGGATACTGTGGGAGTGGCTTAGCCATTACCCGAAAAAAGGGGATAGGGAGTTTTTGGGGATGGGGTTCGAATTGGAGTTTGTTATTCCGGTTCAGGGTGGGGTGGAGGCACATGAAGCAAGGAATTCCCCGGCTGTAGGGCGATTCGAAGCGATTGTCCGGCAGAAGTTGGTGGGGGAGTTGCGCCTGGGGCAGATAGCAGGTCCGTTTTCTAACCCCCCTTTCAGGAACTTGGTGATTTCTCCTTTGGGAATTATCCCAAAGAAGGAGCCAGGTAAAATTAGGCTTATTCATAATTTATCTTTCCCGACAGGATTGTCAGTTAATGACCACATTCCGAGGGAGTGCTGCACGGTCCGTTATGCCTCTTTTGACAAGGAGGTTCGGTTGGTGACATTGGCAGGGACGGGGGCAATGATGGCGAAGGTGGACATTGAATCTGCCTTTCGGTTGTTGCCTGTCCATCCGACCTCTTTTCATTTGCTGGGTTTCCAATTTGCAGGGGAATTTTATTTTGACAAATGCATGCCCATGGGTTGTTCAGTGTCGTGCGCATGTTTTGAAAAATTTAGTACCTTCCTGCAGTGGATGGTTGTGACACGGGCAGGGTCTAATACTGTTGTGCACTACCTCGATGATTTTTTGTTCGTGGGGCCAGCGCAGACATCACTGTGCCGGGAATTGTTGGAAGCTTTTATGAATGTTGCAAAGGAATTGGGGGTGCCCTTAGCAAAAGAAAAAACGGAGGGACCATCGACCAGGCTCACATTCTTGGGCATTGAATTGGACTCAGTGGAGATGGTGGCTCATTTGCCGGCAGCTAAGGTAGCGATGTTACGAGTCTTGGTGTCGAATGCGATGGCGGCTGCGAAGTTCACGTTGAAGGAATTCCAATCCTTGATAGGTTCATTAAATTTTGCATCTCAAGTGATACCAATGGGGCGCATATTCATCAGGCATTTGGCGGCGGCCACGGCGGGTATCCGCAAGCCTCATCACAGAATTCGAATATCCAGGAGCATTAGGGAGGATTTGCGGGTGTGGGATGTTTTCCTGAAAGAGTTCAATGGGTCGCCCGTGCTCATGGAGGTGGAGTGTTCTAGTCGGGAGCTTCAGCTTTACACGAATGTGGCGGGGGGCGTGGAATTAGGAATTTACTTTGGAGGTGCATGGTGTGCAGATCAGTGGCCAACGTCATGGCGCAAGCAGGGGCTTCTCCGGAATATCACGTTCTTGGAGCTGTTTCCTATTTTGGTGACGCTGGAGTTGTGGCCGGATAGATTGCGTAACAAGAGGGTGGTCTGGTGGTGTGACAATGAAGCTGTGGTGAGTGTTGTTAACCATTACACGCCGCGGTGTAGCCTAGTAGCAGATCTGATGAGAAAGGTGGTCTTATCCTGTTTGCGGTTGAATGTGGGGTTGAAAGCGCGGCACATTCCAGGACTGCATAATGGCATCGCTGATGCTCTTTCCCGTTTGCAGTTGGATCGGTTCTTGCACCTGGCGCCAGAGGCAGACGAGTTGGGGCTGCCGGTCCCTTGGAGGTTATGGAACAGTGGCCTGCGGCTATGAGAGAGATGTTGAAGAGCTCAGTGGCGAAGAAAACATGGGAGGCCTACTGTCGGGTCTGTGATAGTGTGGTGGAGTTCTTGTGTGCGCATGACTGGAAAAAGGGGGCAGTGTCCGATCATTTGCTGGCTGGGTACATCCTAGCGGCAAGAAAGCGGGGATTGACTAGGGCTGTGGTGAGGGGGCAATTGGCGGGCTTTGCGGTTTTTGCAAAAGAGGTGGGTTGGGGCCCATCCGGAGGGGGGTTTTTGGTACGAAAATTGATACAAGGGTGGGGGCGTGAAACCCCTCCTCCGGCGGATCAGAGGCGCCCGGTGACGCATGACCTACTAAGAGGGCTTTGTGAGGTCTTACCGGTGGTTGCAAGGTCTGCTTATGAGGCCATACTATTCAAGGCTGTCTTCTGTTTGGCCTTTTTTGGGGCGTTTAGGGTTGGGGAATTGGTTGCTGTTTCAAAAAAGACGACTGCGGGGCATAGTTTACAGTGTCAGCATGTGAGGATAGTAGGGGAGCAATTAAAGGTCCTCTTACGCAGATCAACGATGGATCGGCAAGGAAGAGGCATGTGGGTAGTGCTGCAAGCTATAGGGGGACCCACGTACCCGGTGACGGCCATGAGGGCGTATTTAGGGTGCCGCCCTCGGGTGGATGGTGGGCTATTTCTGCATCGGGATGCAGTGATGGTCACACGTTACCAGGTAACTGCAGTCTTGCGATTGGTGCTGCAGCACATGGGTGAGGACCCTACGCAATATGCGGCGCATTCCTTTTGCATAGGGGTGGCGTCTAATGTGGCGGGCGCTGGCCTGTTGGGATGGCAAATATGCATGATTGGCTGTTGGTGGTCAATGGCGTTTCGGGGTTATGTCCGTATATAAAATAAAAAAAATTTAAAAAATTTAAAAAAACATGGCACAAGTTTTCTGCTAACTAATGTTTTCTGTTTCAGGTGGGGGAAGAAGTGTGCAGGGCTCTTGGATGCTGGGGCATTCGTTTGTGTTTTGGGCCGGTCAACGAGCGGCGATACGGCCTATCAGGCTGAACCTTGGACTGGAGCCTGACGTGGTGTCGGTGTTATGGCTGGGCGAGCGGGGGCTGCGATGGACGCAGCTGATGCCTTTGCTGCGTCACCAAGCGTGCTTGCGGACTCCTCCAGGGATTATTCTGCTGCACCTAGGAGGCAATGATCTCACATCATGGACCTGTAAACAACTCATTAATGCCGCTAAAAAAGATATGGATCAGATATTGAGAATGTTTCCTGAGGTGGTGCTGATTTGGTCGGATGTCATCCTGAGGCCAGCGTGCTGGGGACAGCGGCGGTGGTCTAGGGGACTGACGAAGATCAATAGGCAGATAGGAAAATGGGTGTGCGAAAAAGGGGGTTATCAGGTGCAGCATGAGTGGGTGGACATTGCTTGTAGGGGTTTGTATCGCAGTGATGGGGTGCATCTGTCTCCAGTAGGGGATGACTTACTCCGGAATGACTGGCAGGAGGTATTGGAGCAGGTGGTGCGGGATGGCATGGGCAGGTCGCAGCTTGCGCTCCGTTAAGAGGGGGGGGGGGGGCGGCAAAGGCACAAGGTGTGCCTGTGCCTGTGGCGGGATCCCGGAGGTTTCCGGGGTCTGGAGCCATAGCTACTTGGGGCGGGGCAGGGTGCCCGTGGCCCGGAGAACCCCTAGCAGACTTTTGCTAGTGATATGGCGAAGTCGGGCAGGGGTGGTAGTAACTTGCCCGGTGGGTTGACCGGTGCAAAGGCGGTAGTGTTGTCTCCTTGCTACTTATATGGCTGGTGAGGTAACGCTCCGCTCGGGGATTGGTTGTTGGGGTTGTTATTCATGTTTAAAATGTTAAGATGTTATGGAGCAATAAAGCTGCGACCTGCTGTTATACCAATTCATGTGTGGTGTGAAGTTTGTTAGGGGTGGAAAAAGGTTTGGGTACTGGGCAGAGGAAGCGCTCGGTGCAGCTCCCCGGTTAAGGTTTATTTGCTCATTATACCTTTCAAATATTTAAAGGTCTGTATCATACCTCTCCTGTCCCTCTTTTCCTCTAGGCAAACACAAGAGGCAGGAGACGTTGGATGAAGTGATGAGTCTTTATTGTGAAACAGAACCCCAACGCGTTTCGGCAACGCCTTCTTCAGGGGGGATATCTCTTCATTAGCAAACAAAAACATAAACAATTAATAATAAAACAATTAAAAACACTTACGAACAAAGGGCATGTTACAAATGGAAACACATAAGCGTGTGACTTTATACTTGTATGAATTAAATATAATAACTATAAATAAATAAAAGGATAAATATATAAACAAACAACAAACACAGGGCTGAGAAACCACAAATGAAACAATCATAATTAAAGTGTAAACATATGCATTAAACTAAACAGTAGTTAAAAAACTAATAATATAAATGTTCCTTAAGAACAGGAAGCCTAACTAATTCAATAACTGTACAGTTAAAGCTATAACACAATAAGACTTAAATAAATATAAATTATAATATTTATATTATTAGAACAATAAATAGATATAATATAATACTTAAAAAGATGATAAGCATAAAAAAGAAATCAAAAATTAAAAGAACACTAAAAATTGGTGTTAAAACACTTAATTCGTACATTCATATATAAAAAGGGAGCATGAATAGTTATAAAACTGTACAGAGGAAGCTATATCATAATAAGACTTAAATAAATATGAATTATAATATTTATTGGGTGCATTATTAAAACAATAAATAGATGTAATGTAATACTTAAAATAAATTATAATATTTGTTAATTTATATTTAATAGATACATTAGTAAAACAATAAATCGATATAATATAATACTTAAAAAAATGATAAGCATAAAAAGGAGACCAAAAATTAAAAGAACACTCAAGATTCTTGTGTTAAAACACCTAATGTGTACATTCATATATATTTGAAAACATACGGTGGTGCATGAACTTATAAAGTAACTAATGTGGTGTGCCATGAAACAAGGTTAGAGAGGTTAAGAAGGTACGCTTAATGGGAGATGATATTTATGAGCAACAGGTGAACATCAGTCATATTGAGAATGTCATGACTTAAACTATGAGAGAAACGCTAAAAATGCTTTTAAAAAAAGCTTTTTTTAAAAAAATGCTTAATGAGAAGAGACATACGTGGAAAGGTATAACCTAATGTCTTAGAGTACTGGAATGCAACACAAACTATGCAAACATGACTTATAATAATCATGTGACTCAACTGTACTTTTATTACGGGAGCAAACTGTAAGACACAGAAATGTATATGTTATTGTGTATGCAATGTTACATCATAAACCCTTATATTCAGAGCCATGTAAATAACAAAATTTTTAATATTAACCAATGTTAACTTCTAAAGTAAAGCGTAATTATAACATGGAACACCGAAGCACTCACCCAAAGATGCACGTATTAAACGTGTTGGTTTGGAGAAACCATTGCTTTTAAGGAGTTGAGAACATATCACTGCAACAAGGATAAAAAGGGGAAGGAAATTGAACTATGATGTAAACAATACTGTTATATGTGTGTGCATCTCATGCATACAGTTTGCTCCCGTAATTATTCTTTAGCACCGTTTCTTATAATATCTATGAGTAACACTTCGGGCTCCATGTTTTTTAGACAGTGTTAACCGAGGCAAGCGTACCCGATGCTCCGGGCCCTGCCACCAACATCCCCCAACCCCCACCCCCACCCCCCCCTCACCCACCAAACCCCAACTTCCAAGAAAAACACCACACCACTTATTATGGGAACAAGAACTGGTCGCAGTTTTATTAATTAATAACTATTAACAATATTCCAACCACAAAACACATAACCAGGCCCCATAGCGGAGTAGTACCACACCAGCCATGCCTTAGCAAAGTGCCTACCACCGCTACGGCCCTGCACTTGCCCTCCGGCAAGTTTTCCCACCCTTTTCCCGACTTCGCCATGCCCATAGCAAAAGCCGGCCAGGGTTTATCCGGGTCAGGGGCACCCCAACCCCCGCCCAAGTGTACCTTGAGGCACCGGACCCCGGAACCTCCGGGATCCTGCCGATCACCCCCCAAGCTGCAACACCCCCAAAATGTCCACCCAAGGGAGGGCGGGAGGGAAGCCGGCACTCAGCAGGTCTCCAGCAGCGACTGAGCACGTGGAGACCTGCCTCTGCCTCCTCACATGCCGCGCTCCCCCCAGCCGCTTCCCCATTGGCTCCCATGTGATCGCATTCGCCGGGAGCCAATGGTTTTAAACCATGCGGCCGCACGCAGGGTCCCCACACCGGGCCGCACGCCCGGTTAACGACGGCCGCCGGGACTCTGCCCGCGGCCTTACTCATAACCGAGGCAAGCGTACCCAGTGCTCTGGGCCCTGCCACCAACATCCCCCAACCCCCACCCCCACCCCCCCTCACCCACCAAACCCCAACTTCCAAGAAAAACACCACACCACTTATTATGGGAACAAGAACTGGTCGCAGCTTTATTAATTAATAACTATTAACAATATTCCAACCACAAAACACATAACCAGGCCCCATAGTGGAGTAGTGCCACACCAGCCATGCCTTAGCAAAGTGCCTACCACCGCTACGGCCCTACACTTGCCCCCGGCAAGTTTTCCCACCCTTTTCCTGACTTCGCCATGCCCATAGCAAAAGCCGGCCAGGGTTTATCCGGGTCAGGGGCACCCCAACCCCCGCCCAAGTGTACCTTGAGGCACCGGACCCCGGAACCTCCGGGATCCCGCCACCAGCACATGCGACAGATCTGTCGATGCGCCGCCCCCCCAAACCTAAAGCTGCGACCAGCGTCTATCCCGCAACACAACATACTCTAACGCCTCCTGCCAGTCGTTAAGGAGCAGGTCCATGCCGACTGGGGACAAATGGACACCATCACTCCTATAAAGACCAGCGGAACCGACCTCCACCCATGCGTGCATGATGTGATGGCCCCCATTCCCATAGACCCACCGACCAATCTGCCGGTTTATCTTAGTCAGCCCCCTCGACCAACGTCGCTGACCCCAGCAGGCCGGCCGAGGGATAATATCTGACCACAACAAAATTGTCCCAGGGAGCATTTGCAAAACTACTGCCAAGTCATCCTGTACTGCTCTAATCAGCTGACGACATGACCAAGAGACAAGGTCATTGCCCCCCAAATGCAGAAGCAGCACCGCCGGTTGCCACGACGTCCTCATGTGGTGCCGGAGCAAAGGAAGCAGCTGCAGCCATCGTAGTCCTCTCTGCCCCAGCCATGAGACCGACACCACCGCAGGATCCATCCGCAAATTCAGGCCCCCAGGCCGAATGGCAGCTCGTTGACTGGCCCAGTGGACAAAGGAATGACCAACCACCCAGGCAATACCAGGCTCGACACCCCCATCTGAAAAACAAATGAACAGTCAGTATACCCCCACCCCCAACCGAGGCAACCCCACATAACCTTATGTAACCCTGGAAAGCCCGAGACCGCCACCGACCTATACACCGAACGTCATCATCAGACATTCCGGCCCACCGCACTGGTGGCCGCACCGATACGAAACGAGTGAGAGGCAAAGCACCGGGGGTCCTCCCCCAAGGCACCCAGCGCCAACCTCAGCACCGCCACTACCTGGAAACGGGTCAACACCCGGTCATTCTCATGCATAAAGAGAACCCCGACGCGCTCCGGGCGCACCTGCAAGTACCTCCGCACCGCCCGCACAGGGCAAGAAACGAGACCCGCGACCTCCCGCAATATGACCCACAAACCCCGACCTCGCTGATCCGTCTTGGACTTTTCCAAGAGGATCCGCATCCGACGGCCCTCCAAGTACACGTGGTGTCTGTGCAAACCTCCCCCAGCCCCCAGTCTGCTCAAATTCGCCACCAGCTCCCCCATGCGAAAAGCCCCGAAAAAAGCGAGACAAAACATGGCCCGGAATAGCACAACCTCGAAAGCCGACGAAGCCACCTGGGGCAATACCTCCAGTAGGCGCACAAGCAACTAGTGCGTAATTGGCTTACGGCGATCTGCGGGGGACGGCCGAAGCCGCTCCCACCACCACAGAAGGCGACATGCCAAAACTCCCCCAGCAGTACCACCCCAGCCCACGGCGCCCGCAAAAAAGTTAAAACCCGCCAGCTGTGAACGCACCACTGTTCTAGACAGCCTGCGACCTCTGGCATCTGCTATATAACTACCAATGAGGGCATCAGGCACCCTACCCACCAGCCAACCCCTCTCACTTAGAAACTCCGCCACCTGGTCGCAACCACGCTGGTACGCCGACCACGTCCCGGGCGCTACCGAACTTCGCAGTAAGCTCAGCATCTCTCTAGACCAACGCTCCACAAGGACTCGGGGACTATGGATCCATCTGTGTCCGCCTCCGGGGCCAGAGCGCGAAAACGATCCCACTGAAAACGAGAGAGAGCATCAGCGATCTGATTCTTGCAACCAGGGAGGTGCCTGGCACGAACAGATACATTCAAGTATAAAACAGGCTAACACCACTTCGCGCATCAACCCAGCCACCGGTAAGCATTTGGGTGAGAAACGATTAACGACGCTAACCACAGCCTCATTGTCACACCACCACACCACCCGCCAATCCCGTAACCGCTCTGGCCACAAAGTCAGCACTACCAAGAACGGAAACAATTCAAGGAAGGTGATGTTGGAGGTCAAACCTGACTCGTGCCAATGCTGGGGCCATCGCTGCGCACACAAAGCCCCCCGAAGTAAATCCTGAACCCAATGCCCCCTGCCGCATCCATAAACAGCTCCAACTCCGCGCTGGACACCTCTGCACCCAGCAAAACGGATGTCCCATTAAACTCCTCCAAAAATTGGCTCCAAACCCAAAGATCTGCCCGCATCGGGACGGTAACTCTAAGCCGGTGGTGTGGCTTCCGCACCCCGGCCGTCGAAGCAGCTAGCCGAGGACGTTAGCGACCAACGCACGTAAACCGGACCTTTTCCGGGGGCAAGCACGCGATGAGCTCAACCGAGTCTAATTCCACGCCTAGGAATGTGAGCCTGGTCGTAGGCCCTTTCGTCTTCCCCACCGCCAACGGCACACCCAACTCCCGCGATAACTCCTGGAAACCCGCTAAGAGCGTCTGACACTCATCGGAATGGGCCAAACCTATGACAGGAAATCGTCCAGGTAATGGACCACATCCCGCAAACCAGTCTTCCGACACAAGGCCCACTGCAAAAATGTACTAAACTTCTCAAATAAGGAACAGGAAACAGAGCAGCCCATAGTCAAACCCTTATCAAAACAATACCCCTCCCGAAACTGAAAACCCAACAATGGAAAGGAGGACGGATGAACCAGCAACAAAGGGAATGCGGACTCAATATCCACCTTTGCCATCCACGCCGTCTGCCCGGCCGCCCTCACCATCTCAACCGCCCTGTCAAAAGACGCATACCGCACCGAGCATAGCTCCCGCGGGATATGATCATTCACCGATGCACCCGACGGACAGGACAGAATGTGAATGAGCCGAAACTTTCCCGGCGCTTTCTTAGGCACAATCCCCAAAGGAGAAATCACCCTGTCCGGGAAAGGCGGATCGAGAAACGGACCCACGATCCGGCCCAACATCAACTCAGCTGCCAATTTGTCCTGCATTACAGCTGCAAACCGTCGAACCGAAGGCGAATTCCTGGCTCTATTAGCCTTCACCACACCCCGCACCGGGATAACAAAACCGAACTGGAAACCCGTCCCCAACACCTCACCATCCTGCTTCTGCGGGTATTGCTGCAGCCACCCCGCAAGGATTCAAAACGCACCGGAGTCGGGGCCAAGCAGCCCCACTCATTGGGCCTTGGGTCCTGGCCCAGCGGTGCCGTCGGGCCCTCTTCTACTGCACTTAACAGCAGAGTGTACACCGCCACAAACTGAACAAAGGTGCTTGAATTTGCAGTCCGGAAAGGGGCAGGTGGTCCTGTTAAAACGCCAGCACACGTCGCTGCCACCCCCCGACCCGACCTTCGTTTGCAAGCCACCCTCCGCCAATCGAAAGGAACGGCCCCCCGGAAGGACCCGCTATGCCCCCTCTCCCCCCAGTGGCTATTCCCGATCTTGCAGACATTTGAGTCAACCAAAGGTTGATGTCTTGTGTGCCCCACGACAAAAGTCTATTCTCCTCCATCTTATCCCAAAACTTTTTGTCGTAGTTTAACCACGCCCAACCCTCGTGCATTTGCGAGGCTTCCAAAATAGAATCAGCATATGCCAGCAACATACCATAATGTTCCGGTGAATAATGCCCCCACACGCTAGCCAGGCGCAGAAACGCTCGTGTCCAGTTTACCACATTGTGCGCCACTTTCCGAATCTGACCCGCCTTCTCATCCTCCTTCCGTTTTTTCCGGCTCTCCCTGGACCTCTTCCTGCCCTCCAACAACCTGAAAATATCTATGTACCGTCGCTTCCGAATTTTCCTACGCAGCTTCTTCGGAACCCCTTCCCATAACTCTGGGAATGCCACCACCGATGGGGCCCCCCCTCCTGACCTAGACCCCAACGGCCCGCCACCATCGACCTCCTGCCTCGCGACCTCACCTAAGGAAGACGCAGAAGACACCTCCGAAGAGGAAGAGGAAGAGGAATCGGAACTACGACGCCGATGGAAAGATCAACGCCTTTTCTTCCGCGCCCCGCGCCCCTCACTGCCCAGTGCCAACGAGTGTGACAAATCCCCACCCTGTTCCCCAGACAACTCACCAGTGGCCTGTTCATCCGGCGCAGAAGGCAAAGCAGAAGCTTTCTCCCCTTGGCGATGCCTCCCACCACGCCGAGCTGCAGCGACCTGGACTCCATCAGCCTCCACCTCCGCGGAACTTCTCGGCGCCGCGCCAGCACCATCTGCCACCGGACTCCAATCCGGGATCCCGGTACCGAGTCCCCACTGAGGCTGCGTTATCCCCTGAACCTGCGGAGACAAAAACGAAAAAACAGGGGGAGAACCTGCCGAAGGCCACATGGGGGACCATGGCGCTCGCCAATCAGCTGACGAAGTGCCCTGGCCCCCGCTAACCCAGTGGTCCCAAGGTGAAGGACCCCTCACAGGCATATAGCCCCCCAGAACAGATGGCCACACTGCCGCAGGAGGCGCCCCTGGAAAGCCAGGGGCCCCGCCTACCAGCAACGCACCGCACTGCCCCTGTACCGTTCTGCCAACAGCATCGACCCCCCAGCGCCGCCATCCCCCCATCCACTATACTCCCCCCGGCACCCGCACCCAGAGCCTCCCCACTCCCCGGCATAGCAGCGCTAGCCTGCCGCACCCCCCATTGCATGCTCACCTTTCCCCTCGCTTTTCCCTTCTGAGCCCCCCCAACAGATGCCCTCCGCTCCCCCCGAGAGCTCCCACACCCCTGCACCAACCCCCGGCCCCTCGAGACCCCCCTCCTAACAGGCACTCCCCTACGCAACCCCCCTTCTCCAGCTGAATCCCCCACCACCCCCCCCCCCCAGCCCTGGAAGGCACAGGCCGATGACCCGAAGACCTACCCTGCCCCCCTGCCCTGCCCCCTCGACCCCCACGTGGCGGCATAAGTCCGAAGCAAATGCAGCCACTTAAACAATCAACTTCAATTTTCCCCTTTTTATTTCTCCTAGTATTTTGTAATGCTGTTTTGTGCAACCGCTACTGCCAGTAGGGCTAACACCCACCCTCCCAGCAATCACCACCACGTGACAGGCACTAGGCCCGCACCCCACTCTAGCGCCCAGCCCCACACCCCCCAACAAAAACCTTCCGCGGGCCCGCACACCCCAGCCTACACCTGAACAACGAACAGCACCTGCCTGCCAGTAACAGCACTGCCGACAACCGCACCAGGTAATCACACCGATCCGCCGACACAGCAGGCCCCGAAGAAGCAGGCACTCCGCAGGTCTCCAGCAGCGACTGAGCAAGTGGAGACCTGCCTCTGCCTCCTCACATGCCGCGCTCCCCCCAGCCGCTTCCCCATTGGCTCCCATGTGATCGCATTCGCCAGGAGCCAATGGTTTTAAACCATGCGGCCGTGCGCAGGGTCCCCGCACCGGGCCGCACGCAGAGTCCCCGCACCGGGCCGCGCACCCAGTTAACGACGGCCACCGGGACCCTGCCCGTGGCCTTACTCATTTTTAGACAAAACATTTTTTACACTTGCGTCAATCGCCAGAATATTTTTTGCATTCCATAGCAGTGCAATATACTTGGTAAACTTCATTATAGGTTTTTCATTCCCTCTAGGTTATTCTACGCATCACCAACACTAGTTTTTGTTTTCAAGCGCGTCTTTCTAATACTCCGTTCCACGTGTCTCAAAGTATTATTTTGCTTCATCCGTGCATTCATGCACCATCCATAAGACTTAGGGCTCTTTAACCTGGAAAAGAGACGGCTGAGGGGAGATATGATAGAGGTCTATAAATTAATGAATGGAGTGGAACGGATAAACGTGGATCAATTGTTTACGCTATCAGAATATAGAAGGACTAGGGGACATGTAATGAAGCTACGAGGTAAACTATTTAAGACAAATAAGAGAAAATATTTCTTCACTCAACGTGTAATCAAACTCTGGAATCTGTTACCGGAGGATGTAGTAAGGGCTGTTAGTATAGCTGGGTTTAAAAAAGGTTTGGACAAGTTCCTGGAGGAAAGGTCCATAAACCGCTATTAAAAAGGGACCCAGGATATCAATGCTTGACCTAGTACAAGCACTGCAGAACCTGTCTCTTTTGGGGAAACTGCTAGGTACGTATGACCTAGATTGACCACTGTTGGAAACAGGATATTGGGCTTGATGGACCTCGGTCTGACCCAGTATGGCATTTCTTATGTTCTTATGTTCTTATGACTACAATAATCGGTTCAGTTTTTATAAATTATGACATTATCCATTTTCTGTAGTTCTTTTTATACTTTACAATTTGCCCCAGCACGGTTTTTAAAGTATATAAAAGTACAGATGAGTCACATGATTATTATAAGTCATGTTTGCATAGTTTGTGTTGCATTCCAGTACTCTAAGACATTAGGTTATACCTTTCCACGTATGTCTCTTCTCATTAAGCATTTTTTTTTAAAAAAAAAGCTTTTTTTAAAAGCATTTTTAGCGTTTCTCTCATAGTTTAAGTCATGACATTCTCAATATGACTGATGTTCACCTGTTGCTCATAAATATCATCTCCCATTAAGCGTATCTTCTTAACCTCTCTAACCTTGTTTCATGGCACACCACATTAGTTACTTTATAAGTTCATGCACCACCGTATGTTTTCAAATATATATGAATGTACACATTAGGTGTTTTAACACAAGAATCTTGAGTGTTCTTTTAATTTTTGGTCTCCTTTTTATGCTTATCATCTTTTTAAGTATTATATTATATCTATTTATTGTTTTACTACTGTATCTATTAAATATAAATTAACAAATATTATAATTTATTTTATTTTATTTTAAGTATTACATTACATCTATTTATTGTTTTAATAATGCACCCAATAAATATTATAATTCATATTTATTTAAGTCTTATTATGATATAGCTTCCTCTGTACAGTTTTATAACTATTTATGCTCCCTTTTTATATATGAATGTACGAATTAAGTGTTTTAACACCAATTTTTAGTGTTCTTTTAATTTTTGATTTCTTTTTTATGCTTATCATCTTTTTAAGTATTATATTATATCAATTTATTATTCTAATAATATAAATATTATAATTTATATTTATTTAAGTCTTATTGTGTTATAGCTTTAACTGTACAGTTATTGAATTAGATAGGCTTCCTGTTCTTAAGGAACTTTTATATTATTAGTTTTTTAACTACTGTTTAGTTTAATGCATATGTTTACACTTTAATTATGATTGTTTCATTTGTGGTTTCTCAGCCCTGTGTTTGTTGTTTGTTTATATATTTATCCTTTTATTTATTTATAGTTATTATATTTAATTCATACAAATATAAAGTCACACGCTTATGTGTTTCCATTTGTAACATGCCCTTTGTTCGTAAGTGTTTTTTTTTTTTTTTTAAACTTTTATTTTCATTTTGCAACAAACAAAAGAAACAACACACCAAAGGAGACAAAACAAGTATACAATAAGGAAAAGCAAACCCAATTACCCCCCACCCCCATGCTTCTTCTCTAGCTGATTATGTCAGCATGTGAGCGCTTCCAAACAACAGTGATTATACATCAAAAACAATCAAAAGAGTATCTGCGATACAGAATAATCATGGGACAAAGATATATACAAATTTAGACAGTCAGATGAGAGCATTGAGCAGAATGTACATAGTCATTGAGCATCTTCCAGTTAGACCGATGATGAGGAGTCTGAATGGGGGAAGCAAACATACGAGGTATTTGTTCATATTTACTGTAGAGACAGACATGATTCCACCATTCATTGGGGCTCAGCTGAGAGCTATTTTTCCAGTATTTCGTAATTAGGGAAATAGCAATGCCAAGCATAAAGTCCAAAAGGAAGTAAGCCGTTTTTGGAAGAGAGGGGATCCCCGCAGCTGAGCGAAGTCCCACTATCCTCCAAGAAAGGGGCTCTTGAAAGTGCAAAATAGACTGGATACGACCCCAGACCCGACGCCAGTAATACTGTAGTGCGGGGCATTCATACATAACATGAGGTAGTGAACCAATGGCCGCATGGCATGTCCAACAACTATTGCCCTGAGTAGTGTTCCATTTGGCTAATCTGTCAGGAGTGTAAAAACACCGGTGGGCTAGAAAGAAGAGTGTCTGAGTGAGTGAGGCGGATCGGGAGACCCGTGTCACTCTACTCCAGACAAGGCTCCATTGCTCCGGGGTCAAAGTCACATGCAATTCTCTCTCCCATGCTTTCTGCGCTATAGGGGTATCTCTAGTTATAGCATTACATAAGGTTTTGTAAAAATTGGATGCTACACCCGGTGAACTACCGATAGAGCGGATAGTCTCCAACCAACCTTGTGTAGGGGAGGCCGATGGCGGGAGCACCTTAGCACTCCGAAGGCAATGCTGAAGTTGCATCAACTGAAAGTAGTGTTTCGCTGGGAGACCAAATTCAATTTGCAATTCACTAAAAGTTTTCCAGCGACCTTCATGGAACAACTGACTAGGAATCCAAATGCCCCTAGTGTACCAGGGGCTCCACGCCATCGGCTTATTTTGTATTCGAAATCGAGTGTTATACCAAAGTGGGAGCTTGTCTAACGGACAGAGTCGGGAGTCTAAAGAGTGCATAAGATTATTAAAGGCACCTAAGGTGTCTAAAAGCATTGGTGGAAAGTGGGAGTCTGATGGGAGAGTCATACCAGGGAGAAAAGTAAGAGGAATCGGTTTGCAAAGGTCCTCTTCTATGTCTAGCCACACAGGTCTACTCGGTACTGGATCTTCCAGCCAGCGAGCACCTTGTTTGAGAAGAAAAGATTGATGATACTTCAGGAAATCAGGGAATCTGACACCCCCATTTTCCTTATCTGCTTGCAGCTTATGTTTCGCTATCCTAGGTGTCTTGTTTTGCCACAAGTATCTATTCAGAAGGCCCTCTATATCTTTATATATACGTCGAGGGAAGAGACAGGGCAACATTTCTAAGATATAATTCACTTTCGGAACAATCATCATTTTTATGGTTTCTAATCGACCCCACCAGGTAAGTGTTAAAGGAGTCCAGCGGTGAGTAAGCGCCCGGACTTTAGAGGTTAAGTCTTTGGCATTGAAGGAGATAGTGTCTTCCAAAGGAGAACAATAGTGAACCCCAAGGTATTTGACCATGCGAGGTTGCCATAAAAAGGGGAAGGGTTGCATATCTGCCTGATGAAGCAAAGGATTTAATGGAAAGGCTACCGACTTGGTCCAATTTATCTTATAACCGGACAGTTGTGAGTATTTACCAATTTGCTCTAGGACAGCCGGTACTGAGTCTATAGAGACAAAAAGCATAAGGTCATCAGCATACGCTGAAATTTTGATTTCCCTATGGGTGAAGGGGACTCCATGAATCTCTTCCGATTGCCGGATTAGTAAAGCCAAGGGTTCAAGTGCAAGATCGAAGAGAAGTGGAGACAGTGGGCATCCCTGGCGAGTGCCGCGTTGAAGGGGAAAAGGCTGAGACTTTAAAGCATTGGCACATATACTGGCTGTAGGCTGTGCGTACATGGTGCGAAGACAACGGAGAAAACCTTCCCCGAATCCGTACCAGCGGAGGACTGCAAACAGGAAGGGCCACTCTAAGCGATCAAAGGCCTTCTCAGCATCAAGTGAGAGGCCAACAAATGGGCGATCAAGATTAACTGCGGTAGTCAGTACATGGCATAGAGTCCGAGCATTGTCAGCAGTTGATCTACCAGGAATGAAACCGCATTGATCTGGGTGTATTAAGGTAGGCATCCTATCCGAGAGCCGGGTAGAGAGAATGGTGGCAAATATTTTATAGTCCGCGTTTAGGAGGGAAATTGGACGATAATTAGCTGTTAGTTGCGGGTCTCTCCCCTCTTTCTCAAAAACTACTACATTTGCCATTGAAAAGGACCCAGAAGGAGAACCCTCCTCGGCCAGAGCAGAAAAATAAATTTTCAAAACTGGAGCTAAGTCAGCGTGAAAAGTTTTGTAGAATTCAGCAGGGAGACCGTCTGGGCCTGCGGCTCGACCTGAGGCACATTTCTTGATAGCAGAATGAATTTCTGAGACAGTAAATGGTGTGTCCAAGGCCACTCTATCTTCGTCAGATAGGGTCGGTCTTTGTACCCCTGAAAGTAAGCGTTCAAATACATCTGGCTCAAAATCACATTCAGATTGATAAAGCCGAGTATAAAAATCACGAAAGAGTTCTAAGATTTCGGTATCTTTAGTGACCAAGCCCCCCCCCCGACGGATTACGGAGGGCGGTAACACGCTTGGCTTCTTTTTGACCTTTTAGGGCATTTGCTAATAATTTGCCAGCACGATTATTTTCCCGATAATATAGCCCTTGTTGTGATTCGATATTTTTAACAGCAGCAGTGTACAAAAGCTGATTGTATTGAAAACGCAAGCGTTGTAAACGGAGTAAAATACATGGGTCAGTACGGGACGTGAGGAGACGCTCCCCAGCTTGTATCTGCTGCTCTAGAATCAGTAAATGCTGCTTTCTTTGTTTCCCCTGCCGAATTTGATAGCTAGTTATAGTGGCGCGGATAGATGCTTTAAAACCCTCCCACCAAGCCCAGCTCGCTGTGTCATGGGGTGAGTTAAAATGAAAATAATCTTGGATAGCGGCCTTTATATCAACCTGAAAATCTTTTTGACCCAGTAGGGATCTATCAAAAAACCAAGCTCGGGGAGAATCGTCCCGCGCAGTGACACGTAATGATAAAGATATGGCAGCATGATCTGAAATATGGAGAGGATGAGTCCTAGTCGTGTCTACTTGAGAAATCAGTGCTTTGGAAATGAGAAAGAAATCTATTCTAGATTGGGAGTGATGGGGGGCAGAAAAGAAAGTGAACTCTAAGTCGGAGGGGTGAAGCAGCCTCCATATATCTACCAGCGCAAGGTCTTGCATCAGAGCTGTAAGGGTAGCAAGACTCTTGGGTGGACTACTCGTTCTAGGCGGCTGTCTATCTATCAGAGGGTCTAACACTTGATTAAAATCACCACCAAGTATTAATGGAGTATTGGCAGAGGCCTGTGCCAACTGCGCAACACGAACACCACAAACAGGGCATTCAGTTTTTATGTACCAAAATGCTGGAACACCCTACCCCCCGACATTAGAGCCATCACCAATCTATATCAGTTCAGAAAGGCTCTCAAAACATACCTTTTCCGCCAATATTTCCCAGACAGCAACTGAACCAAATATCCCCTCCAAGAAATAACCCAATCTAGAAATGCCCGCACACTGCAGTGTAGATAGATTATGTATATAGTTAACCCAGTTATCCAAGTTTGTACTCCTGTTCAATGTAAAACCTGACAGTTTGTCGTAATGGTCATTTTGTTATGATGTAAACCGCGCTGATTCTAAATAGCGCGGTATATAAGAAACTGTAATAAATAAATAAATAAATAAATAAGCAGGGTTGTCCACATTCGGGGCATAAATGCAAATACATGTAAATTCACTATCTCCAACCTTAAGATGTACGCGGGCCCATCTACCCTCCTTGTCAGCGCTAGTATCAATTACAGTAGCTTGCAAAGATTTCTTAACCAGAATGGCTACCCCGCACCGTTTGGAAACGGCGGGAGAATAGGCAGCCACCATGTAAGGCTTAACATTGAGTTTCAGTGTTTCAGCAGAGTTTAAGTGCGTTTCCTGAAGAAACGCTAAATCAGCATGCTCATGGCTAAGATAGCTAAGGATTTTCTTTCTCTTGATTGGACTATTAATGCCCTTTACGTTGAGTGATAAGATTTTACATAAAGCCATTCAGACAAGTTAAAAATTCTGAGCATGATAGCGCACATAATTTCACAATGTCCCTCATATTGACTGTATCTGGCTGTACATATGGCAGAAAAGAAAATAAGCTTAGATAATACAATGAAGCGCCCCACATGAAAAAAGAAAAACCGCAGCGCGGTAGAGAAGAAGCAGAACCCCAAAAATTACTGGCGACCATGTGTCTGCGGGGAGAAGCCCCAGAGAAGGCCGAAATTGAAAAAACACATAACCTGTAGGACTGTGCGTGCTCCGAATCCGACCGAGGCACACATCATGGAGGGATAGGAGACCACACAACAAAAGTCATAGAAAGAAAGAAAGAAAGTCCAGGCAGTCTCTGTACTGAACTATGACCGCCGCATCGGGCCCTTCAAAATGGCGGACAGAGCCGGCAAATAAAAGTCCAAGTCGTTGGATTAGCGCATCTGCTCTGCTTCTTTGGAGTCTAAAAATGTTGATAGTAGATCAGGATCTTCGAATGTCCTGGTTTGGTTGTGGAGAGTCACTCGGAGCTTCGCGGGATACAACAGGCCAAAGCGAGCCTGTAGCTGTTGAAGTCGAGGGCGAAAAGCAAGGAGTTTCTTCCGTCGGTCGACTGTAGGCTTTGCCAAATCAGGGAAGAAGGAGACTTTGTGACCTTCAAATTCCAAATGATGGTTCGCCCGGGCAGCATTTAAAATTTGTTCCACTTGTTGATATCGTAGCAAGCGAAAGATAATAGGCCGGGGGGTCGTTCGGTTGAGCGCCATGTGGGTAGGAACACGGTGTGCTCGATCGATTTCCAGTTCTTTATGAAAGGTGATCTTCAGCAAGGAAGGAAGAGTTTTGAGCAGGAATTCTCTCATATCTCCCGCTTCCACCCCCTCCGGTATTCCAATGAGCCTCACATTGTTGCGACGGGCTCGATTATTGCTGTCTTCAACTCCTTTTGAGGATTCTGTATCTGGCGCTCAGCCTTGTCCAGTGTGCCCAAGCGCACCGCGTGCGAGTCGAGGACCCCCACCATATTGTCCTGCCGTAATGAGAGACCTTCATGTCGGTCCTGGAGCACTCCAAAGTCTTCTCGCATGGCTCTAAGCGCTTCTCCATTGGACTGCACCAATTCCTTCACGCCGCGTATTTCCTCTAAAATCTCCAGGTGCATTTCGGGGTTCTCCCGAAATGGAACCATCTTCTGTGGGGAGGACACCTCTGTTTTGGAGCGTTTTCCGTGAGAAGAAGAAGGAGACCCGAAGTCCAAGCGCGCTGGTTTATGGGCCGCCATCCCCCCCGAGGTACCCCGGTCAGCCCGGAGCGAAATAGTAAGTTTGTATAGGTATTATGTCAGGATTCTAAGTAGGCCTCTTGGGAGCTTCAGCGCGAAGCGTCTTACCCGCTGGACATCAGGCTCCGCCCCCCGTTCGTAAGTGTTTTTAATTGTTTTATTATTAATTGTTTATGTTTTTGTTTGTAATGAAGAGATATCCCCCCTGAAGAAGGCGTTGACGAAACGCGTTGGGGTTCTGTTTCACAATAAAGACTCATCACTTCATCCAACGTCTCCTGCCTCTTGTGTTTGCCTGGACATTCTGCAGGAGTCCCTGCTCCTCCTTGTGTTTCCTCTTTTCCTCTAGGGCAGAGGTTTCCAACATCGGTCCTCGGGGAACCCCAGGCCAGTCAGGTTTTCAGAGTACCCATAATGAATATGCATGAGCTAGATCTGCATACAATGGAATCAGTGCATGCAGATCTATCTCATGCATATTCATTATGGGTACTCTGAAGGCCTGACTGGCTTGGGGTTCTCCGAGGACTGGGTTGGGAACCACTACTCTAGGGTATACATAGTCAGGCTTGCACAAACCCTATACTATTTTGGTTGCTCTCCTCTGTACCACTTAAAGTCTTTTTAAATCCATCAGCGAAATACAGCCTCCAAAACTGAACACAGTACTCCAAATGAGGCCTCATCAATGACCTGCACAGAAGCATTATTTATTTAGTTAGTTATTTAACATTTCTTATCTACTGCCTTTCAGTGCTTTCAAGGAGGTTTATATCAAACATAAACAACAAAAGTTACATAGAACTTAGTATAACTAACAACTTACATGCAATTTGAATCCTTGTGTAGTTAACTATTTACAGTTTAACTCTTAGACAGTTAGATATTTACTGTCTGATCCGTGGGCTCTTAACTATTTACATTTTGAATGGTATAGAGTCCAGTTTTTGGTGTATTTCACTCATTTGGCTGTGAAGGAGATTAACAGTTTGTCCCATAACATTTCTGGAATATAAGCATTTTTAGCATTTTCCTGAAGTCCTTCAGGTCAGTAGTTGCTCTGAGATTAGCCTGAAGGAAGTTCCATAAGCTAGGTCCGTATATGGAAAAGGTGCGATGGCATGTTTCTTGCATACTGGTTGTTTTACGTCTGGGGACTTTAAGGAGATTCATGGTTTGGTCTTTTCTTGATCTGTTGTCTGTAGGTGCGGGTATGAGAGATTGTAAGCAGCCTGCAGTTAGGTTGTGGATACTCTTGAAGGTATTCATGATTGATTTGTATTGCATTCGTGCTTGGATGGGCAGCCAATGTAGCTCCTTTAATACTGGAGTGTTATGTTCTTGTCTAGGTGTCTGTGATATCAAGTGAGCCACAGAGTTTTGAGCTATCTGGAGTGGAAAGAGTGTACATTTTGGTAGTCATTGGAGTATTGAGTTACAGTAATCCCAGATTGGAGTAATGATTGCTTGGCAGACCATGTGGAATAGATTATGATCCAACGAACGAAGGTTATGTAGAGTCCTTATTCTTTGTGTCGCTGCAGTTGTTTTCTTAATGTGTGCTTAGAAATTGAGTTTCTGGTCTAGTGTCACACCTAGGTATTTGACTTCTGATTTGATGGGGATATTGTTAAAGGTGAGTTTCTCTATTGGAATGTAGGTGGGATCTCTGTTCACCACCATTGCCTCCATTTTGCTTAAATTCAGTGTGAGCGAGTGTTCATGTAGCCACTGAGTCACTTCCTTGAGACAAGAGAAGATGGTGGAGAAGTCCAAGTTCCTTGTTGCAATTGGGGTGTACAACATAATGTCATCTGCATAGATATGAAATATTATCCTGTGTTTACAGAGGATGTATAAGTTAAATAAGAGGGCTGAGAGAGCTGATCCTTGAGGCAGTCCTTTGTGAATTTGAAATGGCTTTGAGGTCCTGTTTTTGTATTTTAACCTGTTGCATGTGGTCCCAGCTCCAGGGCAACTCCTGAGACTTCTGCAAAGAAAATCTGTCTCCTCCATAAATATCATTCAGATACCATTTTTTTTTGTTAATTTTGTCTTTATAAAATTTTACAATAAACTAAGGAAACCCTTTGAACAGGAAACACATATTCCATCACATCACTAAAATAGCAAATAAAAACCAAAAAGGAAATCAACAATGTCAATACATTGATGGTATTTATTTATTTATTTATTTATTTATTTAACAGTTTTTATATACCGCACTATTCATCATCAGTGCGGTTTACATTAAACAACAACATACCTGTCAATATATAACTGATCTAGGTTTACAGATAACAGGGAAGGTAAACTGGGTGCAAACTGGGGAATAACTATATACAATTAAATATGTTACATCAAGGTTTGGTATTTGATGAAGTTCGGTATTTTCCCATTTTAAACCTCTGTTCTGGGTTGTTGATGTGTGTAAGAGTTAGTTGAGTGATGCGGTATGAGTGATGCGGTTGAGTGATGCGGTATGAGTTGTAGTCCACAACAGGAGGATACAATCCAAGAATTACAAAAACTATGGTAAAAAAAAAAGGGAAAAATGCCACAAGGATACATAAACAAATCACAAATTGTTAGCCCAAATACCATGGATAACCATTACAATCGTTTAGCATCCAAAAAGAAACAAAGCTGAGAGGGCTCAAAGAAATGATATATCTTATTTTGATAGGAGAACGCACATTTACAAGGAAATCTTAATTGGAAACCCACACCCAGGGCCGAGGACTCAGTGTGGAGTTCCAAAAAATTCCTTCTTCTAATCTGAGTTTACTTGGACACATCTGGGAAAATCTGCACTCTATCCCCCATAAAGGTAACATCAGACTTCTTAAAGGAAAAATGCAATAATGCTGCTTTATCTTGAAGAAATACAAAAGAAATTTAAAAAGTAGCTCTAGCCTCAATCACCTCAGTAGATTGCTCCAACAGCTCAGACAGGCTACCCAAGACCAAGGAGTCAAATGACACCTCCACCAAGGAAGCATCTGCTTTCTGTGAAGTGTCCTTAGAAGTCACGGGCAGGAAGTAATACATTTTTGGAAGAGGAAGAAACCTGAACTCCGGATAGTCAAAATCCTCCTTCAGAAATCTGTTAAACAGGTCCCTGGGTAGAATCATAATGCCCATGGAAAATTCAAAACCCAAAGGTTTAGGTTTCTCTGCTGGTTCTCCAAATTTTCAGTTTTGCGTTGATAGACTAGTCTATCCTGAGTCAGTACACCATGCTGCTCCTGAAGCTGCTGAAACTTGACCTCAAGCCCTGAAACAGAATCTTGCAGGGTCTCACTGCTCTTTTCCAAAATCTCCAACCTTGATGAGTAAGAAGCTGAAGCTTGGAAGGCCCCACCACATACCTGGTAAACCGACTGCAATACGTTCCATATAGAGTCCAAAGTCACTTCCTTAGGTCGAGACAGTGGAGGAAAACCTGATGAGGATATCAGAGACTCTGGAAAAAACACTCGGACTCCCATAAAAGATACCCCCGCCTGGGGAGAAGAAATTACCCTGCCATCGTGCTCCAACGGGGCAAACGCTGATGCTGAGGCTGTCTGGGATCTGGGACTGACATCCACCTCAGATGCTCCGTCCCCAGAAACCCCGGGCGAAGGAGGTGTGGAGGGGCCAGCCAGGCTCAACGAAACATCGCTGCCCAAGCCGGGGCTCGCCCCAGCAGTTGGTTCGCCCAGATTCTTTGCTTGTGCGTGGGCTTCCATGATGCACTGTCCAACTGGTAGAGGCAAGAAAGTAGCAGGAAGACCTTAGTTATCCTTCACCTTGCATTTTCAGCATCAAGTAAGAGAGGAAGCACAAGTGAGGAGCAGGCACCCGCATATCCTACTCAGATGCTATCTTGGGAGTACTGTTTCTTTTAGTGTTCTGCTTATTCAGATACCTTTAAGCTGATAGAGACTGATACTCAAGCATTGGTCCTACTGACTCTGGAACCCTTGTCCCCCTGGCCCCAGCTCCTGAGAGTTCCTTCTGATTCCTCTTCAAAGATCAGAAAACCCCTTTGAGGCCTCCTTCAGCCTCTTACCTCTTGAGCAGATTGTTGGTCACTGGCTTGGCCAACCAAAGAAAGAATGCTGTTGATTCAATGGCTTAGCCAGCCAAAGGCACTTTAAACAGCACAGTCCAAAAGATATATACAGTCACACTTTCCACCCTTTTTTGGTGAGAATGTACCCTACTATTGTACTGTCTAATGATGAACCCTTCCTAGCTTGGAAATGTCTTGGTTTTCTGACAATATCAGCTCATTTACATGGTAGAGTTACTGGAGGCCTCTACATTTGCATCATTTAAGTTATATTAAACTGCATGAAGGCATGTTAACATGTTAATGCAGATTAGTATATGAGGCTATCAGATTGTAAGCCCTGTGAGACAGGGAAATTCCTCCCTGAGCTCTCAGATTTGGAAAGATGGGTAACTAATTCCAGAATTCAAATCCAAACTATTTCCGTGCCATCGTATCTTGAAAAATGACAGTCAGTATTATGCAGAAACAATTCTGTGTTACAACTATGAAGATTGTGACAAAGATGTGAAAAATCATCCTCACCACCATTCCGTAAGAATCTAGACATGCAGCAAATTATGCAGAAGTTCATTGCCATGGGACAGAGTATCCCTGAAGCTGGCTAGAATTTATTTATTTATTTAACAGTTTTTCTATACCGCTTTATCATAGGATTCAGAGTGATTTACATATAACATGAACCAACAATAGCATAAAAGTTACATTGAACAGGGAGTTAAACTTGGATGGTTATATGGATTTTAGATAATTCACATGTATTTGGTCCGTATACTGAGATGTTTCAGTATGGATCTACTGTTTATGGGGTGTTCCCATAGCGTTCAGTAAATAGGAAGGTCTTTATTGCTTTTCTGAAGTTTGATATATCTTTGATGGCCCTTATTGAGTTTGGTAAATCATTCCAATGTCTTTTTTCACAACATGAGGCAACATGTCACAGCTGATCATTGTGTTAGAGGTTCTGGACCTGTACTAAACAGGGTGAGGGTGAAGAAAACTGAAAGCCTTCCTGCTAGTCTGAACATTTTTCAGAGTTGAGTCAATACAGCGAAGGGCCGCCACCAACCTCTTCACTCTTTCGACTCACCTTCGTGATCTTTGAAGAAGGTTCTTTCTTTGGTGGTTTTCTTCAACCGTTTTTCAAAGACATATACAACATATTTTCTAACACGCTTCCAATTTGCCATTTCTCCATGACTGCCAACTTTTGAAAGAAATGTCTTTTGAGAAACAAACTTAAAGTTTTCTTAAACTCATCCTGGAAGAAGGGGAAAAATGCATGCAATATTCAGTTAGGCTTATATTGCAGTCATAAAGAAAATGTCCCAGAAAGTTTATGCATAAACATTTTAACTCAATTTCAAACAATTAAATATTTAGCAAGCCTAACCTATTCCTCTCTTCTGAATTTTCAAGTTTAATGGGTCCCTTAGTTTGGTTCTTTCTCATTGCTGGTGCCACACTTAGATGTGACTTAAAGCCAGCCATTCTCTAAAGACTTGTAAGGGACTCTCAGACATGGCGCATAGCGGCAGTTCTCACAGTGCTTCTTAATACTATATATTATGAAGTGCTTGAGTGCACTTACAATAGTGTCGTCCAGAGTTGCAAATGGCTCCAAGATATCCCTAATGTATATGCATGGAATAGATTTGCAGAGATACCTCCTCCATTGTATGCAAATCTATCCAGGGACATTCTGGAAAGCAGACCTATTTGTAGCCCTGGAAGTGTCAAGAGCTTAGGGTCTGATATGCAGAAGGATTTATGTATTCAGCAGCACTGAATGGATAAATCCTAGAAATACAGGAAAGGACATTCAAAGCGATTAACATGGTTAGCAGATGACCTGTATATGCCTCCAGCATTGAATATCCGGGTCTTAAGTTCAGAAGCAACGGTTAGTCGCTTGACAATGGCTAGCTGCCACCACTGAATAATGGGCCCATAGAAAACAGGGAATGATGGCAGATAAAGACCATATGGCCTGTCTAATCTGCCCATCCATACTAACTGTGAAGCTCTACAGTTCCTTCCTCTCTTAGTCATCCTCTGTGCTTGTCCCATGTATTCTTGCATTCTCTTATCGAACATTGCCAGTGCTTATAGACGGAACCTTTATGCATATAGGGCCATGTTTACTAAAACGTGGCAGCCAGGAGTCCATGGCAACAGGGCAGCCATGCTAAAAAAAAAGCCGCACTATTGGCATACCATCCCAAAAGGCAGGGAGCACATATATCTTAGTCAACCTCCTCTATCCCTCACTGGCCACTTGCACTGTGCACTGTTGTTGGGTTGGAGGCCATGTACTGCCTGTTCTTTCCACAGTGGTGTAGTGAGTTGCTTTCTCATATATCAACATATGAACATAAGAAATGTCATACTGGATCAGGCCAAGGTCCATCAAGCCCAGTATCTGCTCCCAAAAGTGGCCAATCCAAGTCACAAGTACCCGATAGGTTCCCAGAAGGCACACATGTTCCATAATGCTTATCCCGGGATAAGCAATGGATTTCCTGGGTCCTCTTTAATAATGGTTTATGGACTTTTCCTCCAGGATCTTGTCCAAACCTTTTTTAAACCCAGCTACACTAACAACTTTTACGACATCCTCTGGTAACAAATTCCAGAGTTAGATTATGTGTTGAATGAAAAAATATTTTCTCTTACTAGTCTTAATGAGTTACATTGTAGCTTCATTGTGTGTCAAAAAAAAGCATATCGGTTCACACCAGCCCACAATAAGCCTCAAGAGGGGGTGGGGGAGGGAATCCCCCCAAAAATTTCTAAACCTATATATAGGAAATCAAAAACAACCAGCTTAAACAACCAGCTAATCAATTTTTAGGAGCCCAGGTATAGCAACAATGGAGGTCTCCAAGAAAATCCCTACGACATCGCTGAGTATCCTTAGAAAGATCTGGATAAATACGAACTAGTAATCCCTTAAATTCTAAATTGCGTTTCCTAAAGAAAAGTTTCAATAACCATTCTTTATCTGATAATAAGGCAAATGTTATTAATAGTGTCTTTCTACTTTTTGATGGAGTAAACAACCTATCTACATTTACCCATTCTACTCCATTCATTAATTTCTAGACCTCTATCATATGTCCCCTCAGCCGTCTGTTTTCCAAGTTGAAGAACCCTAACCTTTTAAGCCTTTCCTCATAAGATCATTTTTCCAACCCCTACCATTTTGTTGGTTCTTCTCTATACCTTTTCTAATTCTGTTTTATCCTTTTTAATATATGGCACCGGAAATTGCACACAATATTCAAGATGCGGTCACACAATGGAATGATACAGAGGCATTAGAATATCCTTTGTTTTATTCTCCATTCCTTTCCTTATGATTCCTAGCATTCTATTTGCTTTCTTGGTGCCGCTCCACACTGAGCAGAGAGTTTCAACGTATTATTCACGATGATGCCAAAATCTTTTTTCTGGGTGATGGTTTCTAATGTGGAACCTTGCACTGTGTAACCATAGTTTGAGTTGTTCTTTCCTGGGTGCATAATTTTGCACTTGTCCACATTAAATTTCATTTGCCATTTGGATGTCCAGTGTCCTAGTTTATCAAGGTTCTCTTGCAATTTTTCACAATCCTTTTGTGTTTTAAAAACTTTGAATAATTTTGTATCATCTCCAAATCTGATCACCTCACTTATTATTCCTATTTCCAGGTCATTTATGAACATTTTAAAAAGCAGCAGGCCCAACACAGCTCCTTGAGGTACTCTACTAGTCACCTTTCTCCATTGGGTAAATTGGCCATTTAGCCCTACTCTCTGCTTTCTATCTCTTAAACAGTTCCTTATCCACAATAGTACACTGCCTCCAATCCCATGACATTTGAATTTTGCCAAGAGTCTCTGAAAATCCAGATACACTATATCAACCGGCTCACCTTTGTCTGCCTGTTTATTTTAACAGATTAGTAAGACAAGACTTTCCTTGGCTAAATCCATGTTGATTTTCTCCCATTAAAACATGATTAACTACAGTAATTTTATTCTTATAATGGTTTCTACCATTTTGCCCAGTACTGATGTCTGTAGTTTCCCAGATCACCTCTGGAATCCTTTTAAAAAAATCAGTGTTACATTGGCCATTCTCCAGTCTTTGGGTACTACAGATGATTTCAATGATAGTTCACAGATTAATGGTCTGCAATTTCATATTTCAGTTCTTTCAATATCCTTGGATGTATACCATCCATTCCAGGTGATTTGCTATTCTTCATTTTATCAAATAGTTGTAATACATCTTCCCTGTTTACTGATATTTCTTTCAGTTCTTTTGATGCATAATTTTCAAATACCATTTCAGGCATGAGTAATTTTCCTTGTACAAGTCCAGAGTAAGGTGAACAAATAGGATTATGTCCAGGAACAAGTAGGAATGTAATCTTCACATATGGAATGTAGTCTTCACATATGGGTGACGTCGGTACCGACAGAGCCCGAGTGGGAACACTCCCCAGCATCGAATAGGAAAGCCTTTGGGAGTATCCCACTGTGCCTGCATAGCTGCCTTCCCGCCTTCCAGCTCTCTTTCCTCAGTTCTTCATTTTCCACAGAGCCGACAAGAAGCAATTCCTGTCACAACAGAAAATTCATCTTTTTCTTATTTTTGGTGGTTGCTTCTGCCTTCCCGTTGACGCTGGTACCGACCCTCATCAGTGTTTTCTTTCTTTCTTTCTAAAAAAAAAAAAAAAGTCTTCTGTGAGGGGAAAGAATTATTTCTTTTTTTTTTTTTTTTTTTAAACTTTTATTTTCATTTTGCAACAAACAAAAGAAACAACACACCAAAGGAGACAAAACAAGTATACAATAAAGAAAAGTAAACCCAATGACCCCCCACCCCCACGCTTCTTCTCTAGCTGATTATGTCAGCATGTGAACGCTTCCAAACAACAGTGATTATACATCAAAACAATCAAAAGAGTATCTGCGATACAGAATAATCATGGGACAAAGATATATACAAATTTAGACAGTCAGATGAGAGCATTGAGCAGAATGTACATAGTCATTGAGCATCTTCCATTTAGACCGATGATGAGGAGTCTGAATGGGGGAGGCAAACATACGAGGTATTTGTTCATATTTACTGTAGAGACAGACATGATTCCACCATTCATTGGGGCTCAGATGAGAGCTATTTTTCCAGTAGTTCGTAATTAGGGAAATAGCAATGCCAAGCATAAAGTCCAAAAGGAAGTAAGCCGTTTTTGGAAGAGAGGGGATCCCCGCAGCTGAGCGAAGTCCCACTATCCTCCAAGAGAGGGGCTCTTGAAAGTGCAAAATAGACTGGATACGACCCCAGACCCGACGCCAGTAATACTGTAGTGCGGGACATTCATACATAACATGAGGTAGTGAACCAATGGCCGCATGACATGTCCAACAACTATCGCCCTGAGTAGTGTTCCATTTGGCTAATCTGTCAGGAGTGTAAAAACACCGGTGGGCTAGAAAGAAGAGTGTCTGAGTGAGTGAGGCGGATCGGGAGACCCGTGTCACTCTACTCCAGACAAGGCTCCATTGCTCCGGGGTCAAAGTCACATGCAATTCTCTCTCCCATGCTTTCTGCGCTATAGGGGTATCTCTAGTTATAGCATTACATAAGGTTTTGTAAAAATTGGATGCTACACCCGGTGAACTACCGATAGATCGGATAGTCTCCAACCAACCTTGTGTAGGGGAGGCCGATGGCGGGAGCACCTTAGCACTCCGAAGGCAATGCTGAAGTTGCACCAACTGAAAGTAGTGCTTCGCTGGGAGACCAAATTCAATTTGCAATTCACTAAAAGTTTTCCAGCGACCTTCATGGAACAACTGACTAGGAATCCAAATGCCCCTAGTGTACCAGGGGCTCCACGCCATCGGCCTATTTTGTATTCGAAATCGAGTATTGTACCAAAGTGGGAGCTTATCTAACGGACAGAGTCGGGAGTCTAAAGATTGCATAAGATTATTAAAGGCACCTAAGGTGTCTAAAAGCATTGGTGGAAAGTGGGAGTCTGATGGGAGAGTCATACCAGGGAGAAAAGTAAGAGGAATCGGTTTGCAAAGGTCCTCTTCTATGTCTAGCCACACAGGTCTACTCGGTACTGGATCTTCCAGCCAACGAGCGCCTTGTTTGAGAAGAAAAGATTGATGATACTTCAGGAAATCAGGGAATCTGACACCCCCATTTTCCTTATCTGCTTGCAGCTTATGTTTCGCTATCCTAGGTGTCTTGTTTTGCCACAAGTATCTAGTCAGAAGGCCCTCTATATCTTTATATATACGTCGAGGTAAGAGACAGGGCAACATTTCTAAGATATAATTCACTTTCGGAACAATCATCATTTTTATGGTTTCTAATCGACCCCACCAGGTAAGTGTTAAAGGAGTCCAGCGGTGAGTAAGCGCCCGGACTTTAGAGGTTAAGTCTTTGGCATTGAAGGAGATAGTGTCTTCCAAAGGAGAACAATAGTGAACCCCAAGGTATTTGACCATGCGAGGTTGCCATAAAAAGGGGAAGGGTTGCATATCTGCCTGATGAAGCAAAGGATTTAATGGAAAGGCTACCGACTTGGTCCAATTTATCTTATAACCGGACAGTTGTGAGTATTTACCAATTTGCTCTAGGACAGCCGGTACTGAGTCTATAGAGACAAAAAGCATAAGGTCATCAGCATACGCTGAAATTTTGATTTCCCTATGGGTGAAGGGGACTCCATGAATCTCCTCCGATTGCCGGATTAGTAAAGCCAAGGGTTCGAGTGCAAGATCGAAGAGAAGTGGAGACAGTGGGCATCCCTGGCGAGTGCCGCGTTGAAGGGGAAAAGGCTGAGACTTTAAAGCATTGGCACATATACTGGCTGTAGGCTGTGCGTACATGGTGCGAAGACAACGGAGAAAACCTTCCCCGAATCCGTACCAGCGGAGGACTGCAAACAGGAAGGGCCACTCTAAGCGATCAAAGGCCTTCTCAGCATCAAGTGAGAGGCCAACAAATGGGCGATCAAGATTAACTGCGGTAGTCAGTACATGGCAGAGAGTCCGAGCATTGTCAGCAGTTGATCTACCAGGAATGAAACCGCATTGATCTGGGTGTATTAAGGTAGGCATCCTATCAGAGAGCCGGGTAGAGAGAATGGTGGCAAATATTTTATAGTCCGCGTTTAGGAGGGAAATTGGACGATAATTAGCTGTTAGTTGCGGGTCTCTCCCCTCTTTCTCAAAAACTACTACATTTGCCATTGAAAAGGACCCAGAAGGAGAACCCTCCTCGGCCAGAGCAGAAAAATAAAGTTTCAAAACTGGAGCTAAGTCAGCGTGAAAGGTTTTGTAGAATTCAGCAGGGAGACCGTCTGGGCCTGCGGCTCGACCTGAGGCACATTTCTTGATAGCAGAATGAATTTCTGAGACAGTAAATGGTGTGTCCAAGGCCACTCTATCTTCGTCAGATAGGGTCGGTCTTTGTACCCCTGAAAGTAAGCGTTCAAATACATCTGGCTCAAAATCACATTCAGATTGATAAAGCCGAGTATAAAAATCACGAAAGAGTTCTAAGATTTCGGTATCTTTAGTGACCAAGCCCCCCCCCGACGGATTACGGAGGGCGGTAACACGCTTGGCTTCTTTTTGACCTTTGAGGGCATTTGCTAATAATTTGCCAGCACGATTATTTTCCCGATAATATAGCCCTTGTTGTGATTCGATATTTTTAACAGCAGCAGTGTACAAAAGCTGATTGTATTGAAAACGCAAGCGTTGTAAACGGAGTAAAATACATGGGTCAGTACGGGACGTGAGAAGACGCTCCCCAGCTTGTATCTGCTGCTCTAGAATCAGTAAATGCTGCTTTCTTTGTTTCCCCTGCCGAATTTGATAGCTAGTTATAGTTGCGCGGATAGATGCTTTAAAACCCTCCCACCAAGCCCAGCTCGCTGTGTCATGGGGTGAGTTAAAATGAAAATAATCTTGGATAGCGGCCTTTATATCAACCTGAAAATCTTTTTGACCCAGTAAGGATCTATCAAAAAACCAAGCTCGGGGAGAATCGTCCCGCGCAGTGACATGTAATGATAAAGATATGGCAGCATGATCTGAAATATGGAGAGGATGAGTCCTAGTCGTGTCTACTTGAGAAATCATTGCTTTGGAAATGAGAAAGAAATCTATTCTAGATTGGGAGTGATGGGGGGCAGAAAAGAAAGTGAACTCTAAGTCGGAGGGGTGAAGCAGCCGCCATATATCTACCAGCGCAAGATCTTGCATCAGAGCTGTAAGGGTAGCAAGACTCTTGGGTGGACTACTCGTTCTAGGCGGCTGTCTATCTATCAGAGGGTCTAACACTTGATTAAAATCACCACCAAGTATTAATGGAGTATTGGCAGAGGCCTGTGCCAACTGCGCAATACTTGCATAGAAAGCAGGGTTGTCCACATTCGGGGCATAAATGCAAATACATGTAAATTCACTATCTCCAACCTTAAGATGTACTCGGGCCCATCTACCCTCCTTGTCAGCGCTAGTATCAATTACAGTAGCTTGCAAAGATTTCTTAACCAGAATGGCTACCCCGCACCGTTTGGAAACGGCGGGAGAATAGGCAGCCACCATGTAAGGCTTAACATTGAGTTTCAGTGTTTCAGCAGAGTTTAAGTGCGTTTCCTGAAGAAACGCTAAATCAGCATGCTCATGGCTAAGATAGCTAAGGATTTTCTTTCTTTTGATTGGACTATTAATGCCCTTTACGTTGAGTGATAAGATTTTACATAAGGCCATTCAGACAAGTTAAAAATTCTGAGCATGATAGCGCACATAATTTCACAATGTCCCTCATAGTGACTGTATCTGGCTGTACATATGGCATAAAAGAAAATAAGCTGAGATAATACAATGAAGCGCCCCACATTAAAAAAGAAAAACCGCAGCGCGGTAGAGAAGAAGCAGAACCCCAAAAATTACTGGCGACCATGTGTCTGCGGGGAGAAGCCCCAGAGAAGGCCGAAATTGAAAAAACACATAACCTGTAGGACTGTGCGTGCTCCAAATCCGACCGAGGCACACATCATGGAGGGATAGGAGACCAAAAAACAAAAAGTCATAGAAAGAAAGAAAGAGAGTCCAGGTAGTCTCTGTGCTTGACTATGACCGCCGCATCGGGCCCTTCAAAATGGCGGACAGAGCCGGCAAATAAAAGTCCAAGTCGTTGGATTAGCGCATCTGCTCTGCTTCTTTGGAGTCTAAAAATGTTGATAGTAGATCAGGATCTTCGAATGTCCTGGTTTGGTTGTGGAGAGTCACTCGGAGCTTCGCGGGATACAACAGGCCAAAGCGAGCCTGTAGCTGTTGAAGTCGAGGGCGAAAAGCAAGGAGTTTCTTCCGTCGGTCAACGGTAGGCTTTGCCAAATCAGGGAAGAAGGAGACTTTGTGACCTTCAAATTCCAAACGATGGTTCGCCCGAGCAGCATTTAAAATTTGTTCCACTTGTTGATATCGTAGCAAGCGAAAGATAATAGGCCGGGGGTCGTTCGGTTGAGCGCCATGTGGGTAGGAACACGGTGTGCACGATCGATTTCCAGTTCTTTATGAAAGGTGATCTTCAGCAAGGAGGGAAGAGTTTTGAGCAGGAATTCTCTCATATCTCCCGCTTCCACCCCCTCCGGTATTCCAATGAGCCTCACATTGTTGCGACGGGCTCGATTATTGCTATCTTCTAACTCCTTTTGAAGATTCTGTATCTGGCGCTCAGCCTTGTCCAGTGTGCCCAAGCGCACCGCGTGCGAGTCGAGGACCCCCGCCATATTGTCCTGCCGCAATGAGAGACTTTCAAGTCGGTCCTGGAGCACTCCAAAGTCTTCTCGCATGGCTCTAAGCGCTTCTCCATTGGACTGCACCAATTCCTTCACGCCGCGTATTTCCTCTAAAATCTCCAGGTGCATTTCGGGGTTTTCCCGAAATGGAACCATCTTCTGTGGGGAGGACACCTCTGTTTTGGAGCGTTTTCCGTGAGAAGAAGAAGGAGACCCGAAGTCCAAGCGCGCTGGTTTATGGGCCGCCATCCCCCCCGAGGTACCCCGGTCAGCCCGGAGCGAAATAGTAAGTTTGTATAGGTATTAAGTCAGGATTCTAAGTAGGCCTCTCGGGAGCTTCAGCGCGAAGCGTCTTACCCGCTGGACATCAGGCTCCGCCCCCGGAAAGAATTATTTCTTTCCTTCAGGTGCATCAACGCCATCTTAGACTTATTCCTCCTCTTTTGTCACAGACAAAATGGAAAAACTATCCAGTGGTTTTAAGACGTGTTCCAATTGTGGCAGTACCCTTTTAGTCACAGATACCCATGACTGGTGCCTAAAATGCTTAGGACCAGATCATTATCTATCAGAATGTCCTCTTTGTAGGAAGATGACAAAGAGAGACCTACAGAATCGAGCTGCAAAGCTGGGCACCCTCTTTACCTCTGATGCAGTATCTTTAGCATTGACATCATTGAGAGCTTCATCTTCCTCCCAAGGATCTCAGGGATCGAAACCTAAGTCTTCATTGAAGTCTGGCCGGCCTTCCAAGGGTATATCCTTCTAAGCATCGAGATGCCTTGGGCGTTGCCCTGGAGGGGGACACACTGGCCAAACAACCACAGCGGTAGGACCTTTACTCCAAAGCCTTAGTGGGGTCCCAGGATGCTCTCAAGGCCTCCACCTGTGGAGAGCTCCTAGTGCCATGCTCAGGGATCGTGGCCAGCAATTCCAGTTCCAATATCCAAGCATCAGCAAGCTCCATGGATCAATGTATCCTGGCCATCAAGTGGAACTTAGCAACCTTACTGGCAGTCTCAGTACCAGTAAAACCTCTACAGTCGAATCCATAGGCATCGGTACCGGCTCCGGTACAGACAAAATCTGCATCTACTTTTTTGCCTCTTACCACACTACTGCCTATGCCAGCCCTTGAATCCATTTCCGGTACCGAGGTTCCGACACTGCAAGCCTCAACTACTGGGTTTGATCAGTACTGAGTACATGCAGAGCGGGAACACCCTGCCCGTTGATACTTTGAGTTTTCGGATTCCGATTTGTCCCATGATGTATCGGCCGATACCCGGGAGATGAGAACTTATCTTGGAAGACCCATCTCCGTCTCCACAATGTCGCATGTCCCCTCCAGAGGGCATGTCTTTTCAAGACTTTTTTCACAATATTGCTCGGGGTCTGTCCATAACAGTGACATCTGAGAAAGAGCCTAGGGCTGAAGAACTTGAAATTCTTCAGTACCCTACAGCCCCAAAGGAGGCTGCTATGCTCTCTATATATTGCATACTTCATGACCTTATGCTTCAGATGTGGGATACACCCCTTACCATCTCTCCCCATACCCGACAACTCGATACCCTGTACCGGAGTGTCTCAGTCTTGAAAAGACACAATTGCCACACCATTACATGGTAGTGGAATTGGCAATGCATTAAATAAAGAATGCTGAGACACATTTCTTGAATCCTCCAGGTAGGGAATCAAGAACCCTCGACACCTTTGGTCGACATTGTTTTCAGGCCTCCATGTTATCGGCCAGGATTAGTTTCTACATATTCTATATGGGTATGGTCCTTAGAGAGGTGGTTAAGAATTTGGAGTTAATGGCTTCTCTTCTCCCAGAGCAGATTATCTCACCCTTGTAAAGTGTGCTCAGAGTGTTTCAAAGATTTTGTTAACAGGGCAACTTTTGAATGTTTTGAGTGCATCAGCAGAATTTCATCCATCTGCATCAGTGCATGCAGGATTGCTTGGCTCCAAGCATCAGATCTTGAACAATGGGTCAAGATAAGCTGGGTAATATCCCTTGCACCAGTGGAAACCTTTTTGGCAAGGATTGGCAGGGCAAGGCCTCTCTATTAGAATCCGAGAACACCACTCTTAATAGGCTATCTAGATCTACTGCCATCCCAGCTAGGAAAAAAACTGCAAAGAAAGCTTTTTTCAATAAGAGAAGTACTATCCTTTTATAACTGTATAAATACCTTGTTCACATGTTCACGTTTATTATGTTAAATGTAATAATATGTTAAATGCAATATGTTAAATACTGTTCCATGTATGATGTTGTTACCTTGTAAATCATGCTGATCTTGAATAGTGCGGTATAAAACCAAATAAATAAATAAATACATCCCTGCTGTACAGTGTCAACACCATGCTCCACAGAAGGGGCAGCAACCATCAAAGCAGCAAAAGAAGGCTCAGACTCCTAAGTCACAGCCACCTCAGCAGACCCAGCCTCTTCAGGGTCCTTGACTCTTTTCTAGAGAACATAACTGTTCTGCCTCTGGAGATTCCAGATCCCATCCACATCCCTGGCAGACTGTCACTTTGCCCACAGGGACATCTTATCACATCAGAGCAGTGGACACTGTCCATAGTATGGAAGGCGTACAAGCTTCATCTATGAAGTCTACCCCTGGACTCCTCCAAGAGAGTCCCCCTCTCAGCCCCCTCTCACTTCTCTGTTGCTGCAAGAAGTCACCTCCCTTCTCTTTCAGGGTACAATAGAGGAGTTTCCTCCATCCCAGCAAGGAATGGGCTTTTATTCTCCATACTTTCTCATTCCAAAGAAAACAGGAGGGTACAGGCCCAATCTGGACCTCAGAGAACTAAACAAGTACCTATTAAGGGAGAAGTTCAAAATGATCTCCCAAGGGGCCCTTCTCCCCTATCTCCAGACTCAGGATTGGCTCTGTTCTCTAGATCTAAAGAAGGCATATACTCACATACTTGTTCACTCACAGCACAGAAAGTTCCTGCGCTTCATGTTCCAAGGGAGACATTATCAATACAGGGTCCTGCCTTTAGGCCTCTCCTCTGCCCCAAGAGTCTTCACAAAATGCATGGCAGTAGTAGCCACAATCCTAAGGACTCTCAGGATATTTCTCTTCCCTTACTTAGACAAATGGTTCATTCAAGCAAACACCTCTCTAGAGGCCAGTCTTTCTCTCTTGCATATCATGCAGGTGCTGCAACACTTGGGATTTGTAATAAATCTTCTAAAGTCCCAACTCTTCACCTCTCAAGCTCTAGAGTTTATAGGGGATCTCCTAGACACTCAGCAAAGACATTTCTGCCCCAACTCCGCTGCACTCGGCTCAATCAGTTGGCATCTCAGGCATGCCTCAAGAACTTTCTCACTGCTCAAGAAATGCTACAACTTTTATTTTATTTATTTATTTAACAAAAAAATGTATACTGAAATTTCCAAGGATCAATTGTAGTTTACATGGAACAGCAGTTTTGAGAAGTACAACTGGTACATGCTCAATTACATGGAACAGCAAGTAACTATAAACATGGTGATGATAAAACTATCATCTGAACAACCTCTGGGTCATATGGCATCAACAGTGCATGTTGTTCCATATGCTTGTCTACATATGCATGCAGCTCAGTGGGCACGGGCTTCCCAGTGATCTCAGCATTGGATTGCCTGGGAGACAAAATAATGGTCTCTACCTGCCTAATCTCATCTCTCCAGTGGTGGCAATCCCCAGAAAACCTCCTGGTAGGGTGACCTTTTCAGATGCCAGCACATCAAAGTACCCTGATGTCAGATGCATCTAAATTGGGCTGGGGAGCTCATCTGGACACTCTCTCCACTCAGGGGCTCTGGTCTCATCAGGAGTCACAACGTCACATAAATCTGCTGGAGCTCAGAGCCATTCACAATGCTCTAAAAGTGTTCCAGGACTGTCTTCTATTCCACACAGTTCTAGTCCAGATAGACCAGTGGTTCTCAGTCTTTTTTGTACCGTGACCCCTTTTACCATTGGTCAACTTGTGATGACCCCCAATGATAAAATCAAATGCGTCTCCCTTCCTTTACCGTTAACGCATTGTCGCTGTAATCATTTGTTGAATTATTAATATATTATAGGCCTTTGCAATATGTTTTTATTTATAAAATGTACTTATTTAAACCACAATAATTAATCACAATAACAAGTAACAATATTTGATTTCAAAATTATTATGATTTTATAGTCAAATCACTAATATGAAATAAAATAATTTTTTCTACCTTTGTTGTCTGACCAATTTATTCTCTGATCATGCTGGTCCTGATCTGAGGCTTCTGCTTTCCTGTCTTCTCTTAGCTCTCTTTCTCTGGTCTATGGTCCATCTGCCATTTCTTATCTCTTCTTTCGTTTTCTTCACTTCTTTCCATCAGCCTATTTCCAGTCCCAGTAACCCCTCCCCAGTATCAGCCTCTTTCCAGTCCTCACTCCCAGTACCTTCCAATGTCAACTTGCATTCCCATGACTGCCACTGGTGTCCATTCCCTTCCAGTCCTCCTCCTTCCCCACTGACCAGTCCCTTCTAGTACAAATACCATAACAGCCCCTCTCAGATCCACACCCTTCCAGTTCCATTCTCCCATCCCCTCGTATCAGCCCATTTGTAGCCTTAGCCCCCAGTTTTCTTCCAGGGCCAGCTGCTCTATCCTCCCCTCCACACAATCAGCCCATTCCCAGTCAAAGCCCCCCAATCAGCTCGCTTCCAGTGCTAATTCCCCCTCAACCCCATTACCAGTGCTAGCCTCCCCTAATCAGCTCATTTCCAGTCCTAGCCCCCCCCAACCCCATTCCCAGTTCTAGCCTTCCCTAATCAACCCATTACCAGTCCTAGCTCCCCCATCTGCCCATTACCAGTGCTAGCTCCCCCATCAGCCCATTATAATCCTAACCTGCACTGTCTCTCGCCTCTGTCCAGCATTTATCCCGACTGTCCAGTATGTCCCCTTGTCTCTCCCCTTTGTCCATGGCAGCCCCCCTCCCCCTCCCTCCATCCATCCATATCAGCCCCCTCCCTCCATCCCTCCATGTCAGCCCCATCCCTCCCTCCCTCCATCCATGTCAGTCCCCCTCCCTCCATCCCTCCATCCATTTAATCCCCCCTTCCTCCTTCCTTCCATATCAGCCCCCTCCCTCCCTCTAACCCTGTCAGCCCTCCTCCCTCCCTCCATCCATCCATATCAGCTCCATCCATCCATGTCAGCCCCCTCTGTCCATGTCAGCCCCACTCCCTCCATCCATCCATATCAGTTCCCTCCCTCCATGTCAGCCCCATCCCTCCCTCCATCCCTCCCTCCATGTGAGCCTCCCTTCATCCATCCATCCATATCAGCTCCCTCCCTCCATGTCAGCACCTCCTCCCTCCATCCCTCCATGTCAGCCTCCCTCTGTCCATGTCAGCCCCCTCCCTCCATCCATCCATATCATCCCCCTCCCTCCCCTGTCCATGTCAGCCCCCCCCCCCCCCGTTGATGTCAGCCATGTTGCAGGTTCCCTGCCCCCTCATCATCTCTCCCCATGTCTGCTTCCCTTCTAATGCAGCCGTGGATCCCTGCCTCTTAGGGAACCGCGGCTGTGCCTGTAAAATCGTTGCGGAGCCTGTCTCTCGACGGGCTCCGTGAAGCATTGTCCCGCGTCCAAAGGAAGTTCTTTACCACTTCCTTTGGAGGCGGAACAATGCTGAATGGAGCCCATCGAGAGACAGGGAGGCTTCGCAACGATTTTACAGGCACAGCCATGGTTCCCTAAGAGGCAGGGAGCCGCGGCTGCATCAGAAGGAAGGGGGTGAGTTTGCTGCTGCTGAGAAGCAGACTCGACAGCGGCAGCAACTTGTGCGCATTTTAAATTTTTTTTAAACTTGGTGGAGATGAGGCGACCCCCGCTAAATCCTGTGGCGACCCCCGTGGGGGTCGCGACCTACAGGTTGAGAACCACTGAGATAGACAATAAAGTACCCATGCTCTACTTTTATTTCAGCTACAAACTCAACTGAGGAGGGAGAGCTGGAAAGGTGGGAAGGCAGCTATGCAGGTGCAGTGGGATGCTCCCAAAGGCTTTCCTATTGGACACTGGGGAGTGTTCTCGCACAGGCTCTGTCGGTACCTATGTCACTGATATGTGTAGACTACATTCTATATGTGAAGACTAAATTCCTGCTGTTCCCGGAGATCACCTGTCACAGGTGATTAACTATGCTTTATTGGAGAATGTCAAGGAATACCAAAACACCCACTCCTCTCTGACAAGGCCAATCGGGCCTGACAAAAGAATCCACCACCAGACATTAAAAGCAGCAGCACAGCAGCCAGAACAGCCTCTTCAGCCCTGCTCCTGCACCCGATCGGCAGCATCGAGTGAGAGCAGGAAGATAAGCTCCTCCCCACTCCCCTCTGACAAGGCCAATCAGGCCCTCCTCTAGGCCATATTTACTTAGAGTTCCAGGCGTGCCGACGCCTATTGTGCCGATGCCTGTGGGCCTCACCCGAGGGACCTTTGGCGTGGCTCTTAGGCATGAACTACAGAACTACAGACCCAAGAATCTAACCATGACTACAACAAAGGTATGCTATTCTAATCTGTAATAATTCATTTACTGCCTAAAAAAACACACCTTCTCAATACTGTAAGTAGGCTAGACACAAAAGTGTAGCCATAACAGCTTCATTGATATATGAACCTCTGTACCCCACCTAACTAAAATCAAAGGATAGATATCAATTGTACCAAGCTATTTCCAATGTATAGAACTGCAACAATTCTGCTACAATACTGTTACAAGAAATTGCAACAATACTGCTAAATTTAAACACTGTTCTCTGCTACATTGTACCCATCAAACCGTAACTATCTGGTCTCACAGCATTAGACACCCACAGGAACACACTAAACCCCACATTGATAAGCCAATTCCCTCATCTCCTACTCTGTTTGCTCACTCAACTCTCCCAGAATAGATATCCACTCCACAAAACACACAACCCTATGGACCCACATTCTAACCCTCTACATGGTCTCAGCCCTCCTATCAAATGCCCTCTAACTGAACCAGAACACAGCAAATCACATACCAATAATTCTACTCACACAGAACACCCCTCAGTTCCAACTCCTGGCACTACTCCACTCACATCAAGCCCACCGGAAATGTAGACTCACATCTATCAGTCTAGGATCCCTCACCCTCACACAACACACAGATCTGATCTCCCCTCCACTAATGTGCGCCCTGATCAATACACGTTCAGCCAGGAATAAGATCCTACTAATTACGGACCTCATAATTGATCACAGCCTTGACATATTCTGTATCACAGAGACCTGGTTTCATGATACAGACTCCGTCCTTATAAACCAACTCTGTCCCTCCACCCATTCAGTCTACAACAGTATAAGACCAACTAGCAGAGGTGGCGGAGTTTCAGTACCAGCAAAGAAAGAACTAAACTTCACCTTTGAATCCACTTCAACTCAAGGCATAGTTCTACTCAAAATATCTAACAACACACTCACCATATGCCTAATTTATAGAGCACCTCGATCAGGCAGTCTAGACCTTTCCTCAATACACAAATCTGTTTGCACCCCACAAACCACTACACCCCCCCTCATCTTAGGTGACTTCAACCTCTCATAAACTCCACAAAAACACGCAGCCTCCTTCTTTAAAGCCATGGAAACCCTACACATTATCCAGATCCTCAACTCACCTACTCGCAACAAGGGTAACACCTTAGACCTGATATTCGTTCCACACAACATGACAACCAACTCACACATACCACATACCATCATACCAGTTCCATGGTCAGACCATTCCTTAATACTATTCTCTCTTCCACTTAACCACAAGAAAAACAGTACTCCTCCCCATCCTCGCAGACTCGTAAATTCAGACCATTTTATGTTGACCTAATTCTAAAACAAGTAATACCCCAGCTTGAATCAACCCTCGATGATGAGGTCAACCTAGATACTCAAATCAACAGATGAAACACCATCCTGACCACAGTGGCACAAGTAACCCCCAAAACACATACTCTGAAACACCGCAAAAGAGCAGCATGGTACTCTACATCCCTACATAATCTAAAAACAGAACTCTGACAGCTTGAACACCACTGGCATCGCCAACGCAACCCATCCAATCTCACCTCCTACACCGAAAACCTCCGCACCTACTGCAATGAAACCCTAAAACAGAAAAGAGAATATAATGAGAACATAATCCTGCGATCCATAAATAAACCTAGGGAACTATTCTCCATAGCCAAAACTCTTCTAAAAGATACACCAAACCAAAAATTGGGAGACAAAATCTCCCCTCAAACCATAGCAGGCCACCTTTGCTTCAAATACACCTCTCCCTCATCCAACACCAGCGTCCATACACATGTTCAAACCCCCAAGATAACCCCCACAAACAAGATGGAACCAGTTTGACCTTTCATCCTTTAAAAACCTAATAGATATAATTAAAAACCTTAACACCACTACCTCTGCTCTAGATCCATGCCCAGTCACATGGATTAAAAACGCAAAATAAACACTAAGCCTCTTCATTCAATCTATGGTCACAACCTCCCTGAAAACTGGTATTATGGCCACCCCACTGAAAAACAGCTCCATCCGCTCTATCCTGAAAGGAAACAAACTCGACCCCACCTCACCAGCATCCTACAGGCTGATCTCAAGTATCCCCCTATTAGCAAAAATAACTGAAAAAGCTGTACAAAACTAGCTTCAAAACTTCATCGATGATCACGCCCCCTCGATCTCTTCCATCATGGTTTCAAAAAGAATCATGGTGTGGAAACCTTGATCACTTCCCTCCTCGACTCAATAACATACACCCAATCCCCCAACCAAAGATGCACTCTAACCTTCCTCGACATATCCTCAGCCTTTGATTCGCTCCCCCATAGACATCTCCTTGACAGACTCTATGACATAGGCCTCAGAGACACAACACTAAACTGGTTCATTTCATACCTTGAAAATAGAACACGAGTACGAATTGGCAACAAAACCTCCCAACCCTTCATCCTTCCTCAAGGAGACCCTCCAAGGCTCCAGCCTCTCAGCACTCCTCTTTAACATCCTTCTCCAACCTATATGCAAAATATTCCAAGAATACCACTTACAGTATCAACTTTACGCCGATGACATAATGTTCTTTGCCCCCTTTAACATATCTAAGCCAAACCTCACCAACATCAGCAACTACTTCTCCAAAATAAGACAGTGGCTCTACCACCACAACCTTATAACTAATCAATCCAAAACAGAAGCCATCCAAACCTCCTCCAACCCATCCTTTGTCCCCCCACCCTCTATTCTCCTTAGAGACCTCACAATCACAGTAAAGACACAAATCAAATACCTAGGCCTAATACCTAGGCCTAATTCCTTTCATGAACAGATAAAAAGAGCAACCAATTCCATTTACTTCAAGTTACGAACACTAAGGAACCTCCGTCCATTACTAAACCCAGACTCCTTTTGAACTGTCTGCCAGGCCCTTACTACCTCAACCCTTGGTTACTGTAACCTTATATGGTCTCCCAAAATACACCCTCCACCCCCTCCAGATGGTGCAAAATACCCTGGCGCATCTAATAATGCACTCACCACAACATGCACACATCACCCCCATCCTAAAGGACCTTCACTGGCTCCCCATACATGCTAGGATAAAATTTAAAATCATCACCTTAATTCACAAAGTTCTTCACAATGAATCTGCCTCATGCTTACTCTCACTAGTCTCAAAACTAAACTCTTCCAGACCATGTTGATCCAACACAGTAAACATTCTCAGCATCGCAACACAAAGGAAAAAATGCACCCAATCCACTTGCAATCGTGTCTTCTCCCTCTACGCCTCCTCTATATGGAATGCCCTTCCCTCCCCTCCCCCGGCCTAAGAGGCTGTAATGGCCATACAGAATTCTGTAAAATGTTCAAAACCTTCCTTTTCTCAGAATACTACCCACTATCCCCTTAAATCCCACTACCCCTTCCTACCCCTAATTAACCCCCATCAAACCAGCAAAATCCCCCTCTCCCCCTCCATCCCCCTAACTACATACCCCTTTTCCAACCCCTCTAATTAATGTAAATAGTTCTGTTTAAATGTTCAACCATTGTTCTATGTAAAACATCTGTAACCACACTGTTGTTTTGTTCATTGTAAACCGTTTTGAACTGAAGAAAAATGGTATATAATAAAATGTTAAATAAATGAAACACTTGACACGGCTGTGTTTCGGCAAAGTCTTAGGGGTACAATTCTAAATAAAACATATATCAACAGATTAGAACATTGTTACATGACTAATCATATGTAATAAAATTATTAAAAATAACAAAACATAACAAAGAAGTTTTAACAAAAAATAAAAGCAGAGTACATTCAGATCATATAAATGGGGTAATTCCTACTCTAAAAGCAGCATGCATGGAAACTTAAGATAATGATGATGTGAAACCAAGTATGGCTGTGGTCAACATTATTGGCAACCTTGCATTGCAGGTATGTTGTGTATAATATCTTGAGAAATTATTGGAAATATTCCAAATGTATGTCATCATAATATTTTAGTAGTATATTCAAAGCTATACAACAACAACAACAACAACAAAATGTCTGTGCAACTTAGATGTAGTAATTTCTGAGAAAAAAAATCAAAATATGACCTGGAGAGGATTAATGGCACCCTTAATTAATATTTGGTTGTACAAGCCTTGGCAATGACAGCCTCCAAATGTTTCTTGTAGCCATCTATAAGTTTTGTACATCTATTTGCTGGTTGTTTCTCCCACTCTTCAGCTGTGCTTTATTCCAACTCATGAATGTTTCCAGGATTCCTTTAACCAATGGCAGATTTCAGCTCTTTCCAAAGATTCTCAATTGGACTGAGATCAGGACTCATTGCTGGCTAGTTTAAAACAGTCTATTTGTTCCTTTTTAGCCATTCTTTTGTACTTTTGGATATATGTTTTGGGTCATTGTCAGAAAAATTGATCAGTTTAAAATAAAAAATCAGACTGAGGGCACACAAGCAAAAATGTCACCATTGTTGCTCAAATGTGCTGCAAGGAAACATCCAATCTGGTTAAGAACATAAGATATGCCATACTCGGTCAGACCAAGGTCCATCAAGCCCAGTATCCTGTTTCCAACAGTAGCCAATCTAAGTAATACATACCTAGCAGTATCCCCAAAGGACACAGGCTCCACAATGCTTGTATTGGGTCAAGCATTGAGATCCTTGGTCCCTTTTTAATAATGGCTTATGGACCTTTCCTCCAGGAACTTGTCCAAACCTTTTTTAAACCCAGCTACACTAACAGCTCTTACTACATCCTCTGGTAACAAATTCCAGAGTTTGATTACACATTGAGTGAAAAAATATTTTCTCTTATTTGTCTTAAATAGTTTACCCTGTAGCTTCATTACATGTCCCCTAGTCTTCCTGTATTCTGATAGCGTAAACAATCGATCTACGTTTACCCGTTCCACTCCATTCATTAATTTATAGACCTCTCTCATATCTCCCCTCAGCCATCTCTTTTCCAGGTTGAAGAGCCCTAACCTTTGTAGCCTCTCTAAATAGGAGTAGCCTTCCATCCCCTTTACCATTTTGGTGGCTCTTCTCTGTACCTTTTCTAATAACGCTATATCCTTTTTAAGATACAGCGACCAGAATTGCACACAATATTCAAGGTGCGGTCGTAGCATGGAATGATACAGAGGCATTATAATATCCTTTGTTTTATTTTCCATTCCTTTCCTTATGATACCTAGCATTCTATTTGCTTTCTTGGCCGCTGCTGCACAGTGGGCAGAGGGTTTTAAAATGTTATCCACGATGACTCCTAAATCTTTTTCCTGGGTGGTGGTTCCTAATGTGGAACCTTGCATCGTGTAACCATAGTGTGGGTTGTTCTTTCCTAGGTGCATAACTTTGCATTGTCCACATTGAATTTCATCTGTCATTTAGATGCTCAGTCTTCCAAGTTATCCAGATCCTCCTGCAGCTTTCCACAGTCCTCTTGCATTTTAACAACTTTAAACAGTTTTGTGTCATCTGCAAATTTGATAACCTCACTAGTTATTCCCTTTTCCAGATCATTTATGAATATGTCAAAAGGTAGCGGACCCAGTACAGATCCCTGGGGTACTCCACTATTCACCTTTTTCCATTGGGAAAATTGGCCATTTAGCCCTACACTCTGCTTTCTATCTTTTAACCAGTTCCTGATCCACAATAGTACACTGCCTCCTATCCCATGACTTTTTAGTTTTGCCAAAAGTCTCTGATGAGGGACCTTGTCAAAGACTTTCTGAAAGTCCAGATACACTATATCAACTGACTCACCTTTGTCTACCTGTTTATTCACAACTTCAAAAAAAACATATCAGATTAGTAAAACAAGATCTTCCTTGTCTAAAGCCATGTTGGGTGTCTCCCATTAGGCCATGACTATCTACATGCTGTGTAATTTTGTTCTTTATAATGGTTTCTACCATTTTCCCCGGTACAGACATCAGGCTCACTGGTCTGTAATTTCCCGGATCACCCCTGGAACCCTTTTTAAAAATTGGTGTTACATTGGTGACCCTACAATCCTCAGGTATTATAGATGATTTTAATGAAAGTTCATAGATTACTAATAGCAGGTCTGCAATCTCATATTTCAGTTCTTTCAAAACTCTTGGATGTATACTATCCGGTTCAGGTGATTTGCTGCTATTCAGTTTATCAAATAGTTGTAATACATCTTCCCGGTATAGCGATATTTCTCTCAATTCCTCTGCAGTATCGCCTTTAAATACCACTTCAGTCTTGGGTAACACCCCTACATCTTCCTCAGTAAAGATCAAAGCAAAGAATTCATTCAGTCTCTCCGCTATAGCCTTGTCTCCTCTTACTGCCCCTTTTACCCCTCTATCATCTAATGGTCCAATTGACTCTCTCACAGGCCTTTTGATATGAATGTACTTGAAAGCGTCTTTATTTCATGTTTTTGCTTCCGTAGCAAGTTCCTTCTCAAATTCTCGCTTTGCCTGCCTTATCAATGCTTTGCATTTAACTTGCCAGTGCTTGTGCTGTTTCCAGTTTACGTCGTTTGGCTCTTTTTTATATTTCCTGAAAGATGCTTTTTTGGCAGCAACAGCCTCTCTGACCTCACCTTTAAACCATGCTGGCAGTTTTTTGGACTTTCTTCCACTTTTCTTAATGCGTGGAATACAGCTTGTCTGGGCTTCCAGGATAGTATTTTTAAACAACACCAAGCTTGATGTAAGTCTTTAACCTTTGCAACCACTCCTTTTAGTTTTTTCTTAACTATATTCCTCATTTTATCATAGTCTCCCTTTCGAAAGTTAAAAGGTAGTACTGTAGATTTCTTTACTATCCCTCCTCCACTAATTAAATCAAACACGATCATGCTATTTTCACTATTGCCAAATGGTCCCAACACCCTTATTTCTTGCACCAGATCTGGTGTTCCACTAAGGACTAGGTCCAGTATGGCTTCCCCTCTGGTTGGTTCATGAACCAGCTGCTCCAAGAAAGTCATTTATTTCATCTAGAAACTTTATCTCCCTAGCATGTCCTGCCGTGACACTGACGCAGTCGATACCGGGGTAATTGAAATCACTAAATCGGTTAAAGACATTAATTGATTTATGCTTTATGATTTGCATATTTAATTTAATTTAATTTTCTTTTATCTTAGTCAAATACAATGACGTTCCTTAAAAGGAATAAAAACCAAGCATCAAACACACATCAGAAGAAATGATCATCTCAGGGAAAACGATTCTTATGTGATGGTGTAAAACCTTCTGCATCACATAAGAATCATTTTCCCTGAGATGATCATTTCTTCTGATGTGTGTTTGATGCTTGGTTTTTATTCCTTTTAAGGAATGTCATTGTCTCCATAGCAACATTTTTGGCACCAAACCCTTGCTTTTTAAATGGCTGCTGTCCCTCTTCTGGTGTTTTAGTCATCGGATTGCTGATACTGTATGGGGTGAGTCCTTGTGTTTGACTAAGTTCCGTTCAAGCTGAAATGGTTTTTATGTTCTTTTTACATGGATTTGTTGAGATGAGTTAATAAATATTTTTCTGTTTTTGTGTCTACCATATGGCTTATTTTTCAAGTCTGAGACTTTTTAAGATTAAGGTCATTTTCAGTAGCCATTTTGATTCTTCCTAAACAGTCCGTTTGCTGACTTTCTATTTTTGGCATAGGAACATTACTTTATTGCCCTCGGTGAATTCTTTTTACTTTTATTTATTTCTATTTTAATGTGTGTATGAACTATGTCCACCGTTTTCAGTGCAAATCACCCCATATGTATGTCATTCTTGTATGGAGGCATGGTGTTTTGTATTGTCCTTCTTCTTTTAAATAAAAAAAGGGTATTTATCTTTCTTTTACATGTTTGGCACAGCACTAATCCATAGGATTGGTTTTAGCCTCTCAACCAAAGTGGAGTAAGCTATTGATTGAGTGATCCTATGGCACAGTGAGTGTTTATTTCCTGTACCCCCTCCCTTTCCTCTGATGGTCCTTTCATGGTTCATTATGATTGTTTTGAATAGATTACTAATTTTGTCCCTCCCATAGTCCTTGGATTCCCTAAATTATGTGTAGATCCTCATGCAGCTTTTTATTTGTATTACTTGCATGTCTTTTGTTGCATTTTAAGATACATTTTAGTAGTTTGCATTATTAAGATTCTTTTTTTTCAAATGAGTATATTACAACTTTATTGTTTATCATTATAATTATATTTCATTCAGGTTTTTAATTCCTCCCTATCTCTTGCTTTTTTATGTGTTTTATGTTTAAACATTATTATTTATCTTATTTTTAAGATTTCATGTTCTTTTCTTTGGAGGTTGTTTCCCATGATGAAGGTTTCAAGCTGAAATGCGGCCATATTGGGGGCCTAATAAAGAATGTTTGGTTCTACAACGGGATTTAAGGGGTTTTATTATCCATCCTCACGTTACTCCTTTGCCTGTGTCCCTTTCCAAGTGTGTGTGCTTTTGCTCTTGTATCCCCTATCTAGGCTGCCCTTCTATATCAACTGCAATAGTCTCCTTTTTCCCTTTAGAGATCTTCTGTGTTTGTCCCATGCTTTCTTGAATTCAGATACTGTCCTCGTGTCCACCACCTCTACTGGGAGACTATTCCCTGCATTGTATCACTCTTTCTGTGAGGAAATATTTCCACATATTACTCCTGAGTCTATCCCCTTTCACCAGGGGCGGCCCAAGGGGGATGCGGGGCCATGTGCGGAGACTCGGTGTGGGGCCTCATTTGCATAAGTGGCCTTATTTGCATAAATATTTGCATAATACTAACATACACTAACTTTTAGTAAACATGTCTCTTAATGAGTGTATGGATAAAGACAGACTAAAAGATTTCTACATTACTATAATCCAGTGCCAACCGCCAGGCACATTAGGAACTACTACAAACACTGCCCATTTAGAACCCATAGCAAACCCGCCGTATCCTAACAGCACTACCAGGACTCACAAAGCACCATACCCTACCTATCAAAAGGCAACACTGCAAATATTAAACCAATACATTTCAGAGAACAATACATGACCTACTGGGGAAAAAGAACAAGTGGCAATGTCTAATAGAAATTACATAAACAGAATACCTCAGCTCAGTTACACATGCACAACATAGACCATCACCAAACAAGGAATCACAATTTAGAAACAGGAAGGCAATAATTAAACTGGGAACCCCAAAAGCCAAACTTGGAATGTACAACAACACTGTAGAAATAAAACTATAAATTAATTTCCTCTTGTACCAAACAAAGCACAGACGTTAATGATGCACATTTCCCAGAGCTTTCATATTCCAGGTAATAGATTCAAAATAAAGAGATATCTTTCTACCTTTTGTGCATTTTTTTTCAGTTGCAATTGCTCCAGCCACTTTCTTCTGGATCCTTCATGTTTTCTGCTAACTCTCCATCATCTGCTGTCCATTTGTCCTTTCTTCTCTCTTCTAGTTTTTTTTTTTTCCATTCTCTCTCTCTACATCTGCTTTAACATACTAATCTTTCTCCTTTTGCTCTTTCCACATTCCTATTTCATCCACTCAAATTGTACCCCTCCATCCTCAATCCCCACTTACTCTCCCAATACCCGGCCAATTGTAGATTTTTTATCCCTCCCACACAAAATATTTTTCCCCTCTCCATTTTACTCTCCCAGCCCCATCCCATTCTAATCCTCCCCCAACATCAGCTCCCTTCTAGTTACAGCCTCACCCAATATCCATTCCCTTCTAGTCCCTGCATCAGCCCATTTCCAGTCCTAGCCCCCCATCAGCCCATTTCCAGTCCTAGCAACACCCCAACCCAATACCAGTCCTAGCCCCCCCATCAACCCACTTCCAGTCCTAACCCCCCATCAGCCCACTTTCAGTCAGCCCCCCATAGCCCATTGCCAGTCCTAACCCCCCCCCATCAGCCCACAGCCCATTACCAGTCCTAACCCCATCAGCCCACCTCAAGTCCTAACCCCTCCCCATCAGCCCATTTCCTGTCCTAGCCCCCCATAGCCCATTATCAGTCCTAACCCCATCAGCCCTCCTCCAGTGTTAACCCCCCATCAGCCCATTTCCAGTCCTAGCCCCCCCATAGCCCATTAACAGTCCTAACCCCCCCCAACAGCCCACAGCCCATTACCAGTCCTAACCCCATCAGCCCACCTCCAGTCTTAATCCCCCCAGCCCATTTCCAGTCCTAGCAACCCCCCCAACCCATTACCAGTCCTAGCCCCCCATAGCCCACTCCCAGTCCTAATCCCCATCACCCAATTTTCAGTTTAAGCCCCCCATACCCCATTACCAGTCCTAACCTCCCCATCAGCCCACTCCCAGTCCTAATCCCACCAGCCCATTTCCAGTCCTAATCCCCCATCACCCAATTTTTAGTTTAAGCCCCCCCATAGCCAATTACCAGTCCTAACCCCCCATCAACCCACTTCCACTCCTAATCCCATCAGCCCATATAAAGACTTAGCTCCCCCATAGCCCATCACCACTCCTAACCCCCCATAGCCCCCCCATAGCCCATCACCACTCCTACGCCCCCCATAGCCCATCACCACTCCTAACCCCCCCCCCCCCCAGCCCAGCCCAGCCCAGAGAAAAGTTTTTTTAAAAAAGCTGTCTTCTCCCGCTGCCGGGGCCGCCACGGCAGTATCGAGTGTGCCACGGGGCCCCCCCTGCCCAGAAGAGCCTGCCCTCCCCCGTATCACCTATCTTCGTAGCTGCAGTCACACGCTCCGGCTTTCAGAGTGCGAAGGGACAGGTTTCCCTTTCGCGGCTCTGTTAAGCCCGCGGGGGCTGATGGGAACTTCCCATCAGCCCCCACGGGCTTAACAGAGCAGCGAGGGAGAAACTCTCCCCTCGTGCTCTGAAAGCCGGCGCGTCTGACTGCAGCTACGAAGAGAGGTGATACGGGGAGGGCAGGCTCTGCTGGGCAGGGGGGGGCCCCGCGGCACACTTGATTCTGCCGCGGCGGCCCCGGCAGCGGGAGAAGACAGCTTTTTTTTTTTTTAATTTTACTTTAGGATCAGAATGTTTTTTGCGCGGGGCCCCCTGAAACGCAGGGCCCTGTGCAAAAAACATTCTCGCTCAATGGACGGGCCGGCCCTGCCTTTCACCCTCATCCTGTGTCCCCCTCGTAGCAGATCTTGCTTTCAATTGTTCTCCTCTTGTGCATTTATGCCACGGAGGTATTTAAATGTCTCTATCATATCTCTTCTATCTCGCCTTTTCTCTAAAGTATACATATTAAGTTCTTTAAATCTATCCTCATATGCTTCATAATGAAGACCACTAATCATTTTAGTAGGGACTCTCTTCACAGACTCCATCCTGTTTATATCCTTTTGAAGGTGTGGTCTCCAGAATTGCACACAATACTCTAAATGGAGTCACACCAGAGACTTATACAGAGGCACTATCACCTTCTTTTTTTCTGCTGGCCATTCTTATCCCTATGCACACAAGCATCCTTCTGGTTTCACTATCACCTTTTCTACCTGTTTAGCCACTTTAAGAATATCAGAATCAATCACTCCCTGGACCCGCTCTCTTTCGTGGACAGAGGTATTTTGTCCCCTGTACTGTACTGCTCCTTTGGATTTTTGCAGTCCAAATGCTTGACCCTGCATTTTTTAGCATTAAATTTCAGCTGCCAAATTCTTCACCATTCTTCAAGCTTAGCTAGATCCCTCCTCATGTTATCTACTACTTCTGGGTGTCTATTCTTGCAGATTTTCGTATCATCCACAAACAAACAAACCTTACCCCACAGCCCTTCTGCAATATCGCTAACAAAGATGTTAAAAATAATCGGACCAAGGACAGATCACTGTGGCACACCACTGGCAATCTCCTTCTCCTCACAGTGTGCTCCATTTACCTGTTCCCTTTGTTGCCTTTAACTCAACCAGTTTCTAACCAAATAAGTAACTTTAGGGTCCATCCCTAAGGTGCTCAGTTTGTTTATAAGTCGCCTGTGCAGAACAGTGTCAAAGGCTTTACTGAAATTTAAATACACCACATCTAGGGCTCTCCCTTGGTCTAACTCCCTGGTCACCCAGTCACAAAAATTGGTCAAATTGTCTGACAAGACCTGCCTCTGGTGAATTCATTCTGCCTTTGATCCTGCAATCCATTGGACTCCAGAAACCTCACTATTTTCTCTTTTAGTCAGCTTTCCAATAATTTACTAAACACAGAGGTTAGACTAACCAGCCTGTAGTTCTCAATGTCATCTTTATGGCCACTTTTGTGTAAATGGACCACAAGTGCCTTTCTCCAGTCCTCTGGCACCACTCCCGGCACCAAAGAGGCATTGTAAAGGTAAGACAATGGAGCCACTAGAATGTCCCCAAGTTTCCTCAGTATTCTTGAATGTATCCCATCTGGACCCATGGCTTTTTCTACTTTTAGTTTAGCTAGTTCCTTATGAACACAGTCTTCTAAAAATGGTTTGAGATCCATGTCACTTCTGTTCCTGTTTGTGGGTGTTTTCTGAAGTCCTGCTCCTGGCCCTACATCTGTGAACACAGAACAGAAATATTTGCTAAGCAATTCTGCTTTATCCAGATCAGTTTCTGCATATTCCTCCCCTGCACCTTGGAGTCTGACAATACTACATTTGCCCTTCCTCCTCTTACTAACATAACTGAAAAATGTCTTATCCCCACATTTTATTGCATTGGCTATTTCTTTTTCTTTTTGAACATTTGCTTTCCTGACTATTTTGCGAGCTTCTCTAGGTTTTTCTAAGTATAGATGCCTGTCTTCCTCTCTCTATGATCTCTTGTATTTTATAAAGGCCTCCCTCTTTTTCTTCACCTTATCAGTTACTTCTTTTGAGAACCATAGCTGCCTCCTTTTCTTTTTACATTTATTTACTTTTCTAACCAAAAGGTTTGTTGCCCTTAAAATATCCCCTTTCAGTTTTGCCAACTGTTTTATTACATCCCCCAGCTGTTCCCATCCCACTATTGACTCCTTAAGGTATTGTCCCATCTTGTCAAAATTACATAAGAACATAAGATATGCCATACTGGGTCAGACCAAGGTCCATCAAGCCCAGTATCTGGTTTCCAACAGCGGCCAATCTACTGTAGGTCATAGAAACATAGAAACATGATGACAGAAAAAGACCACATGGCCTATCTAGTCTGTCCTTCCATATCAACAACTACAACAGTCCACTTTTTACCTTTAGAGATCATCTGTGTTATTTATTTATTTTATTTAACAGCTTTTATATACCGCACTTTTGACATCAGCGCGGTTTACATTTTAACAAGTTTTGTACTTAAACATAAAAACAAATGTTAAGTTTACAGAGAACAGGGAATAAAAACATGGATAACAGGGATTAACAAATAACAGATATTTTCAATTATTTACAATAGGTTCTTAAATGCTTGAGTTTTAAAGGTAGGGTTTGTGAGGCCTGGTCTAGATCAAGTGGTAAGATTTCAGGAGCTTATTTGGCTAGCCGTGGTCAATGGTCTGTGTGGGAGGGGGGTCAGTATATTGAGAGAAGTGTTGTAGGAAGAGATATGTTTTTATGGATTTTCTGAACTGGGACAGGTCCTTTTGTGCTCTAATACTAGGTGGTAGCGTGTTCCAGCATCTAGGGGCGAAGGAAGAGAATGCTCTTAAAGTGGTTGTTTGAGTGAGTTTTTTGCTGTCTTTTGGGATTGTTAGCAAGTTCTCTGTTACAGAACGTCTAGATCTGGTGTTCTGTGTGTGTTGGAGGAGATCAGATAAGGAGGATGATGAGATATGGTGGAATGCTTTAAAGGTAAGGATGAGAGCTTTGTATAAGATTCTGCCAGCTAGTGGGAGCCAGTGGAGGTCAAATAGTATGGGAGTAATATGTTGACTCTTTTGGGATCCATGAAGAACTCTGGCCGCTGTATTCATGGCCAATTGAAGCGGGTTTAGAGTGCTCTTGGGTAGGCCATGAAGAACGATATTTGCATAGTCAAAATGAGGAGTGACTAATGCCTGGAAGGTTGTACGAAAGTCAGATGGTTCAAGCATAGGTCTGAGGTGTCGAAGGGTCTTGATTTTATAGTAAATGGCTTTTACAGTATTTTTTATGTGTTCTTTGAATTCAAGTCGTTGGTCAAGTATAACACCCAGATAACGTATTGAGGTTTTGAGTGGTAGATCAGCATCACGTGTTTTTAGAGTTGGTGGGGGAGAGAAGTCTTTGTTCCTAGTGACAATCAGGACTTCGGTTTTTTTAAAATTGATTCTGAGGTTTTGAGTGAGTAGCCAATCTGATATTGAGTTGAAGCAGGTGATTAGAGTAGTGTAGTCAGGTTTTAATACATTGATTGGAGTGAATAAGAGCACGTCATCTGCGTAGATAAGACATGATACTCCGAATGAGCGGGAGATGTTGCAGAGAGGTTGCATATATATGTTAAATAGGAGGGCTGAAAGAGAGGAACCTTGTGGAACTCCTTGCTTCTGATGAAAAGGTTGAGATGTGGTCTCCCCAGTCCGTACTTGTTGCCAACGATCTTCTAGGTAAGATCTGCACCAATTCAGTGCCGTTCCTTGAATTCCTTTTTCGTGGAGCCTGGTGAGTAGTTGGTTGTGGTCGACAGAATCAAATGCTGCTGCTATGTCTAGGAAGATCATAGCGACTCCATTTCTGATATTGTCTGTTGTGTTAATGAGTGTGTTCAATAGAGAAGTTAGAAGAGTTTCAACTCCATGGGCTTCCCTGAAGCCATGTTGGTTTAGATCTAGTGGTGCCTCGGAATCAATGTGTTGTTGAATTTGTCTGAGTACGATTTTTTCTAGGATCTTGGCTAATAAAGGAATGCTTGAAATTGGGCGATAGGAGTCTTCCTTTTTCGGATCCAGTTTGTTGTTCTTCAGTAGAGGACGGATGGAGGTGTGCTTGAGAGCTGATGGAAATATCCCGGATCTAAGGGACTGGTCAGCTAATGCTGATATGTATGGGCTAAGTTCTGTTTTCAGTGATTTGATCCAGAAGGCCGGGCATGGATCATTTGGAGCGGTAGTGGCATTGATGGATGTAATAATTTCTTCAATAGACTTTGGAGTTGGAGATGAGAAATTATTGAGTGTGAGTTGGATGTTGGAGGATTGCTTGGTTACACTTGTGGTTGATTCAGTGGTCTTGATTGCCTTGGATTGAATGTAATCAGCATATAGTTGTGGGTGTATAAATTCCTGTTGTGGTGAGGGAGGTTCAGTAGTTAGGGATTTTACTATTTGGAAGAGATCTTTTGGTTTGTTGAGGGAACGGCTAAGTAGCTTTGTATGGTGTTCTCTTCTCTTATCCCAGATTAGCTGACGATGGGACTTTAAGTTGGCTAGGTAAATGGACTGATCATGAGGGTTTAGGGAGTGTCTCCATTTCTTCTCTAATCTCCTCAGTTGTTGAAGGGAGGTTCGTAACTCTGATGAGAACCATGGTGCGTTCTTTTTCTTGGCGATAGAAGAGTTGGTAGAGGTTTTGTCTTGTTTAGTGGTAGGTTGTGCTGATAGTCGAAGAGCATTGTTCCAGTTTGATACAGAGTCGTCGATGTTGTTAGGTATAGTGGAGAGTTTTGGCATGGTAAGGGAGGTGATTGTATCCATGTTAAAAGGTTGGAATCGTGCTGGTTTTGGTGGTAGTTAAGCATTTGGTGACTTGTTTGGAGATTCAGTAGATGGAATGATGAATGAGATAAGTTTGTGATCAGACCAGGGGACGGGGGTTGATAGGGGCTCAGGTTGGTTTATCAGATTCGGGTGTACTGATGGTGCAAATATGAGGTCAAGAAGATTTCCTTGTTTATGAGTGGATGTTTTTACGATTTGATCATAGTGTAAGTTGATCATGGCATCAAGGAAGGAGTTGGACACTGAAGGTGGTGTGGAGGCAAGATTAAAATCTCCAAGGATCCAGTTAGGTTTGTTGATATCCAATGGGTTGATGGCAATATCAATTATGGTTGAGAGATCGTCAGCTGGAGCATTTGGGGCTCTGTAGATGAGATTTATGGTGTTGCTATTATTGGAGATGGATAGCGTATTTGAGTGGTTTGTGGTATTGGTAGATATTACGTGATATTTCAAATCTGTTCTTGCTATTATACAAACTCCTCCTCCCTTTCTATTTTCTCTGTTACAGGTATAGATGGTGTAGTTAGGTGGGGTTAGATGGTTCATTAGGACATTGTCGGTATTAGACAGCCATGTTTCTGTGATAAATAGGATGTCTAGTGTGAGGTTTGATATAAGATCAATGATAGCTGGCCATTTGTTGCGGGCTGAGCGTGCATTAATGAGAGCACACTTGAGATTCTGTGGAGTAGTTCTTAGATTAGGTTTCTTGTTATTTGTATTTTCAAGAGGTACATATATACAGTAGTTGTGCCTATTATAGTATGTACTAGTGTTGGTAATAGTGTTGGTCCCATACGTTTTTGAATTCAGTTACTGTCCTCATCTCTACCACCTCCACTGGGAGACTATTCCATGGATCCACTACTCTTTCCGTAAAGAAATATTTCCGCTTATCACTCCTGAATCTATCTCCCTTCACCCTCATCCCATGTCCTCTCGTAGCAGAACTTGCTTTCAATTGAAAGAGGCTCTCTCCCTGAACATTTATGCCATGGAGGTATTTAAACATCTCAATCATATCACCTCTATCCCGCCTTTCCTCTAAGGTGTACATATTAAGATCCTTAAGTCTGTCCTCATATGCTTTATAAAGAAGCCCACTAATCATTTTAGTAGCCACCCTCTGCACCGATTCCATCCTTTTCACATCCTTTTGAAGGTGCAGTCTCCAGAATTGCACACTATACTCCAAATGAGGTCGCACCAAAGACTTATACAGAGGCATTATCACCTCCTTTTTTTCTGCTAGCCATTCCTCTCCGTATGCACCCAAGCATCCTTCTAGCTTTTGCCATCACCTTTTCTACCTGTTTAGCTACTTTAAAATCATCAGACACAACCACGCCTAGGTCCCGCTCTTCTTTAGTGGACAAAAGTACTTCACCTCCTATATTGTATTGCTCCCTTGGATTGCTGCAGCCCAAATGCATGACCTTACATTTTTTAACATTAAATCCCAGCTGCCAAATACTAGACCATTCTTCAAGCTTAGCTAGATCCCTCCTCATGTTATCTACACCTTCCTGGGTGTCTACTCTATTGCAGATTTTGGTATCATCCACAAAGAGGCAAACCTTACCCGACAGCCCTTCCGCTATATCACTAACAAAGATGTTAAAAAAAATCGGACCAAGGACAGATCCCTGGGGCACACCACTGGTAACATCCTTCTCCTCAGAGTGAGCTCCATTTACTTCTAGTCTTTGTCGCCTCCCACCCAACCAATTTCTAACCCAAGCAGTAACTTTAGGGTCCATCCCTAGGGTGTTCAGTTTGTTTATAAGTCGCCTGTGAGGAACAGTGTCAAAGACTTTACTGAAATCTAAATACACCACATCTAGAGCTCTCCCTCGGTCCAACTCCCTGGTCACCCAGTCAAAGAAACCAATCAGATTTGTCTGACAAGACCTGCCTCTGGTGAATCCTGCTGCCTCGGATCCTGTAATCCGCTGGACTCCAGAAACCTCACTATTTTCTCTTTCAGCAGCGTTTCCAATAATTTACTCACCACCGAAGTTAAACTAACCGGCCTGCAGTTTTCAACCACATCATTACTTCTGCTTTTGTGTAAAGGCACCACATGAGCCTCTCTCCAGTCCTTTGGCACCACTCCCAACTCCAACGAGGCATTGAAAAAGTCAGTCAGTGGAGCTGCTAGAATGTCCCCAAGTTCCCTCAGTATTCTAGGGTGTATCCCATCCGGTCCCATCGCTTTGTCTACTTTAAGTTGAGCTAGTTTCTCACGAACACAGTCTTCTGAAAATTGTTCAACATGTCCCTCGCTTCTGTTCCTATTTGTGGGTGTTTTCTGAGGTCCTGCTCCTGGTTCTTCATCTGTGAACACAGAACAAAAATATTTGTTAAGCAATTCCGCTTTATCCTTATCAGCTTCTACATATTCCCCCTCTGCACCCTTTAGTCTGACAATACCACTTTTGCCCTGACTCTTCTCACTAATATATCTGAAAAATGTCTTATCCCCCCATTTTATTACATTGGCTATTTCCTTCTCCTTTTGAATCTTTGCCTTCTTGACTACTTTGCTAGCTTCTCTAAATTTTTCCAAATACAGATGCCTGTCTTCCTCTCTCTGTGATCTCTTGTATTTCATGAAGGCCTCCCTCTTTTTCTTTACTTTTTCAGCTACTTCCTTAGAAAACCATAGCAGTCTCCTTTTCCTTTTGCCTTTATTTATCATTTTAACAAAAAGGTTGGTTGCCCTTAAAATACCCCCTTTCAGTTTTGCCCACTGTTTTTCTACACCCCCCCCCCAGCTGTTCCCATCCCACTAATGACTCCCTGAGGTATTGGCCCATCTTCGCAAAGTTAGTCTTCCTAAAGTCTAAGATCCTCACCTTGGAATGGATTCTAACAGCCCTAGTCCTAATACTGAACCACACCATCTGGTGATCAATGGATGCAAAATGATCTCCCACTACAACATCAGAAACACTTTCCCCATTGGTAAGCACCAAGTCCAGTATGGCCCCTTCACGTGTGGGGTCTGTTACCAATTGCCTGAATAGTTCTCCCTGTAGAGAATCCAGGATCTCCTTACTTCTAGATGATACTGCAGCAGGAATGTGCCAATCAACATCTGGCATATTGAAATCTCCTATCAGTAGCACTTCCCCTTTCCTAGCAATGCTGCGTATGTCTTCAATTAACTCTCTGTCCACCTCTTCCTCTTGTGAGGGAGGTCTGTATATCACACCAATGCAAATAGATTTCTCTTTCCCTCTTTCTAGTTTAACCCCCAATGCCTCCTCTCTCCCTTTTAAGCTCTGTAATTCCAAAGCTTTAATAGTAGTTTTTACATATAGTGCCACTCCTCCTCCCCTTCTTCCTACCCTGTCCTTTTCTGAATAAAGTATAGCCAGGTCATAAGTACCTAGCAGTGTGCCCAAAAGACACAGGTTCCACAATGTTTGTATTGGGTCAAGCAGTGATATCTTGGGTTCCTTTTAATAATGGTTTATGGACCTGTCCTCCAAGTACTTCTCCAAACCTTTTTTAAATCCAGCTACACTAACAGCTTTTACTATATCCTCCAGTAACAAATTCCAGAGTTTGATTACATGCTGAGTGAAAAAATATTTTCTTTTATTAGTCTTAAATAGGCTACCCTGTAGCTTCATTGCATGCCCCCTAGTCTTTCCATATTCTGATGGCAAAAACAATTGATCTACGTTTACCCGTTCCACTCCATTCATTAATTTATAAACCTCTATCATATCTCTCCTCAACCGTCTCTTTTTCAGGTTGAAGAGCCCTAACCTTTTTAGCCTCTCTTCATAGGGGTATCCTTCCATCCCCTTTGGTGGCTCTTCTCTGTACCTTTTCTAATAACACTATTTCCTTTTTAAGATACGGTGACCAGAATTGCACACAATATTCAAGGTGCGGTCGTGCCATGGAACGATACAGAGGCATTATAATATCCTTTGTTTTATTTTCCATTCCTTTCCTTATGATACCTAACATTCTATTTGCTCTCTTGGCCGGTGCTGCACACCGGGTGGAGGGTTTTACTATGTTATCCACGATGACGCCTAAATCTTTTTCCTAGGTGGTGGTTCCTAATGTGGAATCTTGCATTGTGTAACCATAGTTTGGGTTGTTCCTTCCTACTTGTATAACTTTGCACTTGTCCACATTAAATTTCATCTGCCATTTGTTTTCCTAAAGTCTAAGACTAGACTAGATACTAGAGAGAGCACAACCTCTCTACAATACACATGGTCTGAACCTTGATGACATGATTTCCACTTGGAACTCTTGCCTCGATGCCGCAATTGCCTCCCCCGCCATCAATACCTCACACAACAAGAGGAAGAACGCACCTTGGTACTCGCCCGAGCTCAAGACCTCCCTCCGACAACTGCGACAGCTAGAAAAACGCTGGCGCCGCTCAAAAATGACCGAAAACCAGAAAGCTTACTCTGCCCAGCTTTGCAACCATCGAACAGCAGTCTCGAAGAGAATGAGGCAATACCATGCTGAGGTTCTACAGCGATCTCTGAATAAGCCACATGAGCTGTTCAACATAGTCAAATCCCTGGCTAAGGAACCCTCTACCAGCCAGACAAACCTGCCAGACCCACAACTATATGCAGACTACCTTCAAACCAAGGCGAACCAGTCTACCCCACCCGCTAGCTCTGGGTCGCCGGACATGACGCCGGCCCTTTCCCCCCCACCTTCACCCACACAAGTACTGTCAATGACCCAGCGTACCATCTTCACCTTCGCTACCCCAACTGAAAGGGAAATACAAGACATTATTATGAATATAAACACCACCAGAGCACTAAACGACCCATGTCCAGCATTCTGGATAAAAACTCTACGTATTGAGCTCAGCACCTTCCTGACCAAACTGATCGGAACCTCATTTCAGACAGGCATCTTCCCCCAAAAACTGAAACAAACGTCAATAAGACCGCTACTCAAGAACAACAAATTGGACCCCACAAAGATGGACTCATACAGACCCATCTCCAGTATACCACTACTAGCTAAAATCTCAGAGAAAATAGTCCACCATCAGCTGAGCCAACATATAGAAGACAACTCACCCCTCGATCCTTGCCAGCACGGGTTTCGTGAGCAACATGGTGTAGAAACCTTGCTGACAATTTTACTCAGCACTCTGATAACCGGAATAGACAACGTCAAACAAGGATTCGCCCTCATCTTCCTTGACATTGCAGCGGCTTTTGACTCCGTCTGCCATGATCTACTTCTGTCCCGCCTTGTCGAGAAGGGAATCCATGGCACCGCCCTCGCATGGTGTACCTCATACCTAAATGACAGATGGCAGCACGTTCGCTTCGGCACTTCAACTTCCACCCCATTCCCATTAACAAAGGGTATCCCTCAAGGTTCCTCACTCTCCGCCCTCTTCTTTAACATCTATATGCAGCCTATCTGCTCCATCATTAGATTCTTTGGCATAAACTGCCTAATTTACGCTGATGACGTCCTCATATTCACCCCAATGCATACTGATCACCCAGATGTATCCCGTCTGACCTCATGCTTCAACGCAGTCACAGACTGGTTATACTCCCAGAAGCTCAAAATAAACCTTAAAAAAACGGACGTACTCTTCATTAGCAGAGACGCAACATTCACCCCGCCCCCTTCTTTGAAAGTACGAGATGCTGAACTTCTCACGAAGACAACGATTCGTTACCTTGGAGTAATGCTCGACCAACATCTTAACCTCAATGCCCAGATAGGCAACATTTCAAAAGCAATCTACCACAAAATCCGGATGCTACGTCACATCAGACCTCTACTTGAGCCAAACGACTTTCGAACAGTATTCCAGTCACTGGTGATGCCCCACTTCGACTACGCGAACTCCATTCTCCACGGCCTTCCGAAATGCACTCTACAACCTTTGCAGATGGCAATGAACACAGCAGCCCGGACCCTTCACCAAGCCTCTAAAAGGGATCACATCACCCCCATCCTGAAAGCACTACATTGGCTCCCAGTACGCTACAGGATCACCTTCAAAATATTAACAATAACATTTAAAGCCATCAACAATTGTACTGCCAGCACCCTCTCCGAACTTATCCAACTCACCCCCCCCCCACCAGACTAAGAAGATCGACCGCCACAAACTCCCTAATACTCCCGAAAACCATCACCAAATGCACTAAAGCCTCTACAGACCGTGCCTTTGCTCTATCCGCACCTTCATGCTGGAACAACTTACCAACCAACATCTGTGCCATAAACAACCTCCACCAATTCAGAAAGGCCTTGAAGCACCACCTTTTCCTTCAATGCTTTCCCAACTCTGACGACATCACGTAGCCACTCCTCACCCTATCCAACATCCACTGAGCAGACACCCCAAGTCACCCCCTCCCACCCTCCAACCCCCTTTCCCGGTTAGTCTCCCACTGACCTTGATCCTACACCTCATAGCGACTTCTAATTAGCGTGCATAGATATATTGTAAGTGATGTACATAGTTCTACTTGTAAGTGATGTACATAGTTCTACTTGTTCCCCAGGTTCTGATTTCCTTGTTTTACTGTAAGTCCAATGTAATCCCACACTGGACATTTGAGCTATCTGGAAACCGCGCTGAAGTAAAATAGTGCGGTATATAAAAAATTCTAAATAAATAAATAAAATAAATAAGACCCTCACTTTTGAATAGATTTTATCAGCCCATGTCCTAATACTGGTGATCACTGGATGCGAGATGATCTCCCACTGTCACATCAGAAACACTTTCCTCATTGGCCCCTTCACGTGTGGGTTCTGTTATCAGTTTCCTGAATAGTTTTCCCTATAGAGAATCCAGGATCTCCTTACTTCTAGATGACACCACAGCAGGGATGTGCCAATCCACACCCAGCATATTGAAGTCACCTATCACTTCTCCTTTCATGGCATTACTGCATATGTCTTCTATTTAATCTTCATCCACTTCTATTCCCTGTGAGAGAGATCTGTATATAACTCCGATGCAAATGGATTTTGCTTTCCCTCTTCCTAGTTTAACCCACAATGCCTCACTTTTAAGCCCTGCATTTCTATAGCTTTAATATTAATTTTTACATATAGTGTCACTCTACCTTCCCTTCTTCCTACCCTGTTCTTCCTGAATAAAGTATAGCCCGGTACAATTACATCCCAGTCATGGTTTTCCATAAACCATGTCTCAGTGTTTTTGTTAAGCGCCATTGAGTCAGTGTTGACTCATGGCAACCCTCTGGATAGTGTCTTATACTGTGTTCGGTCTTCAGTCAAGTGGCTCATTGTTGACAGAGTAACACTCATAGCTGCTGTTATTGTATCGATACATCTCATTGCTGACCTTCCTCTTTGCATTGACCTTTCACCTTGCCACGCATGATGTCTTTTTCTAATTATCTCTCTCATCACATGAGGTGTCGAAAGTATGAAAGTCACAATCTCATCATCTGAGCTTCTAAAGAAAGCTTAGGTTTGATCTCCTCTAGTACTGACTGGTTTGTTCTTCAGGCAGTCCATGGTATACACAGTATTCGTTGCCAGCATCATAATTCAAAGGCATCAATTTTCTTCCTGTTTATCTTTTTCACTGTCCAACTTTCACATCCATATGACGTTATTGAAAATACCATGGCTTGAATGAGTTGAATCTTTGTATAAAGAGAAACATCTCTGCTCTTGAGAATCTTGTCTAGGTCCTTCATAGCTATTCTGCCAAGAGCAATGCATCGTTTGATTTCTTGACTGCTTGTTGTTGCTTTATTGATAGTTGATCCAAGTAGGTTAAAGTTGTCCACTATATTGATTTCTTCTTCATCAATGATGAATTTATTGATTTTGCCAATTGTCATGATCTTTGCCTTCTTTACATTAAGGTGCAGGTCCATTTTAAGACTATGTTCCTTGATCTTGAGAAGCAAACATTTCAGATAGTCTTCACTTTCAGCCAATAATGTGGTATCAACAGCATAGCAAAGGTTGTTGATGAGTCTCCCAGCAATCTTCACACCTCTGTCTTCATACAGTCCTGTTTCTCTGCTGATTTGTTCTGCATATAAATTAAACATGTAGGGGGAACGTATGCAGCCTTGTCGTACACCTTTGCTAATTTTAAACCATTCTGTTTCTCCTTGTTCCGTTCGAATGATCAGTTATTCTGGTATACTCATGATTCTTAATGTGGCCCAGAGTTTCTCATAGTATACAAAGTCAAAAGCCTTGCTGTAGTCAATAAAATGCATAGATTTCCTTTTGGTATTCGTTTGTCTTTTCAAGGATCCATCTCACATCTGCGATGTCTCTCATTGGTCGCCCTTCCCTGAACCTTGCTTGCATTTTAGGCAGTTCTCGTTCCAGGTATGGTTATAGTCTCTGCTGAATAAATGAATAGAATCTTGCTTGCATGTGGGATCAGAGCAATTGTGCGATAATGTCTACAGTCAGTTGGATCACCTTTCTTTAGTATTGGTATAAAACACAGATCTTTTCCATTCAGTTGGCCATGACTTTGTCTTCTAAACTTCCTAGCAGAACCTTGAAAGTATGGTAACAGCTGCATAAGATTGCTGTAATACTTCATTGTGAATGTAATCAATGCCTGGTGCTTTGTTCTTTGATAAGGCTTTCAATGCTGCTTCAACTTCTTTCATCAGCAATGGTTCCGGATCATAAGGTACAGGTTGAAATAGCTGTTGGTCCACTTGATCTTTATCATATAAAAACTCTGTATATTCTTTCCACCTTTTCTTAATCTTCTCAGCATTATTTAACATAGATTCCTGAGCATCTTGTAACACTCCAGTTCGAGGATGGATTTTTTTCTTTAACTCTTGTAGCTTTAGAAAAGACTATCTTGTTCGTCCACTAATAGTCTCTGCTTCTATTTCCTTGCATGCATTATCATATACTTTTCCTTGTCTTGTCTTGCTGCATGTTGGCAGTCTGAGTTTTGTGGTTACCTCTCTTTCTCCTCTGGCTTTAGCTTCTCTGCATTTCTGGGCAATTTTCAGAGTTTCTTTGGTCATCCATTTTGGCAGTTTTTACTTTTTCAACCTTTTTAAAGATTTCTCACTTTCTTCCAAATCAACCTTCTTGATGTCATCCCATAACTTTTCTGGATCTCTGTCATTTTGTATGTAAAGCAGCAAATCAGTTTTGCAGGCAGCCTTTATATTCCGGTGATATATTCTCAAGGTCATATTTTGCTGCATTCATGAGTGGCTTTCTCTGTTTCAATATTAGCTTGAGTTTGCATACTAGTAGTTAGTGATCTCTACCATAGTCAGCTCCTGGTTTTGTCTTCATTGATGTTATAGAGCTTTTCCATTATTGACTTCCACAGATATAGTCAATTAGATTTTTGTACAATCCATTGGGTGAAGTCCATGTATACAGTTGCCACTTTTCTTATTGAAAGAAGGTACTTGAGATGAATAGATCGTTGGTCTTGCAGAATTCTATCAATCTTTCTCCAGCTTCATTTCTGTCTCTAAGTCCATATTTTCTAACCACTTTGCCTTCTTTGTTGTCAGCTTTTACATTCCAGTCATCCATGACTATCAGGATATCCTGTTTGCATGTTCTTTCAATTTCAGCTTGTACTTGTTCATAGAACTATTCAGCACTTATAAAGCGCCATGCACGCAGCACTGCACAGCTAACCTACAAGAGGTAGCCAACATAAAAGAGACAATCCCTGCCCATCAGAGTCATGCTCATCGGAGCTTACAATCTAGTTAGAACAGTACATCTAGTAAGAACAGTACATTAGTTAGAACAGTACAGAGCATTAGTCTGTTCTTCACAAGGTACGGTGTGGTACAGTTTGGTCTGTAGTTTGGTCATAGACATTGACGAGGGTTAGGGTAAGATGAGGAAGGAGTCAGGATCTGAATGCAATGGTGAAGAGGTGGGTCTTCATCCTGGATTTGAAGAGGGCCAGGGAGGATGCCTGGCACACAGACGCAGGTAGGCTGTTCCAGGTGTAAGATGCAGCAAGGTGAAAGGAGCGCAGTCGGGAGTTCGCAGTGTGGGTGAAAGGTATTGATAGAAGTAATTTGTTAGTGGAGTGCAAATTTTGAGAGGGGACATAGGGAGAGATAAGAGATAGGAGGTATTGAGGGGCCATAAAGTGAATGCATTTATAGGTCAGCAGGAGAAGCTTGAATTGGATGTGGAACTGGACAGGGAGCCAGTGAAGCGATTTGAGAAGAGGAGTAATATGGCATGGCGGGGCTGGCAGAAGATTAGTCGAGCAGCATGATTTTTGTATAGAAGGGGAAGGAGGTGACTCACGGGAAGACCAGCAAGGAGTAGGTTGCAGTAATCGAGGCGAAAGGAGATTAAGGAGTGGATAAGCATTTTGGTAGTGTGTTTAGAGAGGAAGGGGTGGATTTTGCTGATGTTGTACAGAAAGAAGTGGCAGGTCTTAGCTACAAGCTGGATATGAGCGGAGAAGGAGAGAGAGGTGTCAAAGATAACCCCTAGATTACGGGCCGAGGGAACAGGAAGGATAGTAGATCCATCTACATGGATTGAGAGAGGGGGAAGTGGGGGGGGGGAGGAGTTAGTTGGAAAGACAAGGAGTTCAGTCTTGGCCATGTTCAATTTCAATCGTCGATGAGACATCCAGGCAGCGATGTCCGAAAGACAGGCAGAGATCTTGGACTGGGTTGCCGGAGAAATATTAGGTGTAGAGAGGTAGATTTGGGAGTCATCGGCATAGAGATGGTACTGAAAGTCCTGGGAGGAGATAAGCGCGCCAAGGCCTTGGGTAAAGAGAGAGAAGAGGCGGGGGCCCAAGACAGATCCCTGGGGTACACCTACATGGAGTGGGGTAGGGGAGGAGGAGGAGCCACCAGAGCATACACTGAATGAGTGATGGGAGAGGTAGGAGGAGAACCAGGATAGTACGGAGTCCTTGAAGCCAAGCGAGGAGAGGTTGATGAGGAGAAGGTTGTGGTCAACGGTGTCAAAGGCAGCAGAATGGTCAAGAAGGATGAGGATAGAATAGAGGCTCTTGGATTTAGCCATGAACAGGTCATTTGTGACTTTTGTGAGTGCCATTTCAGTGGAGTGTAAGGGACGGAAGCCGGATTGAAGTGGGTCCAGGAGGGCCTGGGAGGTGAGGAAGTCGAGGCAGCGATGGTGGATTGCTCATTCTAAAAGTTTGGATATGAAGGGAAGGAGGGAGATGGGTCGATAGTTAGAAGGGCATGTGGGATCAAGTGAGGGTTTCTTGAGGAGGGGTGTGACAACAGCATGTTTGAAGTCAACGGGGACAGTTGCAGTGGAGAGTGAGAGGTTGAGGACATGAGTGATGGAGGGGGCAATGGTGAGGAGGATGGAATGTAGGAGATGGGTGGGGATAGGTTCTGATGAACAGGTGGTGGGCTTGTAGGAGGACAGAAGGAGTGCAGTTTCTTCCTCAGAGATCGGAGGGAAGGAGGAGAGGGTGGCAGAGGGAGTATGGGTGGGGGGGGGGAGAATTGGGAAGGAGGGGAGGTAGATGGGGGTACGGAATTGGAGGGTAATTTTGTGGATTTTGTCATGGAAGTAGTCGGCTAGTGTTTGGGCATGGAGGGAGGGCGGGATCGGGGGCAGGGTGACCTTGAGGAGAGAATTGAGGGTATTAAAGAGACGGCGAGGATCAGAGGCAAGGGAGTTGGTCAGATGGATGTAGTAATCTTGTTTGGCAAGTGCTAAGGCTGACAGGAAGGAGCCAAGCATGAATTTGAAGTGTAGAAGGTCTTCTGGGGAGTGGGATTTGGACCAAGCTCATTTGGCAGAACGGGCGCAGATGCGTAGGTACAGGGGCGGCCCAAGGGGGGTGCGGGGCCATGTGCGGAGACTCAGTGTGGGGCCTCATTTGCATAATGGGCCTTATTTGCATAAATATTTGCATAATGTTACCATACACTAACTTTTAGTAAACATGTCTCTTAATGAGTGTATGGATAAAGAAAGACTAAAAGATTTCTACATTACTATAATCCAGTGCCAACCGCCAGGCACATTAGGAACTACTACAAACGCTGCCCATTTAGAACCCATAGCAAACCCGCCGTATCCTGACAGCATTACCAGGACTCACAAAGCACCATACCCTACCTATCAAAAGTCAACACTGCAAATATTAAACCAATACATTTCAGAGAATACTGGGGAAAGAGAACAAGTGGCAATGTCAAATAGGAATTACATAAACAGAATACATCAGCTCAGTTACACATGCAGAACATAGACCATCACCAAACAAGGAATCACAATTTAGAAACAGGAAGGCAATAATTAAACTGGGAACCCCAAAAGCCAAACTTGGAAGTACAACAACACTGTAGAAATAAAACTATAAATTAATTTCCTCTTGTACCAAACAAAGCACAGACGTTAATGATGCACATTTCCTAGAGGTTTCATATTCCAGTTAATAAATTCAAAGTAAAGAGATATTTCTACCTTTTGTGCATTTTTTTTCAGTTGCAATTGCTCCAGCCACTTTCTTCTGGTTTCTTCATGTTTTCTGCTAACTGTCCATCGTCTGCTGTCCATTTGTTCTTTCTTCTCTCTTCTAGTTTTTTTTCCATTCTCTCTCTCTACATCTGCTTTAACATACTAATCTTTCTCCTTTTGCTCTTTCCTCATTCCTATTTCATCCACACAAATTTTACCCCTCCATCCTCAATCCCCACTTACTCTCCCAATACCAGGCCAATTGTAGATTTTTCATCCCTCCCACACAAAATATTTTTCCCCTCTCCATTTTACTCTCCCAGCCCCATCCCATTCTAATCCTCCCCCAACATCAGCTCCCTTCTAGTTCCAGTCTCACCCAGCATCCATTCCCTTCTAGTCCCTGCATCAGCCCATTTCCAGTCCTAGCCCACCATCAACCCATTTCCAGTCCTAGCTCCCCCATCCATTTTCAGTCTGAGTCCCTTCATCAGCTCATTTCCAATCCTAGCCCCCCATCAGCCCATTTCTAGTCATTTCCTAGCCCCATCATCAGCCCATGTCAAATCATAGCTCCCCTCCACTCAGTCCAATTCCAGTCCAAGCCCCCCCCAATGAGCCTACTTTCAGTTCTAGCCCCTCCATGAGTCCATTTCAATTCAAGCCCCCACCACAGCCCATTTCCAATCTTAGCTCCCCCCAACAGCCCATTTCCAGTCCTATCCTAGCTGCTCCATCAGCCCATTTTCAGTCCTAGCTCCCTTCCCTCACAGCCCATTTCCATTCCAAGCTCCCTCCCCATCAGCTATTTGCAGTTCAAGCCTCCCCTTCCACTCAGCCCATTTCCAGTCATAGCAACCACCCAACCCATTACCAGTCCTAGCCCCCCATCAACCCACTTCCAGTCCTAACCCCCCATCACCCCATTTTCAGTTTAAGCCCCCCCTATAACCCATTACCAGTCCTAACCCCCCCATCAGCCCACTTCCAGTCTTAACCCCATCAGCCCATTGCCAGTCCTAACCCCCCCATCAGCCCACCTCATCCTAACCCCACCCCCCAGCCCATTAGCAGTCCTAACCCACCCCCACCCCCCAGCCCATTAGCAGTCCTAACACCCCCCAGCCCATTAGCAGTCCTAACCCACCCCCAGCCCCAGCCCATTAGCTGTCCTAACAACCCCCCCCCAGCCCATTAGCGGTCCTAACAACCCCCCCCAGCCCATTAGCGGTCCTAACCCCCCCCCCCCCCCCAGCCCAGCCCAGCCCAGCCCAGCCCATTAGCAGTCCTAACACCCCCCCCAGCCCAGCCCAGCAGCAGTCCTAACAACCCCCCCACCAGCCCATTAGCAGTCCTAACAACCCCCCCAGCCCAGCAGCAGTCCTAACAACCCCCCCCAGCCCAGCCCATTCCATTAGCAGTCCTAACAACCCCCCCAGCCCATTAGCAGTCCTAACAACCCCCCCAGCCCAGCCCAGCCCAGCCCAGCCCATTAGCAGTCCTAACAACCCCCCCAGCCCATTAGCAGTCCTAACAACCCCCCCAGCCCAGCCCAGCCCAGCCCATTAGCAGTCCTAACAACCCCCCAGCCCATTAGCAGTCCTAACAACCCAGCCCAGCCCATTAGCAGTCCTAACAACCCCCCTCCCCAGCCCAGCCCAGCCCATTAGCAGTCCTAACAACCCCCCCCAGCCCAGCCCAGCCCAATAGCAGTCCTAACAACCCCCCCCCCAGCCCAGCCCATTAGCAGTCCTAACAACCCCCCCCAGCCCAGCCCAGCCCAGCCCATTAGCAGTCCTAACAACCCCCCCCCCAGCCCAGCCCAGCCCTGCCCAGCCCATTAGCAGTCCTAACAACTCCCCCCCCCAGCCCAGCCCAGGGAAAATTAAATAAAAAGAAAACCTGTCTGCTGCCACGGTCGGGGCCGCCCCGGCAGCATCGAGCATGCCGCGGGGCCCCCCGGTGCACGGCAGAGCCAGCCCGCCCCGGTAGCAGCTCTCTCTTTGGAGCTGAAGTCAGACGCGCCGGCTTGCAGAGCAGAGCGCGAGAGAGGAGTTTCTCCCTCGCTGCTCTGTTAAGCCCGCGGGGGCTGATTGGAAGTTCCCATCAGCCCCCGCGGGCTTAACAGAGCAGCGAGGGAGAAACTCCTCCCTCGCGCTCTGCAAGCCGGCGCGTCTGACTTTAGCTCCAAAGAGAGAGCTGCTACAGGGGAGGGCAGGCTCTGCCGTGCACAGGGGGGCCCCGCGGCACGCTCGATTCTGCCGCGGCGGCCCCGACCGCGGCAGCAGACAGGTTTTTGTTTTTTTTTTCAATTTTACTTTTCGAAAAGAATGTTTTTTGCGCACGGCCCCCTGAAACGCGGGGCCCTGTGCAAAAAACATTCTCGCTCAATGGACGGGCCGGCCCTGCGTAGGTAATGGATTGTGGGTGAAAGCCAGGGTTGGGGAGTAGATCGTTTGACAGGACATGGGGTGGGAGGGGTGAGAGTGTCAAGGGCTGAGGATAATGTAGCATTGTATGAAGATAATGCCTCGTCGATGGACTTGGAGGATAAAATGGCAGAAACAGATGGAGAGATGGTGGAGGAGAGAGTCAGGGGATCAATATTCTGAAGGTTTATAAATAGGTCGGAGGAGACATGACGAGGTTGGGACGGCGGAAGTTGAAGAGTAAATGTTAAGAGGTGATGGTCAGATGAGGGAAGGATTGATTTGCGGACGTTTGAAGGAGAGGAGTTGGAGAAGAGTATTAGGTCAAGGCAGTGGCTGTGTAGATGTTTGGGAGCATTGGAGCAAAGTTGGAGGTTGAACAAGGAGGTAAGAGCGAGGAACTTTGAGGCAACTTAATCCTCTTCTACAGCTGTTGTTGGGGCATATACTTGAATTATAATTGTGCTGATGGGCATTCCTCATAGGTGAATAGAAATTAAGCGTTCACTGATTTGAATTGTATTTCATTGCAGTTCTTGCAAGTTTCTTCTTAATTATAAATTCAACACCATTTCTTCTTTGACTTTCATTTCCAGCATAGCACACCATGTGATCATCAAATGCAAAGTGCCTGATGCCAGTCCATTTCAGTTCGCTGACACCAACAGATCCAGTTGTAGATGTTCCATTTCATTCTTGACCACTTCCAACTTTCTTGGTTCATGCTTCATATGTTAAATGACCCAATATGTAAGACATCTTTACAGCTTCTGACTCTCATTTCATGAATAGCTACATCAGCAGTCAGACATCCCGAGTGCTTTGATCCAACCACATCATAAATGCTGGCTTTACTCTGAAAGGTCTTCAGCTCCTCCTTAGTAGTGAGTTGAGTGACTTCTGACCTGGGATCTCCTCTTCCAGCACTATCATGCAATTTGTTTTGTTGCAACTTTTCATGGTAAGATACGGAAGTAGATTGCCAGGCCTTTCTTCCGCACAGTTTAATTTTAGTGTTATTGCTGTTGTCACAGAAATGTGATCCTCCACTGCCAACACCGTCTCATTCTGCTGCTGCCCAGATGGGTGGTTTGTCTTGGTCTGGCACCCCAGCTGAAACCTGTCCATCCTGGGAGGCCCTGCCAGTAGTTAATCTACTGATAGCTTAGCCCTCAGAATCACTGATGCACACAAGTCCTCACAGCACGACAAGCCATAAGTGCCACTAAATCCAAGTCAGCCTCTTCCATTAAAGCCTCAACATGTGGGATCTTATTTCCCATGATACAGGCATCTGCATACACCACTTTCCAGATATTGCCCCTATTACCCATTTCTACAGAGGTATTCGTATTTAGTGTTTCACTTACCTGGGGGATTTCTTCACTTACCTGGGGGCTGCCTTCACCCATCTCCAAAGAATCTAATTTAAAGCCCTAGTTTACATCCTTCTGAACCATGCGCTCCTGAGCTATTGTCAGCTTTCCCCTATTATCTAGTTTAAAAGCTGCTCTGTCTTCTTTATAAAGGTTAATGCCAACAGCCTGGTTCCATCCTGGTTAAGGTGGAGCCCATCCTTTTGGAAAAGCCCCTTCCTTCCCCAGAATGTTGCCCAGTTCCTAATGAATATAAAACCCTCTACCTTGCACCATCATCTCATCCACATATTGAGACTCCGGAGCTCTTCTTGCCTTTTGTGTCCTGCCCGTGGAACAGGAAGCATTTCAGAAAATGCTATCCTGGAAGTTCTGGATTTCAACTTCCTATCTAAAAACCTAAATTTTGCCTCCAGAACCTCTCTCCCACACTTTCCTATGTCCCGGGTACAAACATATACCAAGACAGTAGGCTCCCTATCTAAAACGTTGTCTAGGTGTCGCATAAGGTCTGCTACTTTTGCACCAGGCAGTCATGTTACCAGGTGATCCTCACATTCACCAGCCAATCAGCTATCTACATGCCTAATGATCGAATCACCAACTATAACAGCTGTCCTTATCCTTCCCTTATTGGCACATGACCCTGGAGAAACCACCTAGGTGCAAGAGGGTTTTACATCACCTGAAAGACATGTTCTAGCTACAGAATCACTTCGTGCCACACTAAAGTGATGCTTTCCTTTCACTTGACCTCTCTCTTCCATGGCAGGGAGGAGTGGCCTAGTGGTTGGGGCAAGTTACCTTGGGCTGGAGGGCCAGGGGTTCAAATCCCACTAGAAGATAGCAGCCTTGGTCCAGAGAGACTGGTGTTTCTAGTTCCACAGGTTATCCTTGTGGTCTTGGGCAAGCCACTTTATCTTCCATTGCCTCAGATACAAAAACATAGATTGTGAGCCCTTTGGGGACATGGGAAATATATACTTACAGTATGTGAATGTACACCACTTTGACTTGTAGAAAAGCAGTATATAAGCCTAGTTAAATAAATGGCAAATGAGAGGCTGCCATACTGGATGTGGGACTTCAGTACTATGTCCTTGTAAGTCTTATCTATATACCTCTATGTCCTCCAAGTCTGTTACTTTAGCCTCCAGAGATCAGACTTTTTCCATAAGGGCAAAGAGCTCCTTGCACCTAATGCACATGTAAGACCCTCAGCAACTGTGAGAAAATTGTACATGTGACACTCAATACAAAAGACTGGCTAGCCCCCATCTCACTGCTGGACTGTTAATAAAAGATGAAGACTATTGTAGTCGTTTTGTTTAGCTGTTGAAGTTGTTTACTTAAAGTCTCTAGGGATACTTGTACTGATAGAACTGTACCTAATAAGCTTAAGGGACTTTGTTCACATCAAGATTAATTGCTTTCAAGGCCTTAATTAATCTATTTCTGGTGAGGATAACCAGCTGAACCTTAAAGTGAATTTGTACTTCTTCCACTTTAATAGGTTTAAGATCCAATAAAGCTAAGATTATGTCTGGGGTGGGTGGGAGGGAAAGGACACAGTAAAAGCTAACTGTTGCACAATGCCCTGACCTGTGCTTCTAAGGTAATCTCTTAAAAATTTCCTGGGTGATTCACACAGCCCTTGGTTTGATAGAGGGAGCCTTTCAACTTGCCCCTTCAATCTGTCACTTGGCACCAACACCTGTTTAAAACAAATTCACGGGTCTCTTGCCTCCTAACTGGAAGGCCTCTTTGTACAGTTCTCTAGAAACAATTTATTTCTTTCTACTCAAAGAATATTTATCCAATTCTTCTTTCTATGCTAAGCTATATTCTCTCTAGTGATGCTAAGCCCTGACTGAGTTTAAATTTAAATGAAAGCTATCTGGTGGTACTAAGCCATGACTGAGTCAAGAAATATTGTAAACTGGATTCTAAAATACACAGATTTATTAGCTTTAACCCAAAGAATTTATCAAAAGTCAATATTTCCAAGTGCAGATTTCTTTCCAGCAGTAGCAGTGCCTGTTGGTAGTCCTTCAAGACTGTTGACAGGGTGGCACTGCTGTGTTTCTGGGTCACGAAAACATGTGCTCCCACCTTCTAGACATTACAGTTCTGTGTCTCCAGTGCTGTACTTCTGTTTGGGGGGGGGGGAGGGGATTACACTGTTGATAGCACACAAATGTGGGGTGCACATAGCGTAAGCCTTTACAGCATGCATGCACACCTGACACGTAGTTGCAACTACCATGTGATTGATGCACTTAGTGTGGCATTGCTTCTCTGCCATGGCCTCGCCCCCTGGTTTTACCATGGCTACGCCACCGCTGCTGAAAGTAAAACCAAATATTTAGCACTGGAGTCTATCTGGTGTCTGGCACTAGATATCCAGTTTCACTAGCAATCACAACAGCTATCCAGTCAGCTGCAATATTGATCCATTAACCAGATAGCTCAACCACATAAAGTAAGTACAGTCGTTAACCTGCCCTAAGCTCACGCAGTTTAGCAATCTGCTTAGCGGCTCAATTTCACTGCTGACCAGATAGCTGCCATGACCACCCCCACTCCTCCCAGAGACCACCCCCTTCATGAAATACAAGAGATCACAGAGAGAGGAAGACAGGCATATATATTTGGAAAAACTTAGAGAAGCTAGCAAAGTAATCAGGAAAGCAAAGATTCAAAATGAGGAGGAAATAGCCAATGCAATAAAATGGGGGGATAAGACATTTTTCAGATATGTTAGTGAGAAGAGGAAGGGCAAAAGTGGTATTGTCAGACTCAAGGGTGAAGGGGAGGGATATATAGAAGCTGATGAGGATAAAGTGGAATTGCTTAACAAATATTTCTATTCTGTGTTCACAGATGAAGAACCAGGAGCAGGATCTCAGAAAACACCCACAAACAGGAACAGAAGTGAGGGACATCTTGAACAATTTTCAGAAGACTGTGTTTGCGAGAAACTAGCTCAACTTAAAGTAGACAAAACGATGGGACCGGATGGGATACACCCTAGAATACTGAGGGAACTTGGGGACGTTCTAGCAGCTCCACTGACTGACTTTTTCAATGCCTCGTTGGAGTCGGGAGTGGTGCCAAAGGACTGGAGAGAGGCTCATGTGGTGCCCTTACACAAAAGCGGAAGTAAGGATGTGGTTGAAAACTACAGGCCGGTTAGTTTAACTTCAGTGGTGATAAATTATTGGAAATGCTGCTGAAAGAGAAAATAGTGAGGTTTCTGGAGTCCAGCGGATCACAGGATCCGAGGCAGCATGGATTCACCAGAGGCAGGTCTTGTCAGACAAATCTGATTGATTTCTTTGACTGGGTGACCAGGGAGTTGGACCGAGGAAGAGCCCTAGATGTGATGTATTTAGATTTCAGTAAAGCCTTTGGCACTGTTCCTCACAGGTGACTTATAAACAAACTGAGCACCCTAGGGATGGCCCCTAAAGTTACTGCTTGGGTTAGAAATTGGTTGGGTGGGAGGCGACAAAGAGTAGAGGTAAATGGGGCTCACTCTGAGGAGAAGGATGTTACCAGTGGTGTTCCCCAGGGATCTGTCCTTGGTCTGATTCTTTTTAACATCTTTGTTAATGATATAGCGGAAGGGCTGTTGGGTAAGGTTTGCCTTTTTGCAGATGATACCAAAATCTGCAATAGAGTAGACACCCAGGAAGGTGTAGATAACATGAGGAGGGATCTAGCTAAGCTTGAAGAATGGTCTAGAATCTGGCAGTTGGGATTTAATGTTAAAAAATGTAAGGTCGTGCATTTGGGCTGCAGCAATCCAAAGGAGCAATATAGTATAGGGGGTGAAGTACTTTTGTCCACTAAAGAAGAGCAGGACCTGGGCGTGGTTGTGTCTGATGATCTTACAGTAGCTAAACAGGTAGAAAAGGCGACGGCAAAAGCTAGAAGGATGCTTGGGTGCATACGGAGAGGAATGGCTAGCAGAAAAAAGGAGGTGAGAGTGCCTCTGTATAAGTCTTTGGTGCGACCTCATTTGGAGTATAGTGTGAAATTCTGGAGACCGCACCTTCAAAGGGATGTGAACAGGATGGAGTCGGTGCAGAGGGTGGCTACTAAAATGATTAGTGGTCTTCATTATAAAGCATATGAGGACAGACTTAAGGATCTTAATATGTACACCTTGGAGGAAAGGTGGGATAGAGATGATATGATTGAGATGTTTAAATACCTCCGTGGCATAAATGTTCAGGGAGAGAGCCTCTTTCAATTGCTACGAGGGGACATGGGATGAGGGTGAAGGGAGATAGATTCAGGAGTGATATGCAGAAATATTTCTTTACGGAAAGAGTAGTGGATCCGTGGAATAGTCTCCCAGTGGCGGTGGTAGAGATGAGGACAGTAACTGAATTCAAAAAAACATGGGACAAACACAGAGGATCTCTAAAGGAAAATAGGGGACTGTTGTAGTTGTTGATATGGAAGGACAGACTAGATAGGCCATGTGGTCTTTTTCTGTCATTATGTTTCCATGTTTCTAACTGTGTGTCTTTCCTGCAGTCTGTGGGGATATTCAGCGGCATTGTCTAGATAGCATCACTGAATATCGAGATTGCTGGGGTTTAGTTGCTAACCGGCTAAACCCTTTTAAATGTTGCCCCCTCCCCCCCCCTCATTTCTATTTAGCCATGGTGGTCAACATTAAAAGAAAAGCTGACCACCTCAGCTGAATGCTGACTGGTCAGTTTAGGTACACGGTGAATCACACTGGGGCACTGTGCTTCCATCTGTTTACTTTTCATTGTTTACTTCGAGAGAACAGTTAATAAAAGATGGAGACTACTGTGGCAGCAAGAAGAAAATAGTCTATAAGAGGCAATCATGGACTTCACTATCCTATGTGGAAAAAGCTTTGAGGAAATTGCTTTGGGGAGGGGCACAGCATAGATTACACTGCAAGGGAAAATCAGAAAAAGCTAAGTACGCAAAACTACTTGAAAAGCAATGACGACTTATGAAGGAGTACAGACCTGACTCCTGCTGATCCAGTGTGACGGAGGCAGGAAAGAGAGTCCTGATTACCACTTGGCTCTTGGGCTCACCAGCTTGGAAAGAGAGTCACAGCCTGTGTTGGTTACCTGCTAGATTATCGTGTCATATCTTTACACTTCTATCCCACCATTTTAATTCAGAAGGACAGCACATGGTAGCTTATATACTCAGCACATAAAGCAGGTAGGTACAATATAGAGGGGCCATTTTTGAAGCATTGGGTGGCATTTACATGTATAAATAATGGTGTTTACATGTCAAAATATACTACATATGTGAATAGCTATTAATTATAGAAAGCCACCAGGTACATGTGTAGATCCATAGCCCACAGGACTTAGAAGGACCTCTGTTCTAGGCTTAAGTGGACTAGAAAAGTATGAATGTATTTCCAATTTTGCAACATCAGTACATGCATGCTTGAGAAAATCTAAATGTTGGTATTCACACTTGCTTCCAGACAGGAGTAAATGTTGGTTAACCCACTCAATAAGAAGGGTTTGCATGAGTGATTGAGGCTAGAAGGGTGCTACTTCTTTTGTGTTGAAGCTCACCTCAAAAAGGTAAAAAAAAAAAAGTTTTCTTTTCACTTGGCTCCTTCGGGGTATGTTTACTAAAGGGCGCTAACGTCGCAGCGGTAGAATTAGCGCAAGATAAGGTACGTTATCGGGCGATGAAGGCGCGTTATTATGCGATAACGTACGTTATTGCACGATAACGTGCCTGCGGTGTTAAGGCACCTTAACGCCTTGAAATCCGGCGCTGAAGGGCAGAGGAAGGCTTCCCAGAGGGTGGACAGAAGGGGTCAATGGGTGGAGAGTGTGAGGGGAGAGGCTCCAGGCACACTAACGCTGTGTAATCCGGGTCTAATCACTAACACCAGTGAAACCCTCGCATAAAGGCACATTTGCAGGAAAGAGAAACCACCATTTCCGTCAGCAGTGTAAAGCAAAGCCGGGGAAACCTACAAAAGTGATAGTTGTGATACATGTGCACGGAACAAAAGGGCAAATAAACATGGAAAATGGCCTGAACAAAATTTAAAATCACCATAACCAAGATGGCCAACAGTGATATTAATGGGAAAAATATAAGCACTACTGAGAAAGCTCCAAAAAAAAGATATCATTTTTGGAACGGTCTATGCTCTGTTCCCCTACAAGGTGAATGATCCCACATTGAAATAGTGCTGATCAGGGTTTTCCCTTTTTATTGGACAGGTTTCCTATGGCATGCACATGTGCGGCAACAGCAGGGTGGGCATGTCGGAAAGGGCAACTGTAAAGATGCTTGAAAATGGGATACAGAGGGCTGCAGGTGGCACATGCTGTGGTGCAGCTGGGGCACAGTGCGGACTAGGGAGATGCCTAGGTGGCACATAGGAATGCTGAAACTGTACAGCAGCCAGACAGCAACTGATGAGGGCCCAACATGGGCATGAGTGTGTTTCTCACAGTGTCACAGGGGATAGTACCCAGCAGGTACCCCCAAGGGCACAGAACATTGGCAGGCGGTGGTGGGGGGGGGGGGGAAGCGTGGATGTCTATGCAGGCACCCCTACCCCAGATTCCGCACCATAGGCAGCCGCCTACCGGCACACTGGATGGCCTGAGACTGCGCACCATCAGAACCACCAGCATAAGGGCATGTCAGCATGGTGGCGGAGGGGTACTGGTGGTGGAGGGGGCAGTAGCATCTGCCCACAGCAGACCATGGCCTAGCCCTGTTCAGGTGGGTGCCGTGCACTGCAACAGACATGCTATGTCTGACGAACAGTCATGGCATTCCCAGGGAATGAGCTGTCCCTGTGGCAACAGTGTGGTGCAGTCCACACAGCCAGTGTGTTCAGGAGCAGACAGTCACAGGTTCAAGTCCCAGCTGTGGCTCCTGCCAACCCAGTCCCCATATTTTACCCAGTACTAAACCGTGGTAATTAAGACGGAACCTTTATTGCAGATAACATAAACATGCCTGAAATGCCTATATTTTACCCTACAGAGCACAGACATCATAAACATGTGCAATACCTACAGCAGAGTTTCCCAAATGCAGTCCTGGGGGGCCAAAATCCATGCAGGTGTCATGCTGTCTATTATAAGGGCATGTTAGCATGGTGGCAGAGGGGTACTGGTGGTGGAGGGGGCAGTGGCATCTGCCCACAGCAGACCATGGCCTAGCCCTGTTCAGGTGGGTGCCGAGCACTGCAACAGACAGGCTCTGTCTGACGAACAGTCATGGTATCCCCAGGGAATGAACTGTCCCCATGGTAACAGTGTGGTGCAGTACACACAGCCAGTGTGTTCAGGAGCAGAAGGTCATAGGTTCAAGTCCCAGCTGTGGCTCAAGCCAATCCAGTCCCAATATTTTACCCAGTACTAAACCTTGGTAATAAAGATGGAACCTTTATTGCAGATAACATGAACATGCCTGAAACATCTATATTTTACCCTACAGAATACAGACGCCATAAACAGGTGCAATATCTAGAGCAGAGTTTCCCAAATGCAGTCCTGGAGGGCCAAAGACCATTCAGGTTTCATGCTGTCTCTAATAAAGATGCCTGTTCTGCATTTCTATGTGCTGCACCCAAGGTATGCAAATGTATCTCATGCATCTTCATTAGGGACAGCATGAAAACCCGAACAGTGTTTGGCCCACCAGGAACGGAGTTGGGAACTTCTGCCCTAGAGCAGCGGCCAACAGGGGCAGAAACACCCGCACCCACAGGCTCCATTATCCAAAGCCTCATGGAGAGGCAGGATGTTGGGCCCTGCGCGCAGCAGCATCTCCCAATACTAGCACTTGCATACCTTAGCAATGCCGCCCTAAACCTGGGAATACGTTACACAAATATCAAAAGGTTGCTATGATTAATGGCAGATAGCAATTCCCAAGTTAAGCACAATTTGCTGATTGAGCTGCATCATAGCAACCATTCTGATGTCTGTGGAGTGTGTTTCAGGTCTGGTTTTTGACAATGTTTACCACCTTGGGGAGTGACTCCAACAGTATTGCGTACCATAGCCATGCCTGCACTGTGCCCAGGACTGGTGCGGCGTCAGGGCTGCCAAAAGCCTCTATATTTGCACAATGCTGGCATAGGTGTGGGAGTGTGTGTCTGTCTATCCAGTGTGTGGTGGCTGCCAACACCTTACTCAGCCCACACTGCTTGCACTGTTTCCAGTGTTATCCTGACAATGTGCATAATGAGGAGCAAGGTACTGTGGGTATAGCACGGACAGGGTGGCCTGGGCAGAATGCATCTGCACAGGGCATAGGGCAATGGCTGGGACATTGTAGTGCCCGGCCACCACCTGCAGGGACAGGGTGGCCACAGCATGTCCTGATGGGAGGCCACTCTCACCCTGACTGAGCAGTGACCACGGCATGGCTAGGTTCCCCCATAGTGCTATTTAGTATTTCTTTCAAATGAAATTTATGGGTTCTTTTTTCTGGGGACCAATTACTGACTTATCTGCTTGGTGGGTGTGCTCATATCCCAGTTTTGGGTGCACACATCTTCTCCAGGAACATGCACTATAGACTAGCTAGCAGACTGTCTGCGGTTATATGTGTATGGCTGAAGACTCACTGTGCTTGCTGCTGGAGAATGTCAAATGATGAGGGTGGGGGGCAGCTGAGCACTTCCAGGCTTACTGTCTGTCTGCCATTGCCTTATAGATGCATACAGATCTGCATTGACTGCCCTGTAGGGTGTCTGTTGCCCAGCAGGACTGGGGTTGATGGTCCCCTCTACTGCCGCCATTGCAGGGAAGTAGAATGTGGATCTGTTGGTGGAAGATCCTGTTTCCTACCCTGGGCCCCAAAGAGCAGGTTGGGTGATAGTACATAATCTGCCTATGGGTTCAAACACCCCCTTTCCCTTACATCATGTGACCATAGCACCAACACAGGATATGCACTATTCTGGGTCCATCATAGCCCATAAGGGCTACACATGATTGAGAAATTCAGATGGACACAAATATATCCTAGGTGTGTCTACAGGCACTACCTAGCACACACACTGGCACTGATGGGGATCTGCAGCATGGTCTATTTCAGCTTTGAAAGGTGTTGTGGACCTGGTGCTGGGCACTCCACCTTACCCTCAGGGTGAGCACAGTACCCGCACAATGTGATGGTCTGTAGCTTATCTGTCCCAGTAGCACATACGGTTAGTACCCCCTACCAGGCTGAGGTGCTGTGGGGGTGCACACGGTCAGTTCCCCCTACCAGGCCGAGGTGCTGTGGGGGTGCATACCCCATCTTGTGATCATCTGTAGACTGCTGATTTGCATGTGCAGTGCATCATGGGTACGTGTGGGTTAACCCTATCCTGGTAACCATAGCTGACAGTTTGTGTGGTGACCTGCAGTCCTTCTGTAGCCAGCCAGGGGGTTGTTAGTAGCCGTAGCCCACTGGTTACTTCACTGTTTGTGGAGCCAGAGGTCATGGGTTTGATCCCACAGTGGGGCCCTTTGATAGGGCTATCTGAGGCATTTTCCTTTTATTATGTAAAGTAGTGCTTTTAGCAAAAACACACTCATAGTGCTGTAACCTTAAGGTGCCTCATAAAGCACCCTCTAAGGCGCCCTATAAAGCGCCCTCTAAGGTGCCCTATAAAGCACATTATCGCTGGGCGCACATTAACACGGTTTACTAAACATACCCCCTTGTGTAACTGTTTAGCCAGCCATTGCTATGTGAAAAGGCATAGCATACTGGTTAATACAATGCTCTAACGGCCAGTGGTGATGTGTTCAAGACCCCAGTGTGCCAACACCAAGATAAATGCATAATAAACAAACTGTGTTCAGACACATCACTGCAATGTGTGTCTGCAGAATAGATCTTTATATATATTGATTGTGCCACCATTTCCTGTGTACCACCCATGGCACAGGCACGTTGCTAGCGTGCATTAATGATCCGCGTTGCGGCATGCGTGCATGAGAAAGGCAGTGCAGAAAATGGCTACTCGGTTGAGAAAGCCTCCCTTTACCAGCAGGGAGCTCAGGCACCTAGCAGGGCTGATCTGCACCAGGCAGATGAAACTTTTCCCCGGCTCTTCAAAGAGGCAGGACCTGGGGCGTGTGTGGCGGGCCTGGGACTGCGTCACAAGGCGCTTTAATCATCTTGCAGTCTACCCACGTGAGGTAAGTGTATGGGGACAGGTCAGTACATCCATATACATATCCAGTGTGGATTGTAGGTGTGCATGCTGCTGTGTGTAGGCATTCTTTCTCATTTATGTTTATTAGTTAAACCCACGTGATATACCGCCTATGTATCATATCAAAGTGGTTTGCCCTATCCCCAGGAGGCTAAGGAACTGATCACAGAGTTCCAGATGTTAGCCTGGTGTTATGGCAGCTGCTGCTGTTGCTGTGTGAAAATACACTGTAACACAAGGAGCCCCTAGATCTGCCTAAAGAGGTTTGGTAAACATCATGCTGATATGGTAGGTTCTGCATTTGCAGGTCACACTTCTGCCCTACCCCTAGGGGTCCTGGGACCTGCTCCAAATGCTCTGTCATTCATCCTGGTGATACGGTTCTGTGTGCATTTGCAAGTTAAAACATTTGCCCTACCCCCAGGAGTACTGAGAGACCCTCAAAGTGGGCTGTCAGTCACCCTGGTGATAAGGTTGTGTGTGCATTTGCAAGTTAAAACATTTGCCCTACCCCCATGGGTTCTGAGAGCCCATTGAAGTGGGCTGTCAGTCTCCCTGGTGATATGGTCTATGCTGCTGTTGCTGTGTTATATTCCACCCTACCCCAAGGAGGCCTGAGAGCCCATCAAAGTGGGCTGTCAGTCACCCTTTTGATATGGTTTATGCTGCTGTTGCTGTGTTATATTTCACCCTACCCCCAGGAGGCCTGAGAGCCCATCAAAGTGGGCTATCAGTCTCCCTGGTGATATGGTCTATGCTGCTGTTGCTGTGTTATATTCTACCCTACCCCAAGGAGGCCTGAGAGCCCATCAAAGTGGGCTGTCAGTCACCCTTGTGGTATGGTTTATGCTGCTGTTGCTGTGTTATATTTCACCCTACCCCCAGGAGGCCTGAGAGCCCATCGAAGTGGGCTGTCAGTCTCCCTGGTGATATGGTCTATGCTGCTGTTGCTGTGTTATATTCCACCCTACCCCAAGGAGGCCTGAGAGCCCATCAAAGTGGGCTGTCAGTCATCCTTGTGGTATGGTTTATGCTGCTGTTGATTTTTTATAGTTCACCCTACCCCCAGGAGTCCTGATACCTGCTGAAAGTGTCCTGTCAATCACTCTGGTGATATGGTGTATGTTGCTGATGATGTGTGCTAAGACACCCTACCCCCAGGTGGCCTGAAACCTGATTGCAAAGGTGGGTATGGCATCTAGATTTTGTGGTAGGTGCTGCCGGGTTTGGACACACATTTTCCCGATTCCCCGGAGGCCCTGACCTCATTACACATGTCTGTTATGGATCCTGATTGTATGGTAAGTGCAGCTGTGGATGTGCTGTAAACCATCCCACCCCCAGGAGCCATGAGACATGATTCAGAAGGTCTGAAACCAATCCATATATCATTGATGTGTACGCAGTTTCTGGTCACACATCTGGCCACTCCCCAGGAGCCCTGTAACTGATTGCAGAGGAACATTGTAGATGCTAGTGTAAGGGTACAAAACTTCACAATGCCCACTCCACAAAAACCAAAAGTACTGGTCCAAATTCTTCAATATTCATTATCTTTCTACATTCAAGCATATATATCAATGTTCATTCTATGTTGTTAAACACACAATACTGCACAGAAGGTCTCAGTAACCACGGGCCTACAGCACGCATACAACAGACTAAACTTTCATAATGCACAAGCCCTTATAACAGCAATGACCTTCCATGTAGATCCCGACAAGCCACCCAAACACAATCAAGGAGACAGCACTTAACTTCCAACACCATGCTTTACGCCTCAAAGGGTGGCCATCCTGCTCTCCATTCCCCGACGCCTCAACTCAGAGCTCAAAAGTGTTTCACAAGCATCCTTGCTTCATCAGGGGAAAAGCAACTGTCCAACAAAACATATAACCAACATGAAATACACAATCAATTAAAAACAACAGCACAAGCCAGCACACCCAACTCAGGCCCCGTACTCACCCCTATCCAAAGTTAGCAAGGCAAACAGCCAGTGGATTGTGGAGTTTATGTTGGTTATATGTTGTTTTGGAAAGTTGCTGTTTCCCTGATGAAGCAAGGATGCTTGTGAAATGCTTTTGAGCTCTGAGTTGAGGCGTCGGGGAATGGGAAGCAGGATGGCCACCCTTTGAGGCGCAAAGCATGGTTTTGAAAGTTAAGTGCTGTCTCATTGATTGTGTTTGGGTGGCTTGACGGGATCTGCATGGAAGGTCATTGCTGTTATAAGGGCTTGGCATTATGACAGTTTAGTCTGTTGTATGCGTGTTGTAAGTCCGTGGTTACTGAGACCTTCTGTGCAGTATTGTGTGTCTAACAACATAGAATGAACATAGATATATATACATGATTGTTGAAAGATAATGAATATGGAAGGATTTTGAACAGTACTTTTTGTTATTGTGGAGTGGGCATTGTGAAGTTGTAATTCATTCCACTCTAAGAACGACCATATATATTTTGGTGTAAAGGTACATGCACCTGTTGTGGATGCACAGCTCCGGCACAACCCCAGACAGACACACAGATGTTAATCGGCCAGCTAGGTGTGGTGGGCCATGCTCATGTTGCAGTCAGCCACAACTGCCCTAATCACAGGAGGCCCTAGTTATGACCACAGAGGTATAGTATAACGCCAAGTGTCATGGTATTGGCGTCCGGCAAGGTGCACAGGGCCACCCTCCTTCTGCTGTATCATAGGACACATCACCCATGCGTGGTAGGATATCATGGTGACATGGTGGGTGTGGTGGCTGATATGAGTAGGTCAGGCAAACACACATGTGTTTGCCAGACCACTCAGGGGGTTAGGAAGGACCTCCCGTAAACACCAGCATGCTCAAACCACACGTGACATGGTGCTGCCATGTCATGCAAGGAGAGTGTAGGAACAGGGTATGGTGTGTCCAGGGTGTTATGCACAGTACACATGTGTGTCACTTCACACATGGCCAGACCCACAGCCACACATGCAGGTGGCACTGGCAACCGTTAGTAGATGACATACTGAGCAGAGGAGCAAGAGCAGCATGATGCTGTGCACAGAGATGTGTGATATGTGTTGGCCACCCACCAGAGATATAAGGTTATTAATGCACCCTCCCATTGCTTTCCCCTCCCTAGGTAGAGGACCTACGTAAAAAGAGTCGGGAGTTGTGTCTGCACTGCCCGGAGGTCCTTGCCCGCCTACAGAGGCGGGCAATTTCCCAACGTGGAGGTGAGTGTTGCAGCCTCTGCAGCTCTGTAGAAAACTGTCACAGTGGCCTACCAGTCTGTGCGCGGCCAAACTATGTACATGTGATATGTGACTCACATAATAGTGTGCTAATGACTGTCATCCCCCACAGAGGAAGATCCTGCAGGTGAGGGCCCCTCCACATCGGGGCACACCATGTCACCTCCCACTGCCCAATGCCTAATGGAAGAGGAGGAGGAGGAGGAGGAGGGGGCAGTGGAGGTGGTGGAGGCTGAAGAGGAAGAGGAGGATGCGGCAGAGGAGGAGGCAGCAGTGGCGGCTGAGGCGGAGGAGGACAATGGGGAAATGGAGGGGGTGGAGGGTGAGGTGGAAGGGGAGGGTGAGTGTGTCTGTGTTAGTTCAGAGGGTGTGGAGGAGGAGGGGAGCGTGGAGGGTGGTGAGGGTGGGTAGGAGGTGCCAGGGTGGGAGGGGGTGGGGTAGGGGGAGGTGGGGTGTGTTGAGGTGGGAGGGTGGGATGGAACAAAGGACAGCACAGGGAACTGTGGGTCCATGCCATCCACCGCATGTGTGTGGCAATGGTGCCCATCTGGATTTAGCTACGCCACCCATTGCCACACACAGGTCCAATGCACATGCCACCATACAGACACCTGGCACCAATGGTGTATGTGGTGGCAGGTGCGTAAGGGACCTGTATGTGGCAATGGACGGCGTGGTGCAACACATGCGGGCCCAGAACCGCACCATCCGGTGGCTGGCAGGTTCCATTCAGTGGATGGCTGCCGAGCTGCAGCGTGTGGGGGGTAGGGGCGCTGCATCTCGACAGCCATCCACTGATGGGTGTCCCAGGAGCGTGTGATGGCCCCTGTGGTGCCCACATACGTGCCCTGGGCTGTCCTGTGTTCCGCGACCCAACATGTGGGCGGTGTTACCCCTCCATCCCCTTTACCCAACAGCTGTGTACAACTGACCTAGACTATCCAGTGTTGTAAACAGAGCACTGGGCTTGATGGTCCTTGGTTTGACCCAGTATGGCATATCTTATGTTCTTATGTTCGTATGGTGCTATGTTCCTGTACCCTTTAATATTAACTTGTGAATACAGTTTGGTTACTACATCACAATGGTCATGTGTCTCCCTTACAGACAGACTGTGAACGTAAGCATGGGACATGTGTGTAGATCACTATGTGTACGCATGGTAGACATGGGTATCATACATGGATCATCTCCATACGTAGTTGTGGGGGCTACCCATGTGCGTAGGCGTCTGTGTCCCATGGTTCCCCTGTGATGTGCCAAAGTGTAGTGTGTCACAAAACCTATGGTCACATGCATGCTGCCTGTGATGTGTGGGCACCATATCTGATGCACCATGCTCGTAGGAGAATAGTGGGGACGGCCAGCAGCAGGTATGTGGCAGGAAGGATGAGATGGACCGCTGTACCCAGGAGCTGCCCAAGGGGATAGCTGGTGAGGCCAAGACAGGTGGATGTTGGTCTGGAGGGGGAGCAGAGGCTTACTACAGGCGCAAGGGGAGAGTAAACAACAGACTGTAGCTAGTTACCTATGTCTGCCTCTGTCCCACACAAACATCTACAGCTAAACAGCCACGTAGGCTCTGGTGTGGGTCAGAGGGAATGTCACACATGTGGGTGGGGCCCTGGAGAGGATATGGGGTGTGAGAGACTGACTGATTCATAAAATATACATGTACCACCATATAAATATTACTGACTAACTGGAGAGGTAGGATATACCCCCACGCCTAGGTAGAAGGGTGCACACATGGCATGGTCCCTGGCACACAGGGCATGGTATAAGGTCTGTGCATTGATTGGTGGTTGTGCATACACCACACCCTTAAGGGAGCTGGGGAGGCACATATGACCATGTTGACAATATGGGGGACAGGGTACTCAGGGGAGTACAGTGTAAAACACCAGAAACGGACACATAGGTGTTGTCAGGTTTTTTCTAGTTTATTATTACACGGTGACCCAATCCCCCCAATCGGGACCTGCATGGGCACCCACGGCCACGGCGCCCACAGCCCATGCTACCCCGTTCCTGTGATTCTTCTGCTGCGGCCTCTGGGGCTGGGGCTGGCTGCTGTGACCGCCCAGCCATGGCCTCCTGGGCATCTGCAATACACAGTAGTGCCGCTGCCATCACCTGAGCTGTGGCATTCATCTGGTCCATCCTCTCCTGAATTCTCATCAGAACCTGATGAATGGCTGTGGGTGAGACACAAAGTAATGTGTGAGACATGTGCTGCCCCCCCCCCCCAACGTGACTCCTGCAAATGTACGGCGTATCTCAACAGACCAGTCCGCAGACCACTCATGTATGTGATGTCTAGCAACGCGGTACCATGTTTACATCTGTGTGTCCCATGATCCATCCACAGGTCAGGAAATGAGTCTGCTGAGGGCCGTGGTGATCACAGATATGACACATGGTACCGTGTTGAACTTCAGTGTGTCACTGCTGTATCTGTGTGCTGGTCGTATGGGATAGGTTGGATAATGTGGGACTTGATGGCACACAGATAGATATCTGGGGGGCGCTGATCACTCTAAACCTGATGCACAGTACTGAGTACCCTGACTATCTTTGCTATGTACCACTACCCAGGGAGAGGGATCCGAATGGGTAAGCTGTATAGGTAATCTGGGGTAGGTGTGTACCAATGTACGTCTCCATGGGGTATTTTGTGGTGAGTAGTAGGCTGATGTATGGGCTCATTAGCATTATGACACCAGATGGCACATGATACAAGGAGGGGAAGTGCACATGGCACCCAACCCCACTACACATACCGACCTATGTGCTGTGGTGTCATAATATTAAGGGGCCCATGGAATCTCATTGTGGATGTGCCATCAACCACCAGGGTGCTTGTTGTGCATTCTGTTACCCACCTTCCGCATCTTGCTTCGCAGAGGCAGTATGAGCCCGCAGCTCTGCTAGGATGATATCCATGCTTGTGTGATGGGTGCCTGATGGTCCTGGTGCATGTATCATGTGGGGACTTTCCTCCGACGCTGCATCCTCCACAGCCTGTGTGCTGGTGTCACTGGCCCTCACTTGTGCATTGTCATCCTCCGCCCAGTCCTATGCCTCGGGAAGCACCAGGTTTCCTGGGGTCTCGGCACCAGTGCTGTCCACGTCCCCAGACATGGCGGCCTCTGGCCCCTCTGCATCCCCTGGCACCAGCACATCCCCCTCCTCATATGCCCCCATGGCCTGGATGTCACTTGGGGGGTAGAAGAAGGTACACAGCAAGGATGATTTAGCGCAGGTAACATAACTACACCTGTGCAGTGCTGTAAAATGTCCAGGACTGTGGCTGTCGTGCAAGCAGCCCCAGGTACCTGTCACACCCACACCCTGTACTTACACAGCCATGTTATTCTCAATATGTGGACCCCAGTTGCCTGTGTTAGGGCACATGTGTTCCCAGGACATAGGCCCCCCCACTTCCCGTCCATGGCAGGCATATGCTGGGCCGTGTGGTTTACATGTGTAGTATATCTCTGACCTACCTGCCTGTGGATGGGCGGTATCCAGCACTTCCGGCAGCCCTAGCAAGTAGATGGGGCCCAGACGGTCTGCCAGTTCCTGCTCCAGGGGTGTCAGCATTGGTGCAAAGGGACCACCCCCTCCGGTGCCCATGGCATGCTGCCTCTCTGCCACCATGTGGGCACGGACACCCCGCTTTATGCCATTAAACCTTTTCCTAAGGCTATCAAGGTCCCTGGACGGCCTCCCTGCCTGTGCTATGGCCTCCTGGATCTCCCCCCACACTTGTATCTGTCTGCCCACAGTGGTGCTTGTGCTCAGGCGGCCGTACAGCACATCAACTATTAAATAAACTGAAGAGTAGCAAATCATCTGGGCCAGATGGTATACATCCAAGGGTGTTGAAAGAACTGAAATATGAGATTGCAGACCTACTATTAGTAATCTGTGAACTATCATTAAAATCATCTCTAATACCTGAAGATTGGCGGATCGCCAATGTAACACCAATTTTTAAAAAGCGTTCGAGGGGTGATCCGGGAAACTACAGACCGGTGAGCCTCACGTCAGTACCGAGAAAAATGGTAGAAACCATCATAAAGAATAAAATTACTCAGCATGTAGATAGTCATGGCCTAATGGGAGACAGCCAACATGGCTTTAGACAAGGAAGATCTTGTCTTACTAATCTGTTATGTTTTTTTCAAAGTGTGAATAAACAGGTGAACAAAGGTGAGTCAGTTGATATAGTGTATCTGGACTTTCAGAAAGCCTTTGACAAGGTCCCTCATCAGAGACTTTTGGCAAAACTAAAGAGTCATGGGATAGGAGGCAGTGTACTACTGTGGATCAGGAACTGGTTAAAAGATAGAAAGCAGAGGGTTGGGCTAAATGGCCAATTTTCCCAATGGAGAAAGGTGAATAGTGGTGTATCCCAGGGATCTGTGCTGGGTCCGCTACTTTTTGACATTGTCATAAATGATCTGGAAAGTGGAATAACGAGTGAGATTATCAAATTTGCAGATGACACAAAACTATTTAAAGTTGTTAAAACCCAAGAGGATTGTGGAAAATTGCAAGAGGATCTTATTTATTTATTTATTTACAGTTTCTTTTATACCGCGCTATTTGACATCAGTGCGGTTTACAATGAACATAAAACTACACGTCACAAAGATTGATCAGTGCTTACAATGAACAGGACAATAAGCTGGGTATACATTAAACAGGTTTCATAAACAGAGAACATGAGAACTATGTACAAAAGCAACTATGTACAAAGCAACTAAATGCAGCTATATGTAGAGCTTAAATGAGTCTAGGTAATTTCTTGATGAGAGGAGGTGCAAGGTGAGATTGCAGTTCTGCGAATTAAGACTATGGAGTGCATGAGTTTAATGTGTTGGCCTGGGGTGTAGACGTGGGTTGGTGTGAGAAGGTGTCTGAAACATCGTAGTGCTGCAAGAACAGGTGATGCTTCAGTGCCTTCCTGAACTGGGAGAGGTCACTGATGGTTCTGATGCCTGATGGTAGGGCGTTCCAACATGATGGTGCAAAGTAAGGGAAGGCTCTGGATCTGGTGACTTGAGAGCATTTCGTGATTGCCTTAGGTAGTACAAGAGAGTTGGAGGCAGTCGATCTCCTTGCTCAATTAGGGGGTGTAATTGATATCAGGTCGGTGATAGAAGATGCGGAGTTGTTATTGATCGCTTTGTGAGTCATAGTTAGGATCTTGAAAGAGATCCTGGATTGTATAGGAAGCCAATGTAGCTGTTTCAGTATTGGAGTGATGTGGGTTCTCTTGGAGGCTCCATAAAGGATTCTTGCAGCTGAGTTCATAGCCAATTGTAAGGGGTTAATCGTGCTCTTTGGTAGGCCATGTAGGATCGCATTGGCATAGTCCAGGTGAGGCATTATTAAGGCCTGAAAGACTGATCGAAGGTCATCTGGTTCTAGTAGCTGATGCAAATGACGAAGGGTCCGGATTTTATGATAGACAGATTTCGCTACGTTGCTGATATGAGCCTTCATATTGAGTTGTTGATCGAGCGTAACCCCTAGGTATCTAACTGTAGTCTTGCAGAGGAGTTCAGCGTCACGCACCTTGATGGACGTTGGTGAGGTAAATGCAGGGTTTCTGGTCACGAAGAGGACTTCTGTCTTTTTAAAATTTATCTTAAGCATTTGTGAATTTAGCCAGTCTGTGACTGCGTCAAAGCACTTGATTAGTGGGGAGAGGTCCAGGAGTTCTGTCGAGAATGGCATATACATAAGGACATCATCAGCATAGACCAGGCAGTTGATGTTAAAAGAGTGGATGAGGTCACAGATAGGCTGCATATAAACATTGAAAAGTAAGGCGGAGAGGGAGGAGCCTTGTGGCACACCTTTAGTTTGAGGGAAGGGTTCAGAGGTTGAAGATCCAGAACGAACATGTTGCCAACGGTCTCTGAGGTATGAAGAGCACCAAGAGAGGGCTGATCCATGAACTCCCTTCTCTCTAAGACGTGACAGGAGTACTTCATGATCAACAGTGTCAAACGCCGGGGCAATGTCCATGAAGATTAAAGCAAAACCTTATCTGACGTTGTCTAGGCCTATGGTTAGAGCATTAAACAGGGATGTCAGTAGAGTTTCCACACCATGTGATTCACGAAATCCGTGCTGACATGGGTGCAAGGGTGCATTGGAGTCAAGATAATCTTGTAGTTGACGTTGGGTAATCTTTTCGATGATTTTCGAAAGGAGAGGAATGCTGGAGATGGGTCTGTAGGATTCCATCAAGGAGGGGTCCAACCTGCTGTTTTTTAGGAGAGGTCTGATGGAGGTATGCTTCAGAGTGTGAGGGAAGGTCCCAGTAGAGAATGATACATCTATCATTTTAGCTAGAAATGGGCTGAGATCCGCCAGTAGTGACTTTATCCAGGAAGCTGGACAGGGGTTGGAAGGTGATGTTGTGGCGTTTATTTTTAAGATGGTGTCTTGAATGACTCTGTCATTTGGGGTGGAGAAGGATGAAAGAGTGTGTTGAGTCTCGCCTGAGAATTGGCTAGGTGAGGGTAGAGGGACAGTGTAGGGAGTGTTGGCTGAAGTAGGGGGCATAGAGGTTGGAGCAAGCTGATTACTTTTGCTTCGTAAGTAGTTGGCATATTCCTGAGGGTCTAGGTGGGGCAGTGCACCCTGAGAAGGTTCCTTTGCTAAGGTTTTCACAATGTGGAAGAGCTCGTGAGGTTTGTTGAGGGAGCGCTGTAGTCTGCCTGCGTAATATTGTTTCATACTGGAAGATACGGATGAGCGATGTCTTGTTAATTGTGTTTTGAATGCATCATGATTTTCGGCTGTTCTTGATCGTCGCCACCGTCTTTCTAGTTGTCTGAGGAGGAGGAGTGATTTTCGTAGCTCTGGGGAGTACCATGGTGCATTCTTTTTCTTATGAGGTGCTTTGATTGAGGTAGGAGAGTGGATCACAGCATCTAGGCAGGAGTTCCAAGAATCGACCATGTCATCAAGGCTTTTTTAGGATAAATTGATAAATTGGAAGACTGGGCATCAAAATGGCAGATGAAATTTAATGTGGACAAGTGCAAAGTTATGCACCTAGGGAAGAACAACCCAAACTATGGTTACACGATGCAAGGTTCCACATTATGAACCACCATCCAGGAAAAAGATTTAGGCGTCATTGTGGATAGCATGTTAAAACCCTCGGCCAAGTGTGCAGCGGCAGCCAAGAGAGCAAATAGAATGCTAGGTATCATAAGGAAAGGAATGGAAAATAAAACAAAAGATATTATAATGCCTCTATATCGTTCCATGGTGAGACCGCACCTTGAATATTGTGTGCAATTCTGGTCGGATATAGCGTTATTAGAAAAGGTTCAGAGAAGAGCCACCAAAATGGTAAAAGGGATGAAAGGATACTCCTATGAAGAAAGGCTAAAAAGGTTAGGGCTCTTTATCCTGGAAAAGAGACGGCTGAGGGGAGATATGATAGAAGTCTATAAATTAATGAACGGAGTGGAACGGGTAAATGTAGATCGACTGTTTACGTTATCAGAATATAGAAAGACTAGGGGACATGCAATGAAGCTACAGGGTAAACTATTTAAGACTAATAAAAGAAAATATTTTTTCACTCAACGTGTAATCAAACTCTGGAATTTGTTACCGGAGGATGTAGTAAAGGCTGTTAGTGTAGCTGGTTTTAAAAAAGGTTTGGACAAGTTCCTGGAGGAAAGGTCCATAAACTATTATTAAGAAGGGACCCAGGATATCAGTGCTTGACCCAGTACAAGCATTGCGGAACCTGTGTTTTTTGGGGAAACTGCTAGGTACGTATGACCTAGATTGGCCACTGTTGGAAACAGGATACTGGGCTTGATGGACCTTGGTCTGACCCAGTATGGCATATCTTATGTTCTTATCGTATCTCTCCAGAACACTGGCCAGCAGGATGTGGTTCTCCTGTTGGCTGAACCTAACAGCCCTCCTCCTATCTGCAGATGGCACAGGTATGCGCCTTCGTTTGGCGCTTGGTGGCCCCTGTGTGGGCTGAGATGCACCCGATGGGCCTGCAGCCGCCACCACAGACCCAACACTCCCTGCCAGCTCTGGGTCCTGCTGAACAGGTGCCCCCCCTCCACTCCTGCCATGTCCTGTCTCTCACTCTCCCTTCCCTCTGTGCCCTCTCCCTCCCTGTCACACATACCTGCTCCTTTGCCCCTTGGCTCCACCTCACACCTGCTTTTGTCCCCACCCCTCCTCTCCCTGCTGTCTGCTCCTCAGCTCAGCTCGTTTCTCTCTCACCTGCTCCTTGCCTCACCTCCTCACTGTCTCCCCTGCTTAGCCACACACCTCTCCACGCCATACCTCCCTCTGACACTCTCCACCACCACTCACAGGCCAATGCATTTTCCACAACATACCTGCTCCTGACTCTCTCCTCGCTTCTCCGACAACACACGCCTTTTCTCCCTCGCCTACACAAACCCCTCAATGTGATCCAGGTGTGCAGGTGTATTTATAGGTTTTTTTTACGTTACGCGTTCATGTTCTCTTTCATATGTATGCCTGTCCTGCACAACTACTTTTCATTCCTGTGACAGTCATATCTGTGCAGATCTGTGCTGTGAGCAAATTGTACCGTTATCACAGTTGTGGACCATCCTTCTGTCCATCTACGTGTGTCTGCCAGCTGTGTGCTGTCCTACCCTGATGTACATGCTGCTACCCCACGTCCTGCACTGCTACACATTTCTGCATTGCAGCGCTCCCTGGTTACCTCTTCTGTGTGTGCCCTGCATAGCACTGCTACTCGGCTGTCATCCTGTCATTGCACCTATCCTGCCACTTCTACCTCCTCTGCTGGACACGTCTTCCCATCCTCTGCCACACACTGTCATTGTTGCATGGTATATTACCATCACTCTGTGCATCGCTACAGCTACCCTCGATATGTTTGTCCATTTTTCAAGCTGCCACATGGGCTGGATGCAGATTTGTCTGGTCCATCAGCTCAGATCTACTTCCTTCCATTACTTGTGCATTGTCTTTCCTGGTTGCTCTGTGCAGTGTTAGGGTTACATCTGTGTTTGGCCCATACCTCTCTTGATTTTCAAATTGGGGGACCTTACTGCCCTTGGCCAACATTTTTGGGTTCACCTATACATCCTTGGGGCATCCTAAGCCACACCTTAGATTCAACCAACTTATGGGTTGCCTACTATGGTGCCTTGGGAGTTGGCAACCTTTCGACATGGCCTCTGGGGCACATTATAACCCGCCTTGGCTGATGTGGTGGTTTAGGATGTGCCTTCTGGTGCACCTTAAAAGGTGCAGTTGTTTATAGCACTGGGGTGTGGGTATTTTTCGCTGGCAGCACAGATTGTTGTACTGTTGCAAGCAGGAAAAGGAATTGCCTTGGCCACCCTTATTCATTAGGCCCACTAGGGGATTGAATTCATGACCCCTGTCTCATCAGTCAATGTATTAACCATTGTGCTACAGCTCTGTTGCTGCATTTGTAGGTCAGCACGCCTACTTAAGATTAACACGCGTTAACGTGCGCTGCTCCCTCTATCGGGCGATGATGTGCGCAGTGCACATTATCGCATGATAACACGTGATTGCTACACTTAGACTGGAACGCCAACTCCTTTTATGGCATCCTGCACATTAAAAGCCAAGCGCATGTTAAGATGCTTTAGTAAACAAACCCCTTAATTAGCTCATCCTGATGTCCAGTTTCGTAAAATCTGATACTTAGCATCTGTAAGTACCAGTTCGTATGCACAGGTTCCAAATTGTTTTTTTTTTTTTAATAAATTTGAAAGTTGTTACAATAAAAAACAATCAGCAAATTTCAAAAGGAATAAAAATATAACCACGAAACATTATACATAACAAATTAACACCACAAGTCAACGACTAGGTTCTAAAATTTAAACATCTACTGGAACTTAAACATCCTAAACCCCGAGTGATGCTGCTGTCTTATGGAATGCCTTGCTTTTTAAAATGTCTGCTTGCCCTGTATGTGCTCTGTCTACCCATATTTCTCACGTCCCTTCATGTATCAAACAAAAAGCTCCAGGTTCAGTGAGTCTTTTGTAGAATGCATGAGGAATTGCGCACATCCCAATCAATTCCTAGCCAGGTGGCTGATGCTAAAGGAGCCTTAAAATATAGCAAAGAAATACAAATCAACATAATACAATAACAGTAACAATTAATTACTGAGGCTCCCCTGTCATGAAAAGGTTCGAGATGATGCTGATGGGGCTTGAGGGGGTTAATCTACCAAATGGGGGAAGAGGGAATGGAAGGAATTTTTGTTTATCACTGCTGCAATTTAAAAAAAAAAGATCTTAGCATGCTGTGCTCTTTTATGGGGGAAAGCATGAAGACTTATTCAAAGATAAACGAGGGAACTATGCTCTTTTGAAATCTTATTACATAGCATCTGTGGATAATTTTTCTGTTAAACTACTAAAACACTGCACTAGTTCATTTTAAATTAATAAAGCCTTTGCCCAAAAATATATATATTAATTTCATTAACAATTATTACCTCGATTCTACCCTGACAAGTTTCAGAAGTTAACTTCCTGGAATACGTGCTCATGCAATGAATGTATTAGCCACTAGGTGCTGCTCTTCCTCTACAAAAATACAGAAGCCGGTTAACAGTGTTGAGCCTTTCAGCAAGGGAAGTTTGCAAAGACTGTAACATTTGCAGTAAGCAGTTGCAGGTATTCTTGTTTACCATTTTCAAATGGAATTAAAAGGAAATTGAGGGAAATACTTCACTTGTTACTGAAATAATTGCTGCAATATTCCACAGAAATCAGGTGCTAAATATTTAGAAACATAGAAATATGATGACAGAAAAAGACCACATGGCCTATCTAGTCTGTCCTTCCATATCAACAAATACAATAGTCCCCTTTTTTCCTTTAGAGATCCTCTGTGTTTGTCCCATGCTTTTTTGAATTCAGATACTGTTCTCATCTCTACCACCTCCACTGGGAGACTATCCACGGATCACCACTCTTTCCTTAAAGAAATATTTCCGCATATCACTCCTGAATCTATCCCCCTTCACCCTCATCCCATGTCCCCTCGTAGCAGAACTTGCTTTCAATTGAAAGAGGCTCTCCCCCTCTTCATTTATGCCACGGAGGTATTTAAACATCTCAATCATATCACCTCTATCCCGCCTTTCCTCTAAGGTGTACATATTAAGATCCTTCAGTCTGTCCTCATTTGCTTTATAATGAAGCCCACTAATCATTTTAGTAGCCACCCTCTGCACCCACTCCATTCTGTTCACAGCCTTTTGAAGGTGCGGTCTCCAGAATTGCACACTATACTCCAAATGAGGTCGCACCAAAGACTTATACAGAGGCACTATCACCTCCTTTTTTCTGCTAGCCATTCCTCTCCGTATGCACCCAAGCATCCTTCGAACTTTTGCTGTCACCTTTTTCTACCTGTTTAGTTACTTTAAGATCATCAGCCACAACCACACCAAGGTCCTGCTCTTCTTTAGTGGACAAAAGTGCTTCACCGCCTATACTATATTGCTCCATTGGAACCACTGAAATACCTCTTTAACAGTCTCAGTTTTTTGCAGGCCATGATCCTTTTTCACTGGACCAACATAGGACTTATCCTGATATGTTGTTGTGCCTGAGCATTTGCAACTACAAGGATCCCGTCTTGAGAAACCTCCAGAAGCTGGTTGTGTGCTGCCCCCTTTTTTCTTAGGTTCTCAGTAGGAGGAAGGATGACCAGGTGTCCAGATTTGAGCAAAAGTGCCACTTTCTCTTCCATACCTGGGAGCCTGACCGCCCCACTTTCCTGGTTGGAAAAATGATGACCACAGGGATCTATAGCCATAGGGCCATAGGTAACAAAACAGGGTGAACAGCCAAACCAATCTTTTGCCACATGTGGAATATCAGGGGAGCCTGTGCCAGCCTTCTTCTCGAAGAACTGCTGGCACCACACACATGTATGGAACATGAGAGTGGGCACATCAGTTATCTGCCCTTGTGTTTCAGATGTGCTCATGCTGCCAGCCACAGGGTAAAGGAACAAAGGAAGTGGAATGAACCTGATTTCGGATGAAAGAGCAGGCGGATACCAGCAGCTGCTGGTGGGAAGGTGGGAGAGAGAGAGGAGCTAACACTGACAGATGCTGAGAGAGTGGAAAGGGAGAGAAGGCCAAGAAAGGGCAGAGTGCAGAGGAAGGGACAGTGGGGTGGTTGCTGGGAAAGGAGAAATGCAGGTGGATGTAAGGGAAGGGAAAACGGAGGTATGAGGGAAGAGGCAGGGGCGGATTCTGGGGGAGGTATGTGACAGATGCTGAAGAATGGGGAGAGAAATCAATGTGGGGGAAAAGGAGGCAGAAGGACATATTTTGGCGGATGGGAGAAGGATAAGAAGGGAAGATGATGGTGGTATGAGGATGAGGACAGCAGAGATTTGGAGTTTGGTAGAGAATTAAGGATTGTGTAAAAGACTCAAAGGCAGGCTGGATATTAGGAGTATGAATGATAACTTGACAGATAAGGAAGGAGAGTGGGGACATGGAGCCTGAGAGAGAGAGAGAGAAATGGGGGGGGGGGGGGCTAGAGAGGTGAAGAGTAGGACAAGGAAAGCTGGAAAGCAAGTGAAAGATGAAAAGAGGGAGACTAAAGACCAGAGGGGGGGGGGGGGGGAAGGAATACAATCTAGCTGTGGGTAGATACAAAAAAAAAAAAACAGCTGAGAGAAATGGAGAAAAAAGATGAAACACAGGGATCAGTGTCAGAGACAGATGTAGGGGTGGAAGGGAAGAAGACACAGAAAGTGATGAAATAGAAAATGGAAGCAAGATCCCGGAAAAGGGCTGAGGAGAAAACAAGTAAGAAGGAGTACTAAAGAGGTGCCAGAACCAACCCAATCAGAAAAATAAAGCTATCAGACAACAAGATCTGTTTGGAAAATATACCAGCTTAGAACATGTCAAGTTCTTTTGCCCAGGGCCGGTGCTACCTTTAGGCAAACTAGGTGACTGCCTAGATCGCCGGACCTCCAGGATGTCCATTGCTGCCTCTGTCACCCCTCACCAGGACCTACAGTGGCAGCAATGGATTGAAACGACCCCGCGGAAGCTGCTTCTGCCCCCATGCAAATAGAAAGTTGGCCATCGGAGGGGACAGAATTAAACAACCCTGCGGCGCCAAAATTTGCAGGAACAGTTGTCAACATTATTGCCACCCTTGCAGTTCAATCCCTTAATGTCCAATAACTCCTTAAAAAAAAACAAAAAAAGTGGCCAGTGAAATGGCTTTGGACTATATATGCACACATATATGACACATAAAAGAATCAAATAAATCAAGAACAATTAAAAAAGAAAATAGTAGGAAATTGTATAAACACTGGGACATTTTGAGGACATGATTATTGTCACCCTTATAAACAATTTCAAGTCAGTTTGAACAGAAGAACCACTTTCCCATTGCATTAAAATCAGATGCACCTCTAGTCAATTGTCAGTACTCACATGACTTAAATCAACCAATGAATGGTAGATCTAAGTTTAACATGGCCATATTAACTCCCTGTTCCATTTTCAGAATGGTGAAGACAAGAGAACTGTCTGAAACGATCCTAACACCATTATCATCAAACTTCAAAGGAGTACAGGTCATCTCCAAAGACCTTGAGATTCCTGTATCTACAGTTCACAATGTTATTAAGAAGTTTTCTGCTCATGGAACTGTCAAAAACCTCCTAGAATGTGGTGGGAAGAGGAAACTTAATCCAAGAAGTCTTCGAAGGTTTGTGTGAACTATTGGAATAACATCCGAAGAACTTAATGCTGACCTGGAGCAATCTGGAGTGGTGGTTTCAACTTATTCCATACGCTGCACACTAAACAAAGAAGGACTTCATGGGCAAAGGCCAAGGAGGACTCCACAGCTCAAAGAGACATAAAAAGGCATGACTGATGTTTGCCCAAGCCCACCTTGAGAAATCACAATCCTTCTGGGGAAATGTTCTGTGGACAGATAAGAACATAAGAACATAAGAAATGCCATACTGGGTCAGACCGAGGTCCATCAAGCCCAGTATCCTGTTTCCAACAGTGGCCAATCTAGGTCATACGTACCTAGCAGTTTCCCCAAAAGACACAGGTTCTGCAGTGCTTGTACTAGGTCAAGCATTGATATCCTGGGTCCCTTTTTAATAGCGGTTTATGGACCTTTCCTCCAGGAACTTGTCCAAACCTTTTTTAAACCCAGCTATACTAACAGCCCTTACTACATCCTCCGGTAACAGATTCCAGAGTTTGATTACACGTTGAGTGAAGAAATATTTTCTCTTATTTGTCTTAAATAGTTTACCCCGTAGCTTCATTACATGTCCCCTAGTCCTTCTATATTCTGATAGCGTAAACAATTGATCCACGTTTATCCGTTCCACTCCATTCTTTAATTTATAGACCTCTATCATATCTCCCCTCAGCCGTCTCTTTTCCAGGTTAAAGAGCCCTAACCTTTTTAGCCTCTCTTCATAGGAGTAGCCTTCCATCCCCTTCACCAATTTGGTGGCTCTTCTCTGTACTTTTTCTAATAACTCTATGTCCTTTTTAAGATACGGTGACCAGAATTGCACACAATATTCAAGGTGCGGTCGTACCATGGAGCGATACAGAGGCATTATAATATCCTTTGTTTTATTCTCCATCCCTTTCCTTATGATACCTAGCATTCTATTTGCTTTCTTGGCCGCCGCTGCACACTGGGCGGAGGGTTTTAACATGTTATCCACGATGACTCCTAAATCTTTTTCCTGGGTGGTGGTTTCTAATGTGGAGCCTTGCATCGTGTAACTATAGTGTGGGTTGTTCTTTCCTAGGTGCATAACTTTGCACTTGTCCACATTAAATTTCATCTGCCATTTGGATGCCCAGTCTTCCAATTTATCCAGATCCTCCTGCAGTTTTCCACAATCTTCTTGGGTTTTAACAACTTTAAACAGTTTTGTGTCATCTGCAAATTTGATAACCTCACTAGTTATTCCCTTTTCCAGGTCATTTATGAATATGTCAAAAAGTAGCGGACCCAGTACAGATCCCTGGGGTACTCCACTATTCACCTTTTTCCATTGGGAATATTGGCCATTTAGCCCTACCCTCTGCTTTCTATCTTTTAACCAGTTCCCGATCCACAATAGTACACTGCCTCCTATCCCATGACTTTTTAGCTTTGCCAAAAGTCTCTGATGGGGGACCTTGTCAAAAGCTTTCTGAAAGTCCAGATACACTATATCAACCGACTCACCTTTGTCTACCTGTTTATGCACACCTTCAAAAAAACAGATCAGATTAGTAAGACAAGATCTTCCTTGTCTAAAGCCATGTTGGCTGTCTCCCATTAGGCCATGACTATCTACATGCTGTGTAATTTTGTTCTTTATGATGGTTTCTACCATTTTCCCTGGTACTGACATCAGGCTCACCGGTCTGTAATTTCCCGGGTCACCCCTGGAACCCTTTTTAAAAATTGGTGTTACGTTGGCGACCCTCCAATCTTCAGGTATTACAGATGATTTTAATGAAAGTTCACAGATTACCAATAGCAGGTCTGCAATCTCATATTTCAGTTCTTTCAACACTCTGGGATGTATACCATCCGGTCCAGGTGATTTGCTACTATTCAGTTTATCAAATAGTTGTAATATATCTTCCTGGTGTAGCGATATTTCTCTCAATTCCTCTGCAGTATCACCTTTAAATACCACTTCAGTCTTGGGTAACATCCCTACATCTTCCTCAGTAAAGACCGAAGCAAAGAATTCATTCAGTCTCTCTGCTATAGCCTTGTCTCCTCTTACTGCCCCTTTTACCCCTCTATCATCTAATGGTCCAATTGACTCTCTCACAGGCCTTTTGCTACGAATGTACATGAAAAAGTCTTTATTTCGTGTTTTTGCTTCCGTAGCAAGTTTCTTCTCAAATTCCCGCTTTGCCTGCCTTATCAATGCTTTGCATTTAACTTGCCAGTGCTTGTGCTGTTTCCAGTTTTCATCATTTGGCTCTTTTTTCCATTTCCTGAAGGTTGCTCTTTTGGCAGCAACAGCCTCTCTGACCTCACCTTTAAACCATGCTGGCAGTTTTTTGGACTTTCTTCCACTTTTCTTAATGCGTGGAATACAGCTGGTCTGGGCTTCGAGGATAGTATTTTTAAATAACACCCAAGCTTGCTGTAAGTCTTTAACCTTTGGAACCGCTCCTTTTAGTTTTTTCCGAACTATATTCCTCATTCTATCATAGTCTCCCTTTTGAAAGTTAAGAGGTAGTACTGTGGATTCCTTTACTATCTGTCCTCCACTGATTAAATCAAACATGATCATACTATGATCACTATTGCCAAGTGGTCCCAACACCCTTATTTCTTGCACCAGATCTGGCGTTCCACTAAGGACTAGGTCCAGTATGGCTTCCCCTCTGGTTGGTTCATGAATCAGCTGCTCCAAGAAGCAGTCATTTATTTCATCTAGAAACTTTATCTCTTTAGCTTGTCCTGCTGTGACACTGTCCCAGTTGATACCGGGGTAATTGAAATCACCCATTATTACTACTCTGTTGTGGCTTTTGTTAGCTTCCTTGATTTCTTTGAGCATTTCATCATCCATTTGTTCATTCTGGCCAGGCGGTCGATAGTATACTCCCACTGCCATCACCTTCCCCTTCATAAATGGAATTTCAATCCATAGAGATTCTACAGCAAATTTTGTTCCCTGCAAAACTTTAATCCTTTCTGACTCAATGCCCTCTCTAACATAGAGTGCAACCCCTCCACCAATTTGTTCAGCTCTATCATTACGATACAGTTTGTATCCAGGTATCACAGTGTCCCACTGGTTATCCTCCTTCCACCATGTCTCTGAGAGTGCAATCATATCTAACCTCTCATTTAGTGCTATATATTCTAATTCTCCCATCTTATTGTTTAGACTTCTAGCATTGGCATACAAGCATTTTAGAGACTGTATTTTATTAATATTAATCTGGCTATTGGTAGGCATGGGTAATTGGGAATCTTTATGCTCTGTCTGCTCCTTACTCAAGGGCATTTGGGTTACTATACTCCCTTTTGGAACCTCACTGCTTTTGGTAGTATCCTTCAAGGATACCTTTGTCCGTACCATGCGCTCTTGGGTGACTGTCGGCTTTCCCCTATTTTCTAGTTTAAAAGCTTCTCTATCTCTTTTTTAAAGGTTAATGCCAGCAGTCTGGTCCCATCCTGATTAAGGTGAAGCCCATCCCTTCGGAAGAGCCCCCCCTTTCCCCAGAATATTCCCCAGTTCCTAACAAATCCAAAACCCTCATCCTTGCACCATTGTCTCATCCACGCATTGAGACTCCGGAGCTCTGCCTGTCTTTTGGGTCCTGCACGTGGAACAGGAAGCATTTCGGAGAACGCTATCCTGGAAGTTCTGGATTTCAACTTCCTACCTAAAAGCTTAAATTTAGCCTCCAGAACTTCCCTACCACATTTTCCTATGTCATTGGTACCGACATGTACCAAGACAGCAGACTCCCCCCCAGCACTATCTATGATCCTATCTAGGCGGTGCGTGAGATCTGCTACCTTCGCACCAGGCAGGCATGTTACCAGGCGATCCTCACGTCCACCAGCCACCCAGCTATCTACATTCCTAATGATTGAATCACCAACTATAACAGCTGTCCTGACCCTCCCCTCATGGGGACATGGCCCTGGAGAAACGTCCTCGGTGCGAGAGGGGTTTACATCACCTGGAGGACAGGTCCTAGTTACAGGATCACTTCCTGCCACACCAGGGTGATGCTCTCCTGTCACGTGACCTCTCTCCTCCATGGCAACAGGGATGCTGCCAGACTGGAGGTGGGACTTCAGGACTATATCCCTGTAGGTCTCGTCCATGTACTTCTCTGTCTTTCTTATGTCTTCCAGGTCTGCTACTCTAGCCTCTAGAGAATGGACTCGTTCCCTGAGAGCAAAGAGCTCCCTGCACTTAGTGCATATGTAGGACCTCTCACCAACTGGGAGAAAATCATACATGTGACACTCAATGCAAAAGACCGGAGAACCCCCATCTCGTTGCTGGACCTCTGTCTGCATCTTAGTTTAAAGTTTGTGTTTAGGTCTTTTAAATTCGGTATATAATAAGGATTGGTGTAGATGCTTATACTAATAAAAGTGTATCTAATACCCCTAATACACCCTGTGTACCTGAAGCTTAATTAATCTCAGGTCCTCTGTGTATGACTGATTTGGATTAAGAGCTGCACCTGAGAGCAGCCCCTTTCCTCTAAGATGTGCAAGTACCTATAAAACTACAATTACCCCAGGGGTGGGTGGGTGGGTGCTGGGGAGGGAGGGAGGGAGATAAGTCCTATTAAAGAGGGCAGTTACAAGGTACCCTGTCCTGAACCCTCAGCAGGGGGATGGGGGTACCACACAAAGCCCAGTTAGTTGAGAGAGGCAAGGTAAGTACAGCTGAGAAGGCTGAACTAGCACACCACTAAGACAAACAATAAATAATTAAACAAACAGTTAGACAAACAGTAAATAATTAAATAAACAGCTAGAACTCACAGTAAGATGTCCCAGGAGGCAAATATCCACTCACTAGCAGAGCTCTGTAAAAGTACAGCCCTTCTCTGATCAGAGAAAAGCAAACTAAAACAGACTATGCATACGTGGAGAAAACAGGAAGAAGGCTACACAATACCTCAAGGGGAGGGGCAGGATTCACTCAGGCAGGCAAGGACAGGAAAAAAGTTTAACAAACAGCAGGTTCTGGGGAGAGAAATTTAATTCAAAATGGCTACCACACAAAGCCCAGTTAGTTGAGAGAGGCAAGGTAAGTACAGCTGAGAAGGCTGAACTAGCACACCTCTAAGACAAACAATAAATAATTAAACAAACAGTTAGACAAACAGTAAATAATTAAATAAACAGCTAGAACTCACAGTAAGATGTCCCAGGAAGCAAATATCCACTCACTAGCAGAGCTCTGTAAAAGTACAGCCCTTCTCTGATCAGAGAAAAGCATGAAACCAAACTTGAGCTCTTTGACAATGCAGACCAGTGATACATTTACAGGCAAAGAAATGAAGCTTATAAGGAAAAAAAGCACCTTTCCTGCAGTTAAATATGGTGGAGGTTCCATAATGTCATGGGACTGTTTTGCTGCCTCAGGAACTGGAGGCCTGGAACATGTTAAACGAATCATGAAGTTGGAGGACTACCAAGATATTTTGGAGAAATATATGCTACCAGGTGTCAGAAAGCTAGGTTTGGGTTGAAGGTCACGGGTCCTCTAGCAGGACAATGACCCAAAACATACATCCAAAAGTAAAAAAGAATGGTTAAAAAAAGAACAAAATGGACTGTTTTAAACTGACCAGCAATGAGTCCTGATCTCATTCCATTCGAGAACTTTTGGAAAGAGCTGAAATCTGCCATTGGCAAAAGGAATCCTGGAAACATTCACGAGCTGAAACAAATCACAGCTGAAGAGTGGGAGAAACTGCCAACAGACAGATGTACAAAACTTTATAGATGGCTACAAGAAACGTTAGGAGGCTGTCATCACTGCCAAATAATAGTGAAGGGTGCCCTTAATCCTGTGCAGGTCATATTTTGCTTTTTTCTTAGAAAATACTACATCTAAGTTGCACAGACATCTTTTTTGTTGTTGTATAACTTTGAACATAACTATTAAAATATTATGATGACATACAGTTGAAATATTTCAAATAATTTCTCAAGATATTGTACACAACATACCTAAAATGCAAGGGTGTCAATCTTGTTGACTATAACTGTAGGTGCCATGGGGGCTGTTTCAATCCATTGCGGCACTGCAGGCCCTGGTGAGGGCTGACAGCAGATGCAATGAGGGGCAGACGGCCTGCTGGGGCGGTGCAAGGGAAGAGGTTTGCCTAGAGCTCCTTATCTCCTTGCATCAGCCCTGCTTGTGCCTTTCTGCTTTGCTCAGTGCTGGAGTAAATGCATTTCCATTGCTCTGCTCATGGACACTGGTTTCTCAGGTTTTTCATTTCATTTTTCATTTGCATATTTTATTCTTAAGTACATAAGAAATGCCATACTGGGTCAGACCAAGGTCCATCAAGCCCAGTATCCTGTTTCCAACAGTGGCCAATCCAGGTCACAAGTACCTGTCATGTTCCCCAAAAGGCACACAGGTTCCACAATGCTTGTCCTGGGGTCAGAGTAGATTTCTTGGGTCCACTTTAATAATGGTCTATGGACCTTTCATCCAGGAACTTGCCCAAACCTATTTTTTTAAACCCAGCTACACTAACAGCTTTTACTCCATCCTCCGATAGCGAATTCAAGAATTTGATTACATGTTGAGTAAAAAAAAAAAAAAATTCTCTTATTAGTCTTAAATGGGCGACATTGTAACTTCATTGCATCCCCTCTAGTCTTTCTACTTTTTGATAGAGTAAACAACTGATCTACATTGATCCATTATTTTAATTTCTAGACCTCTATCATATCTCCCCTCAGCCAACTCTTTACCAAGTTGAAGAGCCCTAACCTTTTAACCTTTTCCTCATAGGGGTATCCTTCCATCCCCTTTACCATTTTGGTGGCTCTTCTCTGTACCTTTTCTGATGCTGCTATATCCTTTTAAGATATGGTGACCAAATTGCACACAACATACAAAATGCATTCACACCATCCTTTGTTTTATTCTCCATTCCTTTCCTAATGATTCCTAGCATTCTATTTGCTCTCTTTTCTGCTGCTGCACACAGGGTGGAGGGTGGCAATGTATTATCCATGATGACATCTAAATCCTTTTCCTGGTTGGTGGTTCCTTACATGGAACTTGCATTGTGTAATTGTAGTTTGGGTTATTCATTCCTGGGTGCATAAATTTGCTCTTGTCCACATTAAGTTTCATCTGCCATTTGGACATCCAGTCTTCCAATTTATCAAGGTCCTCTTGCAATTTTTCAGAATTCTCTTGTGTTTTAACAACTTTGAATAATTTTGTGTCATCTACATATTCCCATTTCCAGGTCATTTATGAATATGTTAAAAACTTGCGAGTCCAACACAAATCCCTGGGGTACTCCACTATTTACGTTTCTCTATTGAGAAAATTCGCCATTTTGCTCTACTCTCTGCTTTCTGTCTTTTAACCATTTCCTGATCAACAATAGTACACTGCCTCCTATCCCATGACTTTTTAATTTCGCCAAGAGTCTCTCATGAGGGACCTTGTCAAAGGCTTTCTGAAAATCCATATATACTATATTAACTGGCTCACCTTTGTCTTCCTGTTTATTAAAAAAAAAACCACATATTAATAATACAAGATCTTCCTTGACTAAATCCATGTTGGCTTCCTTCCATTAAACCATGACTATCTGCATGTTCAGTAATTTTATTCTTTATAATGGTTTCTACCATTTTTCCCGGTACTGATGTCAAGCTCACTAGTCTGTCGTTTTCCAGATTGCCCCGGACCCCTTTTTAAAACTGGCATTACATTGGCTATTCTGCAGTCAACAGGTATTACAGATGATTTTAATGATAGTTCACAGATTACTAATAGTAGATCTGCAATCTCATATTTCAGTTCTTTCAGCACCCTCTGATATATACCATCCAGTCCAGGTGATTTGCTGCTCTTATTTTAAACTTTTATTTTCATTTTGCAACAAACAAAAGAAACAACACACCAAAGGAGACAAAACAAGTATACAATAAAGAAAGTAAACCCAATTACCCCCCCCCCCACGCTTCTTCTCTAGCTGATTATGCCAGCATGTGAGCGCTTCCAAACAACAGTGATTATACATCAAAACAATCAAAAGAGTATCTGCGATACAGAATAATCATGGGACAAAGATATATACAAATTTAGACAGTCAGATGAGAGCATTGAGCAGAATGTACATAGTCATTGAGCATCTTCCATTTAGACCCATGATGAGGAGTCTGAATGGGGGAAGCAAACATACGAGGTATTTGTTCATATTTACTGTAGAGACAGACATGATTCCACCATTCATTGGGGCTCAGATGGGAGCTATTTTTCCAGTATTTCGTAATTAGGGAAATAGCAATGCCAAGCATAAAGTCCAAAAGGAAGTAAGCCGTTTTTGGAAGAGAGGGGATCCCCGCAGCTGAGCGAAGTCCCACTATCCTCCAAGAAAGGGGCTCTTGAAAGTGCAAAATAGACTGGATACGACCCCAGACCCGACGCCAGTAATACTGTAGTGCAGGACATTCATACATAACATGAGGTAGTGAACCAATGGCCGCATGACATGTCCAACAACTATTGCCCTGAGTAGTGTTCCATTTGGCTAATCTGTCAGGAGTGTAAAAACACCGGTGGGCTAGAAAGAAGAGTGTCTGAGTGAGTGAGGCGGATCGGGAGACCCGTGTCACTCTACTCCAGACAAGGCTCCATTGCTCCGGGGTCAAAGTCACATGCAATTCTCTCTCCCATGCTTTCTGCGCTATAGGGGTATCTCTAGTTATAGCATTACATAAGGTTTTGTAAAAATTGGATGCTACACCCGAAGAGCTACCGATAGATCGGATAGTCTCCAACCAACCTTGTGTAGGGGAGGCCGATGGCGGGAGCACCTTAGCACTCCGAAGGCAATGCTGAAGTTGCACCAACTGAAAGTAGTGTTTCCCTGGGAGACCAAATTCAATTTGCAATTCACTAAAAGTTTTCCAGCGACCTTCATGGAACAACTGACTAGGAATCCAAATGCCCCTAGTGTACCAGGGGCTCCACGCCATCGGCTTATTTTGTATTCGAAATCGGGTATTGTACCAAAGTGGGAGCTTGTCTAACGGACAGAGTCGGGAGTCTAAAGATTGTATAAGATTATTAAAGGCACCTAAGGTGTCTAAAAGCATTGGTGGAAAGTGGGAGTCTGATGGGAGAGTCATACCAGGGAGAAAAGTGAGAGGAATCGGTTTGCAAAGGTCCTCTTCTATGTCTAGCCACACAGGTCTACTCGGTACTGGATCTTCCAGCCAGCGAGCGCCTTGTTTGAGAAGAAAAGATTGATGATACTTCAGGAAATCAGGGAATCTGACACCCCCATTTTCCTTATCTGCTTGCAGCTTATGTTTCGCTATCCTAGGTGTCTTGTTTTGCCACAAGTATCTAGTCAGAAGGCCCTCTATATCTTTATATATACGTCGAGGTAAGAGACAGGGCAACATTTCTAAGATATAATTCACTTTCGGAACAATCATCATTTTTATGGTTTCTAATCGACCCCACCAGGTAAGTGTTAAAGGAGTCCAGCGGTGAGTAAGCGCCCGGACTTTAGAGGTTAAGTCTTTGGCATTGAAGGAGATAGTGTCTTCCAAAGGAGAACAATAGTGAACCCCAAGGTATTTGACCATGCGAGGTTGCCATAAAAAGGGGAAGGGTTGCATATCTGCCTGATGAAGCAAAGGATTTAATGGAAAGGCTACCGACTTGGTCCAATTTATCTTATAACCGGACAGTTGTGAGTATTTACCAATTTGCTCTAGGACAGCCGGTACTGAGTCTATAGAGACAAAAAGCATAAGGTCGTCAGCATACGCTGAAATTTTGATTTCCCTATGGGTGAAGGGGACTCCATGAATCTCCTCCGATTGCCGGATTAGTAAAGCCAAGGGTTCGAGTGCAAGATCGAAGAGAAGTGGAGACAGTGGGCATCCCTGGCGGGTGCCGCGTTGAAGGGGAAAAGGCTGAGACTTTAAAGCATTGGCACATATACTGGCTGTAGGCTGTGCGTACATGGTGCGAAGACAACGGAGAAAACCTTCCCCGAATCCGTACCAGCGGAGGACTGCAAACAGGAAGGGCCACTCTAAGCGATCAAAGGCCTTCTCAGCATCAAGTGAGAGGCCAACAAATGGGCGATCAAGATTAACTGCGGTAGTCAGTACATGGCATAGACTCCGAGCATTGTCAGCAGTGGATCTACCAGGAATGAAACCGCATTGATCTGGGTGTATTAAGGTAGGCATCCTATCAGAGAGCCGGGTAGAGAGAATGGTGGCAAATATTTTATAGTCCGCGTTTAGGAGGGAAATTGGACGATAATTAGCTGTTAGTTGCGGGTCTCTCCCCTCTTTCTCAAAAACTACTACATTTGCCATTGAAAAGGACCCAGAAGGAGAACCCTCCTCGGCCAGAGCAGAAAAATAAAGTTTCAAAACTGGAGCTAAGTCAGCGTGAAAGGTTTTGTAGAATTCAGCAGGGAGACCGTCTGGGCCTGCGGCTCGACCTGAGGCACATTTCTTGATAGCAGAATGAATTTCTGAGACAGTAAATGGTGTGTCCAAGGCCACTCTATCTTCGTCAGATAGGGTCGGTCTTTGTACCCCTGAAAGTAAGCGTTCAAATACATCTGGCTCAAAATCACATTCAGATTGATAAAGCCGAGTATAAAAATCACGAAAGAGTTCTAAGATTTCGGTATCTTTAGTGACCAAGCCCCCCCCCCGACGGATTACGGAGGGCGGTAACACGCTTGGCTTCTTTCTTACCTTTTAGGGCATTTGCTAATAATTTACCAGCACGATTATTTTCCCGATAATATAGCCCTTGTTGTGATTCAATATTTTTAACAGCAGCAGTGTACAAAAGCTGATTGTATTGAAAACGCAAGCGTTGTAAACGGAGTAAAATACATGGGTCAGTACGGGACGTGAGGATACGCTCCCCAGCTTGTATCTGCTGCTCTAGAATCAGTAAATGCTGCTTTCTTTGTTTCCCCTGCCGAATTTGATAGCTAGTTATAGTTGCGCGGATAGATGCTTTAAAACCCTCCCACCAAGCCCAGCTCGCTGTGTCATGGGGTGAGTTAAAATGAAAATAATCTTGGATAGCGGCCTTTATATCAACCTGAAAATCTTTTTGACCCAGTAAGGATCTATCAAAAAACCAAGCTCGGGGAGAATCGTCCCGCGCAGTGACATGTAATGATAAAGATATGGCAGCATGATCTGAAATATGGAGAGGATGAATCCTAGTCGTGTCTACTTGAGAAATCAGTGCTTTGGAAATGAGAAAGAAATCTATTCTAGATTGGGAGTGATGGGGGGCAGAAAAGAAAGTGAACTCTAAGTCGGAGGGGTGAAGCAGCCTCCATATATCTACCAGCGCAAGATCTTGCATCAGAGCTGTGAGGGTAGCAAGACTCTTGGGTGGACTACTCGTTCTAGGCGGCTGTCTATCTATCAGAGGGTCTAACACTTGATTAAAATCACCACCAAGTATTAATGGAGTATGGGCAGAGGCCTGTGCCAACTGCGCAATACTTGCATAGTAAGCAGGGTTGTCCATATTCGGGGCATAAATGCAAATACATGTAAATTCACTATCTCCAACCTTAAGATGTACTCGGGCCCATCTACCCTCCTTGTCAGCGCTAGTATCAATTACAGTAGCTTGCAAAGATTTCTTAACCAGAATGGCTACCCCACACCGTTTGGAAACGGCGGGAGAATAGGCAGCCACCATGTAAGGCTTAACATTAAGTTTTAGTGTTTCAGCAGAGTTTAAGTGCGTTTCCTGAAGAAACGCTAAATCAGCATGCTCATGGCTAAGATAGCTAAGGATTTTCTTTCTTTTGATTGGACTATTAATGCCCTTTACGTTGAGTGATAAGATTTTACATAAGGCCATTCAGACAAGTTAAAAATTCTGAGCATGATAGCGCACATAATTTCACAATGTCCCTCATATTGACTGTATCTGACTGTACATATGGCATAAAAGAAAATAAGCTTAGATAATACAATGAAGCGCCCCACATTAAAGAAGAAAAACCGCAGCGCGGTAGAGAAGAAGCAGAACCCCAAAAATTACTGGCGACCATGTGTCTGCGGGGAGAAGCCCCAGAGAAGGCCGAAATTGAAAAAACACATAACCTGTAGGACTGTGCGTGCTCCGAATCCGACCGAGGCACACATCATGGAGGGATAGGAGACCAAGAAACAAAAAAGTCATAGAAAGAAAGAAAGAAAGTCCAGGTAGTCTCTGTGCTTGACTATGACCGCCGCATCGGGCCCTTCAAAATGGCGGACAGAGCCGGCCAATAAAAGTCCAAGTCGTTGGATTAGCGCATCTGCTCTGCTTCTTTGGAGTCTAAAAATGTTGATAGTAGATCAGGATCTTCGAATGTCCTGGTTTGGTTGTGGAGAGTCACTCGGAGCTTCGCGGGATACAACAGGCCAAAGCGAGCCTGTAGCTGTTGAAGTCGAGGGCGAAAAGCAAGGAGTTTCTTCCGTCGGTCAACGGTAGGCTTTGCCAAATCAGGGAAGAAGGAGACTTTGTGACCTTCAAATTCCAAATGATGGTTCGCCCGGGCAGCATTTAAAATTTGTTCCACTTGTTGATATCGTAGCAAGCGAAAGATAATAGGCCGGGGGGTCGTTCGGTTGAGCGCCATGTGGGTAGGAACACGGTGTGCACGATCGATTTCCAGTTCTTTATGAAAAGTGATCTTCAGCAAGGAGGGAAGAGTTTTGAGCAGGAATTCTCTCATATCTCCCGCTTCCACCCCCTCCGGTATTCCAATGAGCCTCACATTGTTGCGACGGGCTCGATTATTGCTATCTTCTAACTCCTTTTGAAGATTCTGTATCTGGCGCTCAGCCTTGTCCAGTGTGCCCAAGCGCACCGCGTGCGAGTCGAGGACCCCCGCCATATTGTCCTGCCGTAATGAGAGACTTTCAAGTCGGTCCTGGAGCACTCCAAAGTCTTCTCGCATGGCTCTAAGCGCTTCTCCATTGGACTGCACCAATTCCTTCACGCCGCGTATTTCCTCTAAAATCTCCAGGTGCATTTCGGGGTTTTCCCGAAATGGAACCATCTTCTGTGGGGAGGACACCTCTGTTTTGGAGCGTTTTCCGTGAGAAGAAGAAGGAGACCCGAAGTCCAAGCGCGCTGGTTTATGGGCCGCCATCCCCCCCGAGGTACCCCGGTCAGCCCGGAGCGAAATAGTAAGTTTGTATAGGTGTTAAGTCAGGATTCTAAGTAGGCCTCTCGGGAGCTTCAGCGCGAAGCGTCTTACCCGCTGGACATCAGGCTCCGCCCCCCGATTTGCTGCTCTTTAGTTTATCAAATAGTTGTAATACATCATCCTGGTTTATCTAAATTTGTTTCAATTCTTCTGGTATATCACTTTTAAATACCATTTAAGGAATGGGTAACTTCACTACATATTCTGCAGACAGAAGCAGAGCATTCATTCAGCCTCTCTAATATGGCCTTGTCCTCCCTTAGCGCCCTTTTTACCCCTCTATCATCTAATGTTCCAACTGACTCTCTCACAGGTTTCTTGCTACGAATGTACTTGAAAATGTTTTTATTATGTATTTTTGCTTCCACGGCAAGTTGTTTTTTGTTGTTGTTTTTTTTATTCTCTCTTTGCCTGCCTTATCAATGTCTTGCATCTAACTTGCCAGTACTTATGATGTTTCCCATTTTTGTCATTTGGCTCCTTTTCCAGTTCCTGAAAGAGGCTTTTTGGCTATAACAGTCTCTCTGACCTCAACTTTAAACCATGCTGGCAGTTTTTTGGCCTTCCTTCCACCTTTCTTAGAGCATGTAATACATGTGGTCAAGGCTTCCAAGATAAGGGCCAGGCAGGAAATAAGCAATGCAAAATCAGGAGCAGAGGAAATGATATGATGTAGAAGAATAATATCATCAGCGTCATAGTATGCAGAGATACCAGACTGCTGAATTAGGAGAGGAAGAGGGGCCAAAAAAAGCATTAAAGAGAAGGGGGGACAGGACTGAGCTCTGTGGAATACCACAAGGCAAAGTGATAGGGGGAGAAGCTGATGCTGTAGAGAAAACGGAGGAGCGGGCAGTGAGGAAGAACCAAAACCATCATAGAGGGGTGCCAGAAACACCCTAATCAGAGAGACGTGTAAAAAGGGTGCGATGGTCCATGTGGTCAAAAGTAGAAGAGAGGTCGAGGGGAAACAACGAGAGTGAGGTCATCATGCTCATGAGTGATGTGAAATTCGTTCAAGAGGGAAAGAAGGATGGATTCAGTGCTGCCACCCTCATGGAAACCTGATTGGTGTGGGTGGAGAGCATCAGTGGACATGAGATGAGAGGACAGCTGAGGAAGACTAACTGTTCAAGAAGCTTGGGAAGAAAGGAAAGATTGGAGACAGGGTGCCAGATGACAAGAACAGAAGGATTGAGAGATGGCTTAAGAATGGGGCAGACTAACGCATGCTTCCAGTGGGTAGGGAAAGGAGTCTGTAGAAAGACTAGTATTTAAGCATAGAGAGCAGAGGAGGGAGAAGGGTGAGAGAGGGCTCTAGAAGTCATTTGGAAGGGATTGGGTCGAGAGAACAAGTTGTCTTCTGGGAAGAGGAGAGAGTCAGTCAGTTCAGTGGCAGTAATCAGATGGAAGGATGGCCAGGTATGAGATAAGGGAAGGGGTGGGGTGGGGACGGGGAGGAGATGGAAGGGAAGGCAAAAGGGGAGGCAGGCAGGAGGGAAATGCCGAATGAAGAGAATACTTTAATAAAGTTTAAAAAACGGCCAGATTGGAGGGGTCTGGGCCCGAGGATGAGGATGAAAGAGTATGCTGGGTTGAGAGAGATCTGAAGATGGAATAGAGTTGTTGAGAGGAATGGGAAGATGCAGTGGTCAGATTAGAATAATATTCCTGCTTGGCTGAGTTGATTAAGGAGCAATTCACCCGGTGGCATTATCGGAAAAGGTGAAGTGAGGGGTGAGAGCACCAGATACACTCAGCATGGTGCAGGTAGGTCTGATGGAGGTGGAGGCCGGGATGATACCAGGGATGATGAGTAGGAGGGCAGGAAGTAGGAGTGGGGCGGAAAGAGCTGTGGAGAGGATGGTATTACATGTGTGGTCCTGGGATCCCGGAGACAGTGGGGGAAAGTCAGATGGGAGGAGCTGATCTGCCAAAGGGAAGTGTTGCAAGGTGAGGGATGAGATATGGCATCTGGAATGACGAGGTCTGGATGAGAATGGGAGCCGCAGAGAAAAGCAAACACAATAATGGTCTGTCCTCTGAAAGGGAGAGTCAAAATCACTGATGGGACAAAAGGGGAGGTAGCTGGTGTGACAAGGATATCAAGGGTGTTACCTTCAACTTGAATCGGGAAGGGGACATGCTGTGTCAAAGAGAGATCATCGAGAAGGGAGGTAAAGCCCTATCATGGGGCTGAGCAGGAGGGTCAAGATGAAGGTTAAAGTCAATCAGGAATAGGAAATGGGAATAAACTGAAGTAATTTCAGAGATGTTCAGTAAGAGGTCATCCCAGTTTGAGATAGCAGGAGGAACGTAGAGAAGGACAAAATGGAGGGGTGGAGTAGAATCCAGATGGAGGAATAGAGCTTTGTGGTAGTGCAGGGCCGTGGAACGGTGGAGGGCAGCCATACTTCCTCCAGTCTGCCCCAATCGTGGAACAGAAAAGGCTGAGAAACCAGGCGGCAGACAACAGATGAGAAGGGGATCCTCCCCCTCACGAAGTTAGGTTTCGGTGGCAAGGTGAACATCTAAAGAGTTCTGGAGAACCAGATCATGAACCAATGTGGTTTTCACATGGAGGAGTGACAGTTAATGAACGCAAGGCTAAGGAGAAGCTAGGAGGACGCAGGCAAGCGAAGCAGAGGTTGGGAGGGAGATGAATGACAAGACAGAAAGTTGGCAGGGAACCAAGACAAGTGTGGCAAAGTGAAAGGGTGCAAAGGGATAGATGCTATATGAGGAGGGAGAGAAGAGACAAGTAATAGACCCAAAAGTGACAGGGCAGCTGAGTAAAACTTACATGTGGTCATGCAGCATATGGAATCATGCATCAGCAGTGGTGAAGAGAACCAGGCAGTGGTATCATAGGGCCCAGAGATCTTGCCGGCTGGGCCCTGGAATTGCCCTAAGGAGCTTACTCAAGGAACACATCCTGCTTCTTGGGCATGCACTTTGGCGTGCGCCTTTGCCGCATAATACCGCAAACAGCAGATATAGAACCATCATATCCTCAGTTCAAGTCTTTGCTCAAAACTCATCTTTTCCAGAAAGCCTTTGACCTCACCCCTGAGGCTTTTCCCTGAGTATTGTCTGTCCTTGTCTTGTGTCTTGTCTACAGCCGCCCTCCCCTTACCCCTGTTTTGTGATCTGTGTGGCACAGTTTAGGCCACTTTGTTTATGATTTGATATTTGTGTGCAGTGCCCTGTCTCACTTTGCTCCCCTCTTTCCTCTCTATTTTTTGGCGTTCATTTTCTAGGTTTGCAGTGTGTAACCAGTTTTTATTGTACACCACTTAATGTTTGTACAACAGCGGTCTATCAAGTGCTAATAAAGATAAAGATAAAGTTAAAGAGATATATGTAACCAGAGCACTGAAAGGACACGCAGCTGCTATTGGGCGGCCATGTCTCTTCGGTGTGGGTGGTTCAGCAGTGTTTGGCAGGCAGGCATGGAGTCCATGAGGGTACCTGTAGTGGAGATAGAAGAGAGACAGTGAGGAGAGACACCAGAGAGACACAGACACATATCAGCAGAAGAGCAAAGGCAGTAAGCAGGGTTGCTCTTAACTTACCTCATTTTATCATAGTCTCCCTTCTGAAAGTTAGTACTATGGATTTCCTTGCCATCCTCCCTCTATTTATTAATTCAAATGCAACCATGCTATGATCACTATTGCCAAGTGGTCTCTTGCACCAGATCCTGTGTTCCACTGAGGACTAGTGCCAAAATAGCTTCCCCTCTTGTCAGTTCATGAACCAGCTGCTTCAAGAAACAGTCATTTATTTTACCTAGATATTGACCCAGTCAATACCAGGGTAATTGAAATTGCGTTGTAACTTTTGTTAGCTTCCCTGATTTCTTTTAGAATTTCATCATCCATCTGTTCATTCTGGCTAGATGGATGGTAGTACACCACCGCTGCCATTGCCGTCCCCTTTTTACATGAAATTTTAATCCATAGAGATTCTACAGTGTGTTTTGTTTCCTGCAAAACTTTTATCCTGTGTGACTCAATGCCCTCTCTAAGATAGAACACAACCCTCCACGAATTTTATATACCCTATCATTGTGAAACAGTTTGTACCCAGGTATCACGGTATACCATTGGTTGTCTTTCTACCAGGTCTCTGATATGCAATTATTGTATATCTAACCTTTCATTTAGTGCTATATATTCTAGCTCTAGCATTTGTATACAGCCATTTTAGAGGTTGTATTTTATCCCTATTAACAATCTGGTTATCAGTTGATAGGGGTAATTTGGAATCTTTCAGTTCTATCTGCTCTGTACTTAAAGGCATCTGGGTTCCTTTTATCTTTATTGGAACCTCCGTATCAGGATGCCCTAACTTCCCTCTTTTGCTAGTATCCTTCAAGGATACATTCTTCCGAACCATACGCTCTTGAGTAACTGCCATCTTTCCCCTACTATCTAGTTTAAAAGCTGCTCTATCTCTTTTTTTAAGGCTTAAGGCCAGCAGCCTGGTTCCACCCAGGTTAAGATGGTGCCCATCCTTTCAGAAAAGCCTCTCCCTTCCCCAGAATGTTGCCCAGTTCCTAACAAATCTAAAACCCTCTTCCTTGCACCATCATCTCATCCATGCATTGAGACGCCAGAGCTCTGCCTGCCTTTTGGGTCATGCTCATAGAACAGGAAGTGTTTCAGAGAATGCTACCCTGGAAGTTCTGGATTTCAACTCCCTACCTAAGAGCCTAAATTTGGCCTCTAGAACCTCCTTACCACATTTTCCTATGTCATTGGTACCAACATGTACCAAGACAGAAAACTCCTCCCCAGCACTATCTAAAACCTTGTTTTGCTGGCACGTGAGGTCTGCTACTTTTGTACCAGGCAGACATGTTACTAAGTGATCCTCATATCCACCAGCTAACCAGCTATCAACATGCCTAATGATTGAATCAACCAACTATGACGGCCATCCTAACCCTTCCCTCATGGGCAAATAGCCCTGGAGAAACCACCTTGGTGCGAGAGGGTTTTATATCACCTGGAGGACAGGTCCTAGCTGCAGGATTACTTCCTGCCACACCAAGGTGATGCTCCCCTGTCACGTGACTTCTCTCCTCCATGGCGACAGAGAGTCTGCCAGACTGGAGGCGGAGATTCAGTACTATGTCCCTGTAGGTCTTGTCTATGTACCTCTCTGTCTTCCTTATTTCCTCAAAGTCTGCTACTCTAGCCTCCAGAGATTAGACTTATTCCCTAAGAGTTCTTTGCACCTAGTGCACATGCACCAACTGGTAGAAAATTGTACATGTGGCACTCAATGCAAAAGACTGGATAGCCCCCAGCTTGCTGCTGGACTGCTGTCTGCATCTTAGTTTTAAGGATTTGTTTAGTTATGTAAGTAGTTTACGTGATGGTCTGTCCTGAAAGAAAATACAGGAGAAAGAGAAAAGAAAGAGCACCTGAGAGTGGCTGTGGGGGAGAAAAGTTGGAAAGTGGCTGGGGGAAGGGGGGGAGATAGAGAGATTAGTATGGATGGGCACTTATGGGTAGGGTGAGAGAAAGAAAATGCATTTTGGTGGGGGCTGGAAGAAGATTAAATGGGGTATGTGTTTCTTCTGTTATATGAGCCTTGAAGGGATTTTCAAATCTGTTGGCCCAATATTCAAAGGTGTGTGTTTAGGAGATACTCAGCGGCAGCAGCTAGACTACTTAAAGAGTCCCATAGAAAGTTAGTTTTATAATGACTGACAGGGTCTCAGACTCTAGGCTACCAAAATCTCAATGAATTTAAAAGACATTCAAACACACTTAAAAGACATTCAAACACATGATCGGGGTTATCCACGAGAGGTAATTGAAAAAGCTTATAAAAGAGCATTGTATAAGCATTGAGATCTGTTATTACATCCACAACCGAAACCGTCCATTGTAAAACGGTATGAGAATGTATTACGGAGTATTCCAGGTCTGGAAGACAAGGCAGTCCGTTGTGTATGGCAACGCCACAAGAATTTAAAAGACCTCCTGAGTCCAGCATTATTGCAACCCGTGCAAAAACAAGACATTTCTGGATCTCCGGGCCATAGTAAATGTGGCGAATGCAACGTCTGCTACATTTCATTAGAATTGACAAAATTTGAATATCAGGGTAGGCAGTATTTGTTAAAACACCAGACATTGTGTACATCAGCTTACGTGGTGTACTGTATTCAATGCCCTTGTAGCCTACTATATGTAGGTAAAACCATTAGGATGCTGAAGACACGGATGGATGAACACAAAAGTAGGATCAAATGCCTGAAACGTGAAGCACCCTTGGTAGAGCACTGCTTACAATTTCAACACACCTTTGATGAATTATGATGTTTTTGCATAGATCAGATTAACATAGCACGACAGGGGAAGTCAAAAGATCAAACTTTATTATGGCAAGAACAAAGGTGGATTCACAAGTTAAACACAATAACCCCGAAAGGACTGAATTTGAGAGTAGAATGGGAGGTCTGTGTTTAAACGGCTCATCATCCTGATGTCAACGCAGCTGCAATTCTTTGCCATTTACTTATTTAGGCATAGACCGCATGCACGGCGTTCAGAAAGCCGACTGGCTCGAGCGGCAATTATAGCGATTTTAATGTGCAATAAGGAACCGTACCATATTAGGTACATTGTTTTTGTTCTCTATTGACATTTCTAACTAACATAAGAAAGAACTCCGATATGATAAATATGGATAAGAAAGTATGTATTCATTGAATCTTGTAATGGCTTGTATTATAGTGCTTTCAAGTTACCCCCTGAAGAAACCAAGCAGGTGAAACGCAAACGAAGTGCCATTGATAGCATTAAGAACATAAGAACATAAGATATGCCATACCGGGTCAGACCAAGGTCCATCAAGCCCAGTATTCTGTTTTCAACAGTGGCCAATCTAGGTCATATGTTCCTAGCAGTTTCCCCAAGAGACACAAGTTCCACAATGCTTGTACTGGGTCAAGCATTGATATCTTCGGTCACTTCTTAATAATGGTTTATGGACCTTTCCTCCAGGAACTTGTCCAAACCTTTTTTAAACCCAGCTACACTAACAGCCTTTACTACATCCTCCGGTAACAAATTCCAGAATTTGATTACACGTTGAATGAAAAAATATTTTCTTTTATTAGTCTTAAATAGTTTACCCTGTAGCTTCATTGCATGTCCCCTAGTCTTTCTATATTCTGATAAGGTAAACAATTGATCTACGTTTACCCGTTCCACTCCGTTCATTAATTTATAGACTTCTATCATATCTCCCCTCAGCTGTCTCTTTTCCAGGTTAAAGAGCCCTAACCTTTTTAGCCTTTCTTCATAGGAGTATCCTTCCATCCCTTTTACCATTTTGGTGGCTCTTCTCTGTACCTTTTCTAAAATCGCTATATCCTTTTTAAGATACGGTGACCAGAATTGCACACAATATTAAAGGTGCGGTCTCACCATGGAACGATATAGAGGCATTATAATATCTTTTGTTTTATTTTCCATTCCTTTCCTTATCATACCTAGCATTCTATTTGCTCTCTTGGCCGCCGCTGCACAATGGGCCGAGGGTTTTAACATGGTATCCACAATGACGCCTAAATCTTTTTCCTGGGTGTCGGTTCCTAATGTGGAACCTTGCATCGTGTAACCATAGTTTGGGTTGTTCTTCCCTAGGTGCATAACCTTGCACTTGTCCACATTAAATTTCATCTGCCATTTTGATGCCCAGTCTTCCAATTTATCAAGATCCTCTTGCAATTTTTCACAATCCTCTTGGGTTTTAACAACTTTGAATAGTTTTGTGTCATCTGCAAATTTGATAACCTCACTCGTTATTCCACTTTCCAGGTCATTTATGAATATGTCAAAAAGCAGCGGACCCAGCACAGATCCCTGGGGTACACCACTATGAACCTTTCTCCATTGGGAAAATTGGCCATTTAGCCCTACCCTCTGCTTTCTTTTAACCAGTTCCTGATCCACAATAGTACACTGCCTCTTATCCCATGACTCTTTAGTTTTGCCAAAAGTCTCTGATGAGGGACCTTGTCAAAGGCTTTCTGAAAGTCCAGATACACAATATCAACTGACTCACCTTTGTCCACCTGTTTATTCACTCCTTAAAAAAAAACATAACAGATTAGTAAGACAAGATCTTCCTTGTCTAGAGCCATGTTGGCTGTCTCCCATTAGGTTGTGACTATCTACATGCTGAGTAATTTTATTCTTTATGATGGTTTCTACCATTTTTCCCGGTACTGACGTCAGGCTCACCGGTCTGTAGTTTCCCGGATCACCCCTGGAGCCCTTTTTAAAAATTGGTGTTACATTGGCGATCCTCCAATTTTCAGGTATTAGAGATGATTTTAATGATAGTTCACAGATTACTGATAGCAGTTCTGCAATCTCATATTTCAGTTCTTTCAACACCCTTGGATGTATACCATCCGGCCCAGGTGATTTGCTACTCTTCAGTTTATCTAATAGTTGTAAGACATCTTCCCGATGTATCGATATTTCCTTCAATTCTTCCGCACCTTTAAATACCACTTCAGTCTTGGGTAACATCCCTACATCTTCCTCAGTAAAGACCGAAGCAAAGAATTCATTCAGTCTCTCCGCTATCGCCTTGTCGCCTCTCAGTGCTCCTTTAACCCCTTTGTCATCTAATGGACCAACTGACTCTCTCACAGGTTTTTTGCTACGAATGTACTTGAAAAGGTCTTTATTTCGCGTTTTTGCTTCCGCAGCAAGCTTCTTCTCAAATTCTCTCTTTGCCTGCCTTAGCAATGCCTTGCATTTGACTTGCCAGTGCTTGTGCTGTTTCCAGGTTTCGTCGTTTGGTTCTTTTTTCCATTTCCTGAAAGATGCTTTTTTGGCAACAACAGCCTCTCTGACCTCACCTTTAAACCATGCTGGCAGTTTTTTGGACTTCCTTCCACGTTTCTTAAAGCGTGGAATACAGCTGGTCTGGGCTTCCAAGATAGTATTTTTCAACAACACCCAAGCTTGATGTACGTCTTTAACCTTCGCAACTGCTCCTTTTAGTTTTTTCTTAACTGTTTTCCTCATTTTATCATAGTCACCCTTTCGAAAGTTAAAAGGTAGTACTGTGGATTTCCTTACTATCCCTCCTCCACTAATTAAATCAAAGGCAATCATGCTATGATCACTATTGCCAAGTGGCCCCAACACCCTTATCTCTTGCACTAGATCTGGTGTTCCACTAAGGACTAGGTCTAATATGGCTTCCCCTCTGGTCGGTTCATGAACCAGCTGCTCCAAGAAGCAGTCATTTATTTCATCTAGGAACTTTATCTCCCTAGCATGTCCTGACGTGACACTGACCCAGTCGATACCGGGGTAATTGAAATCACCCATTATTATTACTGCGCTGTAACTTTTGTTAGCTTCCTTGATTTCTTTGAGCATTTCATCATCCATTTGGTCATTTTGGCCAGGCGCTCGATAGTACACTCCCACTGCCATTGCCTTCCCCCTTTTATATGGAATTTCAATCCATATAGATTCTACAGCAGATTTTGTTTCCTGGAAAACTTTAATCCTTTCTGAGTCAATGCCCTCTCTAACATAGAGCGCAGCCCCTCCACCAATTTGATCAGCTCTATCATTACGATATAGTTTGTACCCAGGTATCACAGTGTCCCACTGGTTGTCCTCTTTCCATCATGTCTCTGATATCCCAATCATATCTAACCTTTCATTTAGTGCTATATATTCTAACTCTCCCATCTTATTCTTTAGATTTCTAGCATTTGCATACAAGCATTTTAGAGAATGTATTTTATTCATGTTAATTTGGCTATTGTTAGACATGGGTAAAATGGGATCTTTAAGCTCTGTCTGCTCCATACTTGAGGGCAATTGGGCTACTTTACTCTTTTGTGGAACCTCTCTGCTTTTTGTAGTATCCTTCAAGGATACATTCTTCCAAACCATCCGCTCTTGGGCGACTGTCGGCTTTCCCCTAATATCTAGTTTAAAAGCTGCTCTATCTCCTTTTTAAAGGTTAATGCCAGCAGCCTGGTTCCATCCCGTTTAAGGTGAAGCCCATCCCTTCGGAACAGCCCCTCCTTTCCCCAGAATGTTCCCCAGTTCCTAACAAATCCAAAACCCTCATCTCTGCACCATTGTCTCATCCACGCATTGAGACTCCGGAGCTCTGCCTGCCTTTTGGGTCCTGCGCGTGGAACAGAAAGCATTTCGGAGAATGCTACCCTGGAAGTTCTGGATTTCAACTTCCTACCTAAAAGCCTAAATTTTTCCTCCAGAACCTCCCTACCACATTTTCCTATGTCATTGGTACCGACATGTACCAAGACAGCAGACTCCTCCCCAGCACTATCTAAGACCTTATCTAGGTGGCGCGTGAGGTCCGCTACCTTCGCACCAGGCAGGCATGTTACCAGGCGATCCTCACGTCCACCAGCCACCCAGCTATCTACATGCCTAATGATCGAATCACCAACTATAACGGCTGTCCTAACCCTTCCCTCATGGGCACATGGCCCTGGAGAAACTTCCTCGGTGCGAGAGGGTTTTACATCACCTGGAGGACAGGTCCTAGTTACAGGATCACTTCCTGCCACACCAGGGTGATGCTCTCCTGTCACGTTACCTCTCTCCTCCATGGCAAAAGGGGTGCTGCCAGACTGGAGGTGGGACTTCAGGACTATATCCCTGTAGGTCTCGTCTATGTACCTCTCTGTCTGTCTTATGTTTTCCAAGTCTGCTACTTTAGCCTCTAGAGAACGGACTTGTTCCCTGAGAGCAAAGAGCTCCTTGCACCTAGTGCACATGTAAGACCTCTCACCAACTGGGAGAAAATCATACATGTGACACTCAATGCAAAAGACTGGAAAGCCCCCATCCCGCTGCTGGACTGCTGTCTGCATCTTAGTTTTAAGTTTGTGTCTAGATCTTTAAGTTCTTACTTACTAGGGGTTGCTATGGGTATTTATACCAATAAAACAGTACCTAATACATTTAATATACCTTGTTCACCTGAAGCTTAATTAATCACAGGTCCTTAGTGTATGACTGATTTGGGTAATGAGCTTCACCTGAAAGCACCTCCTGTCTTTTAAGATGTGTAAGTACCTATAAAGCTACGATTATCCCAGGGGCGAGTGGGTGTGGGGAGGTAAATAACACTTATTAAAAGAGGGCTGCTACACAGTACCCTGTCTTGTGCTGCTGAGGTAAGCTAAATTCTGATTTGATTTAAATTATAGCTCTTAGCTGCTGCTAGGCTCTAACTTCTTATGAAATTTAAACTACAAGCTCTCTGCTGGGTTTCTAAATTTAACCAGAAAGCTCTCTTCTGTGTGTTAAATTTAAACTAAAAGTACTTTGCTGTTACTTGGCCCTGAGTGACTATTAAATTTAAACTACAAGCTCTCTGCTGGGTATGAAATGTAACCAGAAAGCTCTCCTCTGTGTTTTAAATTCAAACTTTAATTGCTGCTACTAGGCCCTAACTGATCCAACAAAAAACAGTGGGTTCACAGATTAAGTAGCTTTAATACAAAGAATTCATTTTAGAAAATTACCAGAAGTATATACTCACAGTTGCAGATTTCTCTCCAGAAGTAACAGTCCCCCTTTCTAGTCCTTCAAGACTGGGCTTATTAAAAGACAATGAAAACTAAGCACTATTTACTGCTCACTATTGTGACATAGTGGGTCCTCCCAGCCCGTTAGAAGAAGCTAAAAAGCAGGAAACAGGAGCAGTGCTGAGATGTAAATAAGAGCACATGGCTTCTGGTTACCACAGAAACCAAGCACAAGGGAAAGGGATACGCCCCTGCTACCACTTAGAGAATGAGTCACAAGTTGATTCAGCACACCTGTTAGGGGGAGGAGTCAAGCTCTACCCTAGAAGTCACTCTAATAAAGAGGTCACAGTTGAGCCTAGGGAGTTAGGTGAGTTAGGCACAGGTGAGTTAGGTCAGTTAGGCGAAGGAGGTGAGACGAGCAGCCAAGCAGGCAGCCAGGTGGGCTACGAGAGCTGCATTGAAGAGAGCAGTGAAAGGAGAAGGACAGAGTCTCCGTGGAAGGGTCAAACGGAGCTTCCCTTCAGGAAGAGAACAGAAACCCCAAGGGAAGGATACAGCAAAGGCCGTCTGGATTACCTGCCATATTCTGGGGAGTACAGAAAAGAAAGAAAGCCAGGAAGGCAATTGAAAGCTTCTGTGCACAGCTCAGGTTGGGAACCTACAGACAGTTCCAAGCCACAGAGAAAACCTCTGCCAGCTAGGTTTAAAGGTAAGCCTAAAGGCTGGGGTGCTAATGATTACAGTGATTTCATTTACCCAGAGAGTTGGGGCTGTAAAGAGAAGGACTGTACTGAGAATGCTTATTTAAACCAGTACTTAATTCAGGAGTATCATAAGAAGCCTGGAGCATTAAGGAAAGGCGTGGCGCCAGGGTTGCAGTTACAAACATTTCCTGTTACAGAGGAAGAATTAATGGACATTGAGCCAGAGCATGTAAATACTAGGGAAGAAGTAATGGACTGTACAATAACTCTTTCTAATGAGATAATATCATTACGCTGAGTTCATGCTTTAAAGAGAAAGGCAGCACTGCTTGGAGTTAAAAGCACACAGCTGTGAAGAAACAGAACTGTTACCTTGAAATGCTGGAAATTAATGTGTTTATGCTGAAGTAAGCCTTTATGTTGAAAACCTTTAATTTGTCCTTATACCAGAAAGTACCTGGTTTTGTGTTACCTTATTTCCTGGTTAAAAATCCAACCCCGGGAGGGGAAATAAATCCTTTGTTTGCTTGAACCACTTTTGAATCCACAACGCTCCTCATTGGTCAGCGAAGGGACTACATCTCCCAAGAAGCTCTGCTTTAGGATTTGTGAAAGTAACTGTTCAGTGGGGAAAAACCACTCGCTTAAACCCTACCTACTGATACTGGGGGTTTTAAAGGAGAGTTGGTCACAAATGGCGTAGTAGTTTGGATTTTTACCTGGACTGGAGGACACCGAAAGGACGAGGTTCCAGCAGCAAGAGCTGACACCTAGGAGCAAGAGGATCCGGAGCTCGTCTGATGATCGGTCAGACTGGGGAGTCCCCTTTCTCAGTGCCTGACTTTGCACTGTGCCAGGTAATTGTGGCTAGGCACGGGTGGAGAAGGATACAGAGGAGAAAGGGTAGTGCACAGGGATAGTGCGCAGCACTGGAAAAAAATGGAATTTTTTTTTTCTCTCTTTTTTTTTTTGGGCCACACTTGGGGGTTTTTTGTGTGTTTTGCAGATACCAGGATATCCAAAATGGACCCTCAAGAAATGCTGAGGTGGATGTCTTTGCAATGGGACAAGCAACTGGAGATGATGCGAAGTGTGCAGGACCAGACGATGACTGCCCTCCAGGAACAGCTGAGACCAGTCAACGCACTCATAGAACATTTGGCAAAGCATCAGCCGGAGCCAGCGAAGGACTTACCAGGGTATACCCACGGGGTAGGACTATATGGTACCGGTACACTTTTGCTGGGACAATTGTCTCCTACTGACAACTTGGATGACTATGTGGATGCATTTGAACGTATCACGGAGGCCACAAAACTGCCTAGGGAGCAGTGGGCCCTAAGGTTCGCAATGTCTTTATCGGGAGAGGCCTTGTCTGCGTACAAGTCTATGCCGGCTACCTTAGCGCTGGATTATGACGCAGTTAAGAGTGCTGTAAGAGACAGGTTGGGGCTCACCCCGTTATTCTATAGGCGCAGGTTTAAGGAGGCAAAGCTAAGGCCTGGAGAAACCCCTAAAAGCCTGTATTATAGAATAAAAGGGTTAGCCTGGAAATGGCTCATACCTGAGCAACAGACTGTAGAGGCTGTATTAGATAATGTAATGTTGGAACAATACATGGAAGCTGTACCAGCGGAAGTTAAAACGTTTCTCATGTTGCAGAACTGTAAGACAACATGACAGAATGGTATTTTGAGGCTGAATTTGCTAAGACCTCAAAATTCGGCGTTCTGGGCATGGCAAAAGCTGGTAATGTAAATGGGAACATACAATGCAAACCACCTTGGGAAAACATGAGTTTTTCCACTAGGAAGGGAAGATGTTTTAAGTGTGGAAACTTTGGGCATTTCCAAAATGACTGTATGCTACGTACTGCTTTGGTGTCTGGTAAGGGAGAAAATATCCAAGCAGGGTTTTTACTCCCAGTCCAAGTAGAGGGCATAAAGGCCCAAGCGCTACTTGACTCGGGCGCGGACCAGAGTATGGTGTCCCAACGGCTATGGGAAGCCATACAAGCCCGAGCAGCGCCGAGTCAAGCAGTGGGGCAAGTTAAAATAAGGTGCATACATGGAGCAGCCCACCATTATCCCTTATATGAAATGGGTATAGAAGATTTGGGAACAGAAAGGAAGATGGTAATGGCAGTGGTACCCCGCCTTCCACAAAGTGTTGTCCTGGGAAGGGATTGGCCTCCTTTTAGTCAAGGGCTAGAGGAAGGCCTTACTGCTGAAATGAGTTTAGCACCCGCTCCAGGTAAAGCAGGCTCCTTGGAGGCAAAGAGAGAGTCGCCAGATTCACCCAGGTTAGAGGCCATGGCTACCAAAGTCCCAAGTCCTTTGTTAGGGAAACCTGGGAGGAATAGTCAGCAACACACATCAGAGGGAAAGGGAGTAACCACAGGGAAGCAAAAGTTTGTGCTCCAATTCTGCAAAGTTTCAGCCCAGGCCAGGGGTCCGCAGCGAGCTTCAGAAGCCGCTGCCAGATATGATTTGTTTAGTGCGTAAAATAGCATGATACCCTGAGGAGGAAAAGCCCTGATAGACACCGGGATAAGGGTGCAGATCCCACCCGGATGTTATGGGAGGATAGCGCCTAGGTCAGGCTTAGCAGCCAAATATTTTATAGATATAGGGGCTGGAGTCATTGACCCGGATTATAGGGGGGTAGTTAAGGTGTTGATTTTTAATTTTAGTCATGAGGAGTTCCAGGTTAAGATAGGCGACAGAATAGCGCAGCTGATATGCGAGCGCGTAGGGTTCCCCGAGGTAGAGGAGGTACATTCACTGGCCCCCACAGGGAGGGGAGAAGGAGGATTTGGGTCTACCGGGGTAGGGGAATTAAAAGGTTTAACCGCTGTCACTGAAGAGCAGAAAGAGGACGATTTTGGTCCACAGCCCACTGATTGGAGGGAAACTCCAGAACCACATATAGGGGCGGAGCTGTCAGGGCAACAGCGGCAGGAACTAAAGAAAGTATTGAATAAATTTGCAGATGTTCTGACGACGCTTCCAGGGGAAACCAACATCGTTGCCCATGAAATTATTACCTTATCTGGAAAAATAATTAGGCAACGACCCTACAGGTTGCCGGAGGCAAAGAAAATGGTAGTGGTAGAACAAGTAAAAGACATGCTTAAAATGGGCGTGATAGAAGAGTCCAGAAGCCCATGGTCAAGCCTTATTGTGTTAGTGCCTAAGCCGGATGGAAGCCTCCACTTCTGTATAGATTTCAGGCAAATAAATAATATTTCTGAGTTCGACGCATACCCCATGCCTCGGATTGAGGATTTATTAGATAAACTAGGCCAGGCTAAGTATTTGACCACATTGGACCTAACAAAAGGTTACTGGCAAATACCATTAACCAAGGCATCCAAGCCTAAGACAGCTTTCACGACACCGATAGGGCTGTTCCAGTTCAGGCGTATGCCATTTGGACTTCACAGGGCTGCGGCCACTTGTCAAAGATTGGTCGATCAAGTCTTGCGGCCACATCACGACTATGCATGGGCCTATATGGATGACATTATAATTCATAGCACTACATGGGCCCAGCACTTACCCAGAGTAGAGGCAGTCCTGTGCGCTTTGAGGAAAGTGGGCCTGACTATTAATCCTGGGAAATGTCTTTTTGCTGGTAGGGAAGTCAAATACTTAGGCCACATGGTGGGAGGAGGAATGGTAAAGCCATTAGCCAGAAAAATTGAAAGCGTGAAGAACTTTCCACGGCCTGTTAATAAACGGCAGATGCGGGGATTTCTGGGACTGGTAGGATACTACCGCAGATTCATCCCGCGATTTGCGGAGGAAAGCGCTCCACTCACAGAGATGCTTAGGAAGAATGCCCCTAATAATATTAAATGGACACCAGATGCTGAAAAGGTGTTCGTAGTATTAAAAGACAGGTTATGTAAGGCCCCAGTGCTCAGGGGGATTAACTTTGAATCACCGTTCCTTGTGCAGACAGACGCATCCAAGACGGGATTAGGGGCTATAATGTCACAGGTATTTGAAGGGATTGAACACCCAGTAACGTATCTCAGTAGAAAATTGTCCAGAGCCGAACAAAAATATTCCACGGTGGAGCGAGAGTGTCTCGCGATTAAGTGGGCGATCGAGACTCTGAGATTTTACCTCACGGGCCGTAAATTTTACTTAGTTACGGATCACGCGTCATTGAAATGGCTACACCAAATGAGGAACAGTAATACCAGGCTTACTAGGTGGCATTTAGCTCTACAAGCGTACGACTTTGTCGTACAGCACAGAGCGGGTAAATTGCACAGCAATGCAGATGCTCTTTCCCGGATTACGTGCTGTCTGTCGCAGGCTCCGGCAGCCCGTAATATTTTAAGGGGGGGGGGATCTGTGACATAGTGGATCCTTCCAGCCCGTTAGAAGAAGCTAAAAAGCAGGAAACAGGAGCAGTGCTGAGATGTAAACAAGAGCACATGGCTTCTGGTTACCACAGAAACCAAGCACAAGGGAAAGGGATACACCCGTGCTACCACTTAGAGAATGAGTCACAAGTTGATTCAGCACACCTGTTAGGGGGAGGAGTCAAGTTCTACCCTAGAAGTCACTCTAATAAAGAGGTCACAGTTGAGCCTAGGGAGTTAGGTGAGTTAGGCATAGGTGAGTTAGGTGAAGGAGGTGAGACGAGCAGCCAAGCAGGCATCCAGGTGGGCTACGAGAGCTGCATTGAAGAGAGCAGTGAAAGGAGAAGGACAGAGTCTCCGTGGAAGGGTCAAACGGAGCTTCCCTTCAGGAAGAGAACAGAAACCCCAAGGGAAGGATACAGCAAAGGCCATCTGGATTACCTGCCATATTCTGGGGAGTACAGAAAAGAAAGAAAGCCAGAAAGGCAATTGAAAGCTTCTGTGCACAGCTCAGGTTGGGAACCTACAGCCAGTTCCAAGCCACAGAGAAAACCTCTGCCAGCTAGGTTTAAAGGTAAGCCTAAAGGCTGGGGTGCTAATGATTACAGTGATTTCATTTACCCAGAGAGTTGGGGCTGTAAAGAGAAGGACTGTACTGAGAATGCTTATTTAAACCATTACTTAATTCAGGAGTATCATAAGAAGCCTGGAGCATTAAGGAAAGGCGTGGCACCAGGGTTGCAGTTACAAACATTTCCTGTTACAGGACATTGAGCCAGAGCATGTAAATACTAGGGAAGAAGTAATGGACTGTACGATAACTCTTTCTAATGAGATAATATCATTACGCTGAGTTCATGCTTTAAAGAGAAAGGCAGCACTGCTTGGAGTTAAAAGCATACAGCTGTGAAGAAACAGAACTGTTACCTTGAAAAGCTGGAAATTAATGTGTTTATGCTGAAGTAAGCCTTTATGTTGAAAACCTTTGATTTGTCCTTATACCCGAAAGTACCTGGTTTTGTGTTACCTTATTTCCTGGTTAAAAATCCAACCCCGGGAGGGGAAATAAATCCTTTGTTTGCTTGAATCCACAACTGCTCCTCATTGGTCAGTGAAGGGACTACATCTCCCAAGAAGCTCTGCTTTAGGATTTGTGAAAGTAGCTGTTCAGTGGGGAAAAACCACTCGCTTAAACCCTACCTGCTGATACTGGGGGTTTTAAAGGAGAGTTGGTCACACTATATATAAAACATTCTGAAAGAGTTAACAGTCTATATGGCTAGACACTAAGGGTCATTGATGCAATAACAAGCTTATTCCAATTGATTCATTGAGATTTTGGTAGCCTAGAGTCTGAGACCCTGTCAGTCATTATAAAACTATCTAACTTTCTATGGGATTTATAATAGAAAGATCTTGTTAATAACATACTTTCACATTTTAAGTTCAGAGTGGCACATATATTTTGACAATCAGTACTCTGACAAGATTGACCAATTCTAATTTGTATGATACTTAAAGAGTCCAGCAGCCAACACTTTTAATAAGCCCAGATATCCAGCACTGGAACTTATGCGGCATCCAGCGCTGACTATCTGGGTTCACCAGACTGCGGCATTGCTATCTGGTTACTGGTGAAATTCAGCCACTAACCAAATAGCAATATCCGGTTAGGAGAGCTGTTGAGATAACCTAACTTTAACTGGTTAGGCTGTCTGGTTAGTGGCTGAATATCACTGCTAACCAGATAGTGATCGGCATTGCCTCTGATATGCCCAGACTGCCCTGGTTTTACTCGGATGTTATATATACGGTCTATGGCAATATTCAGTGATACTAACTGGATAGTGCCACTGAATATCTGGATCAATATGTTTTAGCCAGTTAGCAGGTAAACCTATAAATATCTTATTCATAGATTTTCTGTAGCATTATTCTTACTGACTACCTAGTAATATTCATGCAGTGCTAGGGCAGAGCAAGAGTCTTCCATCGAGTCAGGGCTGGAGCTTCTGGGGAGGGCAGCAAAGTGCAAGGCATTCAAACTAAATAGATTCTGAGCTGGGGGGGAGGGGGGGCGGCGGCATAAGTCTTAAGGTTTGCATAGGGTACTAACACCTTGAATCAACTCTTGGGCTGACCCTGCGTCCAGCTATACAGAGAGAGGCAAAGTTCTGCCACTATCTCTGTAGCTAAGTGGTTTAAATTAGGACCGCATTCTCTCAGCCCTAACTTAAACCACTTAGATATATGGATAGCGGCTGAATATTATCACTGAATGAATATACCCAACTGTTCTAAATATTGCAGCTGGTGTTTAAAAAACAAAATTGCTGGCAGGGTTTAAATATTAACCTTGACTATATATAAAGATGGCCATCTTCAAGAATGACCAGATTTTGTAATAGTACAATGACTGAACCTCACGTACTCATGGCAGTACTGGAGACCTCATATAACATACTGCAGCCTTGCTAACATTCACTATCAATGTGATATTATCACATAACTCGAATCACCAAAATAGCCCCTACTATCACTGGTGCAAGATGCCAAACATCCACCACTGTCACTGTGATATGATCCCATGATGCAGACCTGTCAAAATCTACCACAGTCACTGTGATATCATCCCATGACATAGACCTGCCAAAATCCACCACAATCACTGCAATCCCATGATGTAGACCTGCTCTCTTCCACCACTGTCACTAGGATATCATCCCATGACATAGACCTCCCAAAATCCACTACAATCACTGTAATATCACCCCATGACATAGACCTCCTAAAATCCACCGTAGTCACTCTAATTTCATCCCATGACTTAGACCTGCTCACTTCGACCACTGTCACTGGGATATCATCCAATGGTGCAAACCTGCTGATAACCACCAGTGTCACTGTGGTATCATCACATGTTGCAGACCTGCCAAAATCTACCGCAGTCACTGTGATATCATCCCATGACATAGACCTGCTAACATCTACCAATGACAAAGAGATATTTAATTATTTAACAGGTTTTCTATAGTGCCTTATCATTAATTCAAAGCGGTTTACATAGAACAAATACAGCAACTGACTTTTACATAGAACAGGATCCTAAAACTTGGAGGATTAGATGGGGTAAAAATGCTAAATTTAACAATTGCTAACTATATACAGGTACATTGATTTAGTGTAATGGGGTGGTACAAATGTGCAGGCCTGCTAGCATCCACCTCAGTCACTGTGATATGATCCCATGATGCACACCTGCTAACATCCACCTCAGTCACTATGATATGATCCCACGATGCACGCCTGCTAACATCCACCTCAGTCACTATGATATGATCCCACGATGCATGCCTGCTAACATCCACGTCAGTCACTGGGATATCATCACATGATGCAGACATGCTCACATAGGAGAGGTGTTGCATGATAAAAACGCCTGGTGCCATAAAGCAGTTTAATGGCTGTGTTTTGTAATACCTGTAATCTCTTGATTTGCGGTTGAAAGGAGCCTATTAGTAAGGAATTGCAGTAATCCAGCTTGTTGATGACGAATGCATGGAGCAAGTTTTAAGGGCCAGAGCATCAATAAAAGACTTTATTGCCCTAATTCTGCTAGTGAGAAAAAGCAACCTCTCACCACAGTGAAGATATGAGGGGAGAAAGTAAGCTTTTCATCTATGATAACGCCGAGAGATCAGATGGAACATTTGAAAGAGATGACGAAGCCAGATATTTTAGGAGAGTAGGAGAGTGACTTGCTATCATGGATAAGCCAGGGAGCTTCAATTTATTTTGTTTTTTGTTTGTTTGTTTTTTTAATTTAGTACCATTTTGTGAAACATTAACCAAACTGCAATTCGGTGAAGTTTTTGGTATAAGTCAGCTTGGAATGAGGGTGGCCAAGCGTCATGAGCAATTACCAACTGAACATCATCTGCATAAAAATGTGCAGTTATATTTAAATCTTGAGTAAGCAGAGCCAGAGGAGAAATGAAAAGACTGAACATGGTAGGGGCAAATTTAGATCCCTGCAGAACATCAGGAGATTGAGGGGAGGATACGGATAGCTTACTGTCGGTACAAGTCTGAAAGGTATGACTGGGAAGGTATGAATGAAACCAATTTAGAGCCACATTGTGTATACCTGATTCTCTTAGACAATCTAGTAGGAGAGAATGGTCAAAAACATCAAAAGCAGAACCGAGGTCCTCTTGGATAACCATGATGTCCTTGGAATTGTCCAGATGTACAGCAGTTTCATTAAGGATACATAATAGAATGGTCTCTGTACTGTGCTGTGGGTGAAAACCAGATTGGCAGGGATGGAAAGAATGATTTGAGTCCCAAAAGTGTAAGACTTATTTGTAGATTGCTTTTTCCAGAGATTTGACTAAAAAGGAAAGATTAAAAATAGGATGATAGCTATACAGTAGTATAGGGTCAAGATTACACTGCTTTAAAATGAGGTAGACTATGGAATGCTTCCAAGAAAGAGGAGCACTCCATTTGCTAAGCTCTCATTTATTAGGTCTAGATCAGTTTTCCCATTCATATGAAAAATAATGCACATTTTTAAAAAGGGTTCCAGGGGTGATCCGAGAATCTACAGACCGGTGAGCCTGACGTCAGTATCGGGAAAAATGGTAGAAACCATCATAAAGAATAAAATTACTCAGCATGTAGTTAGTCATGGCCTAATGGGAGACAGCCAACATGGATTTGGACAAGGAAGATCTTGTTTTACTAATCTGTTATGTTTTTTTGAAGGTGTGAATAAACAGGTGGACAAAGGTGAGTTGGTTGATATAGTGTATCTGGACTTTCAGAAAGCCTTTGACAAGGTCCCTCATCAGAGACTTTTGGCAAAACTAAAGAGTCATGGGATAGGAGGCAGTGTATTATTGTGGATCAGGGACTGGTTAAAAGATAGAAAGCAGATTGTAGGGCTAAATGGCCAATTTTCCCAATGGAGAAAGGTGAATAGTGGTGTACCCCAGGGATCTGTGCTGGGTCCGCTGCTTTTTGACATATTCATAAATGACCTGGAAAATGGAAGTTATCAAACTTGCAGATGACACAAAACTATTTAAAGTTGTTAAAACCCAAGAGGATTGTGGAAAATTGCAAGAGGATCTTGATAAATTGGAAGACTGGGCATCAAAATGGCAGATGAAATTTAATTTCGACAAGTGCAAAGTTATGCACCTAGGGAAGATCAACCCAAACTATGGTTACACGATGCAAGGTTCGACATTAGGAACCACCACCCAGGAAAAAGATTTAGACGGCATTGTGGATAACATGTTAAAACCCTCTGCCCAGTGTGCAGCGGCGGCCAAGAGAGCAAATAGAATGCTAGGTATCATAAGGAAAGGAATGGAAAATAAAACAAAAGATATTATAATGCCTCTATATCGTTCCATGGTGAGACTGCACCTTGAATATTGTGTGCAATTCTGGTCGCCATATCTTAAAAAGGATATAGCGTTATTAGAAAAGGTTCAGAGAAGAGCCACCAAAATGGTAAATGGGATGGAAGGATACTCCTATGAAGAAAGGCTATAAAGGTTAGGGCTCTTTACCCTGGAAAAGAGATGGCTGAGGTGAGATATGATAGAAGTCTATAAATTAATGAACAGAGTGGAACAGGTAAACGTAGATCGATTGTTTACGTTATCAGAATATAGAAAGACAAGGGGACATGCAATGAAGCTACAGGGTAAACTATTTAAGACTAATAAAAGAAAATATTTTTTCACTCAACTTGTAATCAAACTCTGGAATTTGTTACCGGAGGATGTAGTAAAGGCTTTTAGTGTAGCTGGGTTTAAAAAAGGTTTGGACAAGTTCCTGGAGGAAAGGTCCATAAACCATTATTAAGAAAGGACCCAGGATATCAATGCTTGACCCAGTACAAGCATTGTGGAACCTGTGTCTTTTGGGGAAACTGCTAGGTACGTATGACCTAGATTGGAAACAAGATACTGGGCTTGATGGACCTTGGTCTGACCCAGTATGGCATATCTTATGTTCTTATGTTCATGCCTAGAGGAGACCTTCACTGATATAATCAAAAGGTCCCTTCTCCATCTGACAATCTCTTTGCTGCTGTGGAGGAGAAATGTCACCTGCAAGGAGAATATCAACTTGGTATGGAAGGAAGTGACAATGTAGCCAGGACCTGCCCTCTGGGTGATACAGTATCGTCTTGTACCAAGGGTGTATCTTCAAGAGCATTTGCCGAACTGGGAAGGGTTAAGATCAATGTTCCCTCTAATTTTCTGTAGGCTGTATGCGCATAAAATATCAGCTGTGCAGCTTTTGAAGGAAGGTTAAATTTTTGTGCGCCACATAACGACACTTGGGGTTATATACTTTAAAATTTGACTACACGTCAGAATACAGTATGTACACCACATTGATTTTAATCAAATTAAATGAAAACAGACGATTACCAAATGAAGCAGAAAATTTCTAGTAATTACAATCACAACTTTTAAATTTTAAGACGTCTGTGTTGTTTTCTATCAGAATCAGAACCGTAATTTTTGTGCGCTCTGTTGTAAAGTATGTGCGCTTGCTCGGCGAGGTGTGTGCGCGCGCACACGCACACAGCTTAGAGGGAACAGTGGTTAAGATGGTCTTTGTAGTTGGTAATTCCATCATTAGACAACTAGATAACTGGATGGCTGGTGGATGTGAGGATCACTTAGTAAGTTGCTTGCCTGGTGCAAAGGTGATAGACATCAAGCATTACTTAGATAGGATTTTGCACAGTTCTGGGGAGGAACCATCTCTCTTGGTACATGTGGATACCTATGGCATAAGAAAGTACAGGAGGAAAGTTCTAGAAAGCAAATTCAGGCTATTAGGTAGAAAGTTGAAATCCAGAAATTCTAGGGTAGGATTCTCAGAAAGGCTTCCTCTTCCATGTACAGGACCTCAGATACAGGCAGAGCTCCAGAGTATCAATGCATGGATGAAACGATGGTGCAAGAAAGAAGGGCTTAAATTTGTCTGGAACTGGTCATCTTTTTGGGAAGAGGGAGCCTATTTTGAAAAGATGGGCTTCATCTTAACCACAGTACAACAAGGTTGCTGCACTAGCATAAAAAGGAGACAGAACTATTTTTTAAACTAGAATTTGTAAGAAAACCAACAGTTGCTCAAGAGTGCATAGTTTGGCACAGGGCCAGTGCTTCCTTTATTGCTACCCTGTGCAAGCGATTACTGTGCCCCTCCACCACCCCAATAGATTCCAATGGAGCCCTTCGAAAGCTTGTCTTTTGTCCCAACTTGATGAAAGTTTTCTGTGGGGTCGCTGTATCAGTCTGGGATAGCAACATTGACAGAGACATGTGGCATCTTACAGTCCAGAGGTTCTCAACCGTCAAGGGGTTATCACCATCTTACCTTTCAAACCTCATAAAGAACCCACAAAATGACAGAGCAAGAAGGCAATGCAGACAAAACACCCTCCTTGTACCATCCACATTCAGAAAATATATCAGGACAACAACGAACAGAGCTTTTAGTTTCACCACACCAATGATATGGAACTCCCTCCCAGACAAACTTAGAGCCACCTCAGACCTGATTTCATTCAGGAAACTACTTAAGACACATTTGTTCATAGAATATTTCGGCACAGATACACCAACTCAAGAGCTCTTCCCCACATAAACTTTTCCAACACAAATCAGAACAAAGATCTCTTCTCCTCTCTCCCCTACCCACTAATCCCCCTCCCTCCTGACCCCGCCTATTAAAAACCCTCTAACCTTTTTCACCTAGCCTAAGAACTAATTGATTTTAGTAGACGCACCAGTATATTATGGTAAACCATTGCATTATGGATAGCCTTGCTCCTGTAAATAAATTCCCCTGTACATAAGGTACACACATGTAAACAAGTCAGATTTCTCACAATGTAATATAAATAAGTTTCATCGTTACACGGCATTGTATAATGCCAAAGATCTAATTATCATGTTTTATATTAAAACAAGTTGGCAATCTGTTAATATGTAATGTTTCTTTCACTGTTACATGTAAACCACTTTGATTCTGCTGAAAGACGGTATATAAATACGACAAATAAATAAATAACCCAGTCCTTGGGACACACCTGGCCAGTCAGGTTTTCAGGATAACCACAGTGAATACACATGAGCGAGAATGGCGTGCATTGCCTCCATTGTATGCACTTCACTCTCATGCGTGTTCGTTGTGGCTATCCTGAAACCCTGACTGCCTAGAGGTGTGTCCCAAAGACTGGGATGAGAGCCCCTGTTTTAAACTAATCAATATACTGAAGCTTATGCCTAGGGCAACAGGTTCTGAGGGGCTTGAAAGAGTAGCAGTCATCAAAGGAAATTAATAGATCCTGACAGCCAGACTCACTCGGAGTCATCAGCACGTTCTTTTTACCTGCAGAGACAGCGGGCACACACATACATACAGAGCAAAGTTTAATATTTAAAACTATGGGACACAATATTCGAAAGGCATTTACATGGTTTATAGCCCTGTAAATCGTGTAATTATCACCACTGCCCACTTAGCTACTGCAGCTGGGAGGCCGTGCAGCAAATCCAGATATTCAATTCTGGGGCTGCCTATGACCCCGACATTGAATATGCGGGGTTAAGGGTCGGCGCAGATGGCTATGCGCAGTAGCGGCGCAAAGTCAACCCAGATGAATATTGGGCCCATGATGTCCAATTCTGCATTTTCATAGGCTTGTTTTGATGATCATGGGGTGAGGGGAGGCGGGGTGGGGGGGGGATGGACGACATAAGGCTGAAGGCTCACCTAAGGCGCACAATACCCAACACTGGCACTGACCAACAGCATCAAAGAACATTTTGAAATCCACTTCCCCTGTCTCCAAACTATCCAGCATCCTCCTCTCTTTCCCTAATTCCTTCCCTCCTTGGCCCTCCAATCCTAGACTGGCAGACATTCTATCCATGCACCCAGTCCCTGAATCCTCCAGTCCTAGTTATGAGAGGACATTCTTCAGCCTGTCCCCTGACTTTTTTCATTCCCTTAAAAAGTTTGAAAATCAGTCTTAAAAAAATAAACATTTGATTGAACGATATGTATGCTCAAAAAATATTTTTCATTCATTGAATTAATTATGCACTAGAAATTCAAACCAGTCAACTCGAAATGATGCTGTTCCTAACATGTAAATTCCATGTGCAATGTACATCCAGGTTAGAGACTTTGAACTGGGTCTGAGGATATTTTACACTGACAAATTTGTAATATTCTCTATCAGACAGTAAGAGAGTCATTCTGAAACACAAATAGGCCACCTGGACATACGGGATAGACGTTTCTCCTGCAAAAATGTCAAGAACCATATTCTGAACCTTTGCGGTCCTAGACATATATGGCATTAAAACTGGGATCTCAGATCGTGGGTGGGATGGAGTGGAACAGGGGCACGGCCAGCCACAGAGATGTATAGCGCGTATTCAGGAGAGACCCATGGACGTCTGCAATACTCCCCTCATATGTCCACGTTATACCTGTGGACTTAGAAACCTTTCAGCTCTGCACCTCAATGCAGCCCATGGAAAGCAGAGGAGAGGGAGGATGTAAGTCAAAGTATCATAAATAAACACCCCACAAATGTATGTGTAAGAGAACTGGTGCAAATTCAGGCTATGTTGGCATTTCCTGTGTGTGTTAAAGGGGCAAAGCTTAGGTTCCCTAACAATGCCCAAGTCCTGAAAATGAGACTGCTGACAGAGTCCTAGGACTCCATGCGATAATGTTATCCCAGCCATCGTTGCTATGTGCAGCACACAGCCAGATGGAGTGTTACGCTCTACACAGTGGATCCGTACAATTTGCTCTATTCAATGTCTACATTCCCCAGGTGCAGATAAGGTCATCTGTGATTCTAATCGGAACACAATATCAGGGATGTATTAGGCCAGTGGCTATATGGCATATATTCTGTGCACAGTTCATGGTTTTGGTTGATTAGATATGTGGACCTATGATGTGCAATGAGCACACCAGTTTGGGCCCTTGAGGCTGATAGTACTGAAAGGTCTCTTTGGGCCTAATGCAGCTCTGTATTTGTTTGAGGTCCACTTTAGTATTTATCATGTATGTATGTGTACATTTAAAAATGTAGGAATCGGGTATTTTGCAGGGTTGAGAAATACTGATTTCTAAGGTTTGCTTTATCTCTTCTAAGTTGATAGGTGCAGGGCATCCTTTAGGCAGGTGTATGTTTCTGTGGGACTGCATGTGAGAGTGCATGTGTGTGTGTGTGTGTTTGGAGGGCTGGCAGGTACCTGGATGATGGCAATGTCACCAGGTGCCAGTGAGAATGGGCAGGAGTAAGCAGAACGGGTCCTCAATAGCTTACCTGCCAAACATATCCCCGTCACTAATATGGGACCCTCAGAAGGAGGGCATGCAACAGTAAGACATGCCCAGGTGCACCATCACTGGTCTCTGCAATTGTGCACAGTTGGAGATTGCGACAGTGGTGTCCCTGGGCATGTCGGTGTGGCGTTTGCACTGCTGACTGCTGTCATTCCGAAGGCCCCTTCTTAGTGACAGGGATATGTTTGCACGGTTCGCTATGGAGAACCTGTTCTGCCATTTATGTCCTTACTTAGCATTGTACGGACATGTTCCAGAGATGTCCCCAACATGTGTCCCTAGGGAGGTCTCCTACTGCCGTGTATGTAGTGCTGCGCTGCCTCCGGTGTCTGACAGATCACTCTCTACTTGTTTTGCTACTACATTGCAGTGCATTGAGATTGCTTTGTAGTGTTCTGGGCATGCCACAGACTGGTTGCTAGTGTCTAACTTGCAGCCACCTATATGTATCTTCAGCTTTCATTGTAATTTTGAATCAAAACATCACTGTCTGTGAGCACAGCAACTTAGGAGATGCACGTTTTAAAGGCAAGGCATGGCCTTTCGCGGGTATGTCGTGGAGATGGGCAAGATTGCAAACGTACACCTTTTCTGAATACGGTGAGCGTGGGGACATACACAACCATCGGTGGCATATAATTGTCTCTCGTACACCATAGTGCTATGTATGGGCCGTGGCGAGTACGTCTATGTCCATGATTCTGCACTCACGGCTGCATCTTTTCCACGACTGTGGAATCAGGTTTCATTTGGACACATTTCCAACTTGGACATGCCCGCGGGCCAGACGTGCACATTATGGAATTGGCCTCTAAAGGTTTCTAACCTTTGTGTTTTTGGCTTGATTTTCTGCCTAACTGGTCTCAGTTTATTATTTATATTATCTGGTTTTTTTATTCTCTTTCTTTCTCTCTGGTGTCCATGTTTCTTTTCTGTTTGAGTTCTCTCTCCCTTTGTTTCTTACATTCAGAGTGGATATTTTAATACTTCTAGTTTCTTTTCTTTTTTGCCTCCTCGTCCTATTTTTTTCCCTTCCTATCTACTTTCCTTTCCCAGTTCTTCCTCTTTTCTCTCCTCTCTCATGTTTTCCACTCCTCTCCCTTTCCTCCTGTCTTAATCCACAAAAATATTCTTCCCCTCTTCTCAGTCACTACAGTTCTTTCATTGTGAGTCTTCTTACACTCTTCCTTTTCTCTTTCCACTTCCTCCGAGCCAGGGTTCTCTCTTCCTTGCATTTACAAACCAAAGCTTTCTTTAGAAGCTCAGATGACAAGACTTCAACTTTCATACTTTGGACACATCATGCAAAAAGAGAGATCATTAGAGAAAGACATTATGCTTGGCAAAGTTGAAGGTCAACACAAAAGAGGAAGGCCAGCAATGAGATGCTACTCCTCAGCCCCACCCAATTTCAAAATCCCTGCTGTCCCCATACACCTCTGTCTCTCATCTACCTCTTCAGTGTCCTAGTCCCACCCTATCAGATTGCTGCTTTTCTCTTGCTGTGGTGCCTCTTCTCTTCCTTCTCGAGCGGTGTGATTTATGCATCAGCTGTTTGAGCTGCATCTACTGCATATTCAAATAGCTTATGTGATCCTTGCCACCATAGAATGAAAAGGTGCAGTGTTCAGAGAAGAGGAACAGCTGAATAGCACCAGCATCAGACAGGGAATTGAATTGCACAAGGGGTAACAGAAGGGTAAAGGCAAAGGGGAGGAGAAGATGGAAGCTTCAGACAATGAGGTCACCTGCTCTTTGCTGCTCTAATAACTCTTCGCTGCAGCTGAGGGACAAGGGTCTGTATCTCCTTCCTGTGCACTGCTGTTCTCGGTGGGAAGCAGTTGGGAAAGAGAGGCGCTATTTTACATGCTTCTCCATTAGTGTCAGCTTAGACCAACAGTAGAAATGGTGCGAACTGCAAGCCACATGTGAAGAGGCATAAGGTAGAACACCAGGACAGAGCAGCAGCAGGAGCAGCTTCTGCAACTATCTCCTGCGGCTGCATAGCAGCAAATGCACATAAAGGCATGGACCGCCTATGCTGATCGCTAAAACTCTGCATGACTGACTTGCACCTGTGTGACTTCTCTACATTTGGTCCTGCATGCCAGTGTTTTGCCTTTTCCCATGCTGTGACTTGATGGAGGCACGCAGGACGTTTACTTCTACTGTGAGTCTGCAATCAGAGTCCAGGAGACCATGGGGTGTATTTGACACAGTGAAAAAGATATCAGTACTGTGTGCTCTGCCAGAATTCTGTAGTTTAACAGCTTCCTGCACCCATGATTAGCTCTCTGACTGGTGTAGCTGCATGAGGAGGGATGTTTGGGCTGATCTCTCAAACCACAAGATCAGTGCTAACGTCCTACACCGTGCGACTCTACACACGGGCCCTGGTTTGGTGTGATGCATATTTGAAGGATACTATCAAATCAGAAAATTTAGGGCTTCTCGAAAGAGAGATTATAATAAAGGCAAAGGTAGTCCAGGTTCCTTTAAGCAAAGAGTAGATGGAGTTGAAAGAGTGCAAAGTACCCATGTCATCTGCTAAGAAGGTTATAAATATAAACAAAAAAACACACTTTGAAATGTTTGTATACAAATGCTAGAAGCCTGAAAAATAAGATGAGTGAGTTGGAATATTTGATGCTGAATGAAGAGGTAGATATACTAGGCATCTTAGAGACCTAGTGGAAAGAGAATAACCATATGAGATATCAGGATACAAATTATATTACAATGAGTGGGTAGATCAAACTGGTGGAGGGGCGGCACTGTATGTTAAGGAAGGCATTTAGTTAAACAGATTAAAAGTTATGCAAGAAACAGAATGTATTGTGAAATCTATGGATAGAAATTCCACGTGTGAAGGGACAGAGAATAGTAGTGAGGGTACACTACCATCTGCCTCATCAAAATGAATGGACAGATGATGAAATGTTAACTTTTCTGTTAACATTTCATCATCTGTCCATTCATTTTGATTTTGATTCATTTATTATTGTGTTGTCAAATTTGTTAGCTTCTCTATTTTCTAACAAATTTGACAACACAATAATGACAAATAACATTTATCCAGTCAATGCAATGATAATTTAATGTCAGCACATGCTAGGAAGGTAAAGTTCTTAGATAAAATAAAATTACTGCTTCATGGAGCAGTTAGTTTAGAAATTGACAAGAGGGGAGAGCTATTTTAGACCTAATCCTAAGGGGAATACTGGATTTGGTGCAAGAAGAACTGTGTTGGGGCCACTTGGCAATAACAATCTTAACATGATCAAATTTGACTAAAGAACTGGAATGAGGTAACTAAAAAAATCTATTGCACTAGCATTTAACTTTCAAAAGAGAGACTAAAATAAAGTGAGGAAAATGATTAAAAAATGCTCTAAAAGAAGCAGCTGCAAAGGTTAAAAGTTTACATCAGGCTTAGATATTATTCAAAAATGCCAACTTGGAAGTCCAGACTAGATATATTCTACCTATTTAAAAAGGCAGAAAGAAGGCCAAATGTAAGAATGTATAAAATTTAAGGTGAGTTTTATAGCTAAAAGAACATCTTTCCAAAAAAGGAAAAAGGATCCAAATGAAGAAAACAGAAAACAGCATAAGCACTGGCAAGTTCAATGCAAAGCATTGAGAATGAAGGCAAAAAGAGAATTTGAAATAAACTTGCAGTACAGGCAAAAGCACCTAGCAAAATCTTTTTTCAGTTACATTCAAAGCAAGAAGCCTGTGAAGGACTCAGTTGGGCCATTAGATGAACATGGCATAAAAAGGGCACTGAGGGGGGACAAAATGGTAGTGGAAAGACTAAAATAATTCTTTGCTTCATTATTACTGAGGAAGATGTAAGGGAACAATTAGTTCTTAATGGTGGTGATTAGGGGAACTGAATCAAATCCCAGTGAAATGGGAAGATATAAAAAGCCAAACTGACAAACTGTTGTTGTTGTTGTTAAGTGCCGTCGAGTCGGAGTCGACTCATGGCGACCCTCTGGATAGCTATCCTAAATTGTGTTCGGTCTTCAGTCAGGCGGCTCATTGACGACAGACTGGTACCCGTAGCTGCTGTTATTGTAGCGATCCATCTCATTGCTGGCCTTCCTCTTTTGCGTTGACCTTCTATCTTGCCAAGCATGATGTCTTTCTCTAATGATCTCTCTCTTCGCATGATGTGTCCGAAGTATGAAAGCCGAAGTCTTGTCATCTGAGCTTCTAAATAAAGCTTAGGTTTGATCTCCTCTAGTACCGACTGGTTTGTTCTTCGGGCAGTCCATGGTATACACAGTATTCGCCGCCAGCACCATAATTCAAAGGCATCAATTTTCTTCCTGTCTGTCTTTTTCACTGTCCAGCTTTCACATCCATATGATGTTATTGAAAATACCATGGCTTGAACAAGTCGAATCTTTGTATGGAGAGACACATCTCTGCTCTTGAGAATCTTATCTAGGTCTTTCATAGCCATTCTGCCAAGAGCAATGCGTCGTCTGATTTCTTGACTGCTTGTTGCTTCTTTATTGATAGTTGATCCAAGTAGGTTAAAGTTGTTCACAATTTCAATTTCTTCTCCTTCAACGATGAACCTGTTGATTATGCCAGTTGTCATGATCTTTGTCTTCTTTACATTAAGGTGCAGGCCCATTTTGAGACTATGTTCTTTGATTGTGAGAAGCAAATGTTTCAGATCATCTTCGCTTTCAGCCAGTAATGTGGTATCATCAGCATAGCGAAGGTTGTTGATGAGTCTTCCACCAATCTTCACACCTCTGTTGTCTTCATACAGTCCTGCTTCTCTGATGATTTGTTCTGCATATAAATTAAACAGGTAGGGGGAAAGTATGCAGCCTTGTCTTACACCTTTGCTTATTTTAAACCATTCTGTTTCTCCTTGTTCCGTTTGAACTGTTGCTTCTTGATCAATGTACAGATTACGCAAGAGAACGATCAGGTGTTCTGGTATACCCATGCTTCTTAATGTGGCACAGAGTTTCTCATGGTTTACACAGTCAAAAGCCTTGCTATAGTCGATAAAGCACAAATAGATATCCTTTTGGTATTCTTTAGTCTTTTCAAGGATCCATCTCACATCCGCAATGATGTCTCTCGTTCCTCGCCCTTTCCTGAACCCTGCTTGCACTTCAGGTAGTTCTTGTTCTAGGTATGGCTGTAGTCTCTTTTGAATAATCTTCAGTAGAATCTTGCTGGCATGTGGGATCAGAGCGATTGTGCGATAATTTCCACAGTCAGTTGGATCACCTTTCTTTAGTATTGGTATAAACACAGATCTTTTCCAGTCAGTTGGCCATGATGTTGTCTTCCATATTTCTTGGCAGAGCCTTGTAAGTACGGTAACAGCTGCATCAGATTGCTGCAATACTTCTATGGGAATGCTATCAATGCCTGGTGCTTTGTTCTTTGATAAGGCTTTCAATGCTGCTTCAACTTCTTCTTTCATCACCAATGTTTCCTGATCATAAGGTATAGGTTGAAACGGCTGTTGGTCCACTTGATCTTTATCATATAAAAACTCTGTATATTCCTTCCACCTTTTCTTGATCTTCTCAGCATCATTCAACATAGAACCTTGAGCATCTTGTAACATTCCAATTCGGGGCTGGAACTTTTTCTTTAACTCTCGCAGCTTTAGGAAAGCCGATCTTGTTCTTCCTCTAATAGTTTCTGCTTCTATTTCCTTGCAAGTGTCATTGTAGTACTTTTCCTTGTCCTGTCTTGCTGCACGTTGGAAATCTCTGTTGAGTTCTGCGATTGTCTTTCTTTCTCCTTTGGCTTTAGCTTCTCTGCGTTTCTGGGCAATTTTCAGAGTTTCTTCCGTCATCCATTTTGGCCGTTTTTGCTTTTTCACCTTTTGTAGAGACTTCTCGCTTTCTTCCAGCACAACCTTCTTGATGTCATTCCATAACTCTTCCGGAGCTCTGTCATTTGTATCTAAAGCAGCAAATCGATTTTGCAGGCAGTCTTTAAATTCCAGTGGTATATTCTCAAGGTCATATTTTGGTGCATTCATGAGTGGTTTGCTCTTTTTCAACTTTAGCTTGAGTTTGCATACTAGTAGTTGATGATCTGTACCACAGTCAGCTCCAGGTTTTGTCTTTGTTGATGTTACAGAGCTTTTCCATCATTGACTTCCACAGATGTAGTCAATTTGATTTTTATACAATCCATTGGGTGAAGTCCATGTGTACAGTCGTCACTTGTGTTGCTGGAAGAAGGTGTTTGAGATGAATAGATCATTGGTCTTGCAGAATTCTATCAATCTTTCTCCAGCTTCATTTCTGTTGCCAAGTCCATATTTTCCAACTACTTTGCCTTCTTCTTTGTTGCCAACTTTTGCGTTCCAGTCACCCATGATTATCAGGATATCCTGTTTGCATGTTCTGTCAATTTCAGCTTGTACTTGTTCATAGAACTCTTCAATTTCATTCTCTTCTGCAGCTGTTGTTGGGGCATATACTTGAATTATAGTTGTGTTGATAGGCAATCCTCGTAGACGAATAGAGATTAAGCGTTCGCTGACTGCATTGTATTTCATTACAGTTCTTGCAAGTTTCTTCTTTATTATAAATGCAACACCATTTCTTCTTTGTTTTTCATTTCCAGCATAGTAGACCATGTGATCATCTGATGCAAAGTGCCCGATGCCAGTCCATTTCAGTTCGCTGACACCCAACAGATCAAGTTGTACACGTTCCATTTCATTCTTGACCACCTCCAACTTCCCTTGGTTCATGCTTCGTACGTTCCATGTTCCAATGTGTAAGACATCTTTACAGCTTCTGACTCTCATTTCATGCGCAGCTACATCAGCAGTCAGACTTCCCGAGGGCTTTGATCCAACCACATCATAAATGCTGGCTTTACTCTGAAAAGTCTTCAGCTCTTCCCCAGTAGCTAGTTGAGTGCCTTCCGACCTGGGAGTCTCATCTTCCAGCACCATAGCACAATTTGTTTTGTTGTAACTATCCATTGGGTTTTCATGGCAAGATACAGAAGTAGATTGCCGGGCCTTCCTTCCGCGCAGTTTAAGTTTGGTGTTGTTGCCGTTGTCACAGAAATGTGATCCTCCGCCGTCAACACTATCCCATTCTGCTGCTGCCCAGATGGGTGGTTTGTCTTCGTCTGGCACCTCAGCTGAGACCTGTCCATCTTGGGAGACCCTGCCAGTAGTTAAACTACCGATAGTTTAGCTCTCAGCATCACTGATGCACGCAAGCCCTCACAGCACGACAAGCTGCAAACCAAGTGAGAGACAAACTAAAGAACAGCAAATTATCCGGACCAGATGGCTTACATCCCAGAGTGCTGAAAGAACTCAAAAATAAAGTTGCAGATATATTAGTAATCTGTGACTTTTCATTAAAATCACCTGCAGTACCTAAAGACTGAAGGGGCCAACATAATGCCAGTTTTTAAAAGGGATCCATGGGTGATCAATGAATCTGATGTTAGTGCCGGTCAAAAATAAAATTGCTGAACATGTAGATAGACACAGGGCCCTTTTACTAAAACGCACTGTGGTGTTGCACCTAACATGCCCAGACGGCAACGTCACAGCATCAACTGTTGGGAGCATGGAAAGCATATTCCCGGCAGTGCATGCGGCCCTGCTGTGGCACTAAAACAGCACAAGAGCACTCAAAGCCACCTATGGAAGTGGTGGTGAGTGCTCCTGCGCTACTAGCCCGCCATGTAGGTAGCACAGGCGAGTAGCCTCTGCAGCACTTGCCCTGCTCATTTTCCATCCCAAAACCTCATGCTTACAACCCTGAAACCCTTACACACCACGGGCAGTTAGCACCATAATCCAGCAGTGCTGTCATGGCTCCACACTGTCAATGCAGGTCCAATGTGCGCCTTTAGCATGCAACAGACCCACACTAATAGCTAGCATCCTTTAGTAAAAGACTCCCATTGTTTAATGGGACAAAATCAACATAGTTTTAGCCAATGGAAGTCTTGCCTCACCAATCTGTTCCATTTTTCTGAAGGTACGAACAAACATATGGATAAAGGTGAGCCACTTGATATTGTATATCTGGATTTTCAGAAAAACTTTGACAAAACGCCTCATGAAAGACCCCTGTGGAAATTAAAAAAGCCATGGGAAAATAGGCAATGTTCTCTTGTGTATAATTTTCTCAATGGACGAAAATGAATGGTGGAGTACCCCAGAGATTTGTACTGTACTGGTGTTTTAAACATATTTATAAATATCTGGAAATGGGAACAACAGCAAGGTAATTGCATGATTTGATGTAATAAGTATATTTAAAGTTTTTAAATCACGTAGATTGTGAGAACTTGGTGGAGGACCTTGTGAGACTGGTAGACTGGGCATCTGAATGGAAGATGAAATTTAATGTGGACAAATGCAAATTATAGCTACACAGTGCTAGATTCCACATTAAGAGTCACCACTCAGGAAAAGGTGTCATTGAGTGCAATACGTTGAAACATTCTGTCCAGTGGTGGCCAAAAGAGCAAAGAGAATGTTATAAATAGAGAATAAAACAAAGAATATCATATTGCCTCTGTACAGCTGCATGTTGTGAATGCACTTTGAGTATGTGTGCAATTCTGGTAGCCACATCTCAAAAAAGATTTCGAAAAGATAGAGTAAAGGATGACCAAAATAATACCGAGGATGGAATAACTCTCCTATGAATAAAGGTTAAAAGAGTTAGGGCTCTTCTGCTTGGAGAACAGATTGCCGAGGGGAGATATGATAGAGGTTTATAAAATTCTGACTGATGTGGAACGAGTAAATGCAGATTGATTGTTTACCTTTTCAAAGGGTACAAAGACTAGGGAACACACCATGAAGATACAAAGTAGCACATTTAAAACAAAGAGGAGACAGTATTTTTTTCTCTTAATGCATAATTAAGTTTTGGAGCTCATTTCCGTGGAATGTGGCAAAAGCAGTTAGCGTAGCTAAGGTTTAAAAAGACTTTGGACCAATTCTTGGAAGAAAAGTCCATTAATCGTTACTAAAGTAGACCCAAGGAAAGACATTGCTTATCCCTAGGGATAAGCAGCATAGAATCTCATTAGTTTTGGGATATACCAGGTGCTTCTGACCTGGATTAGCCACTTTGGAAACAAGATACAGGGCTTCATGGACCCTTGGTCTCACCAAGTATGGCATTCTTATGATCTTATGATCTAATTGGTTGTTTAATGAATTTTGGAGGGGATCAGAACAGATTCTATATAAAATTGAATATCAGAAGGTCCCCCAATATGGAGATAAATCGGTTAGTGAGTACCGCAGGGACCTGTGCTGGGCCCACAGCTTTTTAACACATTCATAAACGACCTGGAAATGGGAATAATGAGTGATGTGATGTGATCAAATTTGCAGATGACACAATATTATTTAAAGTTGTTAAAACATAAGAGGATTGTGAAAAACTGCAAGAGGACCTTAATAAATTGGAAGACTGGACATTTAAATGGAAAATGAAATTTAATGTGGACAAGTGCAAAGTTATGCACCTCGGAAGAACAACCCAAACTATGGTTACACGATGCAAGGTTCCACATTAGAAACTACCACCAAGAAAAAGATTTAGGCGTCATCGTGGATAACATGTTAAAACCCTCCGCCCAGTGTGCCGTGGCGGCCAAGAAAGCAAATAGAATTCTAGGAATCATAAGGAAAGGAATGGAGAATAAAACAAAGGATATTATAATGCCTCTGTATCGTTCCATGGTGTGACTGCACCTTGAATATTGTCTGCAATTCTAGTCTACATATCTTAAAATAGATATAGCAAAATTAGAAAAAGTACAAAGAAGAGCCACCAAAATGTTAAAGGGGATGGAAAGGCTTAAAAGGTTAGGGCTCTTCAATCTGGAAAAGAGATTGCTTAATCTGGAAAAGAGACAGCTAAGGGGAGATATGATTTTTTGATCTTTTTTTTAGTGCTGTCTTCCTGGTAACCTAGCTGCCTTTGGGTTTTCTTGGCAATGTGTCACTGGAAGTAGATTGCTATGTATTTGCTTCTGAGGCAATAGAGGGTAAAGTGACTTGCTTAAGATCAGAAAGAATGCCAGTGTGAATCAAACCCTTGATCTTTTGGGTACTAGGCAGTTGTTCTAACCACTAGGCTTCTCCTAGAGGTCTACACATTAATGAATGGAGTGCAATAGATATATATAGATCAATTGTTTATGCCATCAAAAAGTAGGAAGACTAGGGGACATGCAATGAAGATACAATGTAATCCATTTAAGACTAAAAAGAGAAAATATTTTTCACTCAACGTGTAATGAACTCTGGAATTCATTACCAGAGGATGTAGTAAAAGCTGACAGTGTAGCTGGTTTTAAAAAAGGTTTGGACAAGTTCCTAGAGGAAATGTCCATAAGCCATTATTAAAGAAGACTTGGGAAATCCACTGCTTGCCCCATTACAAGCATTTTGGAACCTGGGTGCATATTGGGGAACCTGCTAGGTACTTGTGATGTGGATTGGCCACCATTGAAAACAGGATACTGGGCTTGATGGACCTTGGTCTGAACCAGTATGGCATTTCTTATGTTCTTAGTTTAGTAAGGAAAAAAGAGGAGATATGATAGAGATGTTTAAATACCTCCATAGCATAAATGCACAGGAGGCGAGCCTCTTTCAATTGAAAGAAAGCTCTGCAATGAGGGGGCATAGGATGAAGGTGAAAGGGGATAGACTCAGGAGTAATATGTGGAAATATTTCTTTATGGAAAGAGTGGCAAATGCGTGGAATAGTCTCTAGTGGAGGTAGTAGAGACCAGGACAAAATTCAAAAAAGCATGGGACAAAAACAGAAACTCTCTAAAGGAAAAATAGGGACTATAGTAGTTGGTATGGAAGGGTAGACAGGATAGGCCATATGATCTTTTTCTGCCGTCATGTTTCTATGATCCTTGTCCTTTGTGGCTCTTAAAGGGCATTTCCGAACCTATAAAGAAATAGCTGAGGCAGCTATTATTATACCGTGGCATTGAAAGATGGTCATTATCCAGAAATGATTTAACAGGTTTTGATATGACCAACACTTAAGGATGAAAAATGAGGTATTGCCTGTTGTTCAAATTATAGCTCAGGAGCCAATACATCATTTTTGGCAAATATATTGGAGGCAGTAGTGGCCAAGCAAATGCTGTTGTACTTGGCTACATTTCATTTACTGCATCAATCACAATCGGGTTGTAGACTGCAATATAATACAGAAGTAATAGTTGTTGCCATTCTTGAAGATGTAAAACTTACATGCAATGAAGGAAACTGTGCACTATTAATTCAATTAGATCTTTCATCTGCATTAGATTTAATAGATCATGAATTTATTGCCATAATGCTATAAGGAGTTTTTATTGGACAGCCAAAGGATGGCAAAACAGAGATGAAATACTTCCTCCATTTGGTGGCTTGTATGCCTCAAAGTTTTCCACTATCTTTTCATGACCATTGGGTGACATTCCTGAAACATTGGGATTGTCACACTGTATTTATCAGTCAACATCCAAGTCAGAATTCCCATTACCGATAAGCTGGATGAGGCTTATTTGACTGCAAAAGAATATTTCAAATTAATACAGAAATTGTGTGAGAAAATTCGTTGAAACTTAATCCAGAGAAAACAGATACTCTGAGTGGGAGGAACTAGAGTTCAAAAGTCAATGCATAGTTTGAGGGGATTATAAACACAGCCTTATTCATGGACAGTGGCTCTTTGAGATCTGAAGTGAATGGTTAGTGAAAATTCCATTGTCAAAGAAATATAAACTGACAGTGCCAAGGAATCGGACCTTGAAAGGTAAGGACTCTTAGATTTGGAATAAACTACCAAAGATTTTGAGACTGGAGATGAATCACTTTTTTTTAGGAAAAAGATTAAAAATATTCAGCTGCTGTAGTCAGCACATCTTTGAAAGTCAGACACGGTGGTTGAATAAAATATGGATAGCCAGTGCTACTATCCAGATTGCAGCTGGCACTGAATGCACATGCAGTGGGTCAGGGTCTTGCTGGTTTGCTTCTCTGTGCTACTGTCACATTCATTTTTTAACATTTGGGATTTCCTGTTTCCCATCAGCGCCACGGGCTCAGCTTTAACAGAGCCGCGGTTAAGAGAAACACTGCCCCTTCGCCGTGGCTCTGCAAAGCGGAGCCAGTGAAGAGGGTAAACCAGCAGGCTCTCGGGGGTGGCCGCAGGGCTCCTCATTCTGCTGCTGCCGCTGCTGGAATGGCAGCGGCAGCTGCTTCTTACGCTGGAGTTTTTATTTTATTTTATTTTGAAGCCCGAGTGAAGCGGTCTTTTTGGGGGCAATTTTGCTGCCCCCAAAAAGTTGCCGCCTGAGGCCACCACCTCACTTGGCCTCATTATAGAACCGCCCCTGCCCACACACCCAGCACATGTGTAACCATCCCAGACTGCGCCCCTTAACAGCACTCATGCAAAGACACCTAGCCATGAATACGACATGAAACTCGCCTTCCCCCACAGTTCAATGCATCCTTCCTCACACATTCCCCCATGTCCATATCACACAATGCCTGCACACATTAAACCCCCATAAGTTATTCCAGCACTATTCTCCAGGCCTAAAATCAGGGCTCATCCTCATACCTCAGCATCTAGAATGGTGGTTGATTTATCATTTAGTACATCGTCCCATACCCCTCCACTTTCCCCATGGGCACTTACCCCTATCACCCTGTCTCTGAGTGGAACTTTAGGATTGTGATGGTGTCATGAAGAGTGTTATACAACTTTTAGTGGAGCTGGAGGAGTCCTCTTCTTCCCCCTCTGTCCCTTGAGAGGCTGCATGGACTGGTGGGAAGCGTAGTAGGGTCCCAGAGCCACAAGGCAAAGGTCCTGAGACCACACATCTAGGTATGACCATGTATCTTCCCTTCTTTTCAAATCACACTACACCCAATTCAAACTCCTCACTCTTATCTACAAGGTCTTCCATTCTGGTTCCCCAGCTTGTCTTTTTTCCCATCTCATCCCTTATGCCCCCTCTCTTGTCCTTTGCTCAGTTCATGATATTCGTTTGTGTCTTTCCCCTCCATCATAAGCCTGTCTTGAGTCCACTCATCACACTATGTTTACTTCTTGGGTCTTAGCCTTTGGAACTCTCCCTGCTGGTCTCCGTCTTGAGCACTCCTATCCTAAATTCAAATCTGCTTCAAAAACTCATCTTTTTCAGCTTGCACATGATCTTTCCACTTAGTCCGATTCTGCCTCCCCCTCCTTCTACCTTGTCCTCTCCCCATTTCCCTTTCCTATTATTTTAAATGGCATCCCTCTTTCTTTCTTTCTATTTATGGTTTTAATGTAATTTTATTGTATACACTGCTTTGATATTTATGAATGGTGGTATTTAAAATGCCAGTAAACCATAAACCATAGATGATGAGGGACATGCAGAATGGGCTGGATGGCTGAACGGTCAGTGCCACTTCCATTGCAAGATGATAGGGGAGATGCCTGCTGCTTGGCTTTCTGTGCAGGAGTGGCACTTTGTGCACTGGTTGGAGGCCACATGATGCTGGAAGATGACCCCCAGTCCCAAAAGATAGTCCTCTGGTCCTGCTGTACTCCCCTTAATTTCTGAGCTGAAGGTATATGTGGCTTCTACTTGTTTCTCATACATTGTGAGTGACTGAAACATGAGCTCTAGATTCTTCCCATGTTGCTAGAGATGTTCTCCATTCTGCAGTATCCATCTTTCCTCACATTACTGGCTTTGCCAACTTGGGGGGAGGGGGGATACATATCACATATCATGGCTCCTCTACTCAGCATCCCCAGCATCCTCTGCAGGTGGATCCACATACTGGTATGGGAAGGTGGTGGAAGCAGCTTGACATCCTTACTACGATTTACCTCCTCCTCCTCCCAGGTGCTTGTCATCACTGCCTTTTCTGTGGGCCACCTTCAGCTCTGCCCTTGAACATGCCCTGGGCCAGCTTCATTGAGAACTTCCCTTGCTGCTGAAGGAACTGGCTGTGTCTCTGGGATCAGCTGGCCTCCACATTCAGCACTCTCAGCCCTGTTGCCACCTGCAGCATCACCAGCATCTTCTCCAGCTGCAAGTATGGAGCGAGAGATACCCATACACTCCATAGCAGCTGCTTATATTGCACCCATCGTGTCTGGTAGGCATGCAGTATGCCAAGGTAATGGTTGTATGCCTCAGTGTTGCCATCAACAGGGAGCATTATTGCTGCAGAACATGAGGGTTGCATAGGGGATGAACTGGGGCAATATAAGAAAGTGCCTGTGATGGGTGGGTTTATAGACCCAAGGGAGGGGGTAAGGTAGGGTGTGAAAGTGTGACCAAGGCACCCTCAGAATGCCAGCTACAGATATATCAGTAAGACAAGACCACCATGTCATGGCTCTAGGCTCTTTCATGCTACCACAATGTGGGTCCATGGCATCTTAGGATCTGTGGAGGCGTGCAAGGAACAATGTCATACAGTGGGTCCACTCCATGCACTGGCAGTGCACTGGTACAATGCCAGTGCATGGGGTGAGAGTGATAGCTGGTGTATGCAAGTCCCCATGTGTTCTGTGCTTACACAAATAGCAAACTCTGTATTTCAGGTGTACAGTTCTCACCTTGGGAATGAAATGTCCTGCAGCTGTCCAGATCACTGACTTATCTCATAGAGGCCTCATCTATAGTATTCAGTATCCACAGTTCAATCTCAATGAGGGGTGGAGGCTGGCCATCTGGTCCCAGAGCTTCTGCATTTTTCTTTGCTTGCTTCCTCATATCCTGACACTTCCTTTTCATGTCTTCAACACCCCAGTTCCTGTGGTGGATAGCATTAACTCTCATGCAGATTCTGTGCAAGATGTACTGTTTTTGATAGGCACTGATCTTAGCACCTGCAAGGCCAAAGAGCACTTCCTGGTTGGTTAATACCTCCCATAGCAGCATCTCCACCTCCCCCGGCAGAAGTTATCTTTTCTCTATAACTGTTTAGCTTTGGGGGCCATGGTGCTCTAACAGCAACCATCACTCTATAAATGCATTCTAAAATGTGAGTTAGCTTTTATGGGTATTTGTGTGGGTGGATCTAGTATGTCTCTGTGTTAAATGTCCCAGCGTACAAAATGGCTCATTCATGTAGCCATGTATAGGGGAGATACGGCTGCAGACCCAATTCCGGAACCGTTCACATGGACACCTTCACATCTAACCATTTAGTCCTTGCTATGTTGGCCCAGTGAGGGATTGGAAGAGGCACTGCTTGCATCCCACAGTCATTCTTGGTGTTTCTACATCCAGGAATGTCACTATGGTGGTTTGGGGCTCACATCTTGCAGCTCCTGTGTGCACATGCATTTCGATAATGGTGAGTATGTCTCCACATTGTTATATTGTGGGAGGAGGGGAGGGGCGGGGCAGGTGCTCTTGGAGGTGATGTATTCAGCTTTAACAAATGGTTATAGAGAAATGCCACTATCTGCTGCTGTATATATATCTCCTTCCATTACATTTCAGATGTCCCATGAGCGAGACTTTGGGAACAGTGTCTGCTGATATGTGATTGGACTGACAGAGTGCCATGTAAGACCTGTACCTGAGACATTCAGCCAGACAGATCAGTAGACTTCATCATTACCTGACTCTGGGATACTGCTAACCAAGGTCACTATCTTGTAATGTAGAGGCATTATCAGAGGCACACAAGTTGGTTGTGCATTTTGAAAAGGTGACTATCACTGTGGATTGTATGGTCTGTTAGATGTTGGACCAAAGATGTCACAATATTAACCCTTTCCAGGCCGAGCCCAAAACTCTCGGGATCCAAAATTCTGACTAAATATTCCTATCAAATGGTATATAATACATGACCATAGCAGAAGGAAAATCACTATTAGAACATATTAAATAAGACGGGTACAATTTTCATGAAATATGCAAAAATTAACCCGGCTGCAGAATGTGGATTAAAAATTTAAAGTAGGCCTTCAAAGGGTTAAAATGGACACACATCCAGCACCATCTATAGGGGTCAACCTTTGATGGGGGTTCTGTGTCTGACACTTCAGCAGTTGCTTCTTGTTTCCTTGCTTTTCCCTGTACACTCTGTAATGGTCCCTTGGTTTGTGCTCTTTCCCTGGATATCCTTATTACTATTGCTCATGGACCTTTGGCGGTTAGGGCCATTGTATGGGCTCCCAAATGTGTACTACAAGGTTATTGCAACCCCCACCACCCATCTTTGTGTGTACTGGTGGCAGTTGAGAGGGCACATCACATACCCACACATATTCCCACCCTTAGTAGGGCTGTCACATGCATCCCAAGGGCCCTTTCCCATAAGGTGTGAAAGGCCATGTGTGATAGTATGTCTGCAGGATTCACAAGGGGGGTCTGTCATGGGTTTGAGGAGGCCACCTGGGATTCTTAGTAGAGGGCCTGCCACAGCAGTATTCCTGTTGGTCAGGACCTAGATATTCAAATTTTCACTGACCTAAGTGCAGATGTGACCAAATTTCCCCCCTGGGAAGTAAATGCACGACCTTGTACATATGGCAGTTTCCCTGGCCCTATAGTGTGGAGACCACAGATATCAAATAAGTTCATATAGACAGACATAAACTTTATTTACATGACAGTCATGATTACTAACAGAGTGTTCTACCGGGATAGGAGGTAGTGTACTGTTGTGTACTAGGAACTGGATAAAGATAGAAAACAGAGAGTAGGGCTAAATGGCCAGTTTTCTCAATGGTGAAAGGTAAATAGTGGAATAACCTAAAGATCTGTGCTAGGCCCACTGCTTTTGAACATATTTAAAATAACCAGGAAATGGGAATAGCAAGTGAGATGATCAAATTTTCAGATGACACAAATTATACAAAGTTGTTAAAACACAAGAGGGTTGTGAAAGCTTTTCAAGAGGACCTTGAAAAATTGGGAGACTGGGCATCCAAATGGCTGATGAAATTTAATGTGAACACAAGGCCTTAGTGTCCATACTCCTTGGGTAATGCCATTTCCCCCTAGTAAAGATGATTTTAACAACAGGTTACAAATCACTAATACTGCTACTAATCATTTGTATAACGCTACAAGGCATACACAACACTATACATACAGATGTAAGACACAATCCCTACTCATCAGAACTTACAATCTAATCAAGATGAAAAAACATCACAAAACTGGGGACTAAGGTATGGCAAGATAGACATAAGCAGTGTACAATAGAGTGAGGAGCATCAGGATCCAAGACCAGCCTCGAAGAAGTGGGCTTTTAGCCTGAATTTGAATAGGGCTAGAGAAGGAGCCCGATGCACTGACTCAGGTAGTTTGTTCCAGGCATATGGAGCGGAAAGATGGCATGATGAAGTCTGGAGTTGGTAGGGGCAGAGAAGGGCACAGATATAAGGGATCTGCCAGAGGAGGGGTGAAGAGTGAGATAAGAGAGGAAAGGTAGTGAGGAGCTGCAGAATGAATGCACTTGTAGGTCAGTAGAAGAAGTTTGAACTAGATGCGGAAATGGATAGGGAGCATAGTGACACTGCAGGAAGATAAGCCATACAGCTGAATTCTGAGCAGATTGAAGGGGAGAAAGATGATTCAGTGAGGAGCAGATTACAATTAGGGCTGGCACTACCCGGTAAGCCACCCACCACTTCAAAAAAGAAAGCAGCCACGGGAACATTTTTCTGTTCCTGCAGCTCTGCTAACTTTTAAACTGCTGTATCATGGAGTTTCGTATGGCAAGATTAAGAATTTCCTCAGCTGCTTTCTTTTTTGAAGACTGAATTGGAGCAGACATGTAGCCCCCTCGGGGGGGACTGAAAGGGAGCAGAAACTGGGGAGCTGGAAGGGAGCAGACATGGGGGAGTTGAAAGGGAGCAGAAATGGGGGGTGGGAGCTGAAAGGGAGCAGACACTGGGGAGCTGGAAGGGTACAGACAAAGGGTGGGGCTGAAAGGGAGCAGACACAGTCGGGGGGAGCTGAAAGGGAGCAGATATTGGGGAACTGGAGAGTGAAAATGGGGGGACTGAAAGGAAGCAAACATGGGGGGCTACAAGGGAGCAGACACGGGGGACTGAAAGGGAGCAGACATGGGGGACTACAAGGGAGCAGACATGATGGGGGGTACAAGGGAGCAGACATGGGGGAGCTACACAGGGAGGGGGGGAGCTGGAAGGGAGCAGACACTTGGGGGTGGTGCTGGAAGGTTCCTGGGTAATAGGAGGGGGGTTGGAAGAGAACTGATAGGAGGGAAGGTGGGAGCTAGAAGGGAGCTCACATGGGGGGTTGGAAGGGAGTGGAAAAGAGGGGAAGGAGGAGGCTGGAGGAAAGGTGGGAGATTGAAGAGAGCTGACACCCAGGAATGGCACTGGAAGGCAGATGAACAGAGGAGAGGGTGACTGGAAGGGAACTGACATGGGAGGAGACACTGGGACTGGAAGTTTGCTACCTGTGATGGCATTTGGACTAGAAGGAGTTGGACGATGGAGAAAGAGGGGGACTAAAAAGGGATAGACACCAGTGGCAGTGCTAGGAATGCAAGGGGATTGACACTAGAAGGTACTGGGAGGGGAGGCTGTAAAGGGGGCTGATACTGGGGAGGGTTACTGGGACAGGAAAAAGGATGATGGAAGAAAATGAAGAAAGAAAAAGGAGAGACAAGAAATGGCAGATGGACTATAGACCATAGAAAGAGAGCTAAGAGAAGACAGAGGAAAACAGAAACCTCAGATCAGGACCAGCATGATCAAAACTCATCAGACAACAAAGATAGAAAAATAATTTTATTTTCAATTTAGTGATTGGACTTTGCGCGATCTTATATTTCAAACAGTATGGGGAACTGCATCTCTTATCTGGTGTGGCACCGCATACAGAATCTGGCTTCTTGGGGTTTCATTTTTATTTCTGTCTACATATTTTTATATTTACTTTAGGTTGTGGTCACTTATTATGTACTTGGTGAGGGTCTGTGTTCTGAGTGTTTGACCAAGGCCAGGTGTTCTATTAACATGGAGTTTGTATGTAGAGATCTGTACTGTAGTAATTTGACTTGTACAGCTTTTCAAATAGGTGTATGGAGGTTTTGGGGCCCATTGCAATATTTGTAGTGCTGTTTTTTTTCTGGTTGGGCCCCTTATTGTATGAGTTTTGGAAGTGTATGCTGGTATTGTATGGTAGATTTGGCTTTGTAGATTTCAATGACTTTTGCAGTGTTTTATTAGTTCACAATATGCCTGGCCCTGGAGAATGTTTATGTTGTTAGTGAGAAGACCAGAATCAGATTTTTTTTGAACTATCACAGCCTGTTTGTATGATGCTAAGTATTTACTGCTAAGTAATTTTATTTTGGTTATGCATTTGCTCTTTTGTTGCAATTTTCTTACAACACTGGATTTGAAGGACAAATACTAATATTGCTTCAAAAGAGTTCACAAAGCGGTTTTGGGGAAAAGGAGGGTAGGGTGCAGCCAACATTAATAATAATGAGGGAGGGGTGCCGATTTATAGGTTGCAGGGGGGCACTAGAAACCCTGGCGCCGGCCCTGATTACAATAGTCAAGATGGGAGGTTACTAGTGAGTGGATGAAGGTCTTAGTAGTGTGTGTAGAGAGGAAGGGATGAATTTTGCCGATGTTATAGAGAAAGAAGTGACAGGTTTTAGCTATCTTTTGGATTTGTGCAGAGAAAGAGAGTTAAAGATGTCCCAAGGGAAGTAGCAAGATGGCGACAGGAAGCTCTGACCGGTGAGCTGCATCCTTCTTGGTTGCTGAGGGTTTGTGGCCTGCTCCTGAATTTTCTTCGATGGGGCGGAAGAAGCGGAAGCAGGCTGCCCTTCCCCCTGGGATAGTTCTGCCAGTGCCATTGACCCAGCGTACCTTGATGGAATGTGGATTCGCGGCCGGAAGAGGAGCAGCATCCTCGGTAGCGGCGAAGGGAGAGGTGCCGTCGCTGAGTGCATCGGGGATCTGGCTTTTGCCGGAGGAGCGTCCCCCCCCCCACCACATCCTGGAAGTGTTATCTCACCAGAAGCTGCTTTTCCTGCTGGCTTGCGGGTGAGCACGCCGGTGGATGGAGCGGCAGGAGGTGCTTCGGCTGAGAGCTTTTCCCCTACAGAGGCCGGGGAGCAGCAGAGGGCTGCGCTGAGAGGAATTTCTTCTGAGAGACAAGTGGCGGTGATACCTGGTCATGTAGAGGGCCTTTCGGGGTTGCCAGTTCTGGAAAGACCTGCGGTGATAACAATGGAAGCACTGTGGGATGGTCTAGCAACGCTGAATGCTTCCCTCAAGAATGTTTTGAGCTTTGTGAGTACTGAGATAGTTGGGGTTCAATCTTTATGTGGAACTCTTTCTGGTGTGCAGGAAGAGCAAGTGGAGAGACTTTCCAAGGTGGAGCAAGAAGTTGGGCAGTTGAGGGAGTTGGTGACTGCCCAGGTTAAGGACAGAACTGTCTCCTCCAAGAAAATGGAACATTTGGAGAACCGGGTTCAGCGATGTAATCTGCTTTCTGAATTTTCCACGGTCTCCTTTATTGTCACCAATGGAGATGGTGAAAAAGTATTTTGGAGAGGTTTTGAAGATCTCCCCAGATCAGTTTCCACCCCTGGTGTGGGCACAGTATTTGTCCTTGGGGCAAAGGGATCTTGGTTCCATTGCCCCTTCTGCTCCCCCTGATGTGGGTGACCTCACAGGGTTTTTAGAATCTTCCCTGGAGGTCATTACTAATAAGTCTACGCTTCTTGTTACCCTAGCATTGGAATCTGATAAATTTTTTATCCTCAGATTGTACTTTAGGAATTTTAATGAAGTTTTCCTAGGGTCTAAAGTACGTATATTTCCTGATATATCTCGTATTACGCAGCTGAGAAGGAAGGACCTTTTTGGTTCTTCGCCCCAGGGTTATAGCACTGGGGGCTACCTTCCAGCTTAAATTTCCCGCAAAATGTTGTGTGGTTGTCAAACAAAAAGTATACTTCTTTTTTGATCCTAGGCAACTATTACAGTTCCTTGAGGTGAGGGAAGTTGTAATGGTTGATATTGCTGGACCCTCTCAATCGGCTGACGCTTAAGTCTTCACCTGTTGCATTAATAATGCTGATTAGATAGTTTAGGACTGTGTAAGCCCTTTACTTTCTGTTTAGGTTGTTTTTTCCTAGTACTTCCTTATATTACCTAATGTTTGAGGTCTACATTTAAATGACGCTGATTATTTGTTTTTCTTCTTTTAATCTCCTTGTTGGAGGGAGGGTTTCTTTTCTATAGAATTGTCTGTACAAGTATGCCGATTTTTGTATCATTCATTGATTTGTTTTCTTGGATGTAAATTCATTATAATTGATAAATTAAAAAAAAAAAGATGTCCCCAAGGTCGTGAGCTGAGAAAACTGAGGAGAGTAGTGTTATCCACAGAAATAGAGAAGGGGGGAAGGGAGGAGGGGGGCTTAGGGGAAATGCATATCTTCAATTTTATTTTTGAGTTATTTTAGTACTCTGGGGTGTATACTATATGGTCCAGATGATTTGTTATTTTTTAATTTGTCAATTTGCTCTACTACATCTTCCAGATTCACTGAAATTTGTTTCAGTTCTTTAGATTCATCACCATTAAATACCTTTTCTGGCATGGGTAGATTCCTCACATCTTACTCAGTAAAGACCAATGCATAGAATGCATTTAGTCTCTCCTCTATGACCTTGTGTGAGGTCTGATAGGATTCAGACCGATGACCCTGTGCACCAGAGGTCTGTAACGGATTGCTGGTGCCACTAAGTATAGAACCAAGTCCAGGAAGTAAGTCCATGTGTGGAGAAAGGAGACGCCTGAGGAGCCTATTGGCCCAGCAAGAGGTGTGTCTAATGAGCCACAATATATAAGGAAGCCTAGCCAGACTTATGAGCCTTGCTGGTTCAGCAGTTTTCAGTGCTTACTGTTGCCCAGCTTTACTTTGCCTTTTCTCTGCTGCAATCACCTACTTCTCCTCACCTGACTGCTGCTCCATGCCTGGTTCCTATGCTATGCCTGGCTACTGCTCCACACTTGTTTCATGCTCCACATCTGTACTGCTCCATCTTGCCCTGGACCCATCCCCTTCTCCACATTCCTGCTCAAGGTAGACCCTAACAGTTTGAACCAGCCCACACCCAGAGGCTAGTTCAGCCACAGAGACTTTGAGAACCTTGCTGAGGACCTGCAAACCATGAAAGGTCAGCTCCAGGATCTTCAGCACAGAGTGGAAGCTCTCCAATCTTCTGGGTCAAATAAGGCCAATGGGCTACCCCAACCCCAGAGATGTGTACAGTAGGTCCTTGCCAGACAAGATGATTCCATCCAGGGAGAATTCCAGGGCTTCATACACTAGTGCAAGCTATGGTTTTGGCTTCTTCCATACATGTATCAGTCTGGCTCCCTTAAAGTAAACTTAATCAGTAGCTTACTCACCAAGAAAGCCCTAGAATGGGCAACTCCCTTATTGGAACAGAACAGTATCATCCTGAGCAACTTGGAACACTTTCTGGATATCCTTTTGCATGCGTTTGGGGAGCTAGACAGCCCATTTGGCAGAGAATAAAATGATGACCCTCTGCCAAGGCCAATAGACTATAACAGAGTATGCTACATAGTTCAAGTACTGAGCCAATGACTGACTGAATTGAGATGGCCCTCAATATCTATTTCTAATGGGGTCTTGCTGCTCCAATTAAAAATGAGTGGCAAGGTTCTTCACAAGGTAATCTTGAAGTCCCTGATCTATCAATTTATTTTAAAGCTTACTGGAGGCCATGAACGTTTAGTGTAGTTGGTTCAGAATGTTGGAATAAATTACCTCCTAGTCTGAGATCAGAAGCCAATCCTTTGTATTTTAGAAAAGGTATAAAACATTTCTCTTTTCTGTAAATGACTGCTGTAATTGATAGTTGGAAACATTCATAAACCTTTGGGTAATTTTTGATGAAGGTATTAATATCTCTGTTCTGTACTTTACTTCTTGTTTTTTTCTTACTATAATTATTTTTACTTCAAGTGTAAACCATTTTAAATTATGCATATCATTACGATGTTATCTTAAAAAATTTAAATACATCTAGCAAAATTTTCTGTCTTGGAGGCAGAACTCAAAGTTCTTAGAGTACCTAGAGGAGAACTTAAAAAGGGGGTTCATCAGGCCTTCAACTTCCCCAGGATAAGCCTGGACTTTCTTTGTATCCAATGGCTCCCTTCACCCATATATAGGTTATCGAGTCCTCAATACTATGACCATTCAGAATTGGTACTTACTCCCATTCATCAAAAAACTAATGAATGACCTCCAGGCAGTGGAAATTTTCATCAAGCTCGACCTTTGTTGTGCCTACAGTTTTATTAATATACAAAAAGGAGATGAATGGAAAACAGCCTTTCATACAAATATGGACATTTTGAATATCTAGTAATGCCCTTTGGCTTAAGAAATGTTCTGCTAAATTCCAACGCTTGGTCAATGAGATATTCTGAGACCTTTTAGATCAGCGTGTATGCTAGTATACCTAGACAACATTCTCTGAGAACCTGGCCATTCATAACTACCAAGCCTGTCAAGCTCTAGAGCGTCTACAGAAGCATACGCTGTACACCAAGCTAGAGAAGTATAAATTCAAGCAAGGGATTCATAGAATTTCTGGGATATATCATTTCCCCTGATGGCATCCAGATGGATTCACAGAAGATCTTGGGGGTGACCGAGTGTTTCTATTTCTCTGGTGTTGTATTTCATGCACAATCTGCTTTCTTGGGGTTTCGGTTCAATTTCTGTCTATATATTTCTGTTGTCAGTTTTTGGTAATTTGCTCTGTACTTGGTGAAGGTCTATCTATGTTTAGCATGTGTGACTGAGGCTAAGTATTCTGTTAGCACTGAATGTCTGTACGGATCTGTAGTAATCCAGCTTGTTAATTTTCCCAATAGGTGGTATCAATATTATTGGACTTACTATAATATTTACAGTATTTCCATATCCTAGGTAGGTCCTCGCTGATGCTGTTATGGAAAGGTAGAGTTGTTCTATCCTGAGCAACTTTTGCAAGGATTTGTATTACTTCAATATGCCTGGTACTGGAGAGGGTTTATGATGCTACTGATATGAAACCAGAATCAAATTTTTTTTTAGGTATGATGAGTTCTATGGGGAAATGTCCTAGTTCTGCTCTGGAGGGAAGGAGTGGAAAATCACAAATTAAAGTAAAATCAAAGAATGCTAAATATCATTTTGTGGTGCTCCTTTCATTTGCAAAGCAAACAACATGGAGATCTTTCCAACTTTATACCACAAATTTGCCATGAGAAAAGTCTCAATCATTAGCCTTCATCTCACTTTTTAGGATGGAGCACTCTTGGCATCTCTGCTTCTATAAACACATAGATTCAGAGAGGGGCATGTTCAGGCTGTCCGAATGGCCCCAAGCCAGAATTGGGCCCGAGGACGGCCTGGCATGCCCTTGCTGCCTGTGGGGGATATCCTTCCTGCAGGCGCCCCAACTCCCGTGGCTCCGGCCCCCCCTTTTCCCCACTGCTCAACCGAAGACTGGCCTGCCATGGCCTGGATTGGGCGACGGGGACCCCCCACACCCGGACCTGATCGTCGGGTTTGCATTGCTTATTCCACCTTTGAGGTGGAATAAGCAGTATGTCCCCAGGGGTTTGGGGAAGGCCGGAGGGGGAATCAGGCCCGGACAGCTTGTGGGGCTAAAAGAACAACATTAACAACTGGTAGAAACAATAAAAAAGAACTATTTTAGAAACCGGCTAAACTCCTATGGTGGTAGGGGTGTTTTGTTACCCCATTCCTTCCAGCTCTCTGCACTTTTGTCCTTAACCTTAGGCTTCTCAAGCACCACTTAGATTTGTAACTAGTTAATTATTTCCTCTACAGAGATTCTCTTTCTCTTTATTCCACTTCACCCTAAGGTACCTGGGTATCAGGACTCTTCACCCACAATTCCCTGGTCCTTTGTGGAATCACACTCTTTACTTGGGTGCCTCTTTGAGTTAGCTAGCATTGGTTCTTTCTCTCCTAGGAAGAAGGCTGCTGTGAACTGCAGGTCTTCCCAGGAGCTGCTTCACTTGTCCTCTGGCAATAAACTCTATAGGGACTGGTGCCGGCACTCTTATGGAACCTTTGTCTGAGTTCCCCCCGCTCCTTGGCAGTGGCTACAAACCTATTACTACTTTCTTCTTTGGTCATGGTGGCTGGTGCAGATTCTTCTTACTGTAGGGTGATGGCTTTTGCTAAAAGCCAGAGGCACGTGCCCCTTAATGACAGTCATCCATTTAAGCCAGCATGGTGCAATGGTTGGGAGCCAAAGACAGGAAACTACCTTTGGATGAGGTTTTTATACTCAGTGGGCTTTCCCTTTCTAGGGAGTCATCTTCTAGCCTAAAATAACTGGCAGAAAAAACCTCCCCTGATTTGGAAAATGCTAAACCTTTCTTTCTGCTTCTGGTAATAATTAATAGGGACACTGCTCCTAGTGAAACAGTCCCCTAGGGAAAAGAATGGTGAACTCAATGAACGAGTTGCCTGCTATAATGAGTACAGTGGTGTGACTGCATACAAAAGTATGGCTCAACAAATCCTGGGTGCCAGGTCACATGGTACCTAGAAATTGCACTGTTGGGCCTGAGATTTCATGCCTCTGAAAGGTTTTTGGCTGAGCTTCTTACTTCCTCCATTGCGATCAACTCTCTGAAAAAAAGCTTGAGTTGCACAATGGAGGAATCTTGAGAGACTTGAAACCATGAGATCAGTCCAGACTTCCATCACTGCATGGCTCAAATTCCTTGAAAGAACCAATCGTGGTGAGAAAAAAGCACAGTCTTTTCAGTATAGCCACAAACAGCAGTGAAAGAAGAATGGTAAGAGATATCGGGTGAAGACTGTGTGAGGGCTATGAGAGAGAGAGAGAGAGAGACACACACACACACACACACACACACACTGGATGATCACTGGGAGGAAGGACACTGTGAGAGAGAGACTGGGTGACAGAAGAGTGGTTATGAGAGAGAGACAGAGACTGGGTAAACACTATAGGGGGATATGAAAGAGAGAGAGAGACACTGGGTGATGGCTGGAGAGCTATGAGAGAGAGAGACTGGGTGATGGCTAGGGGTGGCTATGAGAGAAAGAGACTGGATGAAGGCTTTGGATGGTCTATGAAAGAGAAAAAGAGAAACACTGAGTGATGGCTGGAGAGCTATAAGAGACAGAGAAAGACTAGGTGATGGCTAGGGGTGGCTATGAGAGAGAGACTGGGTGAAGGCTTTGGGTGATCTATGACAGAGAGAGACAGACACTGGGTGATGGCTGTGGGGGGCTATGAGAGAGAAACTGGTTATTGACTGTGGGCTCTATGAGAGAGAGAGAGAGAGAGAGAGAGAGAGAGAGAGAAAGAGAGACTGGGTGATGACTGTGGGGCTATGAGATAGAGAGAGAATGGATAAAGGCAGGTTGTGGGGGCTATGAGAGATTTTATTTGCTTCACATATGACCAGCAAAAATTACTCACAAGATTAATTATGGGAACCCTCTTTCCACAATGTCCCATAAATATAAGCAATCCAAAGGAAAAACAAATTTTGTCGGACTCATTTTTCAAGATTCTAGCCTATATTAAGCTAGTTCCACCCAGGGTCCATTTTACTTTATTTATTATTCTAACCTAATAGAAAAAAATATCTAATAGACACTTCACTATATCAATGCCTTATAGCTCTCAAAATTAACACAACATTTATTTATTTATTTATTTATTTAACATTTCTTATATACCGCCTTTCATGATATCAAGGCGGTTTACATTGAACAAACTGAAATTATTTTGAACATTGTATTTTGAAACAAATTACTTTTCAGTTCTGCATCAGGGTAAGCAAATTGATTTACTTATCAAAATATGACATTGTGTTGGTTTTGAGTGTTATAAGCATTGATGCAGTGAAGTGACTATTGGATATTTGTTTCTTATTAGATTATAACAAGGTTTCTCAACCCAGTCCTCAGGACACACCTATCTATTCAGGTTTTCAGGATAACCACAATGAATATGCATGAGTGAGATTTGCATGCTCTGCCTCCATTGTGTACAAATCTCTCTCATGTATATTCATTGAGGTTATCATGAAAACCTGACTGGCTACGTGTGTCCGGAGGACTGCATTGAGAATCCCTGAGTTAGAATAATATACAAAGTAAAATGGACCCTCGCTGGAATTAGGTTAATATAGGCTGGTATCTTCAAAAACGAATTCAAACACATTTTTTTTCAAATATTTACGAGGCCATGGTAATATTGTATATGAAGCAAAAAAGCTAGAAATGGTCACCAATATGATGCTGACAATGTACTCATTGGGACTGGTGGAAGGGGGAGAAGGGTCGCTATCTTCTGTTGGCACTGTCCAATGGCACGGTAAGGGCCTGATTTATCAAGTTTTTTTCTTATAGAAAATGGTAAATCAGGCCCTTAAAAAGGAGCTGCAATATACCTTTGGAGGGGGGAGGAGGGCCACAGTGTCCAAAGTCTTGGTGGCTGGCCCCTAAATTTTTAATCTAGCTCCTAGAAAATTTGTCATGGCCTGAATTAGAGGAATAGGATCCCCGTGAGGAGGATGTAAGAACATAATCATTTTCTAAGTGCATAGGAGGGCTAACCCAGGATCCATCTGCCACCAGCAGAACTGATAAATATTTAAACTTGGATCATAGACATAAATAATTCATGACAACACAACCTGTGATGACAAAAACTGGTGCATTTGTTGTACAGAACTCATTTGCTTGTTCCTGTTTGAACTGGACATTTGTTTTGCTGTAAAGAGAATTGGAGCACCCAATTCAGAATCAGAGCATCTTTAATTTATGCGCCAAGGGCTTGAAGGAATTTCCCTTGCCCCCCACAGAGAACCTGCTCCTTGGTGATAAGAGTGTGTGCTAACTGAGAGGAAGAGAGCCCGGGATAAAATGATTCTGTGACCTGGCCCTTTTAGGACCAGCTTGCCACCCTAAGGCAACAGGGGGTTACACACCCCTATAATATTACTTACCTTTCACACTTATTGTATAGGGCTCCCTCACTATCTGGCAACCAAATTAGCCCCATATTATCCAGCAAGAGTGCTGAGATCCTCACAGGAGAACCTACTGGTTTTGCCAGCAGAATAAGATATGAAGCTACCAAATGGGGACCTCTTTCTTTTGGAAAGCTTTACCTTCTGAGATCAGAAAGGACAGTAATTTGATTACATTTTTAAAAAGTTTTAAAAAACTGGCTTTTCTGGTAGGCATTTGGTCTAGATGAATGAACATCAGAATTATTGCTAATAACAGTGAGAAACAGACTGCTTTAAAATCAGCAAAAGTGTATGACAAGGCTGCATACTTTCCCCATATTAGTTTAATTGATATGCAGAACAAATTATCAGAGAAGCAGGACTATATGAAGACAACCGAGGTGTGAAGATTGGTGGAAAAGTCATCAACAACCTTTGCTATGCTGATGATACCATGTTACTGGCTGAAAGTGAAGATGATCTGAAACATCTACTTATCAAGATCAAGGAATAGTCTTAAAATAGGCCTACGTCTTAATATAAAGATCCTGACCACTAGGAAAATCAATCATGACATCCAGGGCTGCTTCAACCCCTTAAGAGGCCCAGGCAAATGTTTCCGGCAAGAGCCCCGTTTATCCACTGGGGGGAGGGGGGGCTCCTTCGTCCGAAGCTCCCCCTCTCACCGCCGCTGCTGCCCCTCTATGGGATGTGCAGCAGTGACAATACATTAAAAAAGGCACCATGGCACCAGAGTTCCCTTTTTTTCTGGTGCTGTAGTCCCATTCGCGCTTCCCCTTCCATCCCTCTTCAAAACCACTTTGATTTAATGATAAAGCGGTATATTAAATCTGACTAAATAAATAAAGAAATAAAAATTCATCTGGAGAGGGGCGGAAGCGGAAGCACGAATGGCATCAAGGCATCAGAAAAGAAGGGAACTCACTTCTTCTCAGGTACCATGGACCTTTTTTATGTACTGCTGTCGCTGCATGTCTCGCTGTTACCTATGGTCTGCAGGGAAGCTGGGCCCCTATTGCGCAAGGGCCTTAGGCAAAAAGTGACCCTGATGTCATGCTAGATTGAGGAGAAATAGAAATGGTACTTGTTTTTATTAGGCTGCAGACATTGTATGAAACTATCAGGCAGAACATTTTCGTCCTTTCCTGAGCCACAGGATTTCGTTTTATCATCAGTTTTATTTAATATTTTAAAGCCTTTATTTACAACCTTTAGCACAACTATTATCAGAAATTGACATTGCATTTATAATATTTGCAGATGACATCCAGTCAATCCTGCATGTGCAGGACAGTGACATTCAGACACAAGTGGTGATCGGTGAATGCGTTCATATGATTATGTCTTGCTTAAGTTCTAGCAGCTTGCTATTATAATTGCAAAAGATGAAAATAATTCACATTGTTACGCATCAAGAATCATAGAATGGATCCCTCAACAGAGTGGAGATTTGATGGAAGGGGGAGGTTGGGAATTTGGATAGTGTGTTTGACTCCCAGTTTGCTTTTAAAGTCCATGTAAGATGTTGTTGTTAAGTGCCGTCGAGTCAGAGTTGACTCATGGCGACCCTCTGGATAACTATCCTAAATTGTGTTCGGTATTCAGTCAGGCAGCTCATTGTTGACAGACTGGTACCCCTAGCTGCTGTTATTGTATCGATCCATCTCATTGCTGGCCTTCCTCTTTTGCGTTGACCTTCTATCTTGCCAAGCATGATTTATTTATTTATTTACATTATCTTATATAGCATGCTATTCTGCATCAGTGCGGTTTACATTGAACAAACTGAAATTACATTGAACAGGGCATTATAACTTGGAGATAACAAATTTACAGGGAACATGGGCTATGGAGGGTTAAGTGGCTTGCCCAAGACCACAAGGAGCACCTGTGGGACTAGAAACCCTAGTCCTTCTGGCCCAAGGTTGCTGTCCTCTAGTGGGATTTGAACCCCCGACCTTCCGGCCTGAAGTACCATGCCCCAACCACTAGGCTACTCCTCCACTCATGAAGTCTTTCTCTAATGATCTCTCGCTTCGCATGATGTGTCCAAAGTATGAAAGTCGAAGTCTTGTCATCTGAGCTTCTAAAGAAAGCTTAGGTTTGATCTCCTCTAGTACTGACTGGTTTGTTCTTCGGGCAGTCCATGGTATACACAGTATTCGCCGCCAGCACCAGAATTCAAAGGCATCAATTTTCTTCCTGTCTGTCTTTTTCACTGTCCAGCTTTCACATCCATATGATGTTATTGAAAATACCATGGCTTGAACAAGTCAAATCTTTGTGTGGAGAGAGACATCTCTGCTCTTCAGAATCTTATCTAGGTCTTTCATAGCCATTCTGCCAAGAGCAATGCGTCGTCTGATTTCTTGACTGCTTGTTGCTTCTTTATTGATAGTTGATGCAAGTAGGTTAAAGTTGTTCACGATTTCAATTTCTTCTCCTTCAACGATGAACCTGTTGATTATGCCAGTTGTCATGATCTTTGTCTTCTTTACATTAAGGTGCAGGCCCATTTTGAGACTATGTTCTTTGATTGTGAGAAGCAAATGTTTCAGATCATCTTCACTTTCAGCCGGTAATGTGGTATCATCACCAATCTTCACACCTCTGTTGTCTTCATACAATCCTGCTTCTCTGATGATTTGTTCTGCATATAAATTAAACAGGTAGGGGGAAAGTATTCAGACTTGTCTTACACCTTTGCTTATTTTAAACCATTCTGTTTCTCCTTGTTCCGTTCGAACTGTTGCTTCTTGATCAATGTACAGATTGCGCAAGAGAACGATCAGGTGTTCTGGTATACCCATGCTTCTTAATGTGGCCCAGAGTTTCTCATGGTATACACAGTCAAAAGCCTTGCTATAGTCGATAAAGCACAAATAGATATCCTTTTGATATTCTTTAGTCTTTTCAAGGATCCATCTCACATCCGCAATGATGTCTCCCGTTCCTCGCCCTTTCCTGAACCCTGCTTGCACTTCAGGTAGTTCTTGTTCCAGGTATGGTTGTAGTCTCTTTTGAATAATCTTCAGTAGAATCTTGCTGGCATGTGGGATCAGAGCGATAATTTTCACAGTCAGTTGGATCACCTTTCTTTAGTATTGGTATAAACACAGATCTTTTCCAGTCAGTTGGCCATGACGTTGTCTTCCATATTTCTTGGCAGAGCCTTGTAAGTACAGTAACAGCTGCATCAGATTGCTGCAATACTTCTGTGGGAATGCTATCAATGCCTGGTGCTTTGTTCTTTGATAAGGCTTTCAATGCTGCTTCAACTTCTTCTTTCATCACCAGTGGTTCCCGATCATAAGGTACAGGTTGAAACGGCTGTTGGTCCACTTGATCTTTATCATATAAAAACTCTTTATATTCCTTCCACCTTTTCTTGATCTTCTTAGCATCATTCAACATAGAACCTTGAGCATCTTATAACATTCCAATTCGAGGCTGGAACTTTTTCTTTAACTCTCGTAGCTTTAGGAAAGCCGATCTTGTTCTTCCTCTAATAGTTTCTGCTTCTATTTCCTTGCAAGTGTCATTGTAGTACTTTTCCTTGTCCTGTCTTACTGCATGTTGGAAATCTCTGTTGAGTTCTGCGATTGTCTTTCTTTCTCCTCTGGCTTTAGCTTCTCTGCGTTTCTGGGCAATTTTCAGAGTTTCTTCCGTCATCCATTTTGGCCGTTTTTGCTTTTTCACTTTTTGTAGAGACTTCTCGCTTTCTTCCAACACAACCTTCTTGATGTAATTCCATAACTCTTCTGGAGCTCTGTCATTTGTATCTAAAGAAGCAAATCGATTTTGCAGGCAGTCTTTAAATTCCAGTGGTATATTCTCAAGGTCATATTTTGCTGCATTCATGAGTGGTTTGCTCTTTTTCAATTTTAGCTTGAGCTTGCATACTAGTAGTTGATGATCTGTACCACAGTCAGCTCCAGGTTTTGTCTTTGTTGATGTTACAGAGCGTTTCCATCATTGACTTCCACAGATGTAGTCAATTTGATTTTTATACAATCCATTGGGTGAAGTCCATGTGTACAGTCGCTGCTTGTGTTGCTGGAAGAAGGTGTTTGAGATGAATAGATCGTTGGTCTTGCAGAATTCTATCAGTCTTTCTCCAGCTTCATTTCTGTTGCCAAGTCCATATTTTCCAACTATTTTACCTTCTTGTTTGTTGCCAACTTTTGCGTTCCAGTCACCCATGACTATCAGGTTATCCTGTTTGCATGTTCTGTCAATTTCAGCTTGAGTTCATAGAACTCTTCAATTTCATTCTCTTCTGCGGCTGTTGTTGGGGCATATACTTGAATTATAGTTGTGTTGATAGGCATTCCTCGTAGACGAATAGAGATTAAGTGTTCGCTGACTGCATTGTATTTCATTATAGTTCTTACAAGTTTCTTCTTTATTATAAATGCAACATCATTTCTTCTTTGTCTTTCATTTCCAGCATAGTAGACCATGTGATCATCTGATGCAAAGTGCCCGATGCCAGTCCATTTCAGTTCGCTGACACCCAACAGATCAAGTTGTACACGTTCCATTTCATTCTTGACCACCTCCAACTTCCCTTGGTTCATGCTTTGTACGTTCCATGTTCCAATGTGTAAGACATCTTTACAGCTTCTGACTCTCATTTCATGCGCAGCTACATCAGCAGTCAGACTTCCCAAGGGCTTTGATCCAACCACATCATAAATGCTGGCTTTACTCTGAAAAGTCTTCAGCTCTTCCCCAGTAGCTAGTTGAGTGCCTTCCGACCGGGGGTCTCATCTTCCAGCACCATAGCACAATTTGTTTTGTTGTAACTATCCATTGGGTTTTCATGGCAAGATACAGAAGTAGATTGCCGGGCCTTTCTTCCATGCAGTTTAAGTTTGGTGTTGTTGCCGTTGTCACAGAAATGTGATCCTCCGCTTTCAACACTATCCCATTCTGCTGCTGCCAAGATGGGTTGTTTGCTTTGGTCTGGCACCTCAGCTGAGACCTGTCCATCTTGGGAAACCCTGCCGGTAATTAAACTACCGATAGTTTAGCTCTCAGCATCACTGATACACGCAAGCCCTCACAGGATGACAAGTTGCAAACCAAGTGAGAACCATGCAAGATAGGTGGTCCATTTTGCTTTTTATAATCATCACTTATTATGGAAATTGAACTATTTTTTATTTATTTATTTAACATTTCTTATATACCGCCTTTCATGATATCAAGGCGGTTTACATTGAACAAACTGAAATTACATTGAACAGGGCATTATAACTTGGAGATAACTATTTTACAGGGAACATGGGCTATGGAGGGTTAAGTGGCTTTAACTATCTGATGCTTGCCCAAGATTTGCATAAAACAGTCCATCCAAGTATTGTTTCCTCTATTATTCCACCTTAAGGCTGCATTTTTAGGGCTACCAGGAACAGCTCTGAAAGTGTTCCAACTGGTGCATTGAGATTGTTTATAGGTTATAATTAGGGGATGATATAATTCTATCACTGATAAACATTCATTGGATACCTTTTCAGCATTGTACAAGGTTTTTAGGTTATTGCACTAGTCTTCAGAGCTTGTTAACGGTGAGGGGCTCAAATATCTGGCTGATTTCTTTGAGAAGGATAATCCTCATTCTCTTCACTCTTGTAGCTTCAGAAGGCAGCATCACTGAAGTTTACTAGAAACTGAGCTATTTCAGTACAGGGTCAGTCCTGAATGCGGAACTCTATCTCTCAGGAATTAAGAGATGGTTAGAGATGGGTGGAGAAAGACCAATTGAACAAGGCACTTACATGTGCTCTCCTTCTCTGCTGCCCCTCCCACTCTGATTTTACTACTTATACTACTTAGCATTCGTATAGCGCTACAAAGCATATGCAACATTTTGACTTGGATGTTCCAAATTTCACTTACACAACCTTTCTAAAATGTACTGTATATATATATATATATATATATATATATATATGTGTGTGTGTGTGTGTGTGTGTGTTGAAAGAGATTTGTTTGCTACTTAGGTATAGCCCTACTTCTTTTATTGAGTCTGCTATCTTGTGGATTTTCCTGTTTTATTGGTTGTGTTTGAAGTTTCATAAGAGCCATTTTATGCATGTATATTGCTACATACACACTAAACAGACTTCATAAATTTATCTCCTAAGAGTCAAGTTTTCCATGTATGGGATTTGTTGTAACTAAACCTGAATATTATTGTCTGCTTTATATCACTGTATTTATCTCATATGGCTTCAATGAATACATTTTGGAATACTAATTCAGCCTTCAGCTGTGAGAAACCTAGGCCCTGGGTAGAATTATCTCCCCATCAGAGGACTCTCACATGGGGACAGAGTGTGTTTAAGAGATAGGCCATGCAAAGTAGGGATGACTCTATCTATCCTGAAGAACTAGAAAAAAAACGTATCTAGAAGGATATCAGTATTAGGCCAACTCATTAGGAATTCACAAGGATTCAACTTGCTGTAAGGCAATTATTGGTTAATGAACCTATGTACAGTGTAACGCTCAGATCCAGAGATTAATAGGAAGTCTTCAACAACTTTATCGAAGCAGCTCAGTATGAGCAGTCAGACAATACACTCAAGGTTACGGACAGCCATAAAATAGGGAACCTAAAAATATAAGGATTCAATGATTTCTCCTTGTTCATATGTGCACTGATAGATGAGGTGGAAGTTGAGCTTAGGAGGCCTCATAGTGTCATGTTTCACAAGTCTGCAATTCTGACCCCAGACACAAGCCAACCAGTGCTAGCTCAGAGCACTTGAAAATGGGAGTTCAAAATCTGGAAGCAGCAAAAATATTCAGTGGTGTGGGACCCTACAGTACCTATCCTACCAAAGTTCTCTGATATTGACTCTTGAAAAATTCACATACCATAGGGGGGATGATTTTGTATAGGTTGCCTAGATGGGGAAACAAACATTTAGGTCTGCCCATGAAAGGTTTCACAAATATTTTATAAAAGGCACAGTGCTGCATGCATATATAAGATGTGATCTTGCCACTTATACATGCATGTGGCATCATTTTCATGGGTAAGTGACAGATTTCACAACCCTGCATTTCCACAAGGAAATAATTAGGGAAACATCATCCTAAACTTTTGAGTTTAATGCCAGAGAGGTAAGTAGAATTCCCCCTTTAAGCACTCTTCCAAACCCCTCGTATAAATGAGAGGTTAGCTGAGGGTTATGCCTGACTCGAAACAGGTATAAATGTCAACATTTATGAGTGCCACTATTGATATGTAATGGCATTATAAAATATGGCAGTACTTTCATATTGCAAGGACTGCCCAGAATATGCCTCTTTTAAATACCCACAAGATGCCATATATACATATAAACAGTTCTTTTTCTAAAATTGCTACTTAAGTGTAAAAATATTTCTTGTACGCGTAAACATTACCTAAGGTTTCTAAATTTTACTTTAGTATTGATCTAGAAATTATCTTTGGATGACCCAATTAGAGAAATGTTATTTACTCTAATGGCTGAACATTCAATACTCTCTGTCGTCTAGCAGAGTCCGTGTCAGCCATTCTGCCTGCATTACTAAATTAGAAGCCCATTATAGTTGGCCTTGGAGACTTGACACTGGAAGTATCAAACCCAATATTATGATAGCTATGAGCTGTTGCCAGAAAGCTTTCATTCCACAGCTCTTCAAAATCAATGAAAAGAACAAGTCTCCTTAATTCTCCCAAAGTATCAGTTGTGCCTATGGCCAATTTCCAAGTGTTGATTAAAAAAGATATATACAGATTTTTATGGATAGCTTTGTTTGGCAAACTCAAACAAGACTTGACTCCAGTTTTTTGCAATGTGCGGCTATCAGGCCTAATTGTTTGAACCCAATCTGCAGTTCATTCTGCAACCGCCCGCCATTTTCATGGGACTGGGAGCTGTGGGCAAGAGTTTGCTGTTGGTGTCCAGCCTGACGCCACCACCTGATTAGCTCTGATCCCTGAGGCTGAATGGAAGTCGCACATTTCTTCTGGAAACACTAAGGATGGGAGTATAAGATCAAAGCAGTAAAATGGTGCTTGGAAGGAGCTGACGACTACTGTAGTCGCTAGTGGTGAATGCTGGAGAAGTGAATTTCATCTGAGGACATGCTGTGAATTCACTTGCTGGAATCAGGGTGTATTAGACTGACCAAACCTTTTACATACACATTTATTATATGAGATGCAGTAGGATACCCGAAAATACTTGATTGAAAATAAACGTGAAAATTAGCAGCTTTAGAATTACTTAAAAGGAAGCTGACTAACCAAACAAGAGAAAAATCAATAAAAAAGAAGGGTATGCCAAAACTGTGGGCTGGTGCAAGGATTAGAGGCACCTTAGGCAAGCTCTCCATCCTGTCCCCCCTGTGGTTCCCCCTCCTCCACTGCAGCTGCCCCTCTCCAGGGCCTGCAGTGGCACAATGGCTTCCAAACCGTGACGCGGCACTTACCAACACACTCCAGCATCGCAGTTTGTTTCTCTTACCATGTACCATTTCCGCCCACCTCTGATGCAGCTTCTGGTTTCAAATATACCAGAGTGTGTTTGAAGGGGTGGAAATGCAGCACCAGGGCATTTTGGTAAGGGTTGCATCACAGTTTGGGAGCCATTGTTGCCGCTGCAGACCCCAAAGAGGGACAACAGCAATGACAATGGCTACTGAGGGCTGGTGCTCTAGGCAACCACCTAGTCCACCTAATGGTAACACCAGCCCTGCAGTAAGACTATTACATAGCGTATTACAGCAGAGAAGGAAGGTAGGCTCATTCAGTCAGCCATAAAACCTAGATGATTTCACGTATCCCTGAACTTCCTACAACTCTATGGGGTATGTTTACTAAACTGCGGTAACGTTACATACCACGTGTTATGTAACGTTAACGATCGTTAGGTAACGTTAACGCGTGGTATGTAACGTTAACGCGCGTTAACGTTACTTAACGATCGTTAACGTCCCCGGCCATGGTAAACACTGCAGAAGGTGGAGAGAGGGCGGAGAGAAGGGGTCAATGGGCGGAGAGTGGGCGGGGAGAGGCCCCTTTCACACTAACGCGCTGAACTGAAGGGCTGAATCCTACTGTGAATGAAAACCTGCCGTTAGATGCACATTTGCAGGAGAGAGAAACCATTTAAGTGTCAGCAATGTACAACCTAGGCAGGGAGCCCAAGAAATGTGATAGTAGTGCTCCATTTTCAGCAACACCATAGTGCCAAAGTATGAATGGCCACTATGGCGATGATGCAAATGGGGCAAAGGGGGCCGCAGGCGGGACATGTAGCATGGGCAGCTGGGGCACATGGTGGACCAGACGGGTGCCTAGGTGGCACATAGGAACATAGAAACCAGAAATCAGCAAGACAGCAGCTGACCAAGGCCAAACACAATCCACCTATATCTACCTGGTTCACCCTAGCCAATAGTTGCTAGGGCACTGATCTGACATCCCCCCAGCAATCCCGCCCCCATGTGGAAGGGACATAATATTGGTAGACAGTGATGGGGGGGGGGCATGTGAGGATGTCCATGTATGCCCCCCACCCCGGGATCCTCTCCCTAGGCGGGCACCTACCTACACAGTGGATGGCCTGGGACTGCGCACTACCAGCACCGACAGCAAATGGCCATGTCAGCTTGGCAGGGGGGGTGTGCCCGTGCTGGAGGGGGCAGTGCCACATCCCTGCAGTGGACCTAGGCCATGCCCTGCATCAGTACGTGGTGTGCAGTGCAACATACAAAGTCTGGCGGAGGAATAGTACAGGTAACCCCAAGGACTATTGTGCATCTGTGGCAACAGTGTGGTGCAGTACACCCAGCCAGTGTATCCAGAAGCAGAGGGTCACAGGTTCAAGCCCCAGTTGTGGTTCCTGCAGAGCATGTCCCTATGTTTTACCCTACAATGCAGATACAACAGCAACATATGCATAGCCCAAAGCAGCGGCGAACAGGAATACAAACACCCACCCACACAGGCTCCACAATCCAAAGATGCATGGAGAGTCAGGCTGTTGGGCCCAGCATTGAGCTTAAGTTATCACCAGAGCACTATTACAACTCCCTGCACAGTTTAGCAATGTCGGCACTGTGATCAGGACCAGTGTGGTGGGCAGGGTTGCCAACCACCCCTATCTTTGTACAATGCTGCAATAGGAGTGAGCGTGTGTGTATGTCTATCCATTGTTCTGTGGCTGCCCACCCTTCAATGGGCCCAAAATGTCCCACTGTTACCAGCGTTAGGTAATGAGGAGCAAGGTATTTTGGGTTTGGCCCAGAAAGGGCAGATTGGCCAGGATGCATCTTCACAGGGTGTGGGGCAATGGCTGGGACACTGTAGTGCCTGACTACCACCTACATGGACAGGGTGGCCACAGCATGGCATGCTGGGAGGGCACTCACTCTGACCGAGCAGTGACTATGGCAGGTCTAGGTTCCCACATAGCGCTCTACACTATCTATCTCCAGTGATATATTTGTGTTCCCCAGTGCTGGGGTCCCAATCACTGAGATGCCTGCTTGCTGCACATAGTTTCTCTGTAAGCATGCACTATGGACTGGCTGGTGTACTGTCTGTAGTTAGACTGTGCATGGCCAAAACACCTATAAGGTACAGTCTGACTGTACTGTCCGCTGGTGACTGGTGACAGTGGTGGGAGGCAGTTGGGGTGTTCCAGACCTAACCCCAGCATTGCTGCTGGTCTGCCACTGCCCCAGTCATAGGTATGGCTCTGGCCCACCAACCCTGGAGGGCTGTCTCATACAAACAGGATGGAGGTTGCTTCCCCTGGGTGGAGGCACCTGTTCTTTACCTACAACAAGGGTGATGTGGGCCCTTTGGGGTATGTAGTGTATACCACTGTGACCTATAAAGGCACTGCTACACACACACCTCATGCAATTCTAGGAACCCCTCTACCATGTCAGCCAGACCCTAATATGGGGTACACACCAATCTGGCTGGTGTCTGGTCCCACAGGGCCACATGTGACTGCCGGATACAGATGGACACCAAATTACCTTCGGCTGCACTGCAAGGAACACCTGTCACACACTGGTAGTGATGGGGATGTACAGCAGGATCTATCTCTAGCACCACATGTACTTCGGACCTAGTGCTGGGCACCCATCCTATCCCTCAGGGTGAACACAGAACCTGCACAATGGCATGGTCTGTAGCTACTCTGTGCCAGTATCATGCACTGTCAGTTCGTCTTTCCAAGCTGAGGTACCGGAGAGGTGCAGACCCCATTTGGTGATCAGCTGTAGACTGCTATTCAGCATGTGCATTGCATCATGGGTACTGGTGGGGTTACCCTATCCTGGCACTCAGAGCAGACAGTTTGTGCGGTGACCTGCAGTCCTTCTGTACCCAGACATTGCTGTGACATACACCATGGAGGTATAGCCTACTGGTTAATACAATGCCATTCTTGGCAGTGTTCATGGGTTCAGCTCCTCATTGTTCCCTCCTATCATGCCTGTCCTACTCAAATAGTGTGCATGCCTGTAGAAGTCATATTTTTGCAGATCTGTGCTTCCAGCCCATAATACCCTTGCCACTACTGCCAACATTCCCTCGGTCCGTCTATCTGTGTCTGTCAGCTGTTTAGAGTCCTGTCTGTTAGTGCAGGCTGCCACCCCATGTCATGCACTGCTACCCTTTCCTGCATTGCACCTCATCGTGCTTGCCTCGCCTGTGCCTGATCTGCATGGCACCACCACTCCTCTGTCCACCCATCATTGTAACTATCCTGCCACATCCGCCTCCACTGGGGACACGTATTCCCATCGTCTGCCACCAACTGTTTTTCTGGTACTTTACATTGCCAACACCCTGTGCTGTGGTACAGATGCCCCACCATTTTTGTCATCAGTACTGGCAGGCACATGAAATGCCTGCAGATATGGCAGGTCCAGCGGCTCCCACCTCTCCCTCCTTCACTCACCTGTTCATTGCCTTTCCTGAGTGCTCTATCTAGTGTTAGGGCTACATCTGTCTCTTTTCCACACAGGTCATGCGTGTCATCCTGAGGCACCTTGCAGTCCCTAGGGCACACTAACTAGGACACCATAACCTTGTTAGGCCACCTTAACCTATGGTTCCATAGCCCAGGGTGCCTTCTGCGGTGCCTTGTCCAAGGGTGCCTAATATGGCACTTAGCCCAGGAGGCCCTATAAGGCGCCTTCTGAGGCATCTTACAGGGCATCTTACTAGGCACCTTATAAGGCACCTTATATGGCACCTTACAAGGCGCCTTATAAGACGCCTTACAAGGTGCCTTGCAAGGCCCCTTGTAATGCTCGTTAGTCTAAGGCGCCTTGTAACGCGCGTTAGCTGCTACAGCTTGCTGTAATGATGCAACGCCCATGCCTTTATATGGGCATCTCTACCTTTACCACGGAACCTAACACGAATGACATTACCGCAGTTTAGTAAACATACCCCTATGTGTTTCCCATGTTTTCTTAAATTCTTTTTTTATTGTTGCCATCACCCTTATGGTACTTAAATAAAAACAAAAAGGAAATTAAGGTGATATATTTTTATTGGACTGCTGTCCTAACCTGAAGAAGATATTGTTAACCTTTGAAAGCTAGTCCAAAACTGTTTTAAGTTAGTCCAATAAAAAGGACCAACTGTTTTCATTTAACTACCACTGAAGTGGACTAACACAGCATTCACACTGCTTCACCCCTTTGGAAACTTACTGGTTATCTGCAATAAAATATTTTAAAAGACAGGCAGCTTGAAAGTAAAGGTGGGTTAATAATACTGACATTAAAAAATTATTGTTGATTCCTGTTAAAAATCTCCCTCTTTCTGTCTTTTTCTGCCTGTTCTTTTCCTTTCATAAGAGTGACCAGATCTTATCTAATGTCACCTGTTTTCCTCTCATCCCCTAGAGGTCACTGTGGAGCCACCTTTTTTCCACCCCTGGTAATTTCAGTGACTAGTCCCCCAGCACTTGGGTTTATTAAGAGTCTTGCTTTCTAGAGTAGTTCGTTTTCAGTCTGATTGAAAACAAATGCTATCATTCAAACCACTTACAGACTGCTCCAAAATGAGCCTTTTTTTCACACAAAGAGCCTATGGGCATCGTAGACCAGCCTTGAGCATTACAGAATACACCAGTGAATCTGATGGATGGAGCTGAAGGATCAAAGGTGTGCTTTTTTCTTTTTGCAAAAGCCTGATATTTTGGTTAACCCTTTCATGCTTTTTGTTAGCAGTCATGTAGTAATTACAATTGTAACCCTTTCACTTCCAGAGAGAAAAAAAAAGATGTGGCGTAGCCTAGTAGTTAGGGGTGATAGCCTATAACCAGAGAGACCAGAATTCAGACCCTACTAACACTCCCTGTGGCCATGAGTAAGTCACTTAATCCTCCATTGTCTCAGGTACAAACTTAAATTATAAACCTTCTAGGGACAAGGCATGAGCTAAATACTACAGTAATAATAATATAGAAAAAACACGATGATAATCGCTTGATCTAACTTTAAGTCAGATGAAGGCATTCTGTAAAATATCAATTCCTCCTCCACCACCAGTGGTTGATAAATAAAAAGAATATAAGGGAACAACTCTTTTTTGTACTAATATAATATATTTTTTATTAGCTTTTGGAGGTTAGAACCTTCTTCCTTAGATCAAGAAAGGTTTGAACCTTCAAAAGCCAATCAAAAAGAGGGTAAATCTATAATGGCACACCTGAGATGTGTGGGTACATGCTTGTGTCTGGTTTGCTGATTCTATAGCATAAAACATTTGTATTCTTTACTTTATAGAATAGGACATAAGTGGCCCCAATGCACCACACTAAGCACAAACACTTATGGCAGGTGAAAATGCCTGTGTCTAGATTTCACTGATCCCATATGCCAGAAAGATTCTACTGAGGATTATTCAACAGAGACTACAACCATACCTGGAACAAGAACTACGTGAAGTGCAAGCAGGTTTCAGGAAAGGGCGAGGAACGAGAGACATCATCGAGGATGTGAGACAGATCCTTGAAAAGACTAAAGAATACCAAAAGGATATCTATTTGTGCTTTATCAACTACAGCAAGGCTTTTTTCTGTGTAAACCATGAGAAACTCTGGGTCACATTAAGTAGCATGGGTATACCACAACACCTGATAGTTCTCTTGTACAATCTCTACATTGATCAAGAAGCAACAGTTCGAATGGAACAAGGAGAAACAAAATGGTTTAAAATAAGCAAAGGTGTACGACAAGGCTGCATACTTTCCCCCTACTTGTTTAATTTATATGCAGAACAAATCATCAGAGAAGCAGGACTGTATGAAGACAACAGAGATGTGAAGATTGGTGGAAGACTCATCAACAACCTTTGCTATGCTGATGATACCACATTACTGGCTGCAAGTAAAGACAATCTGAAACATTTGCTTCTCATGATCAAGGAACATAGTCTTAAAATAGGCCTGCACCTTAATGTAAAGAAGACAAAGATCATGAAAATTGGCAAAATCAATAAGTTCATCATTGAAGGAGAAGAAATTGAAATTGTTGACAACTTTAACCTACTTGAATCAACTATCAATAAAGAATCAACAAGCAGTCAAGAAATCCGACGATGCATTGCTCTTGGCAGAATGGCTATGAAAGACCTGGTCAACATTCTGAAGAGCAGAGATGTCTCTCTCCATACAAAGATTTGACTCATTCAAGCCATGGTATTTTTAGTAACATCATATGGATACGAAAGCTGGACAGTGAAAAACAGCAGGAGAAGGAGGTCTTCCACAGAGTTACAATAGGAGGAGGGAGCGGAAGCCAAAAACCACGGCCAAACGGTAGGTATATCCAAAAAACTTTATTAGTAGACCCAGTGAAAAAGATAGACAGGAAGAAAATTGGTGCCTTTGAATTATGGTGCTGGCAGCGAATACTGCATATACCATGGACTGCCTGAAGAACAAACCAGTCAGTACTAGAGGAGATAAAACCTAAGCTTTCTTTAGAAGCTCAGATGACAAGACTTTGACTTTCATACTGTGGCCACATCATGCGAAGAGTGAGATCATTAGAGAAAGACATCATGCTTGGCAAGATAGAAGGTCAACGCAAAAGAGGAAGGCCAGCAATGAGATGGATCGCTACAATAACAGCAGCTAAGGGTACCAGTCTGTCAACAATGAGCCGCCTGACTGAAGACCGAACACAATTTAGGACAACTATCCAGAGGGTTGCCATGAGTTGACACAAAATTGACAGCACTTAACAACAACAACAGAATGTGAAGGCATGCGTTTAAGTGATAGTATTCTATAACCCAGGCTTTGGCAAATTTTGTGTGGATTTATGAGCTAGGCCAAAATCTTAGGAGCTGGTGCTTGTGACCTCCTCAGACCCTCCCCACCATTGTCTTTCATGCTGGTCTTGTGTTCTCAACTCTTACGAAACCAGCGCCAGAGTTCCTATACCACATTGTATCTTTTGACAGAAATATAGATAATATCTGAAGCTAAAACTGTTGTTAAGTGTTTATATGTGTGTGGGGGGTAACTGTGGTGGTGTGCCTGTTTGTGTATGGGCTATGGTGGCGGATGCCTTTGTGAGGGTGGGGTGCCGGGCTGCAGTGCATGTGTGTGTGCTGCAGAGCTGGAGAGTCTCTGCTTGTATGGTACAGAGGTGGATATCTGTGTCTATATGTGGTGCGGAGGTGAGGTGCATGTGTGTGCGTGTATGTGTTTGGGGGGGGATGAGAAGATGGGGTATCTGTGTGTGCGCGTTTATGTGTGTGTGGGATGCAAAGATGGGGTGTCTGTGTGTGTGCATGTAGTGTGGAGCTGGGGTACATGTCTGTCGTGAAGATGGGGTGTGTGCGTGTGTGTGTGTTTTGGAAGTGAGGTGCTTATGTGTTCTGTGGGGAGGAAATGAGCCTTTTGGCAAAATCTCACACTCTTCTCTCCCCCCTCCAACCTCTATTCCGCTGGCACCTCTACTCTATTACCCTTCCAGACTCTAACCCCTTTCACCAACCCCCCTAGCTCTCCCATTCCCTGCCCTAAAATTCCCCCATTCTCCTTGTTTATAAGCCAGCTGTCCCTTTAAATGTTCCCTGTCTTCCCTACCTCACTTTCCCTCACCCTTCAAACTTTTTGTTGCTACAGGCCAAGATAGTAGGTTTCCCTTCGGTTCTGCCTGTAGGGATCTCCCGCAGCAGACAGAAAGTATCTTTGCCATGATCACAGTTGTGCTCGTCTTTTCTGCCAATGGGATCCCTATGGGCAGTCAGCCTTCATAGCAGTCACAGTCACAATTTTCCCCTTCTCTTACTACCCATGGGGATCTCATCTCCCGCAGGCAGAAAAGAAGAGCACAGCTGCAATCACAGCAAAGACCTCTTCTGTCTGCCTGCACAAGATGGGATCCCCATAGGCAGAAGAGAAAGGGAAGGCTGCAATTGTGGCTGCAAAGCAGGATGACTGCCCACGGGGATACCATCTCCCATGAACAGAAAAGAAGGACAGGGCCACGATCATGGCAAAACTACCTTCTGTCTGCCTGCAAGGATCCGATCTCCCATGAGCAGACAGATGGACTCTTTGCCGTGATCGTTGCCTTCTCTTCTGTTCTGCCTGCAGGAGATAGGATCCCCATGGACAGACATAAGGGGTCATGGTCATCCAGAAAGGACAAAAATTCCAGGCACCCAAATGCAAATTTTTGATCGCCATGCAACCTGGCACCTGGGATTTGTTGAACCCTGCCATAACCTATCACCGTGCTGCACTCTGATTCCACCCCTGTGTGTGCCCACTCTTCAGATACATCTGATGGCACATACATGCATACTTACAGAATAGTGACTGGTCGATGTATGCGTGTATGTACCCATCAGGGCACATAAGTCACTAGAATATTGTGACTTACGCATGCAGATGGTGTGTACCTCTGGGCACTCTCTTTATGGAATTACACCCAAAAGGAGTCATTTTAAAAGGTTTCTACGCTTGGTACTTTCTATTTTTCCTTTGTTCTAAAATGCTCTCTCTTGATGTGAACTATATCATGTATATTTGCCTTTTTTCTTTTTCAAGTCTGTTAATGGCTCGCCATGTGTATTGTTTACCTTGATTGACCTGTTTATCATTTCTTGATCTTGTAACTGATTGGAAAATTCAATAAAAAAAAAGCCTTATTCATAATTTGGACATCCAAAAATGGGTACACAGATGTCCAAATCACATAGGTGTCCCTGGAGCCATTTTGCCAATGCCATTTAGAGATGTCCCTGGCACAGCGATGTCCAAGTAGGCAGGGGGTGTGGTGGAGGCATGTCTGAAGCAATGCTGTGGACTTAGATGTCCTCATTCAATTTCATATACTTTCATATACAATGATCTTTGTAAAGTAGTGTGATAGGGTAACTTTTGTTGTGTTGAACCACAGCTGTATGTCTCTTAGATACCCCGGTTTGTATACTATTCTGGAGACATCTATGTAGACTGACCTGCAGACATCTAAATTGGGCACATCCACATTTGTGAAATCATGTCCGAATTTGGATATGCCTGGCTTTTGTTCTGACGTTCTGGCTTGGACGTCCCAGATTGCACTTGGACATCCTTTGTGAAATGTGTCTTCCCATCTATTAAGTTAGCCCTTTCTTTTGGTCTTCCTTTCATTTATCAACCATTAAAACAGACTAATACAACAACCACACTATTTTACCACCAATAACAGCAGCTCCATGCAGCAACAGTTCAGCCCTCACCTACCTTTCTCACCCATTGAAATGGGAAACTCGTTTCAAAGCTGCCATAACTTTAAAAAAGCATAGTAACATAATACGAGGGCTGCTATTTATATTTCTGGCCTAATAATGAAAAAACAAATATTTATGATCAAAATTGGTTTTATTGTTTTTCAAAATATACTCCATGAAGATCAATACACTTTTGCATGTGTTTGAACCAATTTTCGAAGCACTTTTTCCACTCCGATTGAGGTAACTCCAAAACATGCGTTTTGAATGCATCAACCGCATCTTCAGGTGTTGAAAATCGTTGACCACGTAATTTGTTTTTGATGTGCGGGAATAAAAAGAAGTCATTGGGTGCCAAATCAGGGCTGTACGGTGGATGACCCATCAATTCGATGTTTTGGCCGGTCAAAAATTCCTTTGTTTGAGCCGATGTGTGAGAGCTCGCATTGTCATGATGAAGAATTATTCGCCTCTTCTTCGACTTTTTCTGAATTTCTCCGAAGACTTCTGGTAAACAAATGGTCGTGTACCATTCAGAATTGACCGTCCTACGTTGCTCTAATGGCACTGTCGCCACGTGACTGGTAATGCCGAAGAAACAGGCAACCATTTGCTTCAATGTGCTTCTTCCGTGAACAACTTTTGTTGGATTTGGCTCGTCTTGGAAGACCCATACAGTCGATTGCTGTTTTGTTTCGGGCTCATATGCATAGATCCATGATTCATCACCTGTGTAGATGTCATACACAGTCTTTGATGCACCTTGAACGTATTTTTTCAACATTTCCTTGCACCAATCGACACGAGCCTTCTTTTGAGCGTTTGTTAGATTATGCGGGATCCAACGCGAACAAATCTTTTTTACGGCCAAATGATCATGCAATATCTTATTGATGCTTGTCATACTAATGCCCAAAGATGCCTCAATCTCACGGTATGTCACATGATGATCTTGCTTTATCAATTCACACACAGCATCGATATTTTCTGGCACAACAACCGATTTTGGACGACCCTGACAGAATTCGTCCTGGAGCGAACGTCGGCCATGATTGAATTCGTTATACCAGTTTTTTACAGTGCTGTAGGATGGGGCTTTATCGCCGTATAAAAATTAAGTTCATCGATGCACTCTTGTCTTGATAATCCACATCGAACGTTATGAAAAATAATCACACGAAAATGTTCACGAGTTAATTCCATTTTTCTCCCGAGATGAATTTTTCAAGTTACTGTAAACAACAAATTGCGCTCAAATGATAAAATGTTATGAATAAGGTTATGTTCAACAATGTCAGTGATCCAATGGAACCATTGGATGGCGCCTGGCAACACTTACTGTTGCTAAGGCCAGAAATATAAATAGCAACCCCGTAATATCATAGATCATGACACATAAAGGGCACTCGGCCCATTCTGGGACACTTTGTTATTCTGATTGACATTGTTATGGTTATATCCTCAAGGCCTGCCAGTCATTAAGCTCAATTACCTGTAGATAGAGGTGTGCATATGCTAATGCACATTCAGATTAGTGTGTCTTAAAAAATGTGGAAGCTGAAACTGACAGGGGCACATCGAGCCATCTGGACAGCCAAAAGTTATACGGGGCCATTTTGTACCCGATTCTGCAACCGCGGGAGCTATATGCTCCCACAGTTGCAGAATCAGGGCACTTAGACGGCTGGCATTTCCCCTATCCAGATGGCGGAGATATCCTGAGCATTGTCCATCCAGCCCTCTCAGCACTCCTGCCTACTGACCACTAAATATTTGTTTGGGGGTTTTTTTAACAAGTTTAGCCACTTAAATGGATAACCTTTGTTAAATGCCCTGTTTTGATTTGGATCATACTGGGAGTGGGATTACAAGTTATCCATTAAGAAGTGATACTCAGCTCTTCTCTGGATAACTTATCCATCCAAGCTGGACTACATAAATAACAGGTTTACCGTTAAACAAAATTCTCTATATCTGCCAATGATGTATAGTACTCATTCCCACTGATCTAGATCTACCCACTGCTTTAAGAAAATTGACTGTCTGCCTAATAGCAGCTCAGAGACGAGCAACAGACAACACACTCTGCCTGAACCAAAGGAAAACAGAGATTCTTTGGGTTCCTAATATGAGCAGACATATAGCAACATACATTGTAACACAGTATATGGTGGCAGATAAAGACCAGTATGGTGTCGAGAGTGGTTGTAACTGTCACTCCATGCAGGTCACCCCCTCTATGCCTGTGTTTAGGGTTGCACCTGCCACTCCATTAAGGTCACCTCCTCTATGCCTGTGTTTAGGGTTGCACCTGCCACTCCTTTAAGGTCACCTCCTCTATGCCTGTGTTTAGGGTTGCACCTGCCACTCCTTTAAGGTCACCCCCTCTATGCCTGTGTTTAGGGTTGCACCTGCCACTCCTTTAAGGTCACCCCCTCTATGCCTGTGCTTAGGGTTGCACCTGCCACTCCATTAAGGTCGCCCCCTCTATTCCTATGTTTAGGGTTGCACCAGCCACTCCTTTAAGGTCACCTCCTCTATGCCTGTGTTTAGGGTTGCACCTGCCACTCTTTTAAGGTCACCTCCTCTGTGCCTGTGTTTAGGGTTGTACCTGCCATCCCCGGTAGGTCAGCACGCTCTACCTCTTGAGGTATAAAGATAGAAACGTTTATTTTGACTTATTTATTTTATTTATTTATTTTATTTATTACAATTTCTTATATACCGCACTATTGTCAGCGCGGTTTACATACAACAAAATGACCATAACAAACTGTTTGGCTTCACATAGAACAGGAGTAACAACTTGGATAGCATGTTTATGCTTTACAGAGAACAGGAGTTACAACTTGGATAAACGGGGTATGCAAACTGAACTAATTACATATGTACAATGAGATTGAGTGCTGAGAATTTAGGGTGTTACATGTGTACAGTAGGGTTGATATGTTAACTTGAGGAGGTAAGGGAGAGGCAATTATGTAGGGGTTGGGTTAATCTGGTAGTACTGAGTAAATAAATGGAATTTGAGAGCCTTTCTGAATTGTGTTAAGTCAGTAATCGCACGGATGCCTGGTGGTAATGCATTCCAACATTTTGGGGCATAGATACTGAATGCCCTGTTAGATGTTGCGGTTGTGTACTTTGTTGAAGCCTTTGGTATTACTAGCGCATTTGTTGATGGGGTTCTCCTTATTCTGTTGGGAGGAATGGGCTGGATGATGTCGGATAATGAGGGGGAGGTAATGCCATGGATGGATTTGAAGGTGAGTAACAAAGATTTGAATGCAAGCCTTCCTTGTATGGGGAGCCAATGAAGTTGTATTAGGATAGGCGTTATATGGTCGCATCTTGCTGCTCCAACTAAGACTCTGGCTGCGGCATTCATGGCAAGTTGCAACGGATTGAGAGTTGATTGAGGGAGACCTTGGAGAATAGCGTTGGCAAAGTCAAAGTGTGGCAAGATCAGGGCTTGGTATATTGTCCGGAAGTCTTCAGGGCTTAGAAGGGATTGCAGGTGTCTGAGTGACCGGATTTTGAAATATATGGCTCTGACTATGTTGGATATATGGGTTTTCATATCTAGTCGTTGATCGAGGGTGACCCCTAAGTACCGAATTGCTGACTTGGTTTGGAGCTCAGCTTCTTTGACCTTTATATGAGGTGGAGGGCAGAAATTCTGGTCTCTGGTGATGAATAGCACCTCAGACTTTTTGTGTTGGATCCTGAGGTTTTGTGACAGAAGCCATTCGGAGACTGCGTTGAAGCAATCGATCAGTGGCGAAAGGTCCATTTGTTCTGTGGAAAATGGCATGAAGAGGAGGATGTCATCAGCATAAATTAGACAATCGACCTTGAATGATCCGATAATGTTGAAAATAGGTTGCATGTAAATATTAAATAAGAGAGATGAAAGGGAAGACCCTTGGGGGACGCCTTGTCGTTGATGGAAGGGTTCGGAAGATCTTGATCCTGATTTTACATGCTGCCATCTTCCTTCAAGGTATGATCTGCACCAATCGAGGGCGGTGCCATTTATGCCCTTTTTTTTTAGTCGTTCTACTAGCAGACCATGGTGTACAGAGTCAAAGGCTGCCGCGATGTCTATGAAGATGAGAGCGAAACCTTGGTGGATGTTGTCGATACCTGTGACAATTTTATTGAAGAGAGAGGTAAGTAGGGTTTCGACGCCATGGTATTCCCTGAAGCCATGTTGGCGATGGTCTAGTGGGGAGGCTAAATCTATATGGTCTTGTAGTTGCCTTTGTGCTTCCTTTTCAATTATTTTGGCTAGGAGAGGTATACTGGCTATGGGTCTGTAGGATTCAACTTTGCTTGGGTCCAGTTTAGGGTTCTTTAACAGAGGTCTGATGGATGTTTGCTTGAGTGCTGCAGGGAAGGATCCATTTGTGAAAGATAAGTTCATCATTTTTGTGATAAGTGGGCTGAGTTCTGTTCGTAAATTTTTAATCCAATAAGCGGGGCAGGGGTCAGTTTGTGCAGTCGTGGTGTTGAGGGCTGCGATAGTATCTTCAACAAGTTTCTTGGATGGTGTGGAGAACTTAGAAAGGGAAGTTGGACTGGCGGTGTCTTGTGCTATGAACGTATTAACTTTATCAGTTTGGAGTAGCTTGGATTGTAAATGGTTGGCAAACTCTTGTGGGTGGATCTCTTCAGGTTGACATGGGGATGGTTCCTTAGAGAATGATTTAACTAGTTCGAAAAGGTCACGTGGTTTGTTTAGTGATCTTTTGAGGGTGTTGGTATGGTATTGTTTCATATTTGTTAGGATAGCTTCTCTGTAGATTGCAAGGTGAGTTCTGTACGCTGACTGGTCTACGGAGGAGTGGGAACGCCTCCATCTTTTCTCTAGTTTCCGTAAATGTGAGCGGGAGACACATAGTTCAGGAGAGAACCAAGGGGAATGTTTTCTATTCTTTGAGATGTTGTTCTTTGTAGGTTTTTGAGCAATAGAGCTAAGACTCTTATTCCATGAGGAGATTAAATTGTCGAGGTTGAGGGTTGCATTGTCGTATAGGGGAAGAGTTTCTGCCAGTATGAGATCTTTATTGAAGGCTCTGAAGTTTCGAGAAGTGGTGTTGCTTGAAGTTCCATTGTTGTGTAGTGAACTGTTGTTGATAGGTATGCTGAAATTGATTAGCTTGTGATCTGACCATGGTACAGAGGTGAGTGATGTCACCAGTTTTTCATTTGGTTCTTGTACTGACAGAGGGGCAAAAATCATGTCCAGTATGTTCCCTTTGGTGTGGGTGGGTTTGTTGATAATTTGTCTGTAGCCCAGATCATTAATTGCTTCTAGGAGGGCAGTGGCATGACTGGAGTGAAGTGATGGGAGATTGAAATCTCCTAGTATCCAGTTTGATAGGTTGAGGTTGCGAGTGTTGGCTGCTAGGTCGAGGATGTTGCAGAGATCGTCAGTTGAGGATGAGGGAGCTCTATATAGAAGGTTGATGGCGCATTGGTCGTTTGCAATGGATACGATATCAAGATTGTTGGTACTTGAGGAGTCTGTTGTATGAAAATGCAAGTCCGTTTTGGTCAAAATAAGGGCCCCTCCTCCTCTTTTGATTTCTCTATGCCGGGAGTGGATTGTGAAGTTGTTGGGTAGTAGTTGGTTGAGAATTACATTGTCTACGTCGGATAACCAAGTTTCAGTTATTAAGAGAATATCCAGATTGTGGGATGCAATTAAGTCAGTGACAACTGGCCATTTATTACGAATAGATCTCGCATTTATAAGGGCGCAATTAAGAACTAGAGTGGATTTCTCTGGTTTCGTTTGTTTGGTATGTTGGAGGGCTATGTGTAACAAATATGATTGACGTGTGTGGGTGTTCTTTAGGTGGTTAGGATAGGAAGAATTTGTCCATGTCTGAGGATTTCAAAGAGGATTTCATCCTCTTGCTAAAAAGGGATCCACTATCTCTTTCCCATGCCATTTTGAATTCCGGCACTGTATTTGCCCCCACCAGCTCTATCAGGAGGGCATTCCAAACATCCATCTCCCTTTCAGTGAAAAAGTATTTCCTGACATTGCCTTTCAGTTTACCCCCTTGCAGCTTCATGTTATGCCCTCTAGTTTTACAGCTTCCCCTTCATTGAAAAAGGTTTGTTTGTTCATTAATACCATTTAAGTATTTAAAGGTCTGAATCATATCTTCCCCGTCCTTCCTGTCCTCCAGGGTATAGATATTTAGTTCTTCTCATACATCTTCTGGCGCAGGCTCCAAATCTTCCTCTGAACTGTTTGAAGTCTTTTTATATCCTTGAAGAGATATTTATTTATTTAACAACTTTTATATACCGTCTTTCTACCAGTCAAGCCAGTTTCCAGACAATTCAGTGCAGTAACATTAACACTTGAATGATAAGGAGCACATTACAAGGAACATATGATTCAACAGTTGCTCAACATCAAATGGTTTAAGGCATAGCTATTTACAATGTATTAATGCGTTGAGGTTGCTGCTTAGTTGGGTGTTCCTTGTTCAGTATTTGACCCATAATACTCGAGGAACAATAAAATCTGTAAGTTTTTGCAGAATTATATGGTTAGCTGGATGGACCTTATTTGGGTTGGCAGTGAGTTTCAAAGGGTGGGAGCGTATAGTGAAAATGCTCTGCTGGTGGTTCTTTGACTGAGGTTTGACTGTGGGTATTTCAAGCCTGTTAATCATAGCTTTTATCCTGGGTCTATCAATATGGTCACCAATGACTTGTACAGGGACATTGGTACCTCCTCCTTTCTGATGGTTATTCCTCTCTGTATGCAGCTCAACATCCTTCTGGCTTTGGCTGCCACCTTATTGCATTATTTCGCCACTTTGAAATCCTCAGACACTAGTACTCTGAATTGGTGCACACCGACCCTCTCCTGGTCGGTGCGCACCAACCTCTCTTTCCCTATTGCAGATAATTCCTTTGGATTTTTGCATCCCAAGTGCATGACCATTGTCAATCATACTATCTAACATCAAAATCCTTTTTGGGAACTAGGAACTTCCTCTAAAATCACAGGTCAGGAATGTTGTGATACTGCTGGACTCATCATTATTTTGATTATGCAAATTCAGGCAACCTTTAAAACCTGCTTCTAACACTTCCAGCAACTATAAAATCTCTCTATATATATTGAGAAGAAGAGTCTGATCACAGTGGTCAATGCTATGATAACATTGCAATGCCCTGTGGCCGCATTTCAGTGGACATGGCCAGAATCTCTTAGAGCACCACCACCTTAATTAAACAAGATATTCAGCACTAGAAACTATCCAACATTCGGTGCTGAATATTCAGGCTCACCAGACAGTGCTATTGTTATTTCATTAGCAGTAATATTCAGTCTTTAAGCTGTACTAACTTTATCCGTTTTAGCTATCCGGTTGGCAACTGAATATCACTGCTAACCGGAGAGTTGCTGTGGCCGCTTCCGATCTGCCCACAGACCGTTCCAGTTTTAACAAAGTTTCTTTCCTGTAGTCTGTAGCGATATTCAGCGGTATTATCTGGATTGTGCCATGGACTATCAGGATTACCTGCGTGTAGCCGGTGAACAGGTTCTGCTAACTGGCTACACCCCCTGTATATTGGTAAGATCTCAAAGAGTTTGTACTAACTCCAATTAATTCAGAATGCTGCAGCACCACTAATAGAGGGTTGCAAGTGACGTGACCACACCACCTTTCCTGCAAAAACTGCAACAGTAGCCTACAGAGTCTACTTTAAAATTCTGATTTTCAAGGCCCACAGATGAAATGGATCACAGTGCCTAAAGAATAAGTTAACCCTCTACACACCTTTGAGGCCTCTAAAGTTCTCTTGAGGAGCATCCCTAAGTGTACCCTCACCAAAGGAAATCACATGATGTGACACTCACCAGCGAGCTTTCTCAGGAGAAGCCCCCACACTCTACAACTCACTCCCAGAGGGACTAAACCTTACTGAAGATGACCTCTATTTCAGGAAGCAACTGAAAGCCTGGTTCTTTTCCCAAGCCTTTAATGGCTGTGGTGACTAATCACGCATACCACATCTGGACCAACTTGTTGAAAACTCTGTAACTAAGACAATTCCATTTACCTTATTCAACTGTATATATACACAGGGCCAGCGCAATCCACTGTGCAAGCTGTGCATTGGCACAAGGTGGCGGATCCTGTAGGGAAGCGGCAGTGTGAAGCCCAACTAAATCTCTGCCCAGTCATAAAAGAAAGAGCCAAAATACTTCCTTCCCCCCCCCCCCACCAAAATTTTGCCTGCCAGGGTGCCCACCACAAACTGCATTGAGGCTGCTATTGAAGCCTTCCCCTCCTGTCTGCCCACAGAGATCCCATCTCCCACAGGCAGAAAAGAGCAGCCATGATCACTGCAAAGACTCCTTCTATCTACCTGCCAGAGATCAGATCCTCATGGGCAGAACAGGAGAGGAAGGATGCAATCGCGACCTCCATGCAGAAGAGAAAGGAATGGCCATGATCCTCCTGCCTGCGGGAAATTGGATTCCCCTGGGTAGAACAGAAGGGGAAAACCATGGGGGCTAGGGCAGAGTTTGGAGCAGACTCAGGGCAGAGCTTGGGCCCACCAATCATATGGCCATTCCATTGCCCCTGGAAGAGAGGTAGGGGAAGGCGTGAAATGGGGGGAATGGGATGGCAAGGGAGAGGGTAGGAGTGGTGACACGGGCTGGGAAGGAGATGAGAAATGATAGGTGAATACTGGAGGGTGCAGAAAAAAAAGAAGTGAAAAGGAAAGATCAATGTCAGAGACAGGTGTAAGTGTAGAATGGATGAAAACAGGAGAGAGGTGACACAGCAGATAGGCAGCAGACCCTGGAAAGAGAGTTAGAAGAAAACAGAGGCAAGCCAAAAAGAGACTTGAACCAACTTTATTGAAAAAATACAATTCCTAAACAACAAAGGTAGAAAAGTATTTTATTTTGAAATTATTTTTTTTGGAATATGTCATCTTTGAGAAAAGTGCATCTCTGATATCTGTGTATTTTGCTTAGTATGAGGGGATTGCATTTGTTTGTATTTTACCAGTGCTGCACAGCACGCAGAGTCTGACTTCTTGACGGTTTCAGCCAGGGGAGGCCAAGGGCTCTTGCTGCCACCCACACCGCACGGCCTCGCCGCCCCTCACACCCAGCCTCTCACAGGGGGTTGGTGGGTTGCACAGCGATGACCTCTTTCAAAGCCACGGCAGACCTTAAAGCGCATGCAGACATTCATGGCCTGCCGCTCCTGCCTCCTCCGACAAGAACCATGCATGGGATAATAATCAAATATAATACTAAAACCAGAATTGACATGGTTGAGCCTCAGGAGCCCCTCCTGTATGAAATGATGCCATTCAATCTCTGCATTCAGACCCAAAGAGGTGTGGCAGTTTACCCGTGATAGATGAAAGACTGCTCAGATTGACATAAGTGCTTTATCATAATCTCCTTCCCTTGAAAAAGGGCACTGCCTTAGTATCCAAAGATCTAAGGTCTTCCACCGTGTGCCGCAATTGGATCCAGTGTGGAACCGATGGGGCGTTTTCACCTTTGGCTTGCATTGTAGAGCAATGTTCCGTTATCCATGTCTTGATTCTCTGGGTGGTTTCTCCTTGTAAGATGAAGACCTTCCTGAAGCAGCCTTTGGGTAAAACCATGGTCGGAGGTATGGGTTTACAATGATTACAACACTAAATGAAAATGAGCGTGCACAGCCCACCTGAGGACACCAGCCTCTTTATGATTTCATCTCTTGATCTTTGTCATAAATGTTAGTCTTAGCAAAACTCGGCAGAGCGTCATTCCCTCAGTCTCTGCGATTTGCTAATCCCATATTCTTGGAGCTGAGTTTTTAAAGGTTGGCGCCCCATTCTTGTTGGTGCACAACTTGCACCAGATTTATCACTGGAAAATATCTTCATTATTTTTCATGAAAATACACTCACAAAAAAACCCTCACAATTTGTGCACTGGAACGAGTCCTATCGGAGCTTTTTTTATAAAACTTGCATTAAGCATAGTGTAAAACAACACAATGTCTCAGTGCTAAAATTGTCATCATGACTACTTACAAGCCAGATGCTAATTAATTGCATGTAGAGCGGCTGAGGCATTAATTGCATGGAACTGGGTCTGATGGTGTGAGCACGTCCCTGTTGAAGCTTCTCTAGGTTCCTAACCACATCAAGCCATTTCCAAGTTATTAGGTGGTCACACACATGTGCATCAAAATCACAGCACAGCTGACATAAATACAAGATCTCATAGGCATCTCTTTGGATAGAACCAAGGCTAAAACATGTCTGTCCAGTGCATTAAGGTACACCGGAAGTCTAAGTTGGAGTGGGTGGAAGCGGCATAGCATAGAAGGCAGGAACTGCAATGCAGTGCTGGAGAATTCAGGGAAGCTCTGGGTCATAATTTCAATGCCATTGCCACCACTGTAAAAGGGGCACCAGTGGTGGCAATGGGGTGGGGTGGCAGCAAGGGGCCAGCAGGATGGAGAGATCGCCTAGGGCACCTCTAATCCTTGCAACATTGACATTTAATGTGCAGTATGTACCCCCATGCTAACTGCAATGTGCTTTCCACACCTACTCTCTGCTTTAACCTGCCCCCCCCCCAATCATGCAATATGCAATTACTGCAGAAATTAGCACATGGTAACTCTTATGCCCCCTTTGTAACAGTTAATGTGGCCCTGAGCCTAAACACATTTGCGAGTCCCAGGTTCCCTCCATTCATTTACTTCTGAGCCTTGTGACTGAAAAATAAGGACACCAGTGTATTTAAATTTCCACCCAGTGACTGCTTTTCACGTTTTGCCAATCGTGCTTGCCTATTAGGGATGTGGATTTGTTTGAAATGGCATGGGAAATATCAACCACATTTCCAATATCATTCCTATCATTTCATTTAAAAAAATGCAAGATTCTAGGGTTTTTTTCACTCCAGTGTCACTTAACTAATTGGACAGCCAGGATCTGGATTAGGCTTGGTAAATGTTTGTTAAATAAATAAATAAATAAATGTTTCTGACAGTATACTTAGCTCAGCTTTGAAGTGCTGACAGAGGCAGAAAGTGGCTTAGGAATCCCGTACCTGATGAGCCACGTTTTGAGTCATGCTGTAGACTCTGCTTCAGGTATTTGGAACTCCCAACAGAATTTCTGGCATAAGAAAAGTCTTTGGAGTAAGCCTCTACAACATGAGTCTATAGCTTCACAAGACAAAAAAATCCAGGAAAGATTTCCCACATAGCTCCAGACCAGACAAACTTTGGGCCAATCAGGAAACAGGAATAAAGAGCACTAGCATTACAAGACACAGTTAAGAGGAGGCTGTCTAGAATCAGCTCTTCTGGAGATGTAATAACTCTCCTTTCAAGATGCCTGCATTCTAACCTAATGGTCACTGGTTCCAGGCCAGCCTCTGATGTGAACAAAAACCATTTGATGTTTTTTTCCCCTTTTGAAGCCTCTAGTAACCCTTCAGCTAAGATTTTTTGTTTAGGCAGCAGCCACAGCTACCTCTTTAAAAAAAATTGCCCTGAAATGAAAATTTATAAAAGCAAAACAAAACGAAAATGTATTAAACAAAATAAAATGATGCAAACCTGCTTATGACAAAGGAAATGAAACAAAACACTTTTTTTTTGCTTGCACACCCCTATTTATGATGGCTCTGCTGGTCCTGCCCCTCTGAAACAAACTTCCTGTTTCTGAGAGATCGGACTGGCCCAGCCATCAATAGCAGAATGGAACAAATGTGCACACAAGTTACTTTTTGTTGTCTCTCCTGCCGCCGCCGCAGGTCCTGGTAAATGGCAAAGGCAGTGGCAGAGGTGTGTGTGGGGGGGGGGGGGGAAGAATTAGCAGCAGCAGCAGTGGAGGTGGGGGAGTGGGGGGAAGTAAGATGCTGGGCTGGCTAAGATACTTTTTGCCACTATTGTAAGTCATGACTGGCAAGCAGAGTAAATAGCATGCTGCCTGCTCGTTTGACTCAAAGTTGTAGGGGAGGTCATGGTCAGAACTAGGAAGACTTAGCCCCCCAAAACATTTATATTGGGCACCTATGTTTCCCAGCCCTGGCAGAGTGAGGCTGTAAATGGTGTTCTTCATTATGGTCAGCACTAAGTCTTGAAGGGATAGACCATGGCTATAGAACAGAGGTCACAATTTGTGATCTAATCACATAACTTACAGATATACCTTGATTTTCATATTCTTGGCCCTTTAGCGAAGAACAAGTATGATATGAATTGTGGGATTTTCAGCTGTGTTGAGGGCAGTTCCTTTCAAGCCTTTTGACTGAAAGAGATAATGCTGAATATGGGACGTTGGCACCCTGACACCTGACCTCATTTGTAGCATAATGATATAATGCCCAATGGTACAGCAGGAGAATTAAGCCTCCTTTAAAAAAAATAAATAATAAAGGCACACACCAAAATATACCAAAATAAACAAATTGTATTGTCAAGCTTCTTTATACTTTGCTTGCCCTCCCATTGCTGTGAAAATGGGAGGGCAAGCGTGGTTGCAAGAACTGTAAGAAGGAACTTAACTCTGAAAAAATGTATATTTTTGAAGTTCAACTTGTACCCCTTGGGAAAAATTTGTAGGCTTCCTTATGTAGGACTGTAATGAGCAAAATCTTCTTTTCCCTCATATTTTCAGTCTGCAGCATAGAGGACATTATCGGAGCTATTTATAGTGCAGGTATTGAATCCAGTTTTTTTGGATTTTGTGGAATTAATATTACCCTTCCTTGTAAATTGAAGAGGTGCTTTAGTGCCTATGAGCTCCGAAGTCCTGCACATGGACCATTCATGCTCAATATAACAGGTGAGCAATAAATCTATAATCCAAATCCATACCCTTATATGAATGCAGGGCTGTACCAAGCCATAACTGTGCCCTGTGTGGTGTGCACATCGGGTGCACGCCCCCACGCCCCATCTCACCCATACCTCTATATCCAGCCGGCTACCTGCCCTTGTCCTGCTGCCGCCACTTTTGGTTTTCACAGCAGCATCGGCAGCAGTGGAGCAGACCTGAGTTCAAATTTAAAAAACAAAACAAAACACGTGACTCTTTCCTCCGCGCTTGTACGCAGATCTGAGCCCTCTCTGCTCTGATGTAGCTTTGTGTCAGAGGAGGGAGGGACCAGACCAGCCATTCAATTATGGGACTTTGCAACTCTGGGCTTGAATGGCTGGCATGGTCTCTCCATCCTCAGAGGATGGAGGGAGGGAGGGATCAGACCTGTGAACGAGTGCGGAGTCAGAAAGGCGTGCGTGTTTTTTTTTTTTTTAATTTGAAGTCGGGTCTGCTTTACTGCTGCTGAGAAAGCAAAAACTGGTGGTGGCAGAGCAACAGCAGGCAGTATGAGGGGGGGGGGGGGAGCCAAGGGCAGCTTGAAATGCACCCCTGATCCTTTTCACCCCATGCAGCTGCACTGCTCGCACAGGGCTAGGTACGGTGCTGTACGAATGGTTTCTCCTCACAGACATCTCAAATGTATGACACTATGCAGCAACAAACCATGGGGTATGTTTACTAAACCTTCCTAATGTGCACCCGGCGCTAGTGTGCAGGATGCCATATAAGGAATGGGCATTTCAGTCTTAACCTAGCAAACCGGGATTATCGCGTGCTCTTGTGCGCTGTGCGCTCGTGTGCGCAGTGCACATTAGCGTATGAGAAACGCGCGCGGGAAGCATAAGCAGGCGCGCTGATGTGCAAACAGAGGAACAGGGCTACAGTACAATGGTGAAGACACTGACAAATGGTGCAGGGGTCATGGGTTCAATCCCCCACTGTACCCAATGAATAAGGCTGGCTGAGGCATTACCTGTTATGTGTAATATTGCATTATGAGGCATTTTAATTTTATTTTAATTACTGCTGCTAGCAAACGCACTCTCAAAGTGCTGTAACATAAGGTGCTGCATAAGGCACCCCATAAGGTACCCCAGAGGGCACATTTTAAAGTGCACTGTCCACCACGGCACCCTACAATGTTGCTTAAAGGGTGGCCTATAGAGAGCCATATAGGGTGCCCTATGAGGCATGGCAAGGTCATAGCACTGTTTTTGATGGCAGCACTGTGCATTTTAACGCATGGAAATGTTCAGTAGGTGCACTGAGATGCAAGGGGAAACAGCAGTGTAGCACAATGGTTAAAAAACTGACTGATGATGTAGGGGTCATGGGTTCAATTCCCCACTGTGCCCAATGAATAAGGCTGGCTGAGGCGCTACCTGTTATGTGTAATATTGCATTATGAGGTGTTTTAATTAGTGCTGCTAGCAAACACACTCTCAAAGTGCTGTAACATAAGGTGCCGCATCAGCCACCCTATAAGGCACTCCAGAGGGCATACTATAAAGTGCACTGTCCACCCAGGCACCCTAGAATGTTCCTTATAGTGCGCTTTATGGGGTGCCGTATGAGGCCCCGCAAGGTCATAGCACTGTTTTTGATGGCAGCACTGTTCATTTTAACACATGAAAATCTTAAGTAGGTGAGCTGACATGCAAAGAGAAACAGCAGTGTAGCACAATGGTTAAGACACTCACTGATGGGGCAGGGGCCATGAGTTCAAATCCCCAGTGTACCTAATGAATACGGTTGGCTGCAGTAATTCCTTTTTCTTCTTGCAACTGTACAACAATCTGTGCTGCCATCTAAAAATAACCCCACCCCAGTGCCATAAATTAATGCACCCTTTAGGGTGCACCAGAAGGCACATCCTAAACAACCATGTCAGCAAAGGCGAGTTATAATGTTCCCCAGAGGCCATTTTGAAAGGTTGCCAACTCCCAAGGCACCATAGTAGGCACCCCATAAGCTGCCTGAATAGAAGGGGTGGCGTAAGATGCCCCAAGGATATATAGGTGAACCCAAAAATGTTGGCCAAGAGCAGTAAGGTCCCCCAATTTGAAGGGCAAGAGAGGTATGTGGCAAACACACACGTAACCCAAACACTGCACAGAGCAGAAAGGAAAGACAATGCATAAGTAAAAGAAGGACGTAGATCAGAGCTGATGGACCACACAAATCAGCTGCAGCCCAAGTTGCATCTAGAAAAATGGACAAACATATCGGTGGCAGCTGTAGCTATGCACAGAGTGATGGTAATGTACCATGCTATAATGACAGTGTGTGACAGAGGATGGGAAGATGTGTGCAGCAGAGGAGCCAGAAATGGCAGGATAGGTGAAATATCAGGATGACAGTGGAGTAGCAGTGCTATGCAGAGCACACACAGGAGAGGCAACCAGGGAGAGCTGCAATGCAGGAATGTGTAGGAGTGCAGGATGTGGGGTAGCAGCATGCACATCAGGGTAGGATGGCACACAGCTGGCAGATAGAAGATGGACAGAAGGATGGTTCACAACTCTGATGAGGGTACAATGTGCTCACAGCACAGATCTGCACAGATATGACTGTCACACGAATGAAAACTAGTTCTGCAGGACAAGCATACAAATGAAAGAGAACAGAGAGGAATCACACCTATGACCACTACCACAAATGGCAATGCACAAACCGGTAGGCCACACCACCAACGTGAGCTCATTAGCAAAGGCTGCATACAAAAATAGTGCAGGGCATCACACAAGACGCCTGCTGGCTGTCAGGACAGGCAAACCCCCAACAGTAACCATGATCAAATGCACATGCAGATCTGCTGTGTACAGATCAGATCACAGTCTGTAATTGGGACCAGAGACACATGCACACACACAATGAAATGTTATGCAGTGGATACAGCATGCAAAAGAGGAAAGAAACTAAACCCCAAGGGCAGCAGAGGATGCTCTGTGGAGCTGGTGAAAAATCTGGAACAGGACAGGAGAGAATTCAACATGCAAACAGGTGTACCACACACCAGCTGAACCACAGCAATACAAAACCCCCAAGTGCACTGCCATGTAAACACCATAAAGAAAGAGACCTATGTAAAAGATAATATCTGATGGCTAGGCAGCACAGAGGGCACACCTTGGTGTACAGTGAAGAGAGGGAAGGGTGTGTGTAGAGGTGATGAACCTGCTGGTACCTAATGGTCCAGTTAGCACAACAGAAAAGAAAAACATAAACCACATGTGGGGATCAAACCTGCAAACTAGGGAGCTATAACACATGCCTCTAACCACTACCCCAAACAGCACACTGAGCACAATGCAAAAAAAATACCCCAAAGGGAGTGTGTGTATGGGAACCTGTAATACCCAGTGACGTGGCAAATTTATTTATTTATTTATTTATTTAACATTTTTTATATACCGCACTATTCATCATCAGCGCGGTTTACATTGAACAACAACATACCTGACAATACATGACTGATCTAGGTTTACAGATAACAGGGAAAATCAACTGGGTGTGAACTGGGGAATAACTATTTAAATAATTATACATAATTATATATATATTGAATAGGTTACAACAAGATTTGATATTTGATAAGAATACAGTGTTGGCAGATACACAGATACACAGCTGCCACCGTACAAGGATGTGAGCACAGGTGGGCCATGTACATGACCAGCAAATCAGTAGATACAAGTGTCAATGTGATCAAAGAGTGGAGGAGTAGCCTAGTGTTTAGAAAACTGGCTTGGACACCAAGCAACCAGGGCTCAATTCACACTAGCACAGTAGGTGGTGCATGATGAGGGACCAACACACATCAATCATGATCTGTTCCCTAAAATATATCTATCTGGCAACACAGGAGGCACACAAATTAAAACAGCATATGTTGTTGAAACGTTGTAACTTCAGAACCACAGATTGAAAATAATGTTACAGCTATCACATAATGCCTGATATAGGAATCCAAGGTGCAACAATGTAACCCTAAACAATCATCAAATGCACAATGAGGATATGCTAACAGGTAGCAGAGGCACATGAACACAGAGAGAATTCAAATGAAATCTACCTGCAGAAACATGCAGAGATAACACCATGCAGGAGGTCCCCCTGTACCGGTTGGTGTGTAGATAGTGTCTGTACACATATATCACGGTACAGGGAATGCACAATTGAAGGAAGACAACGGACACTCATACTGCGACACTCCAAATATAACGTGGCAATGTGAGTGTCGTCACCTCAGGGGATAAATAGGACTGTGCAGACATGCAATGCAAGGTTTGTAAATCAATGCAGAGCATCACGTCTGTACAGTAAACAAACACAAGAAACAGTATATAGAGAGGGAAATTAAGGGCAAACATGTTACAGTATACCACACAGAAGCCATATTGCCACGTGCTGTGTTTTCCCAACATAGTCAGTCATATGCACATGCACCATTGATATTTCAACATGATTCAGTGATGCCACACATGCACGCAAAGACCCTTGTTGATTGAAAACATCAATCCAGGATGCTGGCGTGCATTAAAGCGGTGTTGTTGCAAAACCTGTATCAGCTCCAGGTGGAGATTAGGTGGACATAGACAACAGGACCTCTCCATCGCTACCCCTATGCCACAAGTATGGCTGTATGCTTGTGTTGAAACAAACAGATGAGCATATCCTGTGTTCCATGTCACACACATGGCCAAAAGAAACAACTGTGGAGGAATGTGCAACATACAGTAACAATGGCAGTCCCTGATTCACACGTGGAGACCAGTACACAGTGTGCAAAGTCCAAAGTGTATCTGAAATCCAACACGTCAGGTTAAGACTATCCTTGTAGCCCTGGGCATGCATAGTCAAGTGTCACATCCCAATATGCCACAGTACATGAAAGGTCCTGTGTGTCTCCTGCGATGAGCACGACTCCCAACCAGAGCACGGCAGCAGCAGCAACAGTGTGTTGGACAGGTCTGTCATGGGCAAAGTAGCAATCCAAAAATAATACTGTCCATCCTAGGCATGTGTCACACTTGCACAGGTCAAACATCCTATGGCACCATTTTCCAGGGAAAGTTCCATGGTGTTGTGTCCCCCAACAGGTGGGTGATGGCGATGCCACATGAACTGTAATAGATGTGTCTGCTTTGTTCTCTGCCCTGTGTCAGAAGAGGAGAAATATTGAATTGGTATGCGCCTTGCAACATCAGCACAAATTGCAGAGAGTCAATCATTAAGAAGCACTTAATGAAGGGACACACAGGCAAACATGACATGATCACAACACAATAAACATTGCATGTTGGGGACATTTAGAATTGGAAGCATACACACGGGTGTCACATGGATATGTTTCTGTCCATGCCCATGTGACACAGGCGTTTCAGAGCTCCATCCTATGTGCATCAGCATTCGTGAACACAGAGCCAACATGAAATGTATATGACACAAACAGTAAATCATTAACATGTAAAGGCTGATGTCATTACCAAAAGAACAAAGGTGCAAACTACCTTGTGCTTGCATCAGGTGTATGTCTTGGATCCTCTGAGCCACTCAAAGGCCATAACAGGTCACAGTGAAGGGACACAATGTCAGCGAAATATGTAGAATCTCCATGTCACCATGTCACGCCGATATCTGTGATACAAAAAGCAGGTCAACAGTGGTATGTCAGAACACAAGACACAGTTCTGTTCCCAACACACAACACATGTCCACAATGGTTACACGATAAACACCAGTAAGATAGAGATAGCACAGTCACCACCGCCCCCCAGGTGTACAGACCCCTCACAACACATGATAATGTAAAAAGCCTGAACACTGTATCATCACACAGCCAACATAAGAACACACACACACAGTATGCAAAGGGCAGCGTGCCAGCAGTAGCATATGGCTTGTATGTCCACAAGTGGAGATATGTACACATAAAGGCCCTTTGAAATGCAATGATACCCTGGTGTAGGCTCATGGTACAATGTCGGGGAAGGGTGCACGTGTAGGCCACCACCCATAAACCTACAACCTCCACACACATGCAGCTCTGTTGGACATGACCCAGAGACAGTGTTGCTGAAGACATACTGGAATAGGAACACATGAGGATATGTGTGTCAACAGCAAAATATGGTTTAGGCAGGTGCAGGGAAAAGAGGTGAACCACAACATCTGGACAATAGGAAATATCACCGAGGACATGTGTTCTCCCTGACTGCTGGCACAGACAATATAGCTGTATGTCCACCTACCCCAGCCCACAGCATGTTGGCTGATGTACAGTCCCCTGCCAATGCACCACAGCACCAGGAGCTTCAACAACTATGTCCTGTGCATTGGGAAACACAAGGGAAACATACATATGTCATGTTCTAGCTGTGCAACACACAATGCACATTCCTGTCCCCAGTTTCCACACACCCCAACATCCTTTACAGACTCACTGTTCACCATCACACTGTACACATCTCTCCCATGTGAGAGGCATCAAGGACATGTCTTTGCCAAACTACAGGGGTCCGTACTCTGTCTGTCCCCTCCCTCACCTCCCTGTTGTCGCATACACTGGTGAACATGAGTGTTTTTTCCCTACCGTGTTCCCAACTCACTCCAAGGCTGCAGTATTATCCTGGGTCCCCCATGTTGCTCCCAATGGCCCTTCACTGTGTGTACTGGTGTCCCAATGTCGTCTGCTACCCCGCTGTCAATTGCTGTAACACATGGAAATATGCAGGGGCACCTCCGGGATCCTCTGTCCAAACACATTTCCTGGTGTGTATATCTCATACCTTGACGATCATTAACAGCTGTGTGCTACTGAGTTGCTAAACATATATCTCAATGTCTGCATTATGTCCGCTAAACCACACCCTGATATCTACTTTTGACGTGACCCTGATGGCTGCATGTCAGCCCACTGTGTGAAAGTGATAATGGCAAAGCATGGATAGCCTATATGTGCAGCTAATAACCCCCCTCCCATCAGAGCCTCTTTGTGTATGTGGCCATTATGTTCCTTCTCTAGGGTATGCAATGTAGTTGGTGTCTTGGCATGCACTCTCCTCCTCTATGCACTTATACAGCCTTTAGTTGAGTCATGGGTTTATGTTGACATGTCATCAGCTAGATTTTCTTAGAAAAATGTGATGAAAAAAATTATTTCATTTCTCTGAAAACAACCCTAAAACCCAATCCACCCCCACATTGATCTCTCAGCTTGCCTACTGTAACCTACACCTTGTTGATCTTGCCTGAATCACTTCTGTTTGTGTGTACATATGCAACACTGCACTGCATGTTTATTCTGCAATGGAAAAATAAAAACAAAAAAACCCTGGCTGGACAATGCACACTTTCCCTATCCTTCTCCGCATCCATGTTAGGGCTACGCGATGACTTATACAGTCTGCCACACTGTATTGTGCCACTAACTCCCCATAAGGGTTTCAATTACCATTATGACAGATAGTACTGAGCATGTATATAGTGCTACATAGCACATGTAGTGCTATACAAAAATTACAGACCAACACATCCAGCTTACAAGAACATACCACACACACAATCAGCTCAAAATACCAAATGAAAAACACACACAGCTGCACAAGTGGCCCCAAACATGGTCCTCTCTCCCAGTGTGAAACCCATACCACATGCCTCTCACCTTGCTGCACCCAAAGCATAACACAAACTAACAGTGGTTGCACAGCATCTGCTATCACAATCATCCACAAACCACGAATGTCACCCCAAAACCTCCCACAAGCCTAAAAGCACCCACCCACATCATCCACCTCAGCCCTCTGTTCTGCCCTGCCCACATGGTTTGGTTCCCAGTCATGCTGATATTTGACTTTGGGATGGCCAGCCAGTGTCTGTCACATGTCAGTGCAGTGTTGCATCCTACTGATATTGGTCTACAAATGTTAATCTGTATTAGCACTACACACATATAGCAAAAAATGTGGGAACATATGCAGTACGTACATGAGAAGAGCTGTGCAATCACCTGCCGCCTGATTGCTGTGCCCTCACGTGTGTCCTCACGGGCACGTACAGGGGGGCACGTCGGATCATCCTCCAGACCCTCATTAATCTCTGCAGGGATATTGTGCCTGAGAGCAATGTTGTGCAGGATGCAACAGGCTATGATGATCTCTGCCACAGTCTGTGGAGTATATTGTAAGGCGCCGCCTGTCCTATCCAGACACCTGAATCGACTCTTCAAAACGCCAAAGGTGCGCTCTATGACAGAGCGGCTGGTGGCATGGGCCTCATTGTACCTCCGCTCTGCACATGTCCGTGGTTGACACACAGGGGTCAGCAACCAGGGGCGACACGCATATAATGCATCACCTGTAGAAAGACATGAGGTAAGTTAAAGCATGAGCTCATGTCCCCTCAAATGGACACAGGTATATATGTGCAAAACAAATGCATTACACATTCTGTAAGAAACATATGACATCACAACTATGCAGCATTGCAACATTGAAATATGATGACACAAAAGGACCACATGGCCTATCTAGTCTGTCCGTCCATATCAACAGGTACAACAGTCCCCTTTTTATCCTTTATAGATCCTCTGTGTTTGTCCTATGCTGTTTGGAATGCAGTTACTGTCCTCGTCTCTACCACCTACACTGTGAGAGTATTCCATGGATCCACCACCTATTCAGTAAAGAAATATGGTGGCATATCACCCCTGAATCTATCTTCCTCCACCCTCATCCATGTTCCCTCATAGCTGAACTTGCGTACAATTTGCAGAGGCTCTCTCCCTCAACATATATGCCACGGAGGTATTTCTACATCTCCATCATATCACCTCTATCCCTCCTTTCCCCAAGGCGTACATCCTAAGATCCTTCAGTCTGTCTTCATATGCTGTATAATGAACACCACTAATCATTTTAGTAGACACCCTCTGCTCCGACCCCATCCTGTGCACATCCTTTTGAAGGTGCAGTCTCCAGAATTGCACACTCTACTCCAAATGAGGTCTCACAAAAGACATATACAGAGGCATTCTCCCTTCCTGTTTTATGCTAGCCATTCATCTCTGTATGCACCCAGCCAGCCTTCTAGCTTTTTCCCTCGCCTATTCAACCTGGTTAGCTGACATCAGCAGAAACAACATCACACCTAGGTCCCGCTCTTCTGTAGTGCACAAGAGTACTTCACCCCCTATACAATAGTGCTCCCTTGGATTGCTTCAGGCCAACAGCCTGACCTCACATTTCCTACCATCACATCCCAGCTGGCCAATTTAAGACCATTCATCAAGCTTAGCTAGATCACTCCTCATGTATTTTAGAGCTTCCTGGGTGTCTACCCTATTACAGATTGAGTGGGTGAACCTAAGAAACACCAGACAAGGGTAGGTGTATGGAGTGGCAACAACATAATATGTAACAACCACAGAAATGCTTGCATCCAATCAACCAGCATCACACAGCACCATAGCAGGGCGCATTTGGAGGGCAAACCCCCCCCTTCCCCCCATATCCCACACAGGCAGATGAGACACACACACAATGAGTGATCTACTGCAAGACACACACTTGCACATACGCCTAGTCAAATGAGCACCATGTGCATGTCAGAAATGGGAAACACACACCCAGCAATATGCAGTCCTCATACTGTCCTGCCTCAAATTGTTGGAATAGTGCCGAGTGATGCAGGATATAGGCGTCATGGGTGGACCCTGCAAACCTGGGGACCACATTCAGAATATGCATATTTGCATCACATACAACCTGAACATTCAGGGAATGATAGTGTTTGCGGTTGCGGAACACTACCTCCCTGTCTCTAGGTGGGACCAGGGCAACATGTGTGCAATCAATAGCTCCCATCACGTGTGGTATCCCGGCTAACGCCTCAAAGGTCTGGTTCAGGGTCCACCACTGTTGCCTAGTGTGTGGAATGGCAATATAATTCCGCACCCGGCTGACCATGGCACGCAGTACTTGGTGGAGACAGCGTGAGAAGGTGGGGCGGCTCATGCCACCCACTGCGGCCACAGATGACTGGAAACAGCCAGAGGCAAAGAAATGTAGGGCAGCAAGGAGCTTGACCAAACCCGGTATGGCATGTGACCGATCAGTCAGGGGCTCGAGGTCAGGTCTTAGATCCTCATAGAGCTCCCTAATAGCCCCTGTGCTCACTCTGTACAGGGAGATGACCTGGTCCTCTCTCATGCCCTGGAGCTGGGCCCTGGGCCTGTAGAGGCATGGCTGGCGAGCCTGCACCTCAGCATGCCTCCTGCACCGTGCGTGCACAGCCCCTGCCTGCCCTGCCCCCACAGCTGCAGGTCTGATTTGCTACGGGACTACACCCATGCCCTGTGCCTCAGCCCCATAGCACCATCTCCCCTGTCACACAACCGTACCACCTGCCCACCTCGCACTGCAGCTGCAGCAAACACAAAGGCCGCCATAACCTCCACCCGCCCTGCTCCTCTTAATCAGTCAAACACAGACAACACTTCCCTAACCAAGACACACACCACACAGAACCACAGCCACACAATACAACCAACAACAATCACAAACCCAGTCACGCTCCACAATACACCTGATTCAGACTCGCTCCTTCCGTCACTGCCAACGCACACCTTCTTTCTCCCTCGCCTACAAAAAACCCCTCAACGTGCAACATGTGCTCAGGACAATTTATAGAGTTTTTTTACGTAGCGCGTGTTGCGCGTGTGCATTTGCGGGAGCACGACCACCGCGCATGCGCAGTTGGCTGTGCGCATGGTGCATGCACCGCGTGCACGCAACACTGTGCATGTGCCATGCAATGCAACACTGCGCATGCGCCACGCACATGCAACACTGTGCATGCACCACGGCTCACGCGCTAACTAACACACGTACCCAAGTTCTACGTCTGCGTGGCGCATGCGCAATGCACACAGCCAACTGCACATGCGCATTGTGCATGGCGGTACACACGCTCTGCGTAGTTGACTGCGCAACACGCAAGCACCCATTTCCCGCCTCTGGTGGCGCATGCACAATGCACGCAGCCAACTGCGCATGCGCAGCTACGCAGCCAATGTGCTCACGCAACTGCACACGCGCAACGTAAAAAACCCTGTAAATAAACCTCTACACGTGCTGCACGTTGAGGGGTTGTTGGTAGGCGAGGGAGAGAGAAGGTGTCAGTGAGAGAGAGAGAGAAGCAGGTGTCTAGGAGAGCTAAGGTTTTGTGGTGCGGGTCGGAGTGTTAGAGGCTTGGTTGTGGAGGATAGGTATGAGGTACAGCAGGGGATACAGAGAGGAGGGGAGGCAAGAAGCAGGTGAGTGAGAAAGGAGGTGAGGTAAAGAGCAGATAGCAGAGAGAGGAGGGAGGTGTGAGGTGGAGCTGAGAAGGGCAAGAGAAGGAATGTCTGACAGGGAGGGAGAGGACAGGGAGATGGAGCCACAGGACAGGGCAGGAGTGGAGAGGGAGAGGGAGAGGGAGAGGGAGAGGGAGAGGGAGAGGGAGAGGGAGGTGGGGCCACCTGTTGGGGAGGAGACAGATATGGCAGGGAGTGTGGTGGAGGCTGCAGGGCCATCGGCCCAGCCCACACAGGGTCCTCTCACTACAAAACATAAATGCATAACGGTGCCAGCTCTGCAAAGGAAGAGGGCCTAGAAATTCACACCACAGGAAAATCACATCCTGCTGGCGTCTGTTCTAGAAAATTATGATGTCCTATACGGACGACTAAGTAACACCACCACTGATGCAACACGCACCCAGGTGTGGGAGGAGGTGCAGGAGGCAGTGGCACAAGCAGGGGGCCCAAGCAGAGACCTCGACAGCCTCAGGAAGAGGTTTAACGACATAAAGAGGGGTGTGCGTGCACACATGGTGGCAGAGCGGCAGCATGCCATGGGCACTGGAGGGGGAGGCCCCTTTACACCCTCCTTAACACCCCTGGAGCAGGAGTTGGCAGAGCGGCTAGGGCCAATATACCTCTATGGACTGCCAGAGGCACTGGACACTGCCCATCCCCAGGCAGGTAGGTACCCAAATCACACCTTGCTGCTCCCAACCCATTGAGTACCTGCCCTTTGGATGTGCATCAGGCTTTTTATTAACACCTCCTCATACCTGCTCCCCTGGATCATCTCCCACCCTCTGCCTTTGGCTCATTAGTGTGCTGTCCCCCATTCCACCCTTTTACTCTGTGTTTTGCTGCCCTCCAAACACATGTTTCATTAGCATCATCCCTTTTTATATCTGTCCTGCACATGTGGCTACATGTCTGCTACAAGTCCCCTCTCAGACCTGTACATGTTATGTCTGTGTCTAATCTAAGCACTGCTGAGCAGGGATGGTTCTTCTGTGGGATAATGCACACCAGGGGTCCTCAAACATTCTAAACAGGGGACCAGTTCACTGTCCCTCAGACCATTGGAGGCCCGGAATATAGTGGTAAAAAAAAATATGAACAAACCCCAAAGAACACTGCAGAAATACAAAAAACAGAGAATGTATCCAAACATTTTGGTTTTGTTTTTCCAGTGGCAATTGCTCTAGCCACATTAGTCTGGTTTCTTTGGGTCTTCTGCTAACTCCCCATCATCTGCTTTCCATTTGTCCTTTCGTCACACGTCTAGTATTGTCTCCATTCTCTGTCTACATCTGCTTTAACATAGTAATCTTTCTCCTTGTGCTCTTTCCGCATTCCTAGGTCATCCACCCAAATGTTAGACCCCCATCCCCAATCCCCACTACCTGTCCAATTGTAGATATCTCTTACCTCCCTCAAAATGTTTTTTCCCCTCACCATTTCATTTGTCCAGCTCCATCCCATTCTGATCCTCGCACAACCTCACCTCCCGTCTATTTCCAGCCACACCCAGCATCCGCTCCCCTCTAGTCCGTGCATCAGCCCATTTGAAGTCCTAGCCCCCCATCAGCCCATTTGCAATCCTATCCCTGGCCCAACATCAGCCCAGTACCAGTCCTAGCTCCACACCCAGGTCGAGTCCTATCCAAGTTCCTCCAGAAGTGCATTTCCAAACCCCAGCCCCCCCAAAAGCTTATTGATAGCCCTCTCCTAGCCCCACCATCAGCCCATTTGCAGTCTTAGCACCCCCAACAGCATATCCTATCCTAGGCCCCCCATCATCCCACATCCAATCTTACCACCACCCATAGGCCATGACCTGTCCTAAACCCCTCCCCAACATCAGCACACTTCCAGTCTTACCTCTCCCCCCCATAGCCAATTACCACTCCAAACCTCCTCCACCTCCCTCAGGCAAGATAGTGTACGAAATAAACCAAGCACGCCTACTGCTGCTGCTTCCACCGTGGCAGCAGGAGATGCAAGCATCCCGTGGGGCCCCCCCTGCTCTGCAGCGTCCTCCATGCGGCTTCAGTGTGGGCTTGTCAGAGCCGCGTGAAGGGAGAGTATCCCTTTCTCACGGCCATGTCAATGCCGCCACGGGCCTTATGGAAAATACCATCAGGCCCATGGTGGGATTAACAGAGCCACGAGAGGAGAAGCTCTTTCTGTTTGCGTGGCTGACAGCCAACACTGAGGCTGCATGGAGGACACTGCAGAGCAGGTTGAGGCCCGCGGGATGCTGGATTATTCCACTGGCATGGCAGCAGCGGCAGCAGCAGGTTTGTAAGGTGTTAACTTAGCTGGCCTGCTGCTAAATGAATGCTGCGGTCCTGTGTAGAGCTGCCCCTGAGGACTGGCAGCGGCGGCAAAAACACCCGTTGGGCTGCATACATCTCCTTGGCGGCCCACATGTGGCCCTCGTCCCATAGTTTGAGGACCCCTGATGTACACATCGATGTGTCTGCTAGGTACTGGCCTATATATGCCTAATAGTGGTAGCAGGAGCTGTAGTGGTAGCTATTTAGCACATGTACAGGCCACGGCCAAACACACATTGATTGTGGGGTGGATGTGTTAAACAGTTGTATGTAGTTGAACCATGCAAACCAATCTGTGCTGTGTATGGTTTCCACAACCCAGGTGACTACACAAGCATGGCCCCCGCTGAGGAGGAGGAGGTGCAATTGTCCGAAGATGTTGCAGAGCCCCAGCCCACAATGTCTGGGGGCAGCACCAGCAATGGTGATGGGACACCAAGCACACACATACAGCCTGAGCCACAGGACCACACCCCAGACGTCACTGCCACAGAGGGCTCCGAGTAAATCAGACGACAACACCCCATTCATGCACCAGCGCCAGATGAAAACCCTCCACCATGACTGGACCCAATCATTGAAGAGCTGCGCACACACACTGCTGCAGCACGGCGCAATGCAGAAGGTGGGTAACAACATACCCCACAATCCCGACGGGGTTGTCCTAACATCCCCAAAACTATTGCATATTGCCCACATAGCATAGAGTTCTGAATTTTGGGGGGTTGTCTTCTGTGCTCTGTGATTCTACCTCCTGTAGCATGTCTTGTCAAGTGTCAGCATTTGTGAGGGGCCCACACACATGCACACTGTGCTTGCCCATATACCCCACATAAGCTCAAAGAGAAGAGCAATGATCGCAGGTCACCCAGACACCCTATGTGACCTCATCATGGGTATTGTCACGCAGTATCGTTTGACAACATAATCTGCAGTGTGCACCAGCATTATAGAAATTGGGGCACCCCAGATATGTGTATGTGTGTCTTAGGCCCCCTCAGATCATCTGACCAATCCCAGACAAGCAGTGTGCAGACCTGGCATAGTCATATTAAACTGTGGCAATATGCCATGTGTGAGATCTGTGTTTCTCACAACCCCACATCCAGACCCCTTCCAGAGATGGGGATGGCTCATGGGAGACAACAGATGTAAACGTTGGTAGGTTTGGCAGGCATGACTGTTCTGCAGACTGCTCTTCTGGGATATGCATGACATGTATATGTGTGACAGCTGGTAATGGAGAGGAAGCTCACATACCACCCTCTGTCCCACCCACAGGCACTCATCAGGCACTCCAGCGTTTGTACATGGCAATTGGAGAAAATACCAGGGAGCTGAGGATGATCCGGGAGGAGATGCGGTCGGAGGCGCTTGCCCGCATTGCGGATGCAATGGAGGACATTGTGGGGCTAATGCGGCAGCAAGCACCAGCACCAGCACCGGCACCGGCACCTGGGGCACCAGGACAAGGTGCAGTTCTGCGGGGGGTGGTGTGCCGTGGGAGGCACAGCCAGCCACGCAGGAGGTGACTCCGGGTCCAATAAACAGCTGTTAACCAGTACATATGTGTGTTTTCCAATGTGTGTCCCTGTGCTCCCCTTAGGTAGTGTGCAAATGCATGTTATGTCGCACACACACGCCCCTCGATGGCGGGGTGTCTGTACTGGCAGGTATCACAGCACAGACACCATCACATGCCATGTGTGCCATGCACTGTGTCAGATCCCAGCCCCTGGGCTGCAGTGTGGTGGTTTACATATCCTCCCGGGTTGCACAGGGGGAATGTCCTTGAGCTACATGTCCAGTGTTGGGAGCCGTCACAGTTAAAATCCTGTCATACCCCCTACATTGGATGCACATGTGTGACCCTTGTCCCTGCCTGCAACACTGCCTACGTGCCTGCCCCCCCCCAAATGTATACGGTTACTCACCAACCATCCCTGTGACATGTATTGTCCCAGGACACACTCAACAGCTTTACCCCTGAGAAGCTCCTGGGCTCATCAGTACATCTTACCCTGCCAGCACAGACGTACTGGTTTGCAAGTTGTACTATTGGCACACAGGCATGTTGCATCAGAAATGGTTCCCACACATTGCACACAGCATGCACGTGCCTCAGTATACTGGGCCGTCGTCTACATTTCTGCATCTCAGGGTCCACCCTGGTCTCACACACCTACACACATGGTCATCCCCCACGACTGCATGTAGAGCCAGTCCACGCATGATACCCATGTCTACCTTTACAACACATACCTGTCTACACACATATCCCATGCTTGCATCCATAGTGTGTTGCTAAGGGAGACACGTGACCATTTCGAATTAACAGTGTGTATACTGTAATAAAAAAAGGGAATAAAAATACAATGTTAGGGATGGGAACAATACCCATCACCCTCCCCCCCAAAACACCCCACTCCTCCCCCCTGCCACCCCCACCCACCCTATACACCCTCCTCCACCCCTCCCCCATCCCCACATCAGCCACACCCTCTCCCTGCATGCTGCATGCCCAGTGATGGAACACAGGACAGCACAGGGCACATGTGTGGACGTCACAGGCACCATCAATGACTCCTGTGACGCCCTTCAGGGGATGGCCGCCGACATGGCAGCCGCTCCACCTCAGCAGCCACCTGCTGAATGTCTCCCGCCAGCCACTGGTGCGAGTGCACTAGGAGGTGCACACGCCACTCCAAGGCATCCAGGGCCACATACAGGTCCGCCACACACCTGCCACCACACACACACATAGTCCCAGGGTTCTGGGTGGTAGCATGTGCATGCGACCTGTGTGTGGCCCTGGATGGTAGAGCGACATGGCATGTCTGGCGGGAGCCCACAGTTCCCTGTGCTGCACTGTGTTCCCCATCACTCTCCCACACCCACACATCCCCCTCCTCCCCCCGCCACCTCCCACCCACCCTACACACCCTCCTCCACCCCTCCCCCCACACCCACATCAGACACACCCTCTCCCTCCCCTGCCACCCCGCCACCCACCCCTTCCATGCCCCCATCAGCCCCCTCCTCCGCTGCACTCTCCAACGGCTCTTCATCCTCGTCCTCCGCCTCCACCTTAGGTTCCTCCTCCACCACCACTCCTCCATCTCTGGGGCATGGTGGGCAGGGGGGCACCTCAGGGCATATGCAGATGTGGTGGGCTCTTCATCATTGTCATCACCCTCTGTGGAAGATGATAGTCATCAGCACATTATCAAGTGTGTCACATAACACATGTACATATGCAGGCACCACACAGGCTGGTGGGCCAATGTGACATTTGTTACTGGGCAGCAAGGTTGTCAATAATCACCATCACGCTCTGCCTGCACCGCCCTCTGGAGGCGGGCAAGGTAGTCGCTGTGGTGGAGGCGCAACTCACGCCCCTTCTTCCGGAGATCCTCTACCTGTGGATGTGAAAACAATGTGTGGGGGCATCAGTGACTGCTTACCTCTGGTGGGTGGGCAACATAAACAAACATCTGTGTGGCCAGCATCTTGCTGATCCTGCTCTACTGCTGTGTGTGTCATGTACAGCATAGTTAGTCACGTGTAACAGGTGATCTCCAGGAACACCAGGAATAAGTCTTCACATGTGGGTAGCATCGGTACCAACTGAGCTTGTGTGGGAACACTCCCCAGCGTCCTATATGAGAGCTTTTGGGAGCATCCCACAGTGCGTGCGTGCTGCCTTCCCACTTTTCCAAAATGCCTCTCTCCAGTTGAGTTGAAAGCTGACACAAGGAGAGAGAGAGAGATAGGGAAAGAGAGAGAGAGACACACACACAACCTGCTAGGGGAGATGGGTGGGTTGTGATTACCTCATCCTGCTGTTCCCGGAGATCACCTGTTATAGGTGATTAACTATGCTATCACCAGGAACAAGCAGGACGTGGTCGTCACATGTGAGGAAACCCTAGATGTAGATGCCAGGGAAGGATCCCCAGAGTGGTGAGGGCCTGTGGAGGGCTTCCACTTCCTCCCATGGATCTCTGGCATCCTGTAAGAGAGGCGGCTAGGAGTGGATTACGTATGGAAGAGGTTTTGGACAGCAGCCTGACCAACCATAGCATGCCTGCGGGAGCCTTTATCCAAGCATTAGTGGGCCGTGAACCGAGGACCAGATAGCTGCTCCACAAATGTCGTTAATATAGACGGAATGGAGGTGAGCCCGTGAGGCTGCCATGACTCTCACATTGTGAGCGGGAACATGGGCCACCAGTGAATGGTGTTAGCTATGATAGATAAAAGGTAATACATTGAGCAATCCAGTTGGATAGAGATCTTTTGGAAACTGATGTACCCAAATGCGAGGGATCAGAGACTCAGAATAGCTGAGGGGACCCTCTGTGTTGCTGGGTCCTCTGCAGATGAAAAGCCACAGCTCTTTCACAGTCCAAGGTATGAAGAGTCTTCTCTGCATTTGAAGCATGTGGCTGTTGAAAGACTACAGGTAACTACACCTCTTGTTTCAAATGAAAGGAGGAATCCACCTTAGGCATGAAGTGTGTATGTGTCCTTAGGATTACCTTATCATGGTGAAACGGTGTGTAAGGTGGATCAGCCACTGGAGCTTGAAAATCACTGATATGACTTGCTGATGTGATTGCAAGAAGGTATTTTACTTTCCAGGTCAGAGACTTTAACAAAGTAGTGTCTAAGGGCTCAGAAGGCGGCAGCATACGCTGCCCTAGAAGCAGATTGGGATCCCATGCCTCTGGAGGTGGTCTAAGGGCAGGTTTTGATAGATGCAGGCCCCTCATGATTCCGGATATGAGAGGATGGGATGAAATGGGTTGTCCATTGATGGGTTCAGAAGGAGCAGCAATGGCACTTAAATGGACTCTGACTGACTCAGTTTGGAGACCATTGTTTGTTAAGTAATGGAGTTTGTCAAAAACATGTTTATATACGGATGACAAGAGGGTTGCAGGCCTTTTGTTATCACCAAATGAAATGCCACGTCCACCTGATGGCATAGGACTGCCTTGTGGAAGGTTTCCTGGAAGCATAACGGACATCATGCACTTCCTGAATGAGGGGAGGGCCAAAACAGTTACAGCCGTCAGTAGCCAGGCTCTGAGGTGCAGAGACGGGGGGTTTGTATGCCATACATTCCCCTCCTCCTGCGACAGTAAGTCTAGAGCTGACCCTACGTACAGAGGTGGAACCTGGGACAGATGTAGAAGCAGAGGGTATCACACCTGTTGTTTCCAGCATGGGGCTATGAGGATCATGTTGCCTCTGTCCCTCAGGAGTTGCAATAGGGTCTTGGCAATCAAAGGAATGGGAGGAAAGGCATATAGGCATTCCTGCCCCCAGTTGAGGAGGACAGCATCCCTCGCTTGGTAGCTCTGAGCTGGGATTCGTGAACAGAACCGGGTAGGTTTGGCATATGATGGACTTGCGAAGAGGTATGAATCTTGAGTTCCCCAGAGTTGCAATACTCTACAGAGTTGGTCCATGTGTAGAGACCATTTGTACGGAAGCAGAACATGACTGAATTTGTATGGCTAAGAGTTCTGATTGCCAGGGAGATAGACTGGCAGGAGATGGATCTGCTGCTGTCTGGCAAACGACCACAATTGAAGAGCTTCGTTGCAAAGGGACAGAGAAGCTGTTCCTCCTTGTTTGTTCACATAGACCATGGCTACCTGATTGTCTGTGTAAAGTAGTATTCCATTGGCCTGTAGAAGGGAATGGAAGACATGAAGAGCCAGGCAAATTGCTCAGAGCTCAAACAGATTAATGTGGAAATGACTCTCCTGACAATCCCAGGTGGCTTGGGTGGAGGTGTCCAGTACATGTGCAGCCCACCCCACTTTGGAGGCATCTGTTGTTAATGGGATCTGAGGAGGGGTTTGCAGGAAAGGTGACCCCTCCAACAGGTTTTGTGCTGACCGCCACCAGTCCAGGGACAGGGTATGGCGGTTTGAGTTTACTATCAGATCTGAGAGACAGCCTGTTGCTTGCGTCCACTGGGAAGAGAGAGCCCACTGGGCTGGTCTCATGTGGAGACAAGCGTAGGGGACCACATGCACCATAGATGCCATGTGACCCAGCAGCTGATGCATGTCTCGAGGCAAGAGGTGAGTTTTTGGTAGTGCTGTCCAAACATGTTGCACAATGCAAGGACAGCGAGGCTGAGTCAGGTAGGTCCTTGGCAGTCTGGTATCTAGCCTTGCTCCTATGAGCTCCAGCGTTTACGTGGGAGTCAGAAAGGATTCCACGAGATCTCTGACAGGGCCTAGATATTGGAGTCCATGCATTGTGTAAGAGAGAGAGGCCTGAGCATGTGTTTGTGACTGTGCCTGGATGAGGCAGTCGTCCAAGTAGGGGCACAAAAATATTCCCCTGGTACGGACCAAACCGGATACCACAGACATGCACTTTGTGAATACTCTGTGTGCTGAGGCACGGCTGAAGGGAAAACATTTTTTGGATAGTGATTTCCTTGATGGGGGGACAAAAGGAACTTTCGCTGTGCTTGTTGGCAGAGAAGATGGGTGTACGCATCCTTGTGATCTAGAGAACAAAGGCATTTCTGCCTGTGTAGGTCAGGAAGTACGTTTCCTAGAGAAATCATTTTGAATGTCTTTTGGAACAGGAACTTGTTCAGTTCTCTGAAATGTCAGATGTGTCTGTGACCTCCTTTTTCCGTTGGTATGAGGAAATTGGGGGGGGGGGGGAGAACCCAGAACCCTGTTGGAGATGAGGTACCTCTTCCATTGCTCCTTGAGGTAGAAGATGTTTTACCTCTGGATTCAGTTGGGGGGACGTTTACAAACTGAATGTCCTTACTATTGTAGGAGGCGGTAGGCTATGTGAATGACACCTGTACCCTCTTCTATGATGGACACAGTCCAGAGTTCTGATGTTATTTGCCTCCATCTGTGGATGAGGTGACCTAATCTTCCTGGGATTGTTGACGGTTGCTTTCCCTGGAGGGCCAGGAAGGGCAGGTACTCCATCACAGAGTCAAAGGCCCTGTGGGGGCTGAGGCTGCTGGGTCTGCTGAGGCAGAGAAGCTCTCGGCTTTCTCTGCTTAGTAGCTTGTTGACCCTTTCTAGCAGCTTGTACTGCAGGTTGTCCTTGCTGAGCATAGGACTGATAGTATCCTTTCTTTTTGGAGAGGAAGCGCTTTTCTAAGGCTCTCATCGTTGATGGGTCTACAATATTTGAAAGCCTTGTCAAGGTATAATTGTCCTGATGGTTTTTAAAAACCAGTTTTCACCACTACAGGGGGTGTTGGCCAGTTTATCCTGTACCCATTGTTCCAGGTGAGAGGCTTGCAGCCAGCCAAGTGTCCTTGCCCCAATAGCAATGGCAGAGACTCTGCCTTTGCATGAAAAACAGTCAAAAGCTGCCCTGTTCACAACTTTTGAAATGTTCTGGGCATGCTTGACAGGTGCTACATAGTAGTGACCTCTGTGATCTGCGAGATGTGGAAATACCAGTTGTAGATCTTGTGTGACCTCCGTCAGGAACATTCCCATGTACATGATATAGGAACCTGTCCTGTCTGAAAGCTTGAATTTATGGACGACACAGCAACCAAAGGCATCTAATGTCTTACACTCCCTACCAGAGGGTTGGTGGCATGTTGTTTGTAACGTTTAATTCTCCTCCTAGCACACTCCACCATGATGGAGTGATCAGGGAGGTGTCCTTTGTGCAAACCAGGCGACGGAGGCACACGATACATAGTAGGCACATGTGAGAATGTGGAGAGGTGGTAAGAGGAATCTTCCACATTCTCAAAAGAGGATTCCTTAAGATCTGATGTATTGGCAGGATGTCTGCCTCCTATGGGGTTTGGTGATATTGGTGAATCTCTGTCTCCCGTGGCCTGTGCTCACATTGAGTTACTAATGAAATGGAGAGGCCCTTGACTACATGTGTGTGGAGATCCAGGAAGGACATATCCTGAGGAGGGGACGTTCTCCTCTTGGGAGAGGCAGGCTTGTCCTGGAGAGGTACATCGTTACCCTCTGAGCTGTCAGAGTCATCAGACCCCTCAGGAGATTGGATGTATCTTCTCTAGGTATCGGTACCAATTGGCCTCAGTATCGGAGTGACACGGTACCGGTGTGTGGATACCGGTACTCATCAGCACCAATGGTGCATTTGCCAATGCTGGTCCTGCAATTGCTGCACATACCGGTGCTGCACTTTGCAGGGTCTGGGGTGGAACCAAGGTCTTTGATGCCGCAAGGAGAGCTACCAGACTCTGTTCGATGGCCACGATCCTCTGGTCAATCAACACTGGCAATGTCTGTGTATGAGTACTGGCCAAAGCCAGGACCCCAGAGCATAGCACCAGGTGGTCGGACCAGGTTGAGGCCTCCAGAACTTTATGGAGTCCCAAAGTGGCTTTGGAGGCCAGGGACTCCCACTGGGGCTGTTTGCCCGGATCGTGCTCCTCAAGGGCAATGCCAGTGGCAGTCCGATATTTTGAGGGGGATGTACCCTTTCAGGAACGGACAGATTTGTGTTTGGTTACCTGAGATCCACGGGAGGAAGAGGAAGCCCTTGACGACATGGCTGCTACCGAGGCCACGTTGAAGGGAAAGAGGGTACCGAGCTTGGCTGCTCTGTTCTGCCAACCACTCTTGGATAACATCCCACAGGCCAAACATTCAGACATGCATTGATCAGGCCATTAGCATTTGCGACACCAATCATGGTTGTCAGCGACTGAGAAGGTACCGGCACATTATCAGCATATGTTCTGCAGCCGAGGAGTGCTTTTCCATGATGGAGGAGGGATTAGGGCCTAATGCCAAACCGGGGGGAGACCTACAAAGGGGATTGTTGCTCTTTTGTTAAAAAGGTTTCTTTGTGTGGGGGAATCTGACCTTTTAGACAATAAAATTAGAAGACCAGTGGTACCAGTAAAGAAAAACAGGCAGACACTGCCACAGGAGTGGCCCTACAATAGCTGTTTTTCAGCAATGACAGGAACAATGACCTGCTGGCTCTGTGGAAAACAATGAACTGGAGAGAGCCATTTGGGAACGGCAAGATGGCAGCACACAGGCGCTGTGGGGTGCTTCCAATAGCTTTCCTATTGGACGCTGGAGACCATTCCCACGCAGGCTCCGTCGGTACCGATGATACCCACATGTAAGGACTACTTCCTGCTTGTTCCAGGCGATTACCTGTTCCCAGTGCCACCTGCATGCGTAGCTGTGTCTCTGGACATGTGTGCAGTGACACCTATGTGCAGTGTGCCTGGCACCCTGAACACATCATTCCAGTCTCCTGTGGCCCCCTTGCATGACATTGCATGACCATGCCACATTTTGATTGCCAATGATGGTGTCCATGGTAACCCCCCTAACCCCGTATGTGGTCTGTTGAACACATTTTTGTTGTCATGATCTACGCACATCCTCGGACCCAACCCCACTGGCAACATGATATCCTAACAATCATGGGTGCTGTGTCCATACATGGAACATTGTGTGGATGGCCCTATTCACCTTGCCAGGGGCCACTACCATGACATTTGGGTTTCTACAAGGCGCAGGATAGCAATGCTTGACCCACTACAAGCATTGTGTAACGTGTCTCTCTTGGGGATACTGCTAGGTACGTATAACCTAGTTTGGCCACTGTTGCCAAGAGCATACTGGGCGTGAAGGATGAGGGTGTGACCCAGTATGGGCTATCTTATGTTGTTATGTTCCTAGGACCTGGGCCTTGTATGCTTACAGCAGGTGTGGTTGCCAACACCAGGGGCAGGGGCCATTGCACCAGAATAGGCTATTGCCACCTGTGCTCATGTCAGGGTTTCTGTCTGTGCTGTGCAACCACAACAGGTGCATGTATCCTTCCAACACCATCAGTAATGTTCATCTGCAACAAGGTTTGGGATTCGTAGCAAGTGGGCAGATGTGTGACCTGACTCAGCAAACATTTATGGGGACATGGCTCTGTTACAGGCCTTTGTAATCAGATCTCATAGCTCATGGGGGTGGGGTGCTGTTACACACATCCACATCTGCACCTAGCATACCATCTGGATACATCAAAGACGTGTGTGATGAGGTGCTGATCTCACAGACTACGGGAGATGTGCAACCTACCTGCCATAACCTAACACAATATCTGAATGACATACCCACCATTGCAATCAGGTCTCTGGCCCCCTGGGGGTTGGGTGTCCTAGCACACATCATCAGCTGCATACACCATAGCAAGAGGGTGACTGACAGTACACCTTACGCAGGTCTCAGGACACCTGGGGATAGGGAGAATGTATTCAACTGTCTAGGCACACACAACCATATCACCAGGATGCCTGACAGCCCACTTTGATGGGCTCTCAGGACCCCTGGGGATAGGGAGAATGTATTCAACTATTTAGGCACACACAACCATATCACCAGGGTGAGTGATAGCCCACTTTGATGGGCTCTCATGACTCCTGGGGATAGGGAGAATGTATAGAACTGTCTTTGCACACACAACCATATCACCAGGGTGAATGATAGCCCACTTTGATGGGCTCTCAGGACTCCTGGGGATAGGGAGAATGTATTCAACTGTCTAGGCACACACAACCATATCACCAGGGTGCCTGACAGCCCACTTTGATGGGCTCTCAGGACCCCTGGGGATAGGGAGAATGTATTCAACTGTTTAGGCACACACAACCATATCACCAGGGTGAGTGATAGCCCACTTTGATGGCCTATCACGACTCCTGGGGATAGGGAGAATGTATTCAACTGTTTAGGCACACAGAACCATATCACCAGGGTGAGTGATAGCCCACTTTGATGAGCTCTCAGGACTCCTGTAGATAGGGAGAATGTATTCAACTGTTTAGACACACAACCATATCACCAGAGTGAGTGATAGCCCACTTTGATGGGCTCTCAGGACCCCTGGGGATAGGGAGAATGTATAGAACTGTCTAGGCACACACAACCATATCACCAAGGTGAGTGATAGCCCACTTTGATGGGCTCTCAGGACTCCTGGGGATAGGGAGAATGTATTCAACTGTCTAGGCACACACAACCATATCACCAGGGTGCCTGACAGCCCACTTTGATGGGCTCTCAGGACCCCTGGGGATAGGGAGAATGTATTCAACTGTTTAGGCACACACAACCATATCACCAGGGTGAGTGATAGCCCACTTTGATGGGCTCTCAGGACTCCTGGGGATTGGGAGAATGTATTCAACTGTTTAGGCACACAGAACCATATCACCAGGGTGAGTGATAGCCTACTTTGATGGACTCTCACGACTCCTGGGGATAGGGAGAATGTATAGAACTGTCTTTGCACACACAACCATATCACCAGAGTGAGTGATAGCCCACTTTGATGGGCTCTCAGGACCCCTGGGGATAGGGAGAATGTATAGAACTGTCTAGGCATACAAAACCATATCACCAGGGTGAGTAATAGCCCACTTTGATGGGCTCTCAGGACTCCTGGGGATAGGAAGAATGTATTCAACTGTTTAGGCACACAGAACCATATCACCAGGGTGAGTGATAGCCCACTTTGATGGGCTCTCACGACTCCTGGGGATAGGGAGAATGTATAGAACTGTCTTTGCACACACAACCATATCACCAGGGTGAGTGACAGCCCACTTTGATGGGGGGCGGGGGGAGCGGGGCGGGGCGGGGGGGCAGCGGGGGGGAGCGGGGCAGGGGGAGAGTGGGGGGGGCGGGGGGAGCAGGGGGGCGGGGGCACGGGTGGCAGGGGGCCGGACCGGCTCTTTGGACCCATAGGCAGATTCTGTAGTACCACCCAAATTGCCCTCTGGAGCTCAGGGTCTCCCACCAAAAGATCCAATGGTGCTGGTAGAGAGGACCATCAACCTCAGTTGAGCTGGGGGACAGACAGCATACAGGGCAGTCTATGCATTTCTGTACACATCCATACGGTGATAGCAGACAGACAGGAGGCCTGGAAATGTTCAGCTGCCCACCACCACTATCTGACATTCTCCAGCAGCAAGCACAGTGAATCTGCAGCCGCTGCACCCTGCAAGGTGTTCCAGCCTCACACATACTAACTGCAAACAGTCTGCTAGCTAGTTCATAGTGTATATTACTGGAAGAAATGTGTGCACCCAAAACCGGGATGTCAGCACACCCACCAAGCAGATAGGTTAGTGATTGGGCCCCAAAAAAAGGCAGCCCATGGATATCACTTGAAAGAGATGCTATTAGCACTATGGGGGACCTAGCCATGCCATGGTGACTGCTCAGTCAGGATGAGAGTGACCTCCCAGCAGGACCCTGTCCGTGTAGGTGATGGCCGGCCACTACAATGTCCCAGCCATTGCCCTATGCCCTGTGCTCATGCATCCTGCCCAGGCCACCCTGTCCGAGCTATACCCACAGTACCTTGCTCCTCATTATGCACATTGGCAAGCTAACACTGGACACAGTGCAAACAGTGTGGGCTGAGTAAGGTGTTGCAACCACCACACACTGGATGGACAGACACACACTCCCACACCTATGCCAGCATTGTGCTACTATAGAGAGATTTTGCAGTCCAGGCTACCTCACCAGTCCTGCACACAGCGCAGGCATGGCTATGGTATGCAATACTGTTGTGGTCACTCCCCAGGGTGGTGAACACTGTCAGAAACCAGACATGAAACACACTCCACGGACATCAGAGATATTGGTATGATACAGCTCAATGAGCATATTGTGCTTAACTTAGGATTTGCTATCTGCCAGTAATCATACCAACCTTTTGATATATGTGTACCATATTCCCAGGTTTATGGTGGCATTGGTAAGGTATGCACGTACTAGTATTGTGAGATGTACACAAGGCCCAATATCCTGCCTCTCCGTGGACTTTCCATAATGGAGCCTGTGGGTGCGGTTCTTTCTGCTCCTGTTGGCCGCTGCTCTAGGGCAGAGGTCCACAACTCCAGTCCTGGTGGCCCAAACACTGTTCATGTTTTCCTGCTGTCCCTAATGAATATGCATGAGTTACATCTGCATACCATGGAGGCGTCGCATGGAAATGAAGCACACACATCTTTATTAGATACAGCATATACGTGAATGATTTGTTGCCCTCCAGGACTGCATTTTGGGGACTGTGCTCTAGGTAATGCGCATGTTTCTGGTGTCTGTGCTCTGTAGGGTAAAATGTAGATGTTTTGGGCATGTTTACGTTATATGCACTAAAGGTTCTGTCTGTATTATCACATTTTTGTGGTGGATAAAAAGTGGGGACTGGGATGGCAGGAGCCCCAGCTGGAACTTGAACCTGTGACCTTCTGCTCCTGAAGGCACTGGCTGTGTGTGCTGCACCACTGTCTTGGCACAGAAACAGTGCATTCCCTGGGGAGTCCATGGCTGTTTGTCAGACAGGGCCTGTCTATTGCAGTGCACGGCACCCACGTGAAGAGGGCTAGGCCATGGTGTGCTGTGGGCAGCAGACACTGCCCCCTCCACCACCGGTACCCCTCTGCCACCATGCTGACATGGCCTTATATTGGAGACAGCATCAAACCTGATTGATTTGTGGCCTTCCAGGGCTGCATTTGGGGGAATGTGCTCTAGGTAATGTCCATGTTTCTGGTGTCTGTGCTCTGTAGGGTAAAATATAGGCATTTGAACCATGCTTATGTTCTCTGCAATAAAGGACTGTCTGTACTTTCATGGTTTAGTAGTGATTAAAATATGGGGACTGGATTGGCAGGAGCCCCAGCTGGGACTTGAACTGGTGGCCTTCTGCTCCTGAACACACTGGCTGTGTTCACTGCACCACACTGTGGCCACAGAGACTGCACAGTCCCTGGAGATAGGAAACCTGGCCAATGGGGTCGGACACCCTGCTCTGGACAATTTCACTGTGGGCTCATTCACCTTGTATGGGGACGGAGCGTAGACCCTTCCAAAATTATTTTCTTTTTTTTGGAGGTTTTTTGGGAGTGTTTTTTGATGTTGCCCATTGATATCACTATTGGCCAGCTTGGTTATGGTTTTTTTTTCCCATTTTTTTAGGTCATTTTCACTGTTTCTTTGCCCTTTTGTTCCGTGCAGATGTATCACACTTATCACTTTTTGTAGGTTTCCCTGGTTTTGCTGTACATTCCAGACGGAAATGGTTTCTTTTCCCTTTAAATCTGCTGTAACGTGAGGGTTTCTCTGGCGATATTTTTTTGCCTCGGATTTCACAGCGTTAGTGTGCGGGGAGCCTCTCCCCTCCCACTCTCCACCCATTGACCCCTTCTCTCTGACCCTGGGGAGCCTTCCTCCGCCCTACGGGAGCCTTTGCCCGCCTTCATTGCTCGTTTTCGCCGCGGCGCGCATTATCGCGCGATAACGTACCTGTGCACCGCAAGATACGACATTATCATGCGATAAGGTACCTTATCGCGCGATAACATCGCAGAGCGCACTTTAAGACGGTTTAGTAAACATACCCCCATGTTTCAGAGCATAAAGTTCAACTCCAGCTAAAGTTAGGAGTAGCCTAGTGGTTGGGGCAACTTACCTCGGGCCAGGTGGTTTGAATCCTGCTAGAAGACAGCAACCATGGGCTAGAGGACTGGGGTTGTTAGTCCTACAGTGGCCTTGGGCAAGCCACTTAACCCTCTGTTGCCTCAGGTATAAAAAAACATAGAATGTGAGTCCTTCTGGGATAAGGGACTTTATTTATGGTACCTAAATGTACACAGCTTTGACTTTTAGAAAAGTGGCTTATAAGCCTAGATAAATAAAGGCTCTCCTAACTTTACCGGTTTTAGCTAACAAGGCAGCAGCTGAAAATCGCTGGTTAGCTAAAACACTAACTAAGCACACTAGATAGTCTGCTGGTGGACAGATATGACCCCAGCATTGAATATCTAGGTCTGATTTAAAGCAGCAACAGCCACAGTGGCTGAATATGCCCCCCCCCCCCCTCCATACTTTTAAATATTAAACTTTGCTTTGTATGTATGCGTGTGCCCCCTCTCCCTGCAGGTAAAATAATGTACTGAAGGCTCGGAGCTTGTGTGACTGCCAGGATCTATTGTTCTGCTTGGACTTCTGCAGCTCTTTGCCGCCCCTTAGCAGTTACTGACCTAGGCAACCAAGTATTTTTGCCTATTGGTTGCACCGGCCCTGGTTAGCATGGAGTTCTAATGCCATGGAAAAACCGAACACTTTACAAGTCACTTTTGGTTAATGGCTTGCAGTGGAGAAAGGGGAAGGACGTTAATTTTACTGAGGAAACAAATAGACAGAGACGGGTCTCGAGTCGGTGACTGAGTTCGTCTCTAACATGTAGCGTTATTTTGTAATTATCCCCAATAAAAAGTAAAAACTGTAATGAGCTCACCCCCTGCCTTATTCTTTTGTAAGAAAAGAAGAGTTGAGCAAGTCTTAGCTGAGTAGCTTTTTGATTCATCTAAAACATTTACGTTTAAGGGTGCAAAGCTTCCATTTAGCTTCAGTGTACTGGAAGAGAGCTTGATGAATCAGGCGCTATAGTGACGCAAAGGAGAAAACAGAAGTTGGAGTTCGAGGTTTCCTGTCAGAAATAAGAGCACGTTTTAGTAAATACTGTCACTTGCTAAATGACATGGGATTTTTCTTAGTGCTATGACACAGCATACGTTGTATCATATAACCCGGAATGACTAATATTTTTCTGTTATTCATGTTAGAGAATACACACCTGACAAAGCAATTAACTAGCATAAAACGTGTCTTTTTCTGCACCAGACAAATATTTTCCCCTTGTTAAAACAAAATCTAGAAAATAATAATATTAGACTAGCCTTGCATTAGTGTCTTTAACTCAACCCATAGTAGGTTTAACATTTTATCACATTTGCTTGTCAAAAGCGGAAAAAAAATATTCGTGGAAATGCCATTAACTGTGTGTTTGGCTTTTGACGTCGCGGGCTATCTTCTGTAACTAGAAGCAATCTATTTTGACAGTACGCATGATATATAGCATTTCCTGGTCTAGATGCAGACGGAACATCTGGAATCAGGAGATACCAAGTGAACCTTGATGTATTTGGGATAAATAGTTTATGGAATGCAGAGAAAATAATAACCTACATGTCTTGTGATTTAATTCCATCAAATCTTGGCTTCAGGCGAGTGAATATACACGATGTTTGGATGCAGTTAATAAAGTTAATAGCTTCAAATCTTTGTGAAGTCAAGGAACACTTTTTCCATTTTAAACTGATTTCATATCAGGTGAAGAAGAACTTGAAATGAAAACCCCCTTTATATTATCTTATTACATTTTTCTGCTGATAAACCAAATGTTATTCATATATCTGTCATACAAAAATATTATTGTTTGCTAGAAAAAAATCCCTGTAATGCCAGAGTATTAAAAAGGTTGTTTAGTTAGACTAGATTTGGGGTCTTAATAAATTGCATTTTCAGGGAATCTTTGTTTTCTCAGAGAGACCAGTAAAAATGAATTCAGGATTATAATTAAATCACATGTCGGAGTCCGATACCCTGAATGAAGTTATTACATGTCTTCTTCTCCATAAATTTTTTGAGAGCTTTAATATCTGAAATCTGGACACCGCAGATCCTTCACCTCCTTGCCATACAAACTAAACTAAGCAGAAATGAAAGCTTGAAGTTGGACCTTTGAGATGTCAGATACTCTTTTCTTGCAGTACAGTAGTTTAAGAAAGTCAATCATTATTCAAACCATTTTTATGCAAAAATTCGAATTTTATTTACATAGTTGTAATTTCTTCACATTCAAAAAGTAAAAACCATTAGCCGTGTAGAGGTGGGTATGAACTGGATCTCAGCGGATAAAATCAAACGCCTTGCGGGTAACATAACCAAAGAGGTGGGCAGTGATGGAGGTGGATATGACGCTACTACGAGTTGTTAGAAACGCTAAACTACAAGGTTTAATAACAACCAATCTAGAAACAGAAGACCGTATCAACCAACATTAGGAATAAAAGTACAGGCTTATTTTCCAGCCTTGACGAGCCTATTCAAAACCCACAGGATTTCATGAAAATAAAGTCAGCTTTGCATAGAATGTAGTTCGAGTACTGTATGATATAAATATCTCAACATGGAATCAATTGGACTTAAAGAACCAATTAATTATGTAGGTCCTTAATACTAACATTTCTTTTAGCTTGCCATGTAATACTGTCTCCGGAAATCAGTTCATAACTGCAGAGCAGAGCGTTGTATCCAATACCGGACATCTTTAACTTTTTTTCACATAAATTACACGAGCACTTTAGCAAATTAAAATACATTAAACACTTTGTAAGTGCATAAGTTAAAAAAATGTGTCCTTTCAAATCTCACTGAAAAACAAATATTGACACTGACACAACTTCTTAAGAGCTGGCAAAGATTTGGAAGGTGGTACGTGAGAAAGTAATGTCCTCTAGTCTAGAGAGTGTGATATAGAAGTACTTGAAGGGAAAAAAATGACTCTTCCCGACATATTAATAGCCGAGTTAACAAAGATTAAAGAAACTGGCAAGAGTGTGACACATTTTCCAATCATAACTTGATTTCTAGAAGGTATGAGAGCCCCCAGTAACAACGGGAAATCAACTTAGCAACTCAACTGAAAGAAATTGCATTGCTCTGGTAAACGTAGATGTCTCAAAAGTTATTACATCAGAAGTTGATCAATAATATGCTGGTTTATGTGTGCTTTCCAGATCTTTTCTCCCTTCATCATATTTCTTCTCCCAAAGCTGAGGCTGCTTTACCCCCCCCCCCCCCCACCCCCCTAAAACTTTTCCAAAGCAGTTCTCAAACTGCGTGACACATTCGCGGATAAGCACAACTCGCTTCAGAGAAGAAAACCAGGTTGCAAAGGAGAAAGAAGCGCGCCTTTTTGCCGTTTGAATTAATACCGCTATCACTGGTATCATTATTGTTGGTGTGCCCAAATGATGCAGTCAGGGTGCGTTTAAGACATGCATTTGCCAGTTTCTTTTAATGCCCAGATTTCCGCAGTTTCGAGGGTCATTTTCAATCTGCAGCGCAAAATCACGAAAAAGTCACTTACTGTCCGATCTGAAAAACTCTGTAGGCCGGAGAGAAGTTGCAGGATCGCGGAAGTGTTCTGGGGAGGGGGGGCATCCACTTTATGAAAATGCAGCTCGGAGTTCTAGTTTGTGCCCAGTTTGCATGCATCTCTTTTCCCTCTAACAGAAACACGTATTTCTCCACTGAAAGGGGACTTGTTTGGATTTCTTTGGAAAACTCCTTGACATTAAAAGCTGTACCCCCCTAGCCCCTCCGCGTTCCGCTCTCTCGGTAGCTTTGCTTGAAATTTATTTTGGTTGTTTGTTTTTTCTTTCTTTTATGTTTCTTATCTTCAGGAGAAGGGGTAAAAGTTCTCTCCTTGTTTTATTTTAATGTTCTGATGGTGTTACCGATCTCCCTTTATTCACACGCAGAAGCTACCGAGGTAACACTGGTGATTTTTGAGCTGTCATCGGACCAGGGCTGGAGGTTTTGCAGGGCGAAGAGGGAGGAATTGTGAATGCATATAGGGTCGGCTTGCATGGGCTGATTTATAGATTTCTGGAAAGCTTCCTGTTGGAGCTGCATAAGGATCCTGTTGGCTTGCTGCCTCTCTGCTTCCCTCTCTTCTGCAGTTTGTCGCCTTAATAAAACAAAATACGAAAAGAAGCAAAAACAAGGCTTATCGTTAAAAGATTTCACACGTCCGATGTCCCTAGACATACTTAACGATAACAATGCATATTTCTTGCACCGAATCTATCTTTACAAGAGGCTCGCCTTAGACCTGATTTGTTATTTCAGGGTTCATTAGTCTACCAGGGGGATGAACCCAATAGATCAAGAAAACATGTCCATTGCAAGTATTAGAGCAGCAGACCTGTGACACTGGCTGCAAGACGGGTGACGTCATAGATACAAACAGAGGGTAGAAGGGTTGTTTGTATCTATGAGGAATACACAGACAAACAGCATAAACACCAAAGAGTTGGCACTGCGGTACAATATGCATTTTAGCTATGTTGATTTTTTGTGCTTTTCCTATGAACAGACCTAAATTTCCAGGTTCAAGAAAAAAAATGAATAGCACTGTACATCATGAAGAGAACCCAGAGATTACCCTACATTTTTATTTTGAGACTAATATATCTGATTCGTAGTCGTGCTTGCTTTGATTAAAATGCTGGTGGTTTAATTATTATCAAAACTCTGAACTGAAAAGGGAGGGGGGAGAATAAGGTGCCAACATCTTGAACCAACTCTAAGGCTGGCCCTGATGATCGGGAATCTGGATGTAGTGGTGGTGGTGAGGGGTCCTTTACTAAATCAGTGGGAAAGTGGACCAGCTCTATACTGGAGGTTAAAAAATGATCTTATATAGTGCAATTGCTGCTCAAAATATTGAGCCTGCTGGGATAATAGTGCAGTAATTAGTTGCAAGACTGGTTTCAATCCTGCAAATCCGTAGGAAAATTTGGATTTTCACATCCATGTCTGACATGATGGCAAACCTATGAGAACATTTTAGTTTGTCTGTAGTCCATCCTTATGTATATGTTAAAGATGCACAAACATAATGTTAAGGACATAGAACAGGGGGACAGAAACCATGACCTGTGGGGGGAGGGGGAGGGAAAGTTCAGGCTCTCCATCTGAATTAAGGGAAGACAAGTAGCTTAGAGGGAGCGAGAAGGGTGGGATAGAAATGAAGCAAGACAGAGAAAGGGAGGGGGATGGGAACAGGGACAATGCGCAAGGGTATTAGGGCCTAGGCAAAACGTCAGCTTTGTGTCTCCCTCGCAGGGCCAGCCTATCCACTAGGCAGGCTAGGCAGATGCCTAGGTAGGCAGACATCCATGGGCAGCATGGCACACATGGCCTGCCGTCCTCTCATGCTGAGCCACGCCACCATCCCCACTGCCACTGATTCTGGTGCAGAGGGCGGCAGCAGCAGGCCTTGTGCTTCGACACACATGGCATGCCCCTTCTGACCCCCCAAAGTTGTGTTGGAGGGGTCAGAAACTGCAGGCCATGTGTGCCAAAGCACATGGCCTGTTGCTGCTGCCAAGCCACCCCCTGCGGCCAGAATCAGCGGCAGTGTGGTTCAGCACAGAGAGGGGAAGGATGGTGTAGCTCAGCATGTGGGGAGGGCACTATGCCTCTGCATGGGGGGGAGGGGGGCATCATGCCAGGGTTTCTTCCTAGGATGGCAGAAACCCTTTGGCCAGCCCTTCTCCCTCACAGTTAGTTTTTAGACTCCTTAGTGCCCCCAACCCAAGATTTTTGATGATTAAACTCAACTGTAATCATCTCATCACCATCTCTCCCCAGAACAATCCTATAAAAAAGCATATTTGAACATCATACTTTTAAATAGTAAACTTTGGTTAATAATGAGGGAGATTTTAAAAAGCCACTTACAGGGGTTAAGGGGCTATTTGCATATTGCCAATTCTTCCTGCAGGTAAAGGTAGGCACTGATGACTCTGAGTTTGTGTGGCTGCCGGGACCCATTGCTTTGCTTTCACTGTAGCTGTTCTTTGCTGTCCCCCCAGAAGCTTCTGACCTAGGCACCTGCCTAGTGGTTGGACTGGCCCTGGATGAGGATAGGGGAGGAAAAATGGGAGAATTGATAGGGGCAGGTTGAGAGTAAAGGTTGGGGGAGGGGGAGTGATGAAAAAGAGGAGAGAACATAGGGTAGGGAAATAAAGAGGGAGTGTGCTCCCTACACATACATACACAACCAACACCTCCATCTCACAGACAAACACACCTACAGATAACCTACACATACACCTCTGAAATACCTTCCCTACATAAACATACATACCCCACCAATAGATAGATACCCCCCATCTACCCCCTGCCCTTACATCCTGTTGCCCTATCAAGTTGCACTTCACCCCTCTGAGACTCCCACACAAACTGCCCAGCTCTGTCAGTAAAGAAAAGGGAGACAGGCTATTGCTTTTTTTGTTTAAGTAAGTCTTGGTGTGACTTGGTGAAGATGTTAAATTTGTGACTTCTGTTAAATTCCCCTTTACTCTCAGCCCTAACAGTAGTAGTACAGGGTTGCAAGTTGTATTTCTTCCTTAACCATGGGTTAACTTGTGGCTGTAGCACAGGTACTGAGCAGTTGCAATAGTGCCTCAGGGTGTTTGTGGAAATGTTCTGTTAATTCACTTCCCACTACTCCATACACACAGGAGATCAAACAACCGCTGGTAATTTAGCTTCGGAGTGCGCACACCTCAGCATTGCTGCAGTCTTTAGCAATCATGGCAAGTGAGCACTGCCCCCAGTGTACTCAGCCTTGGCGCTCTGGCACTATATTAGGGTCAGTGGGGCAGTGAACTCTTCGCCCAGACGTATGTTTGCAGAAAATAGATTGAGACATTGACAGCTTTGTTTGGACTGGGAGGCAGTGTTCTTTCCAAGAAGGGAAAACAAATCCCAGAATATAATGATGAATGAGGAAGGAACAGGCTATAAATGAACTGCGTAAGGAAAAGGGAAACACAAATTACGGTTTTTCTGTATCAGTGAGGAAGATGCTTAGGATTTATTCCGAAAGGTTTTTCTTCCATCCTGTATCAATTGGCTCAGTCCTTTAATGATGGAGATCACAACACCCCCCCCCCCCCCCCAATTTATCCACAAATAAAGTTCTCATGCCACTTGCCCTGAGCCTTCCTCCTGCAGACCTTTCCGAGAGGCGTTTTACAAGTCAGGAGCCTGAGGGGGATGTGGGGAGAGAGGGGTGGTCAGGCAGAAGGTTTGAAAGTAGATGAGTAGGACTGATCACCCTTGTTTCTAGTTTTCTTCTACGGATAACCTAAGAAAAGGAGGATAATGGGTTTACATTGCCTGATGGAGCGTGTGGCTGGGAATTCTTTTTACGTCATTCATGAGTAGGAGCAGAGTCGGCCCAACCATTAGGAAAAGTAGGCAGTTGCCTAGGAGGTGACTTCTGAGGGGGGGGGGGGGAACGTAAAAGAGCAGGGCATTCAAAGCTAAACAACAGATTCTGACAGCCAAGGTGGACATAAGGTTTAAGGTTTGCGACCGCACCTTGAATATTATGTGCAATTCTGGTCTCTGTATCTTTAAAAGGATATAGCGTTTTTAGAAAAAGTACAGAAATGGTAAAGGGGTTGGAAGGATACCCCTATGAAGAGAGGCTAAAAAGGTTAGGGCTCTTCAACCTGGAAAAGAGATGGCTGAGGGGAGATATGATAGAGGTCTATAAATTAATGAATGGAGTGGAACGGGTAAATGTAGATCGATTGTTTACACAATCAAAATATAGAAAGACTAGGGGGCATGCAATGAAGCTACAGGGGTAACCTGTTTAAGACTATAAGAGAAAATATTTTTCCACTCAACATGGAATCAAACTCTGGAATTTGTTATTTGAGGATGTAGTAAAAGCTGTTAGCGTAGCCGGGTTTATAAAAGGTTTGGACAAGTTCCTGGAGGAAAGGTCAATAAACCATTATTAAAGGAAACCCAGAATATCCACGCTTGACCCAATACAAGCATTGTGGAACCTGTGTCTTTTGTGGAAACTGCCAGGTACTTGTGACCTGGATTGGCCACTGTTGGAAACCGGATACTGGGCTTGATGGACCTTGGTCTGACCCAGTATGACATTTCTTATGTTCTTAGGTTCCTCTAATTGCTGATTAGGCTGAATAGTCAGAGGGTCTGAGGAGTAGATTGTGTGAGCTGCAAGGGTGAGGAAAGGGGGAGATGCCCACATCTTGCAATGCTTATTAGATTAAATTTGTTTCTGCATACAGTGGAGGAATTTAAAGGTTAGAGCAGCAAGCTAAGAGCCTTGGAAGCCAGGGTTCATATTCTGTTTCTCCCACTACTGTTTTTTGTGACTTTAGGCAAGTTACTTTACCTATTATTCAAGGCTGGTGAAAGGATAGTGGGCGCCCTAGGTGAAGCTTCAGTGTTACACCCTCCCCAAAGATTTTGATTTTTAAACTCAATAGTCATGATCATTCCAACACAACATCTCCCACAACAGTCCTGTAAAAATGCATAATTGGGCATAATACATTTAAATATTAAACTTTGCTTTGTTATGTAAGTGTGTGCCCACATTTCCTGTAAGTAAAAAAATGTGTTGATGGCTCTTTGTGTTTGGGTGGCTGGCAGGGCTGCCTCAACCATTAGGCAAAACGAGGCAGTTTTTGAGGGGTAGCAAAGAACAAGAGCAGTCAGAGCCCAACAATAGATCCTGGGAGCCACAAAGAGAGTCATCAGCACATTATTTTACTTGCAGGGAAGGTGGGCACCCCCCCACATACATAGCAAAGGCAGGATTAATATTTAAATGCATAATTTCCATTTATGCATTTTTACAGTACTAAAGGTAGCCCATTTGGAGAAATTGCCTTTAGTCCTGCAAAAATGCATAATGGAAATCATACATTTAAATATTAATCTTTGCTTTGTTATGAAGGTTTGTGCCCCTATTCCCTGCAAGTAAAATAATGTGCTGATAGCTCTTTTTGTGACTGCCAGGATCTATTGCGCTCAGACTGCTCCTGCTCTTTCTGCCCCTCAGAAGCTGCCGCCCTCAGCAACTGCCTAGTTTTGCCTAGTGGTTGAATCAACCCTGCCACCACTGGTTCAGATACAAAATGGGCTGATAGGTCTCTGGCCTTGTAACCAAACAGAAAGCTGTAAGGGCACACTTCGGTTCCAGAGGGCCGAATGATAAACTGCAGAGAGATTATTCGGACCTTCGGAACTGAAGTGTGCCTGTAGCTTTCTCTTTGTTAACAAGGCCAGAGACTTATCAGCCCCACCTCGTACAACTCTTGGGCAGGGAAATAGCTACAGTACCTGCAATTCAACTCCCCTGAAACTTTTTTTTTAAGGCAAACAATTACATTTCATTCTCAAGGCAAATCTAGCTTAGGTAACATCTTCGATTTGCTGCAAATGTGTTGTTTAATAAAGCTGGAATATTACCATACACTGCCATAAACTACCGTCTGTTGTTATTTTAGGTCATTTGAATAATCCTGGTTGGGAGGAGGGGAGCTGATCTGCTTTAGCTGCTTGTGAACTAGATTCCTAGATCTTTCTCAATGTACACTGTCAAGTTCAACTATGATTTTACGCTCCTCCTTTCAGTTTACAGTGCCCTATGGCATCCAGGTTTGTCTATCCTTGAGAACTAGTCTCTCATCAGAGCCCAGGGACGTCCAGGTGCAACAGACAGGGAGATGCTGAAGTGACCATTAGAGCTTCTGTGTAAGTGATTCCTTAGTTGAAATGGCTATGGCTCCTTTGTAGACCACCTAGGGCACCAGGCATTTGCGTCATTACTGAGTTATAAATACACCTCATTTAGAGATGTCTTTAAAAATAATAAACCTGCAAAGGGTTCTTAAAAGCATGACATCGGGTTTAAAAAAGACATAAAAGATTTGAGCAGCTGTTCCAGGAGAGGGTTGGAAAGGTGATTGCTGTGAAGAGCAGACAGGTGAATGCGTGGTGGTGTAGAAGAAAGAGAGAGGGGCTGGGCTGGACTAAGATCCTCTCCCCCTGGTCCAGGGGGGGAAAGATGAGATGAAAGATGCCCTTTCGGATCCCCGGAGAAGAAAGAGTGAGTGCTGGCTTGGGTGACACTGTCATCAGACCATCCAGGAAAGACTTAAAATTGCTTCTGCAATGCACTGCAGTTTTCCGCTTGCTCACTGTTTCTTGATGAAAAATACTTCCACTTTTAATTTCTCTAGTGCACTAATTGGAAAGGAATTTGTATGCCACATGAACGTAGTTCATATTTAGATAGCAAGTCTTTACAATAATGATATCAGCTATTTTTATGTATCTTGAAAGCTTAAGTTTGATCAAGTGTTATCATTTGGCATATAGTGGTAATATTTTCCTGGTATGGATGGTGTGAATGAATTAGTAGATGTATTAATAAGCATGACTTTACTGTAAGTTTTCTGAGTTCACATTTTGTATCATATTTCATCGAGGGATGTTCTCTTTATTTCCACCATTGCAATTTGCAAATGTATTACCGAATAAAGGCTTTTAAATTTGCTAAACTCTTGAATAATTATATGCACCTTGGTGCCCCAATACTTGAAACAAACGTGTGCATATATAAAAGGACATCACATCTCTACCTTCACCATTAATTGAACATTTTAGGCTGTCTGAATTCCCTGCAATAAAGAATGGCTAAGTCTGAGGATCTAAATCTAATTCTTTTCCTATTGCATACAGGCAATAGGACTCATGCCACCTGAGATTGCAGCGTCACCCGAAATCAGGAACAACGGTGTGTTCAAGACGTTAGAAACCTAAAGCTGGAAATGATTAAACCCTAACTGGACACTAGACATTTGTTCACAATACTACTTCTGAGATAAAATCTCAAATTTTAGCCTTACTAAGGAATAATAAGAGAGGCTAAACCATAATGAAATTGTAACCTAACCCTATTGAAAGCCAACAAAAAGTTAATTAATTAGTTAATGGAGATTGCGATAATATTTATGTAGTCTCTGAGTACTTTATAAGAAAAAAAAAATAAAAAAGAACCCAGAATGCATTAATTTTCTTCTGATCTAGCTTTTTGAAACTTCTGAGCAGTGCTTTCCTGACAAAAACTGAGATAAACGTAGCACAAAGCTTAAAACAAAAAAATAATGTTAAGCATTGATCGAACTGATTTTCACTTAGCGAAACTACGTAGGCCCTTCCTGGGTTGCATTCTTACGTGCTGCTCCTGGTTGGTGGAATATTTAATCCTGTTTATAGGTCAGCAAAATGCTTTCAATTTCTGAAATCTTTCTTGGCATTTGGAAGCAAAACAACGAATGCTTTGCTTGGTACAGGTGAGCCCAGCAAGAGAACTAAACCTATTTATGTACCATGCAAACGTGTTTAGCTTAAGATCACACGGAACTGCTTAATAATATATAACGTTCATCCACCACAAATCTCTTGTTTATGCATATTTTATATTGTTTTGAGTTGAAAGGGACACTTAACCCAGTCACTGGTATAATTACAGGTAACATTGCTAATTTTCGACTGGTATATTATTCATAGTTGACACCATACGCCAACTGTTTGCAAGACAAAATCTAAATTAAAAAAAAATGTTGAATTTCAGCAGTTGATCACTTATAATTACAGTAAAATATGCAAATTGCAGTTACACAGTACTAGGGGGAAAAGTTTTCTTTATGTTCTGTTTTTATTTTTGAAAGGCATAAACAAGCTTTTTCCGCTTTTCTTCCCTTACTTGTATTCCCTTTTACATATGAAAGTTTCTCTGTTTGTTCTCATCTACCTACACACCTAACAGACTCATCTTTATCTGCTGTATCTAGTTCGTGTCTTACTCAGCCTCGAGAACACGTGAGCAGTGAAACATGCAGGCACGCGCCTTATGGGAGACTTGTCTCGGATTACGTTGTAGGTAACAGGCCACGAGCTCTGTCTGAGGAAGGGGGTCTCCCTTGTTGCTAAGCAAGGCCTTTGTAAAATAAGGCCCTGAAAAGACATTTGGAGTCACCTTTGCAGGGTAAGGCTTAGAAATGAATTAGTTCGTACAGTTGAACCTTTCCAGAAGATGTATCATATAAGCATCAGTGTTTCTCAAGCCTATCCTGGTGTACCCTTAGCCAGTGTGGTTTTCAAGATACTCACACGAATATACATGCGTTAGATTTGCATGCAGTGCCTCCATTGCATGCAGATCCGTTTCATGCATATTCATTGTGGATGTCCTAACAACCAGACTGGCTAGCAGGTACACCAGAACTGGCTTGAGAAACTTTGGGAAATATCACTCCTTATGGATAATCCATCATAAATGTATTTTTAATTGTTCTGCTTTTGTAGTTTTACTTATTCATCAATACACTTCAATAGAGTTCGGAACTAATCCACTATAAATAAAGCCAGTAAACGACCAGAATTAAGGGCAAATAATTTCGTTTCTTAGTGCAATTTTGTTCGAATTAAAAATATTATTCATCCTTCTTTTGAAGGTATCCTCTTAAAAGAACCTTCTTTTTCAAGAGGACCCCCAATTAGACGCAAATATACTTAACCACTTGCCAGGGTATTCAGATGGCCCCTCATCTCTCTCTTTCTCTCTCTCTCTCTCTCTCTCTCTCTCGCTCACTCACTCACACAGAGTCGAGACGTGCCGCCTACTACCTGCAATAGCCTTTACTAATACGTATGCCAACCCCACTCCTAAAATAATGTTATCGTCTATATCTATAAACCTCTGCTGATGCATGCAAGATGCCGAATCCAATATGGATACCTACTCCCCAATATATTCAATAACTATTGCTTCATTATACAAAATAATAACTCCCCAGTATATAAACGAACTCCCTACCTCCTCCCAATGTATTTAACAACTTTTAGACCATCAAATCACCGATATAACTGGCAAAGCACTTATTATTATTATGTAGGCGCTTTACGCCTTAAATAAAGACAAAGGATCTTAAAGTTAATTCAGTACTACAGCTTTTTAAAAAAATCAGTTCTAAGATCAGACTAAGAAAATTACCTCACAAGCTTGCTCCTAACTAACTGACTTCTTACTGCAATTTATGGCTATTAACCCGCGTGCAGTCTTTAATTCCTCGGTAATAATCATTACACATTGGCCTATAGCTTTCATTTATTATAAAAGTTAGTAATGTTTAGGTCCTTTTTTAAGTTCCAAATTGTATCGAATTTTATTAATGAAACAATTTGAATAAAGACAACTACAATGCTCTTTAGGACGAAGAAGATGCCTGACTTATAGTATCACTAAAAAAATGCTTATTGTTGTCAAAATACCTAATCATAATACATTTAGATAAGTTCGCTATGCTTATATTCTGATTCTTTTCCGTTTTTGTAAATAGTCGAGCGCGTCTTAAGAGCTAAACACGCAACTCCTGAAGCACCTCTTAGAAAAATATAATGCATGGTTTCTTGAATCAAAATTACAAAATATTTGTGACTTTATGGCCGGAAGAACTGCCTAAGAAACTTATTTGTCTAAGCCAGGGACAACATGAAGGAGTTTGCAACCCCCCTGCAAAAACGGAGCTGACAGAGCACCTAGGCTGTGCTCTGAGGCTCGATGATATGTGATAAATTCGTGGCTTAAGTTATGTTACGTCTGGCCTCTGCTACTGTACGTTCCTAATGTACCTGAAGCCAAATATTTCCTTGTGCTTACAGCCAGTGTATTTACCGTAAAGAGAGGGATATCTTTTTCAGGTGCACGGACTGATTGTATCATAGCGATTCACTGGCAATTGATAAAGCTTCCGATGTAAGAGTACCTAATGGTTGTTTAGATGTGTATGTCTGTGTTATGTTCGTGATAAGAGGAGGAGGTAGATAGCGTGGGTTGATTAACTTTTTTAAACCCCTGCAACAGTTTTTCCCCTTTAAAACCTGGTTGAAAAGTAAATAATTTTACCATGTGAGAAAAATGAAATGATTGATTTCAGATTTTTTAAATTTGGTGAACTGAAGCGGAACCCTGATGAAAACGCAACCTCTTTGCAACCTAACATAATAAAAACTATTTGTAATATTCACCGCTATATTTTCTTTTGTTTGAAATACATTCGTTCACCGGCGTTTGTTCTTTCACTCCCAATCCTTCCGTATATAATTATATGCCTGTGTGCGATCTCTATAATTTTCTAGAAAGGAAACTCAAAAATTGGAAACTGGTATCAAGGAAAAAAATGCACGTTCTCTTAGGCGTGGGCTTTAATAACTCGCTTCAGTTGTGGTAATTGTTATTGTATTGGTAATGCTATCCTACTCACTGAAACAATTAATAGTTTGGGAAGGGCAAGTGCTAAGTAATCCTTTTTCTTTCTGAACAATATTGACTCGCAGAATGCAGTAGGTTTCATCCTACAGATGGACTGAACCGCTGTGTTTGATATTACCTAATGTTATTTTAAACCTGTCTGAGTTAGTAGATTAATATTTACCCATTTTTTTCTTTTAATACATTGAAGAAATCTGGTCTTTTCCAGATAAGCATTAATATTTCAAGAACTAACTGCACCGATCACCTGTACATCGAATAGACGTTCAAGTAATACGTTTGGCCATGAAAGAAGATTTGTTATAGGCGGATCTGGTTGAGCCAAGGCTGCCGCGTAAGAATTGCTTTGGGAGGACAGAGCTTTCCTTTGGCTGTATAGATCAGAAGTAGTGTAAAGAGATTTCGTAGAAGGCAGGGATTTCGTTTCTTTTCTGATCCTCATCCTAAAAATAACATGTGTAACCGTATGCTATAGTGGAGAACTGTAATTCCACACGGTTGTATTTAACTATACACATATACGTATATGTACTCATAGGTCCACCTATATCAAAATTGTATTTTAAATCCCAAGTTTGCGCTGATTAGAAATGTGACTAATTTTTATTTTTGAAATATAAACTTATTTTGAGGGTAGGGGAGGTGCTGTACTCCTAAGGTGTTTGGGAAATATGTTTGGATTTCGCATGGGTATAAAATCTAAAAATATGTTCCCATCCATATCTATATCCCTCGGTAGTTTTTTTTTTTTTTATGTTTTGCATTTACAGCGCTGAAGTAGTAACTTGGGCTGCGTCCGCGAACCCCAACATGAATGGTTCAAATGACCAAGACCTCTCCAAGGTAAACGAATCTTTTATGGCAGAAAAATAAGTTAACACGGGGCACTTCTGAAGAACTAAATTATTTTTCAATAGTAAAAAATAGAGAGGATCTTTAATTTAGTTCTTCTAGGTTCCTGTAAAACCTGAAGCACAGGTTATGATAAAGACCCTTAGGGGCCACAATAGTTCTTTAAAGAAACAACCTTTTTCTCCAAGAATTAGGACCCTGTTTAGTAAAGATCCTCCCATTTTGTGTCTATGGGAAAAATGCTTAGTAAACAGAGCCCTTAGTTTTGTGGTTCGTTTTAAGTTCCCACTTTTATTGAATTATATTAATGTAATAAGTAAAACAACAAAATCAGAATAAAGCTTGAAATGGGTTGACCATTTTTTATTAGGTGGCGTTTTGAAAGGACTCCAAACCAGGTCAATGGAAGACCCAATTACTACAGATCCTGTAATCAATTTGCAGCGTTTGTTTTGGTTTAGTAAAATTGTAATTGCTATTCTGCGAAATTTTATTACACTGTTTTAACCTATTGATTCGTTTCCTATATAACCGAAAAGAGGCCTTATATCGGATAATAGATCTGCCGTTGTAGACGGGCCTTTCAGACATAAACCTACTTGAACAAAATCACATGAAGGGGGAATCTTCAGTGATCTAGTTTTTAAATTGCCACTTTACAAGTCATGCGTACAAACTGAAATCAAACACCTTCTAGTTTCCCGCAGAGCAAACAATTCAGGCTATCACTGTATTTTCCATTCTTTTTACACGAAAATGCACATGAATATATTAGGCACATGGTAACATAGATGCACAGTAGTCGATGAACCCCTCCCCCAGCCTCTTCAGTTATTGGGCCTATAACCTATGATCTTATCTAGATATCCTGAGGAACATCTAAACCGGTCTTACGGTTACATCTCACCTCCACTTTGTCCGCCTGTTCTGAAACCAGGTCTTGACCTGGGCATCTGTCATTTTGAGCGCCTTGGCCAGGGCCGCTCTCTCCGCAGACGCCAGGTACTTCTGCCGATGAAACCTCTTCTCCAGTTCACAGATTTGCAGCCTGGTGAAGGAAGTCCTGGGTTTCTTCTTCTTGGGAGGTGTCCGGTTCTGGTAAGGGTGACCTATACGACGTGTTACAGTGAAGGGTGAGAGGGCCACTGGATTGGGAGACAGACGGCAAAAGCAAGCGGCAAAATCAGCAGAGTTCACAAAGCAATAGGAGAAGAGAGAGAGACAGAGCGGGTCTCGCATCCACTGACATGCATTGTACTTAACACACACATACACGCTGTAAGAAGTTAATAGTTTGCACATTTTTACCCTAAACACGTTTGCTTTTAGCAAAATCAATTGCGAATTGAGGAGACAGGTAAAGGCGAATTTACCGGTGCAGAAAGCACAGCACATTTATCACGCGACAGAGATTGGAATATACTTTCATAGCATAAATTATAAGGACTATAATTATTATTAATGATCCTCTTCGTCATAATCCAGTTTTGACTGGATAAAGAGAGATCCAAAAGAGTATCAGGCCGGAACACACGTTAGTTAGGCAAAGGTCTCATTTTTATCTAATCCTTAATACGACAAATCTGATTAGTGCCCTGAGTCTACTTATAACGCTCATATTTTTTAATATAAAAGAACCGGAGTAGCTTCACTGATTGGAACGTATCCTAATTCATAGTCTAGACGTCCATTCTTCCGAAACAAACTCAGGTTGCTTCAAAATCTTTACTTGAATAAAGCAACGTTCTAACATCTAACGAAAAGATTCTGTTTCCAAGTAGGTCGTCTTTGTTCTGTAGAATCTCTCTCACGTGTGTGTAGATGTTTCTTTATCGCTATATGTCACGATAGGCTAACTCACAGCAGCCGTGACTGCAGAAAGCGGCAAGTATTTTATACACCTTGACTTTTATTTAAATAATTGTCTAACTGTCTCGTGGATATCAGGGTTCCAGAGTAAGTCCTATTTTGAGACTCCCGTTTGGTTCTGCCGAGCAACCTTCATCATTTTAAGCTGCTGGCTTCCCTTCCAGAGCGCAGGCCTCACGCAGGCCCAGGAAGTTTAAAGACTCTACTCCTAACCTGCCTCTCGGACCGGAACTTTCGCCCAGTACGAAATCCAACAGGCCTTATGAAATGTTTCCCACCTAGCATTGTTTGCAAGAAAAACAGCTTGGCTTTGTTGATTTCAATTCGTGCTAAAAATAAATCTGAACTGGCAAATTTCCAGCTGTAACTCGAAACTTTGCATTACCTAAGTGGATATAATTTTAGAAGAGTATATGCACGTAGATTAACTGTTCTCAACTTAAAATAATGAGTTTAAATTTCAAAATCAGCGTCTCTATTTTCTGGGCTTCCATGTCATCTAGTTCCCTTTTTAAAAAAAAAAAAATTGGACATTTCCTTCATACTATTTGGGATTTATACGCTTTGTAGATTGTTTCTTCATTGCATTTAAATTAGGCACCAATCAGCTACAGATCTTCTCCTATTAAAGGGTACGACATTTCAATTTTATGAAATCATAGAAAACAAAAGTTAAACTACTTGTGTTTCCTGTCACACAGTTTGCACATTTGGTTTTCTACCTGTACACATTCATTTGTTTTTGATGCTGCCGTTGTTTGTAATAGTGGATTTTAAAACACCAAACTGTCTTTAACGATGCCTACAATTTATTTATTTAGACAATCAAAGTGGTTACATGACATCACAATCGTGCTTGTATATTATAATGCATTCCTGCAATAAATAATGTCAATGTGCAAATTATATAAATTACACACATCACTGCACACCCATGGCGGACACGTTCATTCCTCTTAAAATGTAATATCCCATAATTGGGAGAGATAAACAATTCAATTCTCGAGGAGCACTTAAACCTTTGAAAATATTGATCGCGCTTTTTGTTCAAGAAGCCACATATGTATCGTCTGTTCATTATTCATATTATGGATTAGTTTCACTACCACCCGGGAACTGCAAAATAGATTTTTGGCTGCAAATCTGAGGATTGCTACTCCAGATATATACTGGTATATACAAAGACCAGATCATTTTTAAAGGAAGAGAAGATATTATTGGGAGATCGGTCGTTACAGAAGAAGATAATTTCCGGGTCTTGCTCTGCGGGAATGTTTATTTAAAGAAAGATATTATTCTAAATATGCAACTGGTATATTGTCTATACCAGTGCAGCGAGTGTTATATATTTTCAGAACTCATAATAGCTCTCTTGAGGGAAGTTACAGAAGCTTATCAACTCATTTTAAAACTTCAGTTTGGGAGCAACGAATGAATTATTTCCAAATAAAATATTGCCTTAGACGTATTCTTTAAGCAGTAACTGTGCACTGTTTGGCAACTAAGAAATGTAAAATTGATTATGGCTCGAAAATTTATGTCTGATATCTCTATACCCTCGGACTGTCTGTGATGCATTTTTTCTGTCTTTAGGAACTCGCCAAAATCCACTACAAAGCGAAATTTTAATAGATTAAAAAATAATAATCCCAGGAAGGTGAAAGCTACTGTAAGCACACAAAGCTTTTTCTGAGTCTCTGCCGCTGGAGTGCAGGTTTTAAAGCATTTTTAGGACGTTGATTTTAGGCAGAAAAAAGCAGAGAAAACGAGGAGTCAATTTAGTGAAGGCGGCTAAGGCAGCAGTGCGGAAATCGCAGCGACTCACCTGTGAACCTGTCCTTGGTGTACCTCCGGTTACTTTCCATCCAGGGGAAAGTCAGCCCTGTCAGATTGTTCATATTACTCATGCCCCCCATACTGGGCACCGTGGGCATGCCGGTGGATATAGGCTGGTGGACGCTAGTGGCTAAGGGTCTGTGTGCTGGTACCCTGATCACCCCTGCAGAATTCAGGTTATTCCCATTCATATTCATGCCCATGTTGACGTTGTAGGACCCCGTTAAAGATGCCATGCTGCACGCGCTGTTGCTATATCCCCCGGTACTGTTGCTGCTGTAGTTGCCCGTCATGGTGTTGTAAGCGCTGCTGACGATGCATCCCAAGCCATAGTCCGAGTCTTGTAGCCTGGAACCGGAGATCATACAACTCCCCTGGTCCGGGTTGTTCAAAATCTGATCAATTCCAAAGCTGATGGGTTCTGCGTGGCTCTGGTGGAGGTGATGAGCCCCTATATGATCCATGCTTGTCCAGACCCCCTTTCCAAGAAGCCGTGGTCCCCCTAGCTCAACGTATTTTCAGTTAAGCGATCAAAATGTTGCGCGGTTTTGCTTCGCCTGTTTCCAAAGGCTTAAGAAGGGGGGAAGTGGAAAAGGTAGAGCCGAATTGGAAGTGTTTTTTTTTTTCCCTTTTGCTTTTGGATCCTGCTCGTTGTTAAAACTGGGACATCAATCATGATGCCAAAGGCCCGGGTGAGATACAGCCTGTAGTTTTAGGCCCTGGCTCGTCATTGGCTAGAGGCTGAAAGAAGCTGGGTGAATGACAGCCAGAAAAAAAGGAGTTTCTTTCACCAGCCAAACCCAAAAGCAGGAATCTGCCAGGACTTAGCCTTATAAAGTCAAGACAAGAGCAATAAAAGGCGACAGAGTTTAAAGATCGTTTATTTATATTAATGACGAGTTCAAATTCTCCCTAAACAGAAAGTGTAATATTTTCCCTGCACACTATATATATCAGCGCAGTTTCCTCTAGCATCTGAAAAACTTCCTATTCCACTTTACTTGCTAGAAAGCCTACACAGACATATAGGAATACTTAATTTAAAATGATACAAATGATTTGTTTCCAAACTCAAGGAAAAAAAAAAGGGCTACGAGTACAAGCCTGGTTAGTTGATGATATTCTCCCATAGGTGGTCTACAGGATAAAGTACTTGATTTTTATTTTCCTACAAAAATAATATAAGGTAGCATTAATTGACAGAGATATTTGTGCGTATGCCTATCTTTAAGCAGACAGATACGATTAAAATAAGCATGCATTAGCTTAAAAGTTCAAAGTATTCAACGTACTGAAACAAAACAATCCAGCCACACAACAATGTTCTGAAATTTGCTGTGCGCTGTAATGTTACATGCAAAATAATCTCTCAAAATAAAAAAGAACAGCGAACTTACTAAATATATTTTCTTTTAATGTTCTGTTTCATTTTTTTTCTTTTTTTTAATTTGTATTTTTTTTATTTTAGGTAGCCACGGCAGTAAATGTATACAATCCGTATTAGGATCTTCACCTTGATGGCCTTTCTAGTTCACAAAATCCTTCTGCTTTGTCAGTAGAAATAATTTTAGATGTAAGAATTTGGGCTTTAGAAATGAACATTGTCGTATTTGAAAGGTTAAGGCGTAGCCGCCAAGCTATCCGTGCATGTGTAGGGTGCTAACTCGTGGACCCTGGCATCATGTTTATTTTTCCAGCTCGTAGAATCAACCGGTTTGTTTACAAGCTAACTCCTTGGAGGTGTAATGCCTAGCCTGATGACATGGGACTGCTGAAACTTAGACCCGTTCTGATTAGAAATAGATAAAATTACAGTCTGGCTAGAGCCATCACCCAAGCCCGGAGGCTTCAATCAGTGTTTGCCTCGTTCCCCTGGAGTCCCCACAGCTACCTGCAGTCATCTCATCCAAGTCAGCACAGATATCATAGAGACCTGCCATGCACAATTCAGCAAGGTAGCTTCTAATTGTTGTTTGCTGTTTTTTTACAATTTTATGAGTGAGAAAAACCACCAGAAGATCAAACGAGAAATAAAGTAACTTGTAGCTTCTAAACTGGGCGTTTGATAATCGTGCGTGCGCGGTAGTTTGAAACCTTGATATTAGTTAAATCCGACCAGTGCTTAGGAGGTGTCAGTGCCATCGACGGGTTAGGTACAGTAATGCATCCGAAATGATTTATGTCAAAAGTGCAAGGTCAATAGTTTACGATGAAATCTCCACAGCCTTCGGGGAGCTGTATGATGTTATTGACTCAAAAGGCATGGCGATCAAATATATGAGATCAAACAGGTTTTGGGTTGAGCAGTTACAAAACGTTGTGCTAAAATAGTCAAAGAAACAGTTTTACTTATGAGTAGTTTTAACGTTTAAAGTGTGACTCGAAATACGTCTATCACCGACCCCGAGCCAGGGGTTATGCAGCGTTTCCTTCAATGCCCTCAGATCCTATTTCGCAGTAGCTTTGCCAGTAGACAAAGAACGCCTTTGGAAAATAAAACCTTTAAAGCAAACACCAAATCCACGTCATATATGTATTTTTACTTTATATAAATCCACACTCGATTTGAAAGAGATGAAGACGTTTCCTAACTATGCGATTTTCTGCTGAGATACTTTCAAACCAGCGTGTGCACCTGCCTCTATCCCTTTACTGGTATTTAAACCCTCTAGGTTGCTTAAATTATCCTATAACTCGGTTACCGGGAAGAGAACCACATATAATTGTTTCCATTGGCTATCATCTCATAGTCTACTGACTTGCAGTACCACCTATAAAACTGCCTTCTCATCCCATCACGGTTATTCCCCAGGGACGTATTTGAATATTTAGGAGTCATAGGATTATAGCTAATTAATAGGGATAATGTGCGTCTACACCCAGAATCTTTTCCTAAGTCTGGAGGTTTCACAACCCCCAAAGCTCACCACCTCATTGAAACATGGAAAGGACAGAAATTAATGGTGGGCAAAGGAGCAGAACTAAAGTCGATGGCCTTTAAAACGTAAAAAAATTGTCACCAGACTGGTTAATTAAGTATCCTTTATGAGTTATATGAATCACAACGCTAGGCAACACCCCTACTTCAAATTCCAAATAACGTTAACTGTATTGTTTTGTTAATTTGTAAACCGCTTTGGTTCATTGATACGGCGGTATATAAAACGCACAAATAAAAGAAAATAAATAAACAGATAAAAAAAGAAACAGCGAATGGAGGAGTAGCTCGGTGGTTAGAGCTCTGGCTTGGCAACCAAGAGCCCTCGATTCGGTTCCCACTGGCAAGTCACTTAACCCTACGTTACCTCGGAAAAAAGACCAGACAATCTTCACCGGCCACAGTGCCCAGAAAGTGCAGGAGCTGCAAGATTTTCAGTATTGACTCAAAGACACACATTGCACTTTCTATGTTTATTTCTCCTCACCACGCCATCACTTGATTTATAACGATATGAACTATAGGGCCACAAAGCACAGCAGACCTCTCGTTCCATACCAAGCACTTTCTCTGACTTCAGGCCTTATGCAGTAGCGATTTCTAGACAAATAGGCGAAAAAAAACCCCTAGTAAATGATATCATTTAGGCCTCTCCCATAATATGAAATGGGAACGAACCCGTAGTATATCTTGCCTTTTGCGCTTAGGAGAAATAACTTCGGTTTACTAAGCAACGCGGGTTTATAAAACACTGAGCATTAGCAAAGTTCTCGCGAAGCTGCGACCAAAAGCGCGATATCGCAGCATCGCTCCCTACCGACAGCAGCGCGGGCGGAGGATTCCCGCGCAGCTTTGCGGGGACATTGGGCATTAGACGAAGGAAGCCTTAAACACAGTCAGATATACAAAAGGCTCCATGCCTCTATCGGGAAGGGTTTACGATCTGGGTAATGTATCACACAGGTCTGCGGGTCACTAAAACCCCCCTTTGCAATAGAGGTTTCTGCCTTAAGTATAGATTGAGACACAATTGAAGAGGACTCCCGGGACAAACTAGTGTGGATATTCAATAATGATTCTTCTCCATTTCGTACCCAATCTACAAATCGTTATTATTATAGCGCACCCTTTAACATTTTGCTATTAATCCATGAAAATGCCGGCTGTGAACCAGGCCCAGATGAATAGTACCTTAAAAATATAAAAGGACTTCGATAAAATTGTCCTTCTTTACCTTTGCACGCTTATGAGGAAAATCCCTTAGAGAATGAGTAGCAAGGGAAGTTTACAAAAGCCACAGGCTAATTTTTAAGTTCCTTGCACTGACTGTAGTATGTGGCCTGAAATCTCTGGGGACAGGAGTGTAAACCGATCCTTAGCCCCTCTGGGCGCCTCCTTTACATTAGGGTACTGTCCCGTTCTTTGCGCAGGTGAGAAGCTCGCATTTACTGCACAGGTAAGCCACTGTTGCGGTACTGGAAGCGAAGCGAAATGTATGTCATTTTCAAAGGCAAACAAAAAAAAGGAGTTTTTCTGGAAACCAATCCGTTGCCCTAAGGCTTTCCTGAGCCACTTGTATTTAAAAAAAATCTGGAAAATTAATTAACAAGACAATTTAGTTTCAAGGGCTGCAGTTACAAAGCACACTTCGCTATGAACGAAGACGTCTTTGAAACGAAGGTGATATACAAAAAAGAGGCTGGCGCTAACATCCTTTAATTTCACCTTGTAATACCCTGTCTAGATTTCCGGTACATAGGCGACAGAGGGTTTGGAGGGACATATATTGGTAAAATCATCTACTGAATTTCTTCTGTACGTACATATTTCTCTTTTGTTTAAAAGCCCGGAAGGCGCAGTGTATCATTAGGTGCACAAAATAAATCTTACTTAAAACAGGTTCGTATGACCTAGATGATCTGTAACTAAGAACTGATCGTACTGAAAACTCTTTTAAGATTACGGTAAAGTCGATTTGTTTTCACCCAAACTTCAGCCTCACACGGTATAATTTCTGCGCTTATTTATGTATTTCCCTGAACTCCCCCGTCCAATCTTTATTGTACCCATTGATGTCGTCATGGTCAAATCTTTCTGCCCCATAAAATCAACAAAATGAAATAAATGCAGTTTTACAAGATGCCTGAGAGATTTGGTGTATACGCTAAGATTTTACTGCCATTTATTAAGAACTGAAAAACTTGGACGACCTCTCCCCCTCCCCCTCCCTTCAGGGAGCTTAACTTGTATCTCTCTAGCTGTAAAATCAACGAGATTCACATCCTCCTGTATAAATTAGGTTGATCGGTATGTTAGGTTTAAAAAGCACCACAGTTTTAATGCCTTCGTGGGCGATCCCTGCCGTGAGTTAACAATAATCAAGAGAAATATATCCAGGTTTCGTGCTCGTGACAAAATTAGGACTCCATTATGAAGAATTGATTCTGGGCCGCTTTGGGGCTTACTAATTTAACATCAAGCATTAAAGTATTAATATTTGATATGAGATCCCAGGTTGTTGGGTTTTTTTTTTTTTGCTGGGCAATTGACCGACATTAAAATTTAATGAAATGATCTGTTTCCCAGATTTAGAAGCATTGCCAGACCACTATAACCGGGGGCCATTAGTAAAAGTTGAAGCACTTTCTCTAACAGGTAAATAATTAAACAGAAACGCTCCCCCCCCCCCCCCATCCCTCCAAAGCGCGGAGCTTATTTCGAAATGGGCATGGGGGAGCCGTCGTTATGGGAAAAGCTGGTTGGAGACCTGCGCGATTTCATATTTAAGGGGTGTCGTACGTTTTTAGCCATTGGAAGGGGAACATCAAGAAAAGTGTCTTGATTCGTTTCACGCGCTCAAAGTGCAGTTTATTTCTTTCGTTTAGCATCGCTATTTATCTTATTTCACAATTGAATTTGTAACCGTTCGTCTATCTATAAATTATATGACTTACTTAAAACGTTTTCACTGCCATGCAATCCTGCTAGAGTTGGAGAAGTATAGTTTGACGAAGATATTTAAAAAAAAATCAATTCACAGCACTTTGTAAACGGAGAAGGCTGAAAGCTCAATTGCCTCATATAGCAGGATAAAACCAACAATAAATCAAGAACCGGAGCCCTAAAAATACACACAGTAGGCTCCAATACCTGGACTCCCTCAGCTATAATACAAGGCGACCTTAGCAGATGGTGTTCTGACTTATGGATAATACTGAGAGCGACCCGTGGTTATGGAGGGGAATCGTTCACCCATCTGTTCAGAATTGCACTCCCCCTTTCTCAGGAATTGAACAAAAATCCAAAAATCAAACTTAATTATTGAGCGCCTTTCTCCAAAGCCTGTTCGAGTGTCTGAACAGATCAGCAGGGCTGCCAATTGTTCGGTTTAAGTGCTAAATAAATATTTCCATTCAGGGTTTGTTCCATGTCAATACCAGTTTATAGTAAAGCCTTATAGAAGGCTCCCCGCCTAATTGCAACGTTATGTAGGGAAGTCACAAAATGATACAACGTTATGTAGGGAAGTCACAAAATGATACAAACGTTAATGATACAAACGTTAAGACCTTCAAATACTATCAAATGGCAAAGGGAAAATTAGAATCATCTATACACGTTTAGAGGTTCACTTTTGTAAGTGAAAACTCTTTGTGTGTGTGTGTGTGTGTGTGTGTGTGTGTGTGTGTGTGTGTATAGGTAATGCAGGGCCTGATTTTCAAAAGGGACATGTTCAAACTCCAGTCAGCTCTGGTGCTTAATTAGCCGCAAGATATTTAGCAGCAGGTATCCTGCCGCTGAATATGCAGGTTGAACATCACTATCCCGAAATGCAGGGCTGCTGCTGATTTTGGTGGGGGGGGGGGGGGGGCGGCCCGACTATTGCAGCAGGCCATGCCATTAGGCATGCATGGACTGCCACTTCTGACCTCTCTGACTCAATTTCCGGGGGGGGGGGGGGTGGAGGCAGAAGTGGCAGGCTATGCGTGCCAAAGCACATGGCCTGCTACAGTCCACTGCTGCAGAGACAAGCCTTCTGCTGGAATGAGGGGGAGAGGGGGGGGGGGGCAACGGCACAGCGCGCTCAGCATGGGAGGAGGGGCGGTAGGCCATGCGTGCCATGCTGCCCATAGAGGTCTGCCGCCCTAGGCAGTCACCTAGTGAATGGGCCGGCCCTGCTGATATGTGCCAACTGTATCTAGATAGCAGTGACATTCAGTTAGCCCTTACCTAGATTGCTACTTGGGAGAGCTTTTCATGCGGCCTGAGTTGTCAAAGTCAACACTTATTTGGATAGCACCAACGCAGCCCTTGCTCTACCCAGTGACCCCTGCACTAACCAGATAGTGCTGGGTGGTCTGTGAAAATATTCAGCATACCCATATTTTAGTAAGCATATCCCTTAGACTGCAAATATGAATGTAGGTTAAAATGCTTGCACCTTGTAATGGACTTTTCATATATAGCTTCCAAGTCTCTTCCATACCCAAGAATCATAATAGAGTGAACATAGCACATGAGGACGGCATCTGAATTTTTATGTGAACCAAATAATAAAAAGTAAGTAGAAAGACTTTGGCAGGGCCAGCGCTACCATTATGCGAACTAAGCAGTCATCTAGAGTGCCCATCTGGGATGCCCATTGCCATCGCTGGCATTGCTCTCCAGGGCAAAGGGACCATGACACAGCGCTTGCCAAAGGCTCCATTGCTGCGTCAGAGCTCCTGCTGGCTATACTCGGGCGCGTTCACCCCCCTCTGATGCAGACTCCTGGTTTGACATAAACTGGAGGGGGGCAGAATGGAGGGGCCCATCTAGGGTTCCTCCAATCTTTGCACTGGTCCTGGACTTTGGAAGAACAAAAATATCAGCGGTGATGCCAACGGTGACTGGAGCTCTTGGAGCAATAAAGACTGGACTCGCACGACATAAATCCATAGTTTCGTGGAAAACGACCCTGCTTGGAACAGCATACATGCTGCACCAATATCTGCATGATTCCCAGGTCCTCGGTTAGGAGCGACTACATAGAGTTAAAACCGTTCAACACTGACTGTGATGTGCCACAGGTGAATAATAATAACCATCATAATAATGCAACTGCAGTAGACATACAAATAAAGTATTTCTGAACATACAGTGGAGAGAGCAGATATCAGTTCAAAAAGCCACAACACAAATCTGAAGAAGCCACTAGTACCTTTACGTCTGGAAACAGAGGCACCCTCAATTAAAAGTATCACATTTTTTCTTGAGCAGCTAATGTGTGAGTGTAAGAAGGACTTGATCTCCTCCTCTTAGCCTGCCTGAATCTCTCTTCCTGAATCCCCTGTCTGCGAGGATCAGGTTTCCAGCCCTACCTGCCTAGCTCTTGACTTCTAAACTCTTCTGGGAACCTTCTGGCGCCAGCTCCATCAACCAAACGCCTTGTGGTTAGGAAGAGAAGAAACACTCAGATGCAGCCGAAGAGCCGCTGAAGGTTTCAAGAAGCCACCCTTAACAGCTTTAATTGCACTCCCAAATCGGCTGGGGGATTTGCTGGAGCGCTGGGCTGAGACCAGAGATAGACAGGCAGGTACAGCGAATTACACAGGGAGAGAGAAGCATACACTGGACAAGGGAACTTATCTCCCAGTCCCTGCAGTTTCACCACGCGCAATTGGGTAACTATAGTTCCTCTGCAAAAAAACACACCAACAAACTAGCTCTTTCGAAATTCCCACACCGATCAGGCGCCATCGTTAGCAAGCAGAATTTGCGTCCTGACTACCGTAGTGGCTGCTTGCGTGCTTCTGATGTATTGGAAACGCAAACTGGACGGACGCTGCGATGAAGCGATATGTACAAATGTTAAGTGTTGTGATAATAAACGTACCGTGGACTGAAATGCCACTGAACAGAATCGTCTGATGTATATTACTTTAATGATGCCACAGCGAGCAAAATAACGACTGATTTCAATAAGTGCTTTTGAGAGCTTAATCACGATCTTCAGTCAGGAAAAAAATATCGTGACCTAAGCGGTGAAGGGGGTTTCAGGACGAATGCGAATATGCTTTTTGTCTGTTACATTTCCAACATTTCTATAGTTTTGTTTTTGTTTGTTTATTTTTTTTAATGAAAAATAAGTATTATCCTTGACAATACGTTTTTGCCATCCCAAATGCCCCAAATTAGGATCAGAATAGCAATGTGACTGAAACGGCCGTGGGAGACAATAGTATTGACGCTTCCGTCCGCTCCTTCTTAAATCTGCCTTTCTATTGAAATCACTCAAGCAATTTATCTACAGAGGAATTGTTGCTTTTACATGTTCCATATGCTCCTAATGTTCACTTCTCTGAAATGCATAAAAATAAAAGCAGTTCCGGAACAACCACAGCACCCGTTCACAGTAGCAAGTCAACTTCTCTCCTAGAAACATGGAAACCAGATTGAACGCAGATTAGGGCCATTCGGCCCATAGGAGCTAAACAAATACTGTCACCTATGCGCACAAAAATGGGAAAGCTTTAATGTGATCACATCAGGGCGGATATATTATTATCGTTCAAAAGTAGTTAGAATCAACATGTAATGAATGGCCAGGGAGGTAAACTGGAACAATTGTTGTTCAGTTTGGCCTTTTGGTATCTTACATTGGAAATATTTTCCCCCTGTCATTCAAACCAATCAACCACTGTCAGATTACCCGTCAGAAGACGAAAGTTGAATGTTCTGGTGCCCATTTAGGACGCTTAGCCTCCGTGCTACCCCTGAATTTTCTGATTTGGGAGTATGACCGAGGACCTCAGTAAGGTTGTCCGTGCGGCAGCGAATGTTACGGAAAGTCTGCTAACTTTTAAGGAGCTGCTGTGTATCTAGATAGACAAATAAAGACATCCATGGAAGTCATGCGAATTTCCTCTCTAGCTAAATTGTACATTATGTTTCTAATGAAATTTATGGACAATACCACAAGACATATGAATACATCTTACTTCTTAAAAAGTCTGAGAAAATGCTGAACCGAGTACCTATTTAAATTGAAGCTATATGTTCGAAAACATAACTAGAGGCAAGCATGGATTCTGGCTATTGCATTTTATGTTTATTTTTTATTCTAAGCCACCTAGACTGGGTTTGAGTCGGGGATTTCAAAACAGAATAAAATAAACAAAGACAGAAGGAAAGAGAAGTAAGACAACATGCTAACTGGCATTTAATATTTATATTTAGGAGGTTTTTTTCAATAAAATTCCACTTTTATAATTTTTTTAGCCGTTTACTACCAAAAACAACTTGCATTAAGTGTTTGGCTGAACATATGAAATGTCTTTTACTCATGAAACCCACTAAGTTGATTAAAGATAGTTTTAATCACTGGCTGACTGTTGTCATTTGACTCTGTGTTGCTTCATCAATAAATCGATCATTTAACAGTGAACTGCAGAGGCGAGGTGATTTTTAAACATCGGAAGCTCTGTAGTTTAAGTAGATGAACAATGAATTCCAGAGGGTTGGTATTTTTTTGTCAAATGTTTTATACCCTCTTCGGAATGTTTTTATCCCTTTTGCCCTGTTTTTTTCATAGCAGAATATTAAAGCTGAAAAATGTTTACAGTCGATAATAAGTCTAGAAACAGAGTATACAGTATTCGATAGTTAAAACAATTTGTTTACTGTATGGTAAGAAGAGATGTTAAAGTGCTTCCGTTTTCCAAAAGTCTAAATATTTGGGGGATTTTTGTCATTCAATTTTTGCTGCAAACATTTTCAAAGTTTATACAAATTGGGTCCATATGTAGTTATTGTTTTACTTTTTGGAATTATATTTGTTTTTCATGTAATAACACAAACAAAAATGTGTAGGGGAAATCGTTCATTCCTTTTTGTTTCATAAGCCCATCTCGAGGCATGTACAACATTACATATGATAGTGTCTGCACCCAATTCATTGACAAAATCTTTTTTTTGTTTATTTGTTTGTTTGTTTTCTAATTATGCTCCCGGACCTGGAGAAAACGCATATATATTTCCTTTGGCAGATGTCTGTACACCTTTGATAATGTTTTCAGCATTCAAAGCTATCTTCGGTTCTGTGGAAAGATTTTCGAATCGAAACAGTTTAGGAATGTAAACCGTAAGGATACAATATGAACAGAGCTGAATTTTTAAATTTTTTTTTTTTTTTTTGCTGCATAACCCAGTTGAATACAATCTTTCATCAGTGTGATTTTCATACTACGCCTTCCTTCCAATGACATCCTTGTGTTTAAGCCTTAGATTTTCAGTGACCTGCAATCTCATAATCGAAATTCACTGAAACAAAATATGGCTCTTTATAAAACCGTTTGACTTTTGACAGAACAATGCTGTGATAAAGTAAAAGATATTTTAAGGCCAACAAAGCGTTCATTATAGTTTAGGAAAACTCTTGAGGATTATATATTTCACCAATCTTATATTCCAGTACTTGTTCTTGCAGGTTAAATGCTTATACTGACATGAGTAGCTTTGAATTTGCTTGAATGCTCTTGTGGCTGTTGTATAAGGGGGTGGTGCGACATTTTCTGCCGGAAACACTTTAAAGAGACTGCATAGCTGAACAGTTGAACTCTCCCGGCAACGCGGAAACTTGCTGCAGAGCAGGAACATAAGGCCCATCTAGTCGGTTCAGGGATGGGAGGAGTAGCCTAGTGGTTAGAACACTGGCTTGGTAACCAAACAACCAGGGTTCAATTCCCACTGGCACTCCTTGTGGCCTTGGACAAGTCACTTAACCCTCCATTGCCTCGGTAGAAAGGCCTGGCAATCTACTTCCAGTGATACTGCCAAGGAAACCCAGGAGATTCATTTTCTTTCTTAGATATCTGTGCTCTTCCCAGACCAGTCCCTGCATCCACCTCCATTCCTGTGAAGAGGTAACTGCTGAGGATTTCCCTCCTTGGATCTCTTAATCTGTCTTGTTGTTCTAGACTCCAGTATTTCCCTCAGAAGAAAGGCTGAGCTGTTTATTTGAAGGTTTTTATCTTATTCCTCACCTGTTCTCTACTTTAGTGTGCATGAACTTACATGCTTAGGTCTCATCTGATAGGGCGTTTGGTGTCAGTCCTGCACCGTTTCAGTGGTATTTCCTGTCTTTATTTCTTTAGAGCAGGGATTCTCAACCCAGACCTTGGAACACACCTAGCCAGTCAGGCTTTCAGGATAGCCACAATGAATATACATGACAGAGATTTGCATACGATGGAGACAGTACATGTGAATCTTTCTCATGCATATTCATTGTGGCTATCCTGAAAACCTGACTGGCTAGGTGCACTTTGAGGACTGGATTGAGACCCCTGCTTTAGATATATACCCCCCAGAACTAGCTATACCATTCTAGTTAAAGTCTCATCAGTGACCTTTACTCAGCCATTAACACCTGTTTTGTTCTATAGATTAAAAACCTTAATAGGTTAAATTTTATCTTAAAGTGATTAGACGCAACAGCCCTTGGTCTCTCTCTTGGTGGGTGTACAGCACTACCTTACCCTCACTGTGCACCACTCCCTTGGTTTTCTGCATATCAACTTGTGTAGGAAAATGGTATAAAATGGTGCCTACAGCAACGTTCTAAGAAGATTCCTATTTTATGCTATTTTTATAAGGGCATTTCAATGATTGGAGTTGTCAAGTGGAGTTGTCAAGTGATGTCAGAAAAGGAGGTGTGTCTTATGGAAATTTAAATGCTTCACACGCCACCCATAAAACCAGAGCATTTGTGTTGGTTTGCTCTGGTTTAGTGGTTTTTGAAAGAAATTGGATAATGTGAACCCCCCCCCCCCCCGAAGAGGGCCTTTCGTGGTTGAAACATTGATGCAGGGTGCCATTAATATTAGCAAAGCAGAGCTGCCAAGTTACTCAGTTCCAGGAGTAAAAATTTTTTTGCCATTTCTGGTTTTAAATTTGCATTGCAGTGAAGTATGGTATTCGTGGTCCTTGATTTTATCCATTGGAATTAGTGCTGTAGGTCCCATAATGCATCTGAATGAGATTGTGGGAAACCCAGGAATGGCTTAAGATCTCACTCCTGAAACTGGGTAACTTGGCAACTCTGGCAAAGTGAGTGATAAGAGTTATGAAGAGTAAGGATGTGCTTTCATTAGAAACCAAAGGCAGGGTCACTGCAAAACAGGAAATGATGACACTGTCATTTCCTGTTTCCTGTCAATAGTCTGCCGTCTTTAGCAAGAGGGCACGCTATTGAGGAATAGTATGCACTCATTCACGAGAGTGAGCACTATTGAGCAATAGGGAGCACTGTTCATGCATGCTCAAATGGTGTGCACTAATCATGCATGTGCAAACAGTGCACTCTATTGCGCAATAGGGTGCACTATTTAAAAGATGTTAATGATATTTTGGTTTTGTGCATTGGTTTCTGTCCTGATTTTGGTTTTAATGAGTAAGCATGTTCATAAAATCAGCAACAATACAAACCCAAGGTGAGAATGCCCAAAATTGCAACGTCAAAAAGTGTATACTTGCATTGTGACACAGTGGTACATGTCCCTCATTCACAGAAACAGCCATGTGAAAGTGGGGGAGGGGAGGAGTGGACTACCCTCCACCCACATCAACCCCCTACGAACAGCCTTAAGCACCACAGCAAGAATTATCCAGAAAGCAAAAAAACATGATCACATCACTCCAATCCTAAGAGAACTTTACATCCTTCCTCTCGAAGCAAGGATTAAATACAAATCTATCCTATTCATCCACAAAGCCCTCCATCAAACACAGACTTCCCAACTCTGGACTCTACTACCCCAGCCTACCCCCAACAGACCAATCCGTTAGAGCACCAGCAACACACTCACCATCCCCCACGAACGAACTAAGTTTAATCAATCATTCAAACTGTATGCGCCTTCCCTCTGGAACTCCCGAACCGAACCCGATCCGAAAGAACAGAGACATCACCACATTCCGGAAACAACTAAAAACCATCCTATTTCAAGAATACCTTGAACCAGAAAAATACTTTTCTCACTGACTACACTTCCAGCCCCCCTGACCTACCCTCTCTACCACCAACTAAGAGACTAATGTCCTATGTCTAATTGGTTACTTTCTGTTCGAATGATCAATGTTGGCCCTCTTGGTGATGGCCCCCCTTTTTTTCTGTCGACTTGATTACGCCCCCCCCCCCCTTTTTGTTAAACCGCTTTGACCCGGTGAAAAGCAGGATATAAATGCAGCTAAATAAATAAATAAATAAATATATTTATTTATTTATTTAATTTATTTATTTTATTTGTTGCAATTTCTATACCATGATATCCAAAGATCAATTGTGGTTTACAAATAACAATATTTTGAGTAGTGTATAAACAGATGCTTACTCATATACACGGAACAGAGGAAAACTGTAATGAAACTAAATTCCATTAAGCTAAATGCATAAAGATAATAGCAGACACATGTATGTCATGGAATGTGTCAGGGTATGTTTTTTTGTGTGTGTGTGTGTGTGTTTATCATGGGGTGTTGGGGGTACATGTGAGTATGTATGATGTGTTAGGGATGCACGTGTGTGTGTTTCATGAGGGATGTCAGAGGCTGCGTGTATGTGTGTGTCATGGAGGGTATTGGGGCTGTGTGTGTGTGTGTATGTCATGGGGGTGCATATGTGTATGTATGTGTGTGTGTTTATGTATCTGTGTGTCCTAGATGATGACAGAGGGGTGTGTGAGTGTGTCTGTATCAGGGGAGAAGTTGGGGATATGTGTGTATGTGTGTCACGGGGGGGGGGGGGGTACTTGGGGTATGTACATGTGTGTGTGTGTTATGGGCAGGGCCGGCCCAAGGGCTTTTGCCACCCTAGGCAGAAACCCTGGCCTCTCTGCACCCCTCCCCCAGCAGCTTCTGCCCCCTCAGCTGTAGCCGTTTCTGTCTCAGGAGGGGGAGGCAGGCAGCAGCAGTGGCAGTATTTCCAAAAGTGGCGATTTTTTGCAGCTGTTTTTGGAAATACTGTCGCTGCCTGCCTCCCCCGTGAAACAGAATCAGCAGCAGTTGGGGGGGGGGGGCAGTGTGGATGCTCATGTGTGCCACTGCTGCTTTCACCCATGTGTGTCACTGCCACCGCCCACCTGGGCCAGTTGCCCTAGGCGGTCACCTGGCCTGACTTGCTTGGTGCACTGGCTGGCCCTGGTTATGGGGGTATTGGGGAGGGGGGGGTGCATGCATGTGTGTGTGTGTGTGTGTGATGGGGGTTTCCTATGCCTACTCTTCAGTACTCTCCTTCCTGAACTCTCTCTCCTTCCCTTCACCCAGCCCTGCACTCTCCCTCTATTCTCCCAATCAATTTTTCACTCTCTTTCCCTTCCCTGTCTTTAAATCCTCACCTGCACTCCCTCTCTAGCATCTCATTCCCTTCTCTAACCCTGCCTCTCTCTAATGCTCTGTCCCTCTTCTCTCTCCGTCCTTTCTAGCCTCACCCATTTCCTTATGCGTTCTCTGCCTTCCTCCTCTAACTCTGCTCCTTCTGTTCATGTTCCAGCCCTTCCCTTATTTCTGGCAGCCAAGCAGTGGCGCCCTTCTCGTTAGCAGGACCTGGGGACTTCTGCCACTGCTTCTAGGCCACATTCCTGTTCTTCTTGCCAGGGAACCTGGGGACTCTCACTGGCTCTTCAACCAACAGCTTTATGATGGGGGGAGTAATGGCATATGCAGGGCCGACCCGTCCACTAGGCGAGCTAGGCAGCCACCCAGGGTGGCCGGCCCTGGTGGGTTACAGTGGCAGTGGCACACATGGGAGGCCTTGCCACCCCTCCAGCTGCCACCGATTTCATTGGGGGGGGGGGAGGTGGGCAGCAGCAGTATTTCCAAAAGTGACAGCAAAAAGCCACCGCTTTTGGAAAAACTGCCCCTGCCCCCCCCCCAAGATGGAATCGGCAGCAGCTGGGGGGGGGGGTGGAGGTGGCAGCAGAGGCAGATGGGGGGGGGGGGTGGCAGCGGGGGGGAGCAGCATCAGTAGAGGGAGTGGTGAGGCTTGGATTTCTCCCTAGGGCGGCAGAAACCCTTTGGGCAGCCCTGGGCATATGCATCTGTTTGTTTACACTTGTGCAAGCAAACAGATGCATACAGACAGAACTCTGCATAACCGGTTGGAGCCTCCACAATAGGTGCTATCGATCAAGTGAAATACATGTAAAAAATCCTAATAGGCAACCACCAGAATACAAAGGGGTATTTTTTTTAAATTTAATATTTATCAATTTTATTACAACATTCCAGAAAGAACATTCTGAATCAGAATTAAATGTACAATAAAGAACAACAAAAGTAAGAACCGCCAAGACAGCCCTATAGAAATGTAAGCAAACACCTGGTATAGACCCCCAATATAGATCCAAGAAAAAAATTAAATTTAAGGTTGATCACCTGACACAATTATAACATTATAGGAGCGTATATATTATTATATGGCAGCCGGTATGGAAGGCAACTCAGATCCAACCCCCTCCCTACTTGATAGAAAAAACAAAAGTTGCTTGGGTTCAAAAAACAGATATTGCTTAGATTGAAAACAAATAACACATTTACAAGGATATCTAAGTTTAAATTGCGCACTCAAAGCTAGCGTCCTCTGGCGCAACGCCAGGAACACTTTTCGCCTTTTCTGTGTTTCCCTTGCTAAATCGGGAAATATTGATATTCTTGAACCCAGAAACATAGCATCTGACATATGACGGAAATGTAATTGCAACACAGTATTCCGATCAGACTCGAACGCAAATTTTACCAATAAAGTAGCCCTGCTAGTAACCACCTCAAGTGAGCAAGAAATCAGAAAGATCCATATGAGGGGGGCCACTATCAGCAGGATTCCCCAGCTGATTAGTAGCCTCCCCAACCGATATTGATACATACTGAGCTCTCACTATCGGGGGCAACAATCCTGCAGGCATTTGAAGCACTTCGATGAAAAACCTACGGACCAAGTCCATGGAAGCTATCAGAGGGGACCGAGGAAAATTCAGGAATCTGAGATTGTTCCTTCGAAGCTGATTGTCCAGATACTCCATCTTCCTTGCCTGGACTAACTGATCCTGAACCCCAGCTGATCCAAGAGACTCCAGGCCCTCCACCCTAGATTCAAGTGAAGAAATCTTCCCCGATTGTATCACAGCCTCCGCAGCCGTCGAATCACACCGTGCTTTAACACCCACCAATTCCTGAGAAAAACCCCCAAATAAAGGCAGGAGGGATCTTTGAAGAGCCGAGATAGCCTCCTACAAGCTATCCAACGTTACTTGCGCAGGTTTCTCCACCACCTCAGGAATCCGGAACTCAGAAACACCGGAGGAACTGGGTATCGACTGCTCCACCAGCCGGCTTCCCCTACAAAGAGAAGAGACCAGGAAATCTTCTTCGGCAGCATTCAACTCCACTCCAGGTTCCACTATCGGTAGTTGTAACCTCCCGGGCGAACTCTCAGCAGCCTGTAAATCCTCGTCTTGCGAAGAAGCCTGACCAGGCCGACCTTTCCCAGGATGGCTCCCGGGTTGAGGAGGAGGCAACTGCTCGGGGCTTAACACCACCCCATCAAAGCTCAGATCCGCCGAATCAATCGGAGGGTCCGCCGAGGCCATAGCATCAGGAGTCGTGCAAAAACCGGCAATAGAGACCTGCACCAATTTACTCGTTGGGGTCAAGGACTCAGGGAGTTTGAGGACGCTGTTTTCTCTTTTTCCCCATCGGAGAGCAAGTGTACCGCCGGTATAGAGCACAGCACCTTGGCGGGAAGGGGTATTTTTACTAAAATGACCAGTTGCCTAACGTGTGGCAGCAGCATTTGCAATTAATGTGAGTGCACTTTACGCCACCGAGTAATGTGGCATGAGGTGCACCAGTGTTAACTGCAATGCTGACAACTGGCAAATGTCTGTAATACCCATGCTAACTGCAATGTGCAGTCAAGGCCCACTCTCTGCCCCAGTCCATTTTTTTCCTGCCTTGTTGCGCACTGTGCAGTTAGGGGGTTTATTTATTTTTTATTTATTATCTGACTTTGGATATACTGCTAGACCGGAGCATAAAAGCGGTTTACAAAAAAATAATGGGCTGCCAACAGACTGAAAAGGAGCGGCATGCCAAATTTTTAGATAGGACAGAAAAGAAACAAACAAAAAAAAGGATAGGAGGAGAAAAAGATAGCGGAAAGAGAACAAAGGCACACTAGGCAGAGAAAACAAACCAAGAAATCAATCATGCTGGACTGGTCACTGAGGAGGGGTTGTGGGATATATCAAATGCAAGGAGGAAAAAATGGGTTTTAATGCAGCTTAAATCTGGGGAAGGAGGACTCAGAGCAGAGGGTCAAGGGAAGAGAGTTCCACAGGGCAGGACCTAAGCAAAGAAAGCAGCACCTCGTGTGCGCTGAAGGTGCATATGGGAAAACTGCAGGCAGGCTAGGCGATGGATGTGAACAGATTGGAGAAGTCAATGAGGATGATGAAAGTGGAGAAGAAGATCAGCCAAATATTGTGGGGTGGAGGTATGGAAAACCTTATGAACAAAGGTTAGGATTTTGTATTGAACTCTAAAATGGACAGGCAACCAGTGCTAGAAGAGGTGAGACGTGGTCAAAACGAAAGGAGTGAGTAAGGATGCGAGCTGCCGTGTTTTGGAGCAATTGTATGTGGTGCAATTGGTAATGGGGGATGCCAGTGAGAACAACGTTGCAATAATCAGTTCTAGAAAGTACTAGGGACAGAAGGAGTGTAGATAAGGCAGCAGGGAAGAGGAATGGATGGACAGAGCAAATTTACTGAAAATGAAAGAAGGAGCGATGGGAAACAGAGTAAATATGTTCGGTGATGTAAAGGGAAGAATCTAAAATGACCCCAAAGTATCTAAAAGAGGACATCAGGGGAGTGGGAGTGGAGGCAAGAAAGGGGGCCAAAGAGGGAAAAGTGATGCCAAAGGTAATCCAGGTGGCAGATGATTTAGATGGGTTCAGATGAAGAGTGTTGAAGGTCAACCAAAAGTGAATACTAACCAGACAAAAGCTTAGCACTGAAAGATCAGGGGCAAGGGAATTAGTGTAATGCAGAAGAATGCCATCCACATAATAGTAAGAGAAATACCAAATTGCTGCACAAATAAACACAAGGGGGCTAAGAAGACATTAAATAAGATCGGAGACAAAACCGAGCCCTGAGGGACACCGCAGGGCAAAGTAGTGGAGGGGGAGAGGCAGAAGCAGTGGAGAGGACAGAAAAGGAGCATGCAGTGAGGAAGGACCTAATCCAAGCTAATGGAGTGCCAGAAACACCAAAGTCCGAGAGGCGAGACAGAAGATCAAACACTGATGATAGATCAAGGGAAACTATGAGGTGAAGTCACCATTATCATGCACAGTGTGAAGCTCATTTAGAAGAGAAAGAAGGCTAGATTTAGTATTGTGACCCTCATGGAACTCAGATTGATGGGAGTGAAGAGCAATAGTCGAGAGGAGGTGGGAGGAAAGCTGGGTGAAGACGAAGCATTCAAGTACTTTGGAAAGAAGCCCTATCCATGCTTTGGAATCTGAAAATGGGTATAGAGATGTCCAAAGCATGATGACTTCTCCACAGCCATTTTAGATGTCAGGACTGTGGACATCCCCAAAATGAGGCTATCTAAGTCTGAACAGGGGTTGAGCTGTGGCTGGGACGTTCTCCAGAACTTGGACATCCTGCCTGATCTCAGAAGCATTCTGGATGTCTAGAGTTGCACCTAAGCTATACCTGCAATAGGCATCTAAAAATGCTCTTTTTCTCAGGCAAACATCTGGAGGATGTGGAGAAGAGGTTACACTAACACCCCTTTGATTTTACAATATATCAATGAACACAAAGAGGAAATGGGAGTTCATGTTTTCATTTTGTTGCACTGCTGGATGTTCCCTTATGCTAGCTTGCATGAGATAGATGCCTCCGCCCCACACTCCTAAGGGGGATGTCTATGTGGCTGTCAGCATGGTTGTCCACATCAGTGATGCCCATGTTACCAAAATCAGCCAAAGACATAAGCATCCCTGGTGTTTTTCAGCACATTCCACCTTGGATGTCACAGATTTGACTTGCATGTCCTTTCTAAAATGCCACTTTTAGCGCAGAATTTGGATCATGCTGTGTTTTTTTAGTGCATAGCAGCAGTTACCACGGCTCCATGCTAGCTGATTAGTAGGTGCTAAAGTGCTTGTTAACCTTAGCACAGTTTAGTAAACATGCCCCAACATTTTTTTTTATTAAGGCAACATTCAGATAAGCCAACATAATAAATTATGCAAACTCTTTAGCATGATGATATTATCATCTGCCTCTGTATTTAAAATAAAACAAACAAAACTGTGGACGTGCTTCCCAAATGAAAGCAATATATTTTACAGACATTTAGCTGATGCTTAACTGACAGGTTTATGAAGTACTGCTTCAAATGTCCTGACTTGACTGCTTCAGCTTAAAATACCTGCTTTGGGAGTAAGAGCATCATAGCAAATCCTCCATGAATGGTAGGAGCAGAAACATGCTTGTGTTATTCAGAGCGTTTGAAGAACTGATTGCAGCTTCTGCCATATTTAAATCCCAGATGACTTCATTCCTATGATGACATCTCTTGTGCATCCACATCAGTGACACAAATGACATCCCTGATATATATCTCAAGAAACATGAAAAAACATGGTGAAGATTACACTCAACTTGCAAAAAAGTATATTCAATAGACTGACTATTCAACACCCACATTTAAGCCATTAGGCATGATGGTAGTCCATTAAGCCTGAAATTAGTGTCACTGTCTTGGAGAGTGGTCAGATTAGACCTAGAATCATAAATCGAAGTTCTGTGAATTGATGTTGTTTCTCTAAGCAATGCACCAATCTGGGAGCATCTACATATTGCTCATTCATGTGATTGCGGAACACGTTAGTAGTCTTCCTTACATAAATTTAGGTGCAGGGACATATAATAAGGTATACTATCAAAGTGGTGGAACAATACTGCTCAAAATTGAGTTGATTGTCCAACATAGCTTGTGAACACATTGAACGCTGAGAACATGGGTGAAAACCCATTTCACCTACTGAAGTGGATTTTCATAGCATAGAAGAATGGGCTAACACATCAAGTAGATTTTGGTATCTTTTATAAGAAAAACGTGGAGGTTCTTGAAGAATATCATGTGACTGTAGAACATGCTAAAATTTGTGGATGATGTGTTGTACTTTAAACACATGTTCTGAGAAGGAGTATCTTCCCAACTTTATTGCTAGGTTGTATCGACAAAGTTCAGTTGGAAACCCAGCTCACTTAAAGGCATTCTTCACACCAGCATATGGATAACCTTGTTGAAAAAAACCTAAGAGCCACTTTATTCCCCACCCTACACCCCTGGCAATGCCTATATGCATATAAGTACATGCCATCTTGTTAGCATGTGGACTTATACAGAAGTATTGAGCCACATCATAAGAGTCATTTTCACATATAAAATATTCTTTGCACGTGGGAAATGGTTTATTCAATTTCCGAGGAAATTATCTAATGGGGTATACATTAATGTTAGCAAGTACCTGATGTAATGAGGTTTATGTGTGTACAGTAGCAAGGAATTGAAACTGTAAACACTACAGACACTGTTGTCAACAGACACGGGAATACATATGGAGGCCAATTCAGAATCGGGTGTCTCCGGTCCATCTGGATGTCCAGTATCAGGACAGACCGGAATTGCACCCGATTCTGATCCTGCGGGGGCTAGAAGTTCCTGAGGGATCAGAAATGGGTGCACTCGGCCTGGACGGACCGGCCATGCTCCAGTTCTGGCCCCCAGACATACAGCCACATACTCGGCTAGCCCAGCCAGGCTCCTGCATGAAGCCGTGTTGTTATGGCGTCCTGTTGCCATTGCACCGTGGCTCCATGCAGGAGCCATGATCCCCGGCAGACCCCTAAATGAGCATTTCCCTGCCACCCGACCCACGACCGGGCTTGCCGTGGCCAGTGTTGGGCTGCGTGAAACCTCCAACACCCCCTTACCTGCTTTCCTGGTCCCAGGTCGCTTACTTGCCACCATCCAGGGGGACTTATTTCACCTCTGAGATGGAATAACTCCCCCGTCCAAATGGTTGACCCCAGATGTTCAGGGCCGACCCCGAAATCGGCCCTGTATTTCTGGGGTGGCATCACACCTCCGGCCTGCCCTCGCTCCTCCCTGAGCCCTCCCCCTCCCATCCCTGTACAGAGCTCCCTGCACATCTCTGCTGTACATGCGGGGAGCTCTGTGGGTAGAATTCCCGCCACGGAGACCCACTAAACATCGCTCAGAATTTACCCCATTATAGAAATATTTATCATACAAGTAAAAAGCTCGGTGTAGCTCAGTGTAGCTCATGCTTACCATGTTTATCTATTCCCACAAATATGTCACTTTCTCCCTTCTCTGAATAGAAGCCTTTCATCGCGGCCAAGACTGAAATCTTCACTATGCTGTCACTTAGCTGCATTCCTTTTCCTGATGGTACTTCCTTCAGGTCTCTCTGCCGGATACTTGATTTTCTTTCTTCAACTGACCGACATCCAGAAAACCCTTTATTTTATAGGGTTTTGCATACATATGATATAATGTCTTTTGTCTTTCGTTGACTGTAGACAGATGAGATTAGGCGCTGTGCCCTTCTGGCACTTCATGACTGGTCTAGCCCTTAAAGGCAGTAGCTTAACCTTATCAAGGTCTCAGCATCTGCTGTTGTTGTGCAAGGCCAGTTCATGTATATGAAGGGTGCAGCTTATCATGTGCCTCCTCCTGCCACTTGATGCTAGGAGAGTATTTTATAAAGTCTTTTAAGTACTTATGTGGCAATATATGCAAGTAAAAAGGCTCTTATTGAACTGCAACAGGCGGAAACATACGCACGATGGCATGCACACGTGCAAGAATGTGCTTTCATTGTCACAAGTATTAATTCCTGCCCAGAGAAAGCTGCATGTAAATGCATACTGCAAACATGTTCCTAGCCTACCACTGCATGCCTCAGTATCTGAAATGGCAGGGCTAGGACAGGCAAGTCTCATAGCAGTTGCCCCCCTTCTGAAATATCCCTGCTAACCTAGCCAAGTACCCTGTTCTGAGGCCATGCAAGTCAGGGATGTCTGCATTTGTAAAATGGCCTATACTTGTACACATACCCGGCGTCGCTATCTGCATGAGATCTGTCTTCAGAAACCGTTACTGGGGCATTCATTTTTCAGGATGGAGGCATAGCAATTCAGAAGGCCTTCTTTATCTGCTGCCACTCCCTTGGATTTATGAATGGCCTGGACATGCATCTCTAAAATGCCATTTAATGTTTCTTTATAAAAGAGGCTATAAAGGGTGTCTTCTTACCCTCTTAGCCTGGGTGCCTTGTTATGAAATTACCTTCCACATTTTTACTTGCAGAGGTGGCTGGGATATTTCTGGCAAATTCCTTAATACTCACTTGTTTCCACTCAAGCTCTATCACAACAAAATTACCTTCTTATTGTACTGAATCTTAATTCTCAAATCTTCACTCAGTATTCCAGCTTAGATCACTTCTGATTCTGCCTTCTCCCTCAGGGGAGTCCACACTGTTAAGATCTTAGTGTCATCTGCAAAAAGGAAAACCTTTCTTTTTCACCATTCTGCAATATTGTTCTCAGAATACTAAACAGAAACAAACCCATACCAGATCTATTAGGCACACCACTAGTCACTCCTCCTTTCTGAGAGAGGAATAAGGATAGCAAAATCAAAGGCAGAAGAAAAGATGGCTAAAGATCTAAAGCATGGGGCTAAAACTTTTTCAGGCATATTCGGGAAAAGAGGAAGATCAGAGGTGAAATTGCAAGATTCAAAAGTGCTCTGAATGGATTCGTGGAAAGTGACGTTGAAAAAACGAAAATGCTAAACAAATAACTGTTCAATGTATTTGTGAGTGATATTGCTGAAGGACTGAATGGAAAAGTCTGCCTTTTTGCAGATGACATGAAAATTTGCAACAGAGTGGACTCTCTTGAGAGAGTAGATAACATGAGGAAAGATCTGCAAAAGCTGGAAGAACCATCCAATGCTTGGCAGTTAAGTCCTAATGTGAAGAAGTACAGTGTGCACAGACCAGGAGAAGGACCTCGGAGTGATTGTTTCTGAGGATCTCAAAGTGGCAAAACAGTGCGACAAGGTGGTGGCCAAAGCCAGAAGGATGCTGGGTTGCATACAAGAGAAATTATCAGCAGAAAGGAGGAGGTACTATTGCCGCTGTACAAGCTGCTGGTGAGGCCTCACTTGGAATATTGTCTTCAGTTTTGGAGACCGTATCTTGCAAAGGATATAAAAAGACTGGAAACGGTTCAGAGGAAGGTGACCAAAATGATTTAGAGCCTGCGCCAGAAGATATATGAAAAGAGACTCCAAGACCTAAATATGTATACTCTAGAGCAATGTTCCCTCTAATTTTCTGTAGGCTGTGTGCGCATAAAATATCAGCTGTGTGCAGCTTTTGAAGGAAAGTTAAATTTTTGTGCGCCACATAACGACACTCGGAGTTATATATTTTAAAATTTGACCACACGTCAGAATACAGTATGCACACCACATTGATTTTAATCAAATTAAATGAAAATAGACGATTACTAAATGAAGCGGGAAATTTCTAGTAATTACAATCATAACTTTTAAATTTTAAGACATCTGTGTTGTTTTCTATTAGAATCAGAGCCGTAATTTTTGTGCGCTCTGTTTTAAAGTATGTGCGCTCGCTCGGCGAGGTGTGTGCGCGTGCACATGCGCACAGCTTAGAGGGAACAGTGCTCTAGAGGAGAGGAGGGACAGGGGAGATATGATACAGATCTTTAAATACTTAAGGAATATTAATGAACAAACAAATCTTTTTCAAAGACAGGGAAGCTGTAATACTAGAGGGCATAATATGGAGCTACAAGGGGGTAAACTGAAAGTCAACGTCAGGAAATACTTTTTTAATAAAAGGGTGATGAATGCTTGGAATGCCCTCTTGATGGAAGTGGTGGGGGCAAATACAGTGACAGAATTCAAAATGGCATGGGACAGACACAGTGGATTCCTTTATAGCAACAGGATAAAATGAAAATAAACTCAACTATCTCTTATATCTCAACAAATAGGGGTGGCCTGTACTGTGTGATGGGTACACCCCTAAACAAAGGCATGGGGAGGGGCGACCTGCATGGAGTGGTGGGTGCACCTACTCTTGCTACCTTGCTGGGCAGACTAGATAGACCATGCTGGTCTTTATCTGTAGTCATTTACTATGTTACTATGCTTCTATAAGGCTCAGTTTATTTTTGCTGAAAGCCACAGGTAATGCATGCTCTTGATCAAATTCTAATCTCTAGTCATATTATTTTGACACAACCTTCCTTTAAAAAAACACATTGCTTCAGATCCTGCATCTACTTCGATTCAAGATTCCTTTAGAATGGGGGTCTCCACCTGAGGTCCTGGAGGGCACCAAACCAGTCAGGATTTCAAGCTATCCCTAATGAATATGCATGAGATAAGTTTGAATACAATAGGGCATTGAATGCAAATATATCTCATGCATATTCATAGAAATATGAGGGCATAAAAATACCACATGGCCTATCTAGTCTGCCCTTCTATATCAACTACTACAATAGTCCCCTTTTTAACTTTAGAGATCCTCTGTGTTTGTCCCATGCTTTTTTGAATTCAGATGCTGTCCTCATCCACCTCCACTGGGAGACTATTCCACACATCTACCACTCTTTCTGTAAAGAAATATTTCCGCATATTACTCCTGAATCGATCCCCTTTCACCCTCATCCTATGTTATTTATTTTATTTATTATTATTTATTTTATTTAACAGTTCTTCTATACCCTCGTAGCAGAGCTTGCCTTCAATTGAAAGAGGTTCTCCTCCTCTGCATTTATGCCACAGAGGTATTTAAATGTCTCTATAATATTGCTCCTACTGCGCCTTTTCTCTGAAGTATACATATTAAGATCTTTAAGTCTGTCCTCGTATACTTCATAATGAAGACCACTAACCATTTTAGTAGCCACCCTTTGCACTGACTCTAACCTACTTATATTCTTTTGAAGGTGGGGCCTCCAGAATTACACACAATACTCCAAATGAGGTTGCACCAGAGACTTATAGAGAGGCATTATCACCTCTTTTATTCTGCTGGCCAATCATCTCCCTATACATCCAAGCATCCTTCTGGCTTTTGCAGTTATCTCTTCTATCTGTTTAGCTACTTTAAGATCAATAGACACATTTACACCCAGGTCCTGCTCTTCTTTCATGATCAGAAGTACCTCACCCCCTACTCTGAACCGCTCCTTTGGATTTTTGCAGCCCAAGTGCATGACCCTGCATTTTTTAGCTTAAATTTCAGCTGCCAAATTCTAGACCATTCTTCAAGCTTAGCTAGATCCCTCCTCACGTTATCTACTCCTTTCTAGGTGTCTACTCTATTGCAGGTTTTGGTATCATCCACAAACAAGCAAACTTTACCCGACAGCCCTTCCACAATATCACTAACAAAGTTGTTAAAAAGAATCGGACCAAGGTCAGATCCCTGTGGCACACCACTGGCAACCTTATCCTCAGAGTGAGCTCCATTTACCTGTACCCTTTGTCAACCCCTACTCAACCAATTTCTAACCCATTCAGTGACTTAAGGGTCAATCCCTAGGGTGCTCAGTTTGTTCACAAGTCAAATGTATGGACTGGTGTCAAAGGCTTTAGTGAAATCTAAATACACCACATCTAGGGGGTATGTTTACTAAACTGTCTTAATGTTACTGGCGCTAGTTGCAGCGATAATGTGAAGGATGCCATATAAGGAGTGGGTGTTCCGGTGGCAAGGTAGCAAGAATCTGTATCGCGCGATAGTGGGCGCCGTGGCACGTTAACGTGCGTTAACCCTAAGTTTATGCCAGTGCAGTATTAGAGGCTATAAAGATGTAGCCCAGTGGTTCCTGCAGTGACTGTGGTGGTAGAGGTCATGGGTTTGATCCTGTAGTGGTGACATGTATGAAGGCTGTCTGAGGCATTTCCCTTTTGTAATTTAAATCAGTCCTGTCTGAGGCATTTCCCTTTTTTAATTTAAAGCAGTGCTGTCTGAGGCAGTTCCCTTTTTAAATTTAAATCAGTGCTGCCAGCAAAAACACTCTCACAGTGCCATAACATAAGGTGCCACATAAGGCGCCCTATAAGGCACTCCATAGGGCACATTATACGTGCCCTGTCCGCCAAGGCGCCTTCTAATGTGCCCTATAGGGCGCTTTATAGAGCACCCGATAGGGCGCCTTATGAGGCACCTTAAGGTTACAGCACTGTGAGGGTGCATTTTGCTGGCAGCACTGATTGAAATTAAAAGGAAAAGCCTCAGACAGCCTTATTAAATAAGACCACTGTGGGATCAAATCCATGACCTCTGCCTCTACAATCATTGAAGTAACCAGTGGGCTACATCTCTATAGCTACTAACACACTACTGGCTGGCTACAGAAAGACAGCAGGTCACCACACAAACTGTCTGCTGTGGTTACCAGGATAGGGTAAACCCACCCATGCCCATGATGCACCGCACATGCAGATCAGCAGTCCACAGCTGATCACAAGATGGGGTATGCACCCCCACAGCACCTTGGCCTGGTAGGGGGAACTGACCATGTGTGTTACTGGCACAGAGTAGCTACAGACCATGACATTGTGCGGGTCCTGTGCTCACCCTGAGGGTGAGGTGGGGTGCCCAGCACCAGGTCTGCAGCACCTGGCTTTGCTGAGATAGGCTATATTGCAGGTCTCCATCAGTGCCAGTGTGTGCTAGGTAGCCCTTGCAGGTGCACCTGTGTCCATCTGTATTTCCCAGTCATGTCTAGCCCTTGTGGACTATGATGCACACAGAATAGTGCATTTCCTGTGTGGGTGCCATGGTCATATGTTATAGGGGGGGGGTGGTGTTAGGACCCAAAAGCGGATTATGTAGCTCCACCTAACCCATCCTCTGTGTCTCAGGGTGGAGGACAGAATCTCCCACCAAGAGATCCACATTCTACATCTCTGCAATGGTGGCAGTAGAGGGGACCATCAACTCCAGTCCTGCTGGGGAACAAGCACCCTACAGGGCAGTCAATGCAGATCCGTAAGCATCACATAGGGCATTGGCAGAGAGCCAGTAGGCCTGGAAAAGCTCAGCTGCCCCCCACCACTATCTGACATTCACCAGCAGAGGGCACAGTCAGTCTCCACCCACTGCACAGTGTTCCAGCCATACACATACTAACTGCAGACAGTCTGCTAGCTAGTACATAGTGCATGTTCCTAGAGAAACTGTATGCACCCAAAAATGGGATGTGAGCACACACACCAAGCAGGTATGTCAGTGATTGGGCCCCAGAAAAGGGAACCAATAAATATCACTTGAGGGAAATACTACACAGCACTATGGGGGAACCTTGCCATGCCGTGGCCACTGCTCAGTCAGGGTGAGAGTGACCTCCCAGCATGACATGCTGTGGCCACCCTGTCCGTGCAGGTGGTGATCGGGCACTACAATGTCCTGGCCATTGCCCTATGCCCTGTGCAGATGCATACTGCCCAGGCCACCCTGTCTGGGCCATACTCACAGTACCGTGCTCCTCATTATGCACATTGGCAGGCCAACACTGGAATCAGTGCAAGCAGTGTGGGCTCAGTAAGGTATAGGCAGCCACAACACACTGGACAGACATACACACACTCCCACACCTATGCCAGCATTGTGCAAATATAGAGGTTTGTGGCAGCCCTGGCCACCACACCAGTCCTGGGCACAGTGCAGGCATTGCTATGGTACGCAATACTGTTGGGGTCATTCCCCGGGGTGGTAAACACTGTCAGAAGCAAACACTGAAACACACTCCACAGATATCAGAAAGGTTGCTATGATGAATCTCTGTTGACAAATCGTGTTTACCTAGGACTTGTTATCTGACAGTAATCATAGCAATCGTATGATATATGTGGAACGTGTTCCCAAGTTTAGGGCGGAATTGCTAAGGTATGCAGGTGCCAGTATTGGGAGATGCTGCTGCGTGCAGGGCCCAACAGCCTGACTCTCCATGAGGCTTTGGATAGTGGAGTCTGTGGGTGTGGGTGTTTGTGCCCCTGTTGGCAGCCGCTCTAGGGCAGAGGTTCCCAACTCTGGTCCTGGTGGGCCAAACACTGTTCAGGTTTTCATGCTGTCCCTAATGAATATGCATGAGATACATTTGCATACAGTGTGGGGCAGTGCATACAAATGCAGCACAGGCATATTTATTAGGGACAGCATGAAACCTGAATGGTTTTTGGCCCTCCAGGTCTGCAGTTGGGAAACTCTGCTCTAGGGATTGTACATGCTTATGGTGTCTGTGCTCTGTAGGGTAAAATATAGGCATTTATGGCGTGCTTCTTTTATCTGCAATAACGGTTCCATCGTTATTACCACAGTTTAGTACTGGGTAAAATATAGGGATATGGTTTGCAGGAGGCACAGCTGGTACTTGAACCTTTGACTATCTGTCCCCCAACACACTGGCTGTGTGTACTGCACCAAACTGTTGCCACAGGGGTGGATCATTCCCTGGGGATACCATGACTGTTCGTCAGACAGACCTTGTCTGTTGCAGTGCATGGCACCCACCTAAACATGGCTTGGCCGTGGTCTGCTGTGGGCAGATGCCACTGCCCCCTCCGCCACCAGCTCCCCTCCGCCACCATGCTGACATACCCTTGTGCTGGTGGTGCTGGTGGTGCGCAGTCCCAGGCCATCCAGTGTGCCGGTAGGCGGATGCCTATGGTGCGTGATATGGGGTAGGGGTACCTGCATAGACATCCATGCTTCCCCCCCGGCACCGCCTGCCAATGTTATGTGCCTTTTGGGGTACTTTCGGGGTGCTGTCCCTTGGGACACTGTGGGACACACACTCGTGGCCATGTTTGCCCTTGGTCAGTTGCTGTCCTGATGGTTTTCCACTTCTACATTCCTATGTGTCACCTAAGCATCTGTCTAGTCCACTCTGTGCCCCAGCTGCCCCACTGCATGTCCTGCCGCATCCCCCTGTACTCCATTTGCAGCCTCACCGTAGTGCCCTCTCGTACTTGGGCACTGTGATTTTGCTGCACATGTATCACTACTATCACATTTATCGGTTTCCCTGCCTGTGCTGCACATTGCTGACTGAAATGGTCTCTCTCCACTGCAAATGTGCCTCTAGCACGAGGTTTTCACTGGCGCTAATTTTCAGCCCTTCATTTCACGGTGCTAGTGTGCATGGGGCCTCTCCCCGCCCACTCTCCGCCCATTGACCCCCTAATCTCCACCCCTGGGAAGCCTTACTCCACCCTCTGTGCACCTTAACGCCGCCGCAGACATTATCTCACGACACGTGACGTTCTCGCATGGTAATGCGCCATTATCATATGATAACATCACGTATCGCGTGATAACATCACAGCCTTGCCGTTAGATCCATTTAGTTAACATACCCCTAGGTCTCTCCCTCAGTCCAACTCTCTGGTCTCCCATTCAAAGAAATCAATCAGATTTGTTTGACAAGAACTGCCTCTGGTGAATCCATGCTGCCTCGGATCCTGCAATCCATTGGATTCCAGAAACCTCACTATTCTCTCTTTTAGTAGCCTTTCCAATAATTTACTAACCACAGAGGTTAGACTAACTGGCCTGTAGTTCTCAATGTCATTCTTATATCCACTTTTGTGTAAAGGGAAGAAAATTGCTGAACATGTAGATAGTCATGGCTTAACACTAGAAGCCCCAAAGTGCATCAACTGACGCAAATGCATCTTCGAAGTTGTATACCAGCGCCACTGCTAGAACCATGTCAGTCATGTTCCATGGCTTTGTTAGCAAGGTCAAGATGTTCAAATATGTGTATCGAAAATTAATGACAGATGCATCACCTAGGGTGAAAATGAATTTATACCTAGAAGCCCCAAAGTAAGTCAATTGATGCACTCAATTGTCTTGGATGCGTCAATTGACGTACTTTGGGACTTCTAGGTATAAATTCATGTTCCCACTAGGTGGCGCATCTCAATCACTGCTTACAGTTTTACTCCAACATTACAAACAATAAGCACACGATGACATCATGTAATGATGTCACATACTGCATGTATTTAACAAATAAGTAACTTCACATTAATTCACATCTGCATTTCAGGCTAAATGCAGTCGTCGTGATAATGCGTCAATTGACGCACATTGGGTTTTCTAGGTAAAATTCCTTTTGGGGATTCTAGTGTTAATGGTTGACAGCCAACATGGCTTTAGACAAGGAAGATCTTGTCCTACTAATCTGTTATGTTTTTTTGATGGTGTGAATAAACAGGTAGACAAAGGTGAATCGGTTGATAGAGTGTATTTGGACTTTCAGAAAGCCTTTGACAAGGTCCCTCATCAGAGACTTTTGGCAAAACTAAAGAGTCATGGGATAGGAGGCAGTGTACTATTGTGGATCAGGAACTGGTTAAAAGATAGAAAGCAGAGGGTAGGGCTAAATGGCCAATTTTCCCAATGGAGAAAGGTGAATAGTGGTGTACCCCAGGGATCTGTGCTGGGTCCGCTGCTTTTTGACATATTCATAAATGACCTGGAAAAGGGAATAACGAGTGAGGTTATCAAATTTGCAGATGACACAAAACTATTTAAAGTTGTTAAAACCCAAGAAGATTGTGGAAAATTGCAAGAGGATCTTGATAAATTGGAAGACTGGGCATCAAAATGGCAGATGAAATTTAATGTGGACAAGTGCAACGTTATGCACCTAGGGAAGAACAACCCAGACTATGGTTACAAGATGCAAGGTTCCACATTAGGAACCACCATCCAGGAAAAAGATTTAGGTGTCATTGTGGATAACATATTAAAACCCTCGGCCCAGTGTGTAGCGGCGGCCAAGAGAGCAAATAGAATACTAGGTATCATAAGGAAAGGAATGGAAAATAAAACAAAGGATATTATAATGCCTCTATATCATTCCATGCTGACACCGCACCTTGAATATTGTGCACAATTCTGGTCGCCGTATCTTAAAAAGGATTTAGCATTATTAGAAAAGGTTCAGCGAAGAGCCATCAAAATGGTAAAGGGGATGGAAGGATACCCCTATGAAGAAAGGCTAAAAAGGTTAGGGCTCTTTAACCTGGAAAAGAGACAGCTGAGGGGAGATATGATAGAAGTCTATAAATTAATGAGCAGAGTGGAAAGGGTAAACGTAGATCAATTGTTTACATTATCAGAATATAAAAAGACTAGGGGACATGCAATGAAGCTACAGGGTAAACTACAGTATTTAAGGGGTATGTTTACTAAGATCCCGTTAAAGTGCGGGCTGCGGTAGAGTGCGGATGCCATATAAGGAGTGGGCGTTCCGTCCTGAAAAAGAAAAGCCGGAATTTAAATATGCGCTAAGGTGCACGGCGCCCTTGTGCGCCCCGCACCTTAGCGCATCAGATGGCTGCGCGGGAGGCATATGTGGTACGCTGATGGGCAAGCAGAAGAGCAGAGCCCCAGCACAATGGTTAAGGCACCTACCAATGGTGCAGGGATCAGGGGTTCGATCCCCACAGAGCCCAATAAAGACAGCTGGCTGAGGCGTTAATTTAGGAGGCATTGAAGTAATGGGCAGCATAAGGCAGCACGCTAATGTTTTTGGAGGCATATTAATACTGGGCGGCATAAGGTGGCACGCTGATGTGCAATCACAGGAACAGAACCACAGCACAATGGTTAAGACACTGACCAATGGTGCAGGGATCAGGGGTTCAATCCCCCAAAGTGCTGGCTGAGGCATAACATATTATGGGGAAGATTGCTTTAGGAGGCATTTTAGTCATATTTTAATTACCACAACTAGCAAACGCACTCCCTATAAGGCACATTTTAAAGTGCACTGTCAGCCAAGGCATCCTAGAATGTTGCTTATAGGGCGCTTTAGAGGGTGCCGTATGAGGTACCGCAAGGTCAGTGTACTGTTTTTTATGGCAGCACTATGCAGTTTAAGGAATGAAAAGCATACGTAGGTGCGCTGACAGGCAAGGAGGAGCAGAAGTGGAGCACAATGGTTAAGGCACTGATTGCTGATACAGGGGTCATGAGTTTGTTCCCCAGTGTGCCTAATATGTAAGGCTGGCTGTGGTATCAGCTTTGCATTGTACATATTTTGTCCTGCAGCATTTTATATTTATGTTATTAGTTGCTGCCAGCAAACACGGCCTCACGTGCCGTAATTGAAGGTACCGTATAAGGCACCCTATAAGGCACTCCATAGGGCACATTAGAAATTGCCCTGTCCGCCACAGCACCCTAAAATGTCCCCTATAGGGCAACCTATAGGTTGCATCACAGGAGAATGTATATTGCACCTTATATGGACGGGCACCATAAGGTGCCCTATGGGCGCCCTATAAAGCACCCTCAGAGGCACCTTATGGGTACAGTACACTGAGGGTGTTTTTGCTGGCAACAAAATATGTACATTAAAAAAAGATAATGCATTGGACAACCCTGTCAAATAACCCCACTGTGGGTTTGAACCCATGACCTCTGGTTGCAGAGGCAGTGCAGTAACCATTGGGCTACAGCTCTATAGCTGCTTGCAAGCTCCTGGCTGGCTGCAGAGAGCATGCATGTCACCACACAGACAGTCTGCTGTGGTCACCAGGATAGGGTTAGCCTACCCATACCCATGATGCACTTCACATGCAAATCAGCTGTCCACAGATTAACACAAGATGGGCAATGCACCCCCACAGCACCTCGGCCCGGTAGAGGGAAGTGACCATGTGCACCCACACACCACCTCGGCCTGGTAGGGGGTACTGACTATGTGTTTTACTGGCACAGAGTAGATACACACCGTCACATTGTGCGGGTACTGTGCTCACCCTGAGGGTGCAATGAGGCGCCCAGGACCAGGTCCACAACACCTTCCATGGCTGAAAGAGGCCATGCTGGAGGTCCAAAGCAGTGTTAATGTGTGAGATAGGTAGTTTCTGCACAAACGCCTTGGATATTTCTGTCTGTTTCAGTCAGGTGTAGCCCCCATGGACCCCTAGTGGGCCATGCACCACCACACCACCCCCCGGGTGGCAAACAGGGTCCCCCATCAATAGATCCACATTCTACCTCCCTGCAAAGGTGGCAGTAGAGTGGACAATCTACCTGGGTCCTGCTAAGGAACAGACACCCCACAGGGCAGTCAATGCAGCTCTATACACATCCATACCACAATAGCAGACAGACATTAGGCCTGGATATGATGAGCTGCACCACACCTCTATCTGATATTCTCCTGCAGCAAGTCATCAGCCACTACACCCCACAAGCTACTCCATCAAGACACATACCAGCTGCAAACAGTGTGCTAGTTAGTTCCCAGTGGAGATGCATGCACCCACAACTGGGATGTCAACATACACAACAAGCAGTTACATCAGTGACTGGGCCCCAAAAGGAAACCCATATCTATCACATGAAAGAAATGCTGTACTAGCACTATGGGGGTGCCTAGCCATGCTGTGGTCACTGCACAGTCAGGGTGAGAGTGATCTATCAGCAGGACATACTGAGGTCACCCTGTCTGTGTAGGTGATGGCTGGACACTAATATGTCCCAGTCAGTGCCCTATGCCCTGTGCAGTTGCACCCTGGCCAGGCCACCCTGTCTGGCCTATACCCATGGTACCTTGCTCCTCATTATGCACATTGGCAGCCCAATACTGGCAACATTGCTGGCAGTGTGAGCTGTGGAAGGTGTTTGCAGCCACCACACACTGGATAGGCAGACAGCCACCCCCACACCTATGCCAGCATTGTGCTACTATAGAGGAGTCCAGCAGCCATACCCACCACACCAGTCCTGGGCACAGTACAGGCATGGATATGGTACGTACTACTGTTGGGGGTCACTCCCCAGGGTGGTAAACACTGTCAGAGACCAGACCTGCAGCGCACACTGCAGACATCACAATGATTGTTATGGTGGAGATCAATGAGCAACATGTGCTTAACGTAGGAATTGATATCTGCCAGTTATCATGGGCAACATTTGATAGCTGTGTACCATATACCCAGGTGTAGGGTGGCAGTGCTAAGGTATGCAACTGCTAGTATTGGGGGATACAGGCAGGGCCCAATGTCCTGCCTCTCTAGGAGGCATTGGCCAATGGGGCCTGGGGGGGGGGGGGTGTCTGGCCCTGTTGGCTGCTGCTTTACGGCAGAGTGTCCCAACTCCAGTCCTGGTGTTCCAACCACTGTTCGGGTTTTCATGCTGTCCCTCAGAAATATGCATGAGTTACATCAGCATACCATGGGGGTGGTGCATAGATATGCAGCACATGCATCTTTAGCAGAGGCAGCATGGATCCTGAATGGTGTGGGGCCCTCCAGGACTGCATTTGGGAGACTCTGCTCTGGGTTATGCGGCTGTTTATGGTGTCTGTGTTTGGTGTGATAAAATATAGGCGTGTGAACCATGCGTATGTTCTCAGCAATAAAGGTTTCTCCTTACTATCATGGTTTAGTTGTAGGAAAAATATGTGGACTGGATTGGCAGTAGCCCCAGCTGGGCTTTGAACCTGTGACCTTCCGTTCCTGCACATGCTGTCTGTGTGCACTGCACCACTGTGTTGCCACAGATATGCTGTATTCCCTGGGGAGCCCATGACTGTACATCCGACAGAGCCTGTCTGTTACGGTGGACGGTGCCAGCCTGCACAGGCCTAGGCCACTGTCTGCTATGGTTTGCAGCCACTGCCCCCTCCACCACCTGTACCCTTCCGCCAACATGCAGACATGTCCCTATCTGGAAAAAAAATATGACCTGATTGAGTTGTGGCACTCCAGGACTGAATTTGGGGGACTCGGCTGTTGGTAATGGCCATTGTTATGGTTTGTGTGCGGTGTAGGGTAAAATATAGGTGTTGGAACCATGCTTATGTTCTCTGCCATAGAGGGGTGTCTGTACTATCACTGTTTAGTGGTGGGTAAAACTATGGGGACTGGGTTGGTAGGAGCCCCAGCTGGGGTTTGAACCTGTAATCCTCTGGTCTTACCGGCACTGGCTGTGTCTGCTGCACCACACTGTGGCCACAGAAACAATGTAGTCTCTGGAGATAGGAAACCTGGCCGCACGAGTCAGACACCCTGCTCTGCACAATTTTACTTTGGGCTTGTTTACCTTGTATGGGGACAGGGGTGCAATTAAACCTCAAAAATGACCTCCAAAAAAAGTGGAAAAAACCAAAACCAAGCTGGGCAACAGTGATATCAATGGGCAACATGAAAAACACTCCCAGGAAAGCCCCATTAAAATGCAGTGATTTTTGCACGAGTCTACGGAGCGTAGACCCTTCCAAAAATCATTTCTTTTATTTGGAGCTTTCCTGGGAGTGTTTTTTATGGTTGCCCATTAATATCACTGTTGCCCAGCTGGATTATAATTTATTTGAGATTTTTTGTGGGGTTTTATTTGCTGTTTTGTTCTGTGCACATGTATCACACTGCTCACGTTTTGCAGGTTTCCCCGGTTTTGCTGTACATTGCTGACGGAAATGGTTTCTCTTCCCTTTAAATCGGCTCTAACGCAAGGGTTTCACTCGCGGTATTTTTACTGCCGAATTCAGCCCCGCTCCTGTGTGGGGAGCCTCTCCCCTCCCACTCTCCACCCATTGACCCCGTCCCCCCGCCCCTCGGGAGCCTTCCTCCGCCCTCTGTAAGCGTTTCCCCGCCTCTATCGCACATCAGCACCCCGCACACGTGCGCCGGCCCGTTAATGTGACGCGCACGCGTGCGCGGCGCTTAAGAGCACTTAAGTGCATCATTAGCGTCCGCTCTTGTGCAACATACCCCTAAGACTAATAAAAGAAAATATTTTTTTTTCACTCAACGTTTAATCAAACTCTGGAATTTGTTACCGGAGGATGTAGTAAAAGCTGTTAGTGTAGCTGGGCTTAAAAAAGGTTTGGACAAGTTCCTGGAGGAAAGGTCCATAAATCATTATTAAGAAGGGACCCAGGATATCAATGCTTGACCCAATACAAGCATTGTGTAATCTGTGTCTTTTGGGGAAACTGCTAGGTATGTATGACCTAGATTGGCCACTGTTGGAAACAGGATACTGGGCTTGATGGACCTTGGTCTGACCCAGTATGGCATATCTTATGTTCTTATGTGCCTTTCTCCAGTCCTCTGGCACCACTCCCATCTCCAAAGGGGCATTGAATTGTCAGAAAGTAGAGCTTTTAGAACTTCCCCAAGTTCCTTCAGTATTCTTGGATGTATCCCAACCAGACCCATGACTTTATCTACTTTTAAGAACATAACATAAGATATGCCATACTGGGTCAGACCAAGGTCCATCAAGCCCAGTATCCTGTTTCCAACAGTGGCCAAACTAGGTCATATGTACCAAGATACAGAACTTCATACTTTTAGTTTAGCTAGTTCCTCACAAACACAGTCTTTTAAAAATCATTCAAGATTCATGTCACTTCTGTTCCTGTTTACCTAGAAACATAGAAATATGATGACAGAAAAAGACCACATGGCCTATCTAGTCTGTCCTTTGTTTGTGGGTGTTTTCTGAGGTCTTGCTCCTGGCCCTTCACCTGTGAACACAGAACAGAAATATTTGTTAAGCAATTCCAATTTATCCTCATCCGTTCCTGCATATTCCTCCCCTTCACTCTTGAGTGTGACAATACCACTTTTGCCCTTCCTCCTCTCACTAACATATCTGAAAAATGTCTTATCCCCCCATTTTATTGCATTGGCCATTTCTTCTTCTTTTTGTACTTTTGCTTTCCTGATTACTTTGCTATTTTCTTCCAAATATAGATGCCTGTCTTCCTCTCTCTGTGATCTGTTGTATTTCATGAAGGCCTCCCTCCAGGGGCGGCTCAAGGCAATCTGTTGCCTGAGGCGAAGGATGAGATGGCACCCCGCCCACTCACCCCCCCCCGGTAGAGGTGGGAGGGGCTTTTTCAAAACTCCATTCAGGGACTGAACCAAACCAAAAAGCTGATTAGATTATATGGAGGAAATGCAAGATGTTTGCACACCAAGGAACTAAAAGAGAGCGAGAACCACAGCACAGTTTAAAAATGAGTTATGATTTAGTTTTATATTTTGTTGTTATAAACTGCATTATGGTTATTACCTTTTCTTTTTCAACCTATATTTTGCATCCACAGAACCCCCTGTAACAGTGGTTGCAGAGCAGAACCAGGACATTCACTCACAGAACTCAATATCTTAAAAAAAAAATCTGATTCTGATCATCTCACTAACAACAACAAACATTCTCCAGTACCAGGCATACTGTGAACTAATACAAAACCCTACAACAAAGTCACTGAGTATAGTGCAAATCTACCATACCATATCAGCACCAACTTCCAAAACTCACATAAGGAGTCCATCCAAAAAATGTGTCGCTATAAATACTACAGTGGGCCCTGGAACATCCATACACCTATTTGAAAAGCTGAACAAGTCAAATTACAACAGTACAGTACAGATCTTTATGTACAAACTCTATGTTAACAGAACATCAGGGCTCAGTCACACACTCAGAACACAGACCCTCACCAAGTACAGAATAAATGACTTACAATCTAAAGTAAAAATAAAAATATGTAGACAAAATTTAAACTGAAACCCCAATAAGCCAGACTCTTCAAGCAGTGCAACATCAGATAAATATGCAGTTCCTCCATGTAGCATAAAATATAAAGATAACACAAAGTCCAATCACTAAAATGAAATAAAATTATTTTTTCTACCTTTGTTATCTGACCATTTTGTTCTTTGATTATGCTGGTCCCGATCTGAGGCTTCTGCTTTCCTGTCTTCTCTTAGCTCTCTTTCTGTGGTCTATAGTCCATCTGCCATTTCTTCTCTTCTTTTGTTTTCTTCACTTCTTTCCATCAGCCTATTTCTAGTCCCAATAACCCTTCCCAGTATCAGCCCCTTTCCAGTCCTCACTCCCAGTACCTTCCAATGTCAACTTGCATTCCCATGACTGCCACTGGTGTCCATTCCCTTCCAGTCCCCCTCCTTCCCCACTGTCCAGTCCCTTCTAGTCCAAATACCATGGCAGCCTCTCTCAGCATCCACTCCCTTCCAGTTCCTTTCTCCCATCCCCTTGCATCAGCCCATTTGTAGCCCTAGCCCCCAGTTTTCTTCCAGGGCCAGCAGTTCTATCCTCCCCTCCCCACCATCAGCGCATTCCCAGTTGAAGCCCCCCCAATCAGCTCACTTCTAGTGCTAGTCCCCCCTCAACCCCATTACCAGTCCTACACCCCCATCAGCCCATTACCAATCCTAGCCTCCAGCCCATTTCCAGTCCTAGCCCCCCAATCAGCTAATTTCCAATGCTAGCCCCCCCATCAGTCCATCAGACCATTACTAGTCCTAGCCTCCCCTAATCAGCTCATTTCCAGTGCTAGTCCCCCTCAACCCTATTACCAGTGCTAGCCTCCCCTAATCAACCCATTACCAGTCCTACCCCCCCATCAGCACATTACCAGTCCTAACCCCCCCATCAGCTTGTTGCCAGTGCTAGCCCCCCTGATCAGACCATTACCAGTTCCAGCCCCCCCCTCGATCAGTCCATTACCAGTCCTAGCCTTTCCTAATCAACCCATTACCAGTCCTAGCCCCGCTGATCTGCCCATTATCAATGCTAGCCCCCCTTTAGCCCATTATAATCCTAACCCGCACTGTCTCTCCCCTTTGTCCAGCATTTCTCTCCTTTCGCTTCCCTATGTCTACTATTTATCCCCCTATCTCCCCCTTTCTCCAGCATATCCCCTGTCTCCCCTTGTCCAGCATCAAGTCCCCTGTCTCCCCCTTTGTCCAGCATGTCCCCTGTCTCCCCTTGTCTCCCCCCTGTCACTCACCGTTGTCTCTCCTTGTTGTCCTCCTCCTGTCCCCATTCCCTCCACCTGCACCTCTCATCTGGTGGCAGCGGGGGCACTCTGGCTGTTTTAATTTTAGATTTTTCCACCTCTGCCCTGCCTCTGCCTTCCCATTCAGGAAATCAGAGGCAGGCTAGAGGCTGTAAAATCTAAAATGAAAACATATCTGGAGTACCGCCAGCATTGGGAGTGCCACCCGAGGCGATCGCCTCAGACGGCCTAATGGAAAAACCACCCCTGATTACCATTTCTCACCCTTCATCTAGTGTCTCTTTCTCTTTCTCTTTCCTTCCATTCATTCCATTCTTTCTCTCCCTATCCTTCCATATCTGTCCTCTCCCTTCCTATCCCCTTGCATCCTGCACTCCATCTCCCCTCCTTGATTCTCCCTATGCCCCTTCCCATGTCCAGTATCTCCCTTCTCCTAGCCCCCACCTCTAGCTTGTCTCCACTGTTTCCCTCTCCCCCTGCATCTTTCATCTCCTGTCTGTCAGTCTATGCCCCTCCACATCCAGCATATCTTGTCCACCCCCAATACACCCCATGACCACTCCCAATACCCTCCTCCATGTCCATTCCCCCCTCCCTGGTAATGTGCAAGAGGCATTGACTTCCCATGAAACAGCATGTTCTGCAGGCAGGGGCAATGCAAGATGAGATCACAGCCCAAAGAGACGGTGCACAAGTTGCTGCCGCTGCCGAGCCCGCTTCTCACAATGACAGACTGGCTCTGTTTCCTATGGCAGCCACGGCTCCTGCTTCTTAGAGCCACGACTGTGCTAATGCTAGTGACTGTTGTCCATTTAAAGAAACTTCCTACCGGTGCCGAGTGCCACCTCTGTGAAGGAAAAGGAACCCATGCAACTGGGTCCCGCCCCCAAAGGAAGTTACATGTTAACTTCCTTTGGGGGCGGGACCCAGTTGCACGGGTTCCTTCACAGAGGCGGGAAGCAGGCTCCGTGCACAGGTATGAAGTTTTTTCAAACGGACAACAGTTACTAGCTGTAGCACAGTCGCAGATCTAAGAAGCAGGAACCACAGCTGCCATAGGAAACAGAGCCAGTCTGCCGCTGCCGAGAAGCGGGCTCGGCAGCAGCAGCAACTTGCGCGCTTGGGGTTTTTTTGTTTTTTAATTTTTGAAGGCGAAGTGAGGCGACTGTTTTGGGGGCATTTTTGCCGCCTGAGGCAGCCGCCTCACTTCGCCTCATTGTAGAGCCGCCCCTGCCTCCCTCTTTTTCTTCATCTTTTCAGCTACTTCTTTTGAGAATCATAGCGGCCTCTTTTTCCTTTTACATTTTTTTAACCTTTCTAACAAAAAGGTTTGTTGCCCTTAAAATATCCCCTTTCAGTTTTGCCCTTAAGGATATCCTGAAAACCTGACTGGTTTGGTGCCCTCCAGGAGTAGAGTTGGAGATCCCTTTTATTCATGATCTCTTCATCTCTAATGCCCTACACCTTCTTGCCTTGACCGAGAACTGGCTCCCCCCAGACGACACTGCATCCATTGCCTCTCTCTGCTATGGGGGCTACCAGTTCTCCCATACACCTCGTTCTACTGGTCGCGGTGGTGGTGTTGGCCTCCTACTCTCTCCCTCCTGCCAATTCCAACCCCTCCTGCCACCCCAATCACACTCCCCCCTCTCCTTCGAAGTCCACTCCATTCGCCTCCTCACACCACTTCCCCTCCGAGTAGCTGTTATTTATCGCCCACCCGACAACTCCAAATCAACCTTCCTCACCGACTTCGACTCCTGGCTCTCTGCCTTTATGGATCCCTCCTCCCCCACTCTTATTCTTGGCAATTTCAACATTCACATCAACAACCCCTCCGACCCCCATGACTCAAAGTTCCTCGCTCTTACCTCCTCGTTTGACCTCCAACTTTGCTCCACTGCCCCCACACACCTACACGGCCACTGCCTTGACCTAATACTCTTCTCCAATTCCTCTCCCTCAAACTTCCGCAAATCAATCCTTCCCTCATTTGACCTTCACCTCTTAACATTTACTCTTCAGTTCCCGCCATCCCAACCTCATCCTGTCTCCTCCGACCTATTTAGAAACATTCATAATATTGATCCCCTGACTCTCTCCTCCACCATTTCTCCATCTCTTTCCTCCATTTTATCCTCCGAGTCCGTCGATGAGGCATTATCTTCATACAATGCTACACTATCCTCAGCCCTTGATATTCTTGCCCCTCCCATCCCACATCCTGTAAAACAATCTACTCCCCAACCCTGGCTTTCACCCACAATCCATTACATACGCATCTGCGCCCGTTCTGCCGAACGAGCCTGTCCCAAATCCCGCTCCCCGGAAGACCTTCTATACTTCAAATTCATGCTTGGCTCCTTCCAGTCAGCCTTAGCACTTGCCAAACAAGATTACTACATCCAACTGACCAGTTCCCTTGCCTCTGATCCTCGCCATCTCTTTAACACCCTCAATTCTCTCCTCAAGGTCCCACCGCCCCCAATCCCGCCCTCCCTTTCTGCCCAAACCCTGGTCGACTACTTCCACAATAAAATCCACAAAATTACCCCCCCAATTCCCTACCCCCTCATCTAGCTCCCCTACTCCCCAATTCTCCTCCCCCATCCATGCTCCCCCTGCCACCCTCTCCTCCTTCCCTCCAATCTCTGAAGAAGAAACCGCTATCCTTCTTTCCTCTTCCAAACCCACTACCTGTTCTTCAGACCCTATCCCCACCCATCTCCTATGTTCCATCTCCCTCACCATTGTCCCCTCCATCACTCGTATCCTCAACCTTTCACTCTCCACTGCAACTGTCCCCATTGACTACAAACATGCTGCTGTCACAACCCTCCTCAAGAAACCCTCACTTGATCCCACATGCCCGTCTAACTATCGACCCATCTCCTTCCTCACCTCCCGGGCCCTTCTGGACCCACTACAATCCAGCTTCCGTCCCCTACACTCCACTGAAATGGCACTCACAAAAGTCACCAACGACCTGTTCCTGGCTAAATCTAAGGGCCTCTATTCTATCCTTATCCTTCTTGACCTTTCTGCTGCCTTTGACACCATTGACCATGACCTTCTCCTCACCACCCTCTCCTAGCTTGGCTTCAAGGACTCCATACTATTCTCCTCCTACCTCTCCCATCGCTCATTCAGTGTATGCTCTGGCGGCTTCTCCTCCTCCCCTACCCTGCTCCATGTAGGTGTACCCCAGGGATCTGTCTTGGGTCCCTCCTTTTCTCTCTCTATACCCAAGGCCTTGGTGCGCTTATCTCCTCCCATGGCTTTCAGTGCCATCTTTATGCCGATGACTCCCAAATTTACCTCTCTACACCTAATATTTCTCTGGCAACCCAGTCCAAGATCTCTGCCTGTCTTTCGGACATCGCTGCCTGGATGTCTTATCGCCGATTGAAACTGAACATGGCCAAGACTGAACTCCTTGTCTTTCCACCCAACTCCTCCCCCCCATTTTTCCCTCTCTCAGTCCATGTGGATGGATCTACTATCCTTACTGTTCCCTTGGCCCGCAATCTAGGGTTTATCTTTGACTCCTCTCTCTCCTTCTCCGCTCATATCCAGCTTGTAGCTAAGACCTGCCGCTTCTTCCTCTACAACATCAGCAAAATCCACCCCTTCCTCTCTGAACACACTACCAAAATGCTTATCCACTCCTTAATCTCCTCTTGCCTCGATTACTGCAACCTACTTCTCGCTGGTCTCCCCGTGAGCCACCTCCTTCCCCTTCAATCTATACAAAATCACACTGCTCAACTAATCTTCTGCCAGCCTCGCCATGCCCACATTACTCCTCTCCTCAAGTCACTTCACTGGCTCCCTGTCCAATTCCGCATCCAAGTCAAGCTTCTCCTGCTGACCTATAAATGCATTCACTCTATGGCCCCTCAATACCTCTTATCTCTTTTCTCTCCTTACGTCCCCTCTCGAAATTTGCGCTCCGCTAACAAATCACTTCTATCAATGCCTTTCACCCGCACCCGAACTCCCGACGGCGCTCCTTTCACCTTGCTGCACCATACGCCTGGAACAGCCTACCTGCCCTCCCTGTACCTCTTCAAATCCAGATTGAAGACCCACCTCTTCACCATTGCATTCAGATCCTGACTTCCATCCTCATCTTACCCTAACCCCCATTAACGTTTATGACCAAACTACCACACCGTACCTTCCGCAGAACTGACTAATGCTCTGTACTGTGTCACGGGGTGACGCTAGCAGAGCCCATAAAGGTAAATGAAAGTGAGCAAAATGACACCTTAGCTTCACAAAAGGGAAAGGGTTGCCAAGAGCAACCAGAGAAAACAGATGCACATGGTGTTAGGGAACGCCCAAGCAGAGACGGAGCTCAGAGCTCATTAGGAAATGGGGAGCAGCTGCAAGGGGGCGGAGCCCAAGCTAACACTGAGCAGGATATAGTAGGGACTCACTCACTCACTAACAGACAGTTCTAGTTCGAGGTTATCTGAGAGGTTGTCTGGGAGCTTGTCTGAGAGGTTGGCCGAGAGAGTTTCCGAGGAGTTGGAGAATTTGTCTGAGGAGTTGGAAAGATTGCCCAAGAGCTCAGAGGTGGTGTCTGAGAGCTCAGAAAGGTTGGAAGTCCAGGAGAGCTTGGAGGTTAAGGAGGTCGTGGAAGTCTTGGAGGTCTCAGAAAGCTCAGAGAAGGCTGATAGCCGTGGAGGCTTGGAAAGCTTGGAAAGCAGGGAGAAGCCAGAGAGCTCAGGAGGCTCAGATGAAAGCCCAGAAAGCACAGGTGGGAGAATCAAGGAGAGCGCAGTGGAATGCTCAGACCAGAGCTTAAGTGAAAGCTCAGGAAATATCCCAGTTGAAAGCCCAGAAAGCACAGGTGGGAGAATCAAGGAGAGCACAGTGGAATGCTCAGACCAGAGCTTAAGGGAAAGCTCAGCAAATATCCCAGCTGGAAGTCCCGAGAGCAGAGGTGAAAGAATTCAGCAGAGAGCACAAGAGGACGCTGTGAGGACAGTGCCAAGGGAAAACTCCACAGAGGCAGAGGTGAGTGATTTGCAGAGAGGCTGTGGGAAACAGCAAGGCAAATCCTATCAATACCCTGAGGAGTATTGCAATAAGGCAATAAAGAAGGGCAATCCTACAGCTAAGTGCACAGCTAAACAGTTTAACTCTAAAGAACCAGAAAGGAAGAATTCTTACCTTGAGGCACAGTCCCCTAAGATAGATAGACGGTGTGAGAGAAGGAAACCAGAACGGGGTTATCCACGTTACAAACAGCAGGAAGCTCCCAGAGGGGAAGTGAGACGTATTTTCCCTAAGAGGTGGGACTTAGAACACCTTGACAACCTAAGCTCATATGAGGAGCTGTGCAAAACCCAGGGGGAGAGAGAGAAGTACAAACAATATGGTAACTTCCCACAAACCACGAGTATAGAGGAAGGCTTTACATGCTCATATGAGGAGCTATGCAGAATGACAGACGAACAGATGAGGAGGAGATATAACTAAGATTTCCCTGAAGAGATCCTACAAGATACAGGCTGGGATTGCAGATAGCCTGTATCAAATTAGGATTCATTCTGTGTGCTGAAGCAGCAAGAAGTGTTAATTAAGAGAAACAGCTGAAAAGGTTTCACGTGAGTTGAAGAAACTGTTTCCATTACTTTTGGTGTTATTTTGAATGCTGAAGAAAGCTTATTTTTGGTTACAGTACTTTCCTTTATTTTGTGTCAGATGTATGGTCTGTTTAACCTTTTGTTCCATACCTTTTGAATCCACCCCGGACGGGGAATAAAACCTATGTTTATCCTTACACTCGACTGCAACTACAATTATTGGGTTAAGGTAAACTACAGGAGCCAGAAGGCTTAGCTACTGCCTTCCCGGGGACTTACTGCCAATAATATCATTGCCCATTAAGCTGTCCAAGCACCTCTCAGCCTCTGGACCGGCTAGTGGGTCACAACTGTTCTAACTAGATTGTAAGCTCTGATGAGCATGACTCTGACGGGCAGGGATTATCTCTTGTATGTTGGCTACCTCTTGTAGGTTAGCTGCAGGGATTGTCTCTTGTATGTTGGCTACCTCTTGTAGGTTAGCTGTACAGTGCTGCATGAGTCGCGCTCTATAAGTGCTAAATAGTAGTAGTAGTAGTAGACCCTGCTTTAGCACATGTAGTACCTCTAGAACAGGGGCTCTCAACCCAGTCCTCAGGATAACCATAAGGAATATGCATGAGAGAGGTTTGCATGCACTGCCTCCATTGAATGACAATCTCTCTCATGCATATTCCTTATAGTTATCCTGAAAACCTGACTGGCTAGGTGTGTCCTGAGGAATGGGTTGAGACCCCTGTTCTATAGAAACAATACACAGTAGTAGTAGTAGTAATCATAATAGTGTCTCTGTTAATTTACCCACTGGTAAGGGGTACTTTCCAAATGTCTCCTTGTTACTACTTTTATGAAGGGGAGAACATCTACCCTTCTCCATTCTCATAGAACCACTCACCTCCTAATGTCAACGGATCAAATCTATCAATGGACTACCCTCAAACCTTTCTAAGCTCTCTTAATATCCTAGGATGTATCCCATCCAGCCTTATAGCTTCATCTACTCAATGTTTTGCTAGTTCTGCACAAACACTGCCTTCCATAAGCGGTGGGGCATCATAACATATGTCCCTCTTGCAATTATCTGCGATCCTTCTCTTACTCTCTCTTCCATTAACTCTCTTTTTCTCACTCACAGCTGCACCTGCACAAACACCTGCATTAGAAAGAAAATCAAAAGCGCTTAGCATTTCTTCAGAAACAATTTCATTAAGAATTGTTCCCAAAGACTTGTTTTCTATTTCTTTTTAGAACTTATATACTGCTTATATATGATTACAAGGTCATGGACAGAGAATAAAAGAAAGCACTTGCTAATAGATTTTTCCTGGAATTAAGCAAGGTATGGATTTTGAAATTTCACTGTAAACTGAAAGGAACGTTGAACTAATATGAAATTTTGCTAGTGGAATCAATTATAAGTTGTCTTCCATTAGTATTGCTGTTGTTGATTTCATGTAGCTTTGATCTGAAATATTTGCAGCCCCCAGGTTTTCTCACTCAGAGCAGCTCACTAGAATAACTTTAACATGGGTTTATAGTAAACACCTTCAGAAATGAGTTTCATTAAAACTCGAGTGTTACCTTATTAAATAAAAAAGTATCATTATATGACATGGTCTCAAGTGTCAGCACATTGGACATGGCAAAGTACAATATTAAGCACTCCCATCTATTTACAGCAGTATTTATTAGCTTCTATAAAACCACATAATGCACACTACCAGATAAGATCCCATGCTATTTTCCTTTAGCTCCTGAGGGGGTGTTTAGACTTACTCCTTCAATCTGGATTAATAAAGTCACTAGAGAGAGATATGTCAGTTTGATTAAGACAGCACTGAAAGAGCATTCCATGAATTTCCCATACCCTTTGCTGCTGAGAGCATCTCCAAACCGATTGCTTTATAAATCAAACACATCCTCTTCAGAGGTCAGCTTACCCCCAAGAAGATAATAATGAAAATCATTCAGGTAAACCTAACTGTGTATTCAGAGCTGATTGAAAAGGCTTTCTTATGAACAACATTCATATCACTTAGGGCCCGTTTTGCTAAAGCCCGTTAGCTGGTTAATGTTTGTTTTAACGCACGACAATTGGCAATTGGGAACACTAACATGCAAGAGTGTCCACTGCACGCTAAAACGCACGTTAATCGGTGATGACGGGATGGGGTGGGGAATGGGAGGAAAAGGGTGTGGAAAGCACATTACCACTAGCGCCAGGATAATTGCCGCATGCTCAGTGGCAACATGGCTCTTAATGGGAGTCATTAAGTGAACCCTCCTTAGTGGACCGCACATTAGACTGGCCCATGATGCATAAGCAGTCAAGAACATACCGGTCACGCCCCAATAGCTAACTCAGAAGCTTTGCATGTAAGGTGCATTTGTTTGGCGCATTAATTGCAAATCCTTTGCAGGCTTTAGAAAAAAGGGCCCTTAAGAGAAAAGTGCCACTTACTAATGTTTATGTTAATATGGCACAGTGTAAAGGCCTGCAGATAAAACGTACTTGAAAATGCTCTCGTCCAATAAGTACTAAGATGGAACTTATTCATTTGTCATTTCATTGGGGAGTGCAATAAAAACATGAATATTTTTTTGGTGCCATTGAGGTTCAACTTCCCAAGTAAGGGAGCTAATGAAGAAATACAATTTTACAACCTGGCTGTAATGACAGTGTGTGGAATAAAGGGATGTTTTTACTGAGGTCTCAGTTTGCAACCCAATAGCAGAACTTCCCGCTATGTCATGAGTTTAACAGTTAAATCAAGGTGCGCCAAGACATACAACATGATTGGGTTGACCATGTCCTCTTTGTACATTGTTCTGGTTAAACAAAAGCAAACTTGGCTGAAAAATTTTAAAAAGATCCTCAGCTTTGGAAAAAAGCAGTATTTTTGGTCATTGCTGAAGCATGTCCACTTGGGAAAGTCTGAGAGTATTCCTATCATTTTGGACATTGGACAAATAAGTCCCCTTTTATCACCCTGAACTCCAGTCTGTAGACAGCGCCAGATTAACACCGCATTGGGCTTGAGGCAAACATATTTTTTGGCCCCTACCATCGATGCTCATTTTCTTCTATCACCCTCCTCTCCACCAAAGTTGCACTCACTCTTTTTCTTCTCCCCCACCCCATGGGACGTTTGTTCATGGCCTTCCCCTACGGATTGCTACACTTCATGTCTCCAGAAGTAGCATGGAGAAAGCCGCAAGGCCTACCTCTGGGTGCAGCAGCAGCAGCAGCCTGTGAGTGGTCATGGGGGCTCAGCAAGCACATGTATTGAATGGAATGGCCTAGTGATTAGAGCAGTGGACTGAGAACTGGGGAAGCTGGGCAAGCCATTTTCACCCTCCATTGCCTTTGGTACAAACCAGAAATGCCAAGGGTGAACTGCCCCAAAGAGTAAGGATTACAAGCTATGTGTTTGAGGTATACATTGAGCCTTGAAGGACTACCAAAAGAGACTGCTACTGCTGGAAAGAAATCTCATACTTGTATTTACCTCCTAGGAAATTTTCTAAATCTTAGGGACAAGGGAAATCTTTGGGTTAAAGTTGATAAATCTGTGTATTTCAGAATTCAGTGTTTTTGTTAAGTCAGTCAGGGCTTAGTACCACCAGAGAGCTTTTCATTTAAATAAAATCAGATTATAGCTTAGCACAGTAGGTAGAACAGGGTAAATGAAGACAACAAGGAGAGGTATAAAGGCAAATCAAAGAAAACAGATATTCTGGGGTTGTATTATGTAGGGCCTTAGAAGTCTAAAAGAGAAGGGAGGAATTGGGCGGAGCACGGTGAAATTGCAAAGCAATGCTTAGGTTATAAAATATGCAAGTATGCACATACTTCAGCCACATAAATGCCCCTCTGCTCCCAAGCTGGTGTAGAGGTATGTGCTGCACCTCTGGCAGGTTCTGTGTTGGTAGTTTAGAGAGACACATATGTAGTTTTGGAAAATAATCTTGGAATAGGCACCTACCAGACCTCCCCACCAAGGCAACCTGTTATAAAATTACCCTCCACAAGCCAAATTTTGCATAAGTTGTCTAGTTAGAAAAAGAGGCATCCAAGTCGGGATATTCACAGTTTGCAAGATATTTTATGAAAGGTTCAGTGAACATGGATCTTTTTGTAAAATACCTATAAGGCTGCAGAATACGTATACATGTGCACTTTGGGGCACATTTGGCAGGAGCAGCTATTTGACAAAAGATCATGTTAAAACAAAGAGGCACATCATTTGGGGCTGTGAATGTTCATGTGTCAGTGCTTACATGTGCAAGCAGTGATTATATAACTTACTTGCTGCCACTTTTGTAGATAAATGCTAGATTTTACCAAGCTGGACATCCAGGGGGAGCCAATTAGGAAGTGAAGCTACAAAACTCTGTTTTGCAATTTTGAGTTGGTTTTCTGTGCCAAAGAGATATGTGCTATTGTCCTCTATCACTTTTCTGAAGTCCAAGTCCAAATGTGCCATTATCTGTCATGCATGTCTTGGAGCAGGTGTAAACGTCGACATCATCATTTTATGAAGCAGACAGATATTGTGTTTGCACAATAAGAAACACAGGCATGCTTCTCAGGCCCACCTAAAAAAAGACTTGGGGGTATGTTTACTAAACTGCGGTAATGTCATTCGCGGTAGGTTCCGCAGTAAAGGTAGAGATGCCCATATAAAGGCATGAGCAGTGCATCGTTACAGCAAGCTGGCAGCTAACGCGCATTACAAGGCACCTTATAATAACGAGCGTTACAAGGCGCCTTGTAAAGCGCCTTGCAAGGCACCTTGTAAGGCGCCTTATAAGGCGCCTTGTAAGGTGCCTAATAAGGTGCCATGTAAGGTGCCTTCTAAGGTGCCTAGTAAGGTGCCCTGTAAGGTGCCGTATAAGATGCTCTATAGGGCCTCCTAGGCTAAGCGCCATATTAGGCACCCTTGGACAAGTCACCGCAGAAGGCACCCTGGGCTATGGAACCATAGGTTAAGGTGGCCTAACAAGGTTATGGTGTCCTAGGTTAGTGTGCCCAGGGACTGCAAGGTGCCTCAGGATGACATGCATGACCTGTGCGGAACAGAGACAGATGTAGCCCTAACACTAGATAGAGCACTCAGGAAAGTCAATGAACAGGTGAGTGAAGGAGGGAGAAGTGGGAGCCGCTGGACCTGCCATATCTGCGGGCATCCCATGTGCCTGCCAGTACTGATGACAAACATGGTGGGGCAGCTCTACCACAGCACAGGGTGTTGGCAATGTAAAGTACTGGAAAAACAGTTGGTGGCAGACAATGGGAATACGTGTCCCCCAGTGGAGGTGGAGGTGGCAGGATAGTTACAATGATGGGTGGACAGAGGAGTGGTGGTGCTATGCAGATCAGGCACAGGCGAGGCAAGCACGATGAGGCGCAATGCAGGAAAGGGTAGCAGTGCAGGACATGGGCTGGCAGCCTGCACAGGCAGACAGGACTCTACACAGCTGACAGATGCAGATAGCCGGACCGAGGGAATGGTGGCAATTGTGGCGAGGGTATTATGGGCTGGAAGCACAGATCTGCAAAAATATGACCTCTACAGGTATGCACACTATTTGAGTAGGACAGGCATGAGAGGAGGGAACAATGAGGAACTGAACCAATGAACACTGCCAAGAATGTCAATGTATTAACCAGTAGGCTATATCTCCATGGTGTATGTCACAGCAATGTCTGGGTACAGAAGGCCTGCAGGTCACAGCATAAATTGTCTGCTCTGAGTGCCAGGATAGGTTAACCCTACCATACCCATGATGCAATGCACATGCTGAATAGCAGTCTACAGCTGATCACCAAATGGGGTCTGCACCTCTCCAGTACCTCAGCTTGGAAAGACGAACTGACAGTGTGTGATACTGGCACAGAGTAGCTACAGACCATGCCATTGTGCAGGTTCTGTGCTCACCCTGAGGGATAGGATTGGTGCCCAGCACTAGGTCCGCAGTACATGTGGTGCTAGAGATAGGTCCTGCTGTACATCCCCATCACTACCAGTGTGTGACAGGTGTTCCTTGCAGTACAGCCAAAGGTAATTTGGTGTCCATCTGTATCCTGAAGTCACATGTGGCCCTGTGAGACCAGACACCAGCCAGATTAGTGTGTACCCCGTGTGAGGGTCTGGATGACATGGGCAGCTGTTGTCATGGCAGAGGAGTTCCTAGAATTGCATGAGGTGTGTGTAGCAGTGGCTGTATAGATGACAGTGGTATACACATCACCCTTTTGTAGGTAAGGAACAGTGCCCCTGCCCCTGGGAAGCAACCTCCATCCTGTTTGTATGAGACAGCCATCCAGGGTTGGTGGGCCAGAGCCATACCTATGACTGGGACAGTGGCAGACCAGCAGCAATGCTGGAGTTAGATCTGGAAACCCCAAGTGCCTCCCACCACTGTCTGCCAGTCACCAGCAGACAGCACAGTCAGACTGTACCTTAAAGGTGTTCTGACCTTGCACAGTCTAACTGCAGACAGTCCACCAGGAACTATGTGCAGCAAGCAGGCATTTCAGTGATTGGGACTCCAGCACTGGGGAACACAAATATATCACTAGAGACAAATAGTGTAGAGCGTTATGTGGGAACCTAGACCTGCCATGGTCACTGCTCGTTCAGCGTGAGTGCTCTCCCAGCATGCCATGCTGTGGCCACCCTGTCCATGCAGGTGGTGGTCAGGCACTACAGTGTCCTAGCCATTGCCCCACACCCTGTGAAGATGCATCCTGGCCAATCTGCCCTGTCCAGGCCATACCCAGAATACCTTGCTCCTCATTATGCATCTAATCAGGCTAACGCTGGTAACAGTGGGACATTTTGGGCCCAGTGAAGTGTGGGCAGCTACAGAACAATGGATAGACATACAAACACGCTCACTCCTTTTGCAGCATTATACAAAGATAGGGGTGGTTGGCAGCCCTGCCCGCCACACTAGTCCTGATCACAGTGCCGACAGTGCTAAACTGTGCAGGGGGTAGTAGTAGTGCTCTGGTGATAACATCATCCCAATGCTGGGGCCAACAGCCTGCCGTTCCATGCATCATTGGATTGTGGAGCCTGTGTGAGTGGGTGTTTGCACCCCTGTTCGCCGCTGCTTTGGGCTTTGCATATGTTGCTGTTGTATCTGCATTGTAGGGTAAAGTATAGGGACATGCTTTGCAGAAACCACAGCTGGGACTTGCAGCTGTGACCCTCTGCTCCTGGACACACTGGCTGGGTGTACTGCACCACACTGTTGCCACAGATGCAAGGTAGTCCCTGGGGCTACCTGCACTTTTCCTCAGCCAGACCTTTTATGTTGCACTGCACACCACGTACTGATGCAGAGCACGGCCTAGGTCCACTGCAGGGAGGTGGCACTGCCCCCTCCAGTACGGGCACACACCCCCCTGCCAAGCTGACGTGGCCATTTGCTGTCAGTGCTGGTAGTGCGCAGTCCCAGGCCTTCCACTGTGTAGGTAGGCGCCTGCCTAGGGAGCGGGTTCCGGGGTGGGGGGGCATACATGGACATCCTCACATTCCACCATCACTGCCTACCACTATTATGTCCCCTCCACATGGGGGCGGGATGGCTGGGGGGATGTCAGGTCTGTGCCCTAGCGGACCAGGTAGATATTGGACCAGGTAGATATTGGTGGATTGTGTTTGGCCTTGGTTAACTGCTGTCTTGCTGATCTCCAGTGTCTATGTTCCTATGTGCCACCTAGGCGCGTGCCTGGCCCACCCTGTGCCCCAGCTGCCCATGCTACATGTCCCGCCTGCGGCCCCCTATGCCCCATTTGCACCATCGCCATAGTGGCCATTTATACTTTGGCACTATGGTATTGCTGTACATGGAAAACTACTATCACAGTTTTTGGGCTCCCTGCCTGGGCTGTACATTGCTGACATGTAAATGGTTTCTCTCTCCTGCATATGTGCATCTAACGGCAGGTTTTCAGTTGCGTTAGGATTCAGCTCTTCAGATCAGCGCGTTAGTGTGAATGGAGCCTCTCCCCGCCCACACTCCGCCCATTGACCCCTTCTCTCCGCCCTATCTCCACCTTCTGCGGTGTTTGCCGCGCCACGGAACGTCAATGATCGTTAACGTTACGTTATGTAACGTTACCGCAGTTTAGTAAACATACCTCTTAGAACATGCTCCTTTGAAACTGCATACCATGGACAGACATATGTAAGTAGTAACATTTTTTAAATCACTACTTAGACATATTGCACCCTTTACATGTGTAAACCCACTATCTACGCATGTAAATGCCATGGAAGTCTTCTAAAATAACTTCTTGTATCCTGATCTCTTCATTCTCCTCTTTATCACCGTTCTGTATCTTTGCCATTCCCCTAGATTTCCCCTAGTCCCAGTGTTGTGTGGTCTCTCTTCATTAGATTGTAAGCTCTGATGAGCAGGGACTACGTGTCTCTTTCTAGTATATGCACAGCACTGTGTGAGCCTGGTAGCAATGTGCAAATGATCAGTAGCAGCAATAGTAATCATAGTAAATGGTTCGCCTTTATTCACAGGTTTCTTCAAACCTTCAAACAATTTTAGCAGATTACTAAAGCACAACCTTTCCATTCATGCTAATTCTTCCCCATTGGTCACATGAACAGTAATTTTCTTCTTAACAATATCTTCTACCATTTTACACAGCATGACATCAAGCTCACTGGACTATAGCTACTTGGATCACTCATGAAGTCTAATCTTTCAATAGCATAACATATTTTTGCATGACGTATATGGTTCCTTTGATGAGTAATATAAGCCTGTGGTTACCGAGAGGTATCATCTGTCAAACTGAGGCATACTGAATGTCGTTTTATAAAAGGGCACCTAGTTTAAGAGGGCAAGTGCGCACCTACTTGGGCATTATTTTATGATACATAGGTGCCTAGTGTAAGTGGCCAAAATTGTGCCTTGAGAGCAGGTGCAAAGGTCCATGCATAAAGTTCGCAAGTATACATGTTGATTCAAATATACTATAATCAATGCACTTACTTGCAAGCTCCACCCATGCTCTGCCTAGACCATGCCTACAGCTATGTCCACCAGCAAAGTATGTGCCATCATGTTAACACAATCACTTTTCTATGGTGGTTGGAATTTTTTACCAGACCATTTATGTGTATATGTGGCCACATCCATGCAAAAATGACTTTCTAAAATTACCCCATTGTATTCTTTGGGACAGTAACATTAGGATCATTTTTATTACTGCATTCCTAAAAGAGGAAGTTTTTTTCTATCTTCCATATTTTGCGTCAGAAATTGTCATAATTTGTTGTAATTCACCTGGAAGTGAAGAAGATAAAAACATCCCAGAAACAAGGGAACTACAAATCAGAATCCCTCAAGGAACATGCCCAGACAAGCCTACAGCACTTGGTATTCCAAGGCCATCTCCCATCCGAGAACTAACCAGGCTCAACCCTGATTAGCTTGTGAGACCTGATGAAGTCAGGCAGATTCAGATGGTGGGGCCATAGGTTGAGCCTAAAGCAAAAGAAGGTAACCAAAGATGTAGCACACCAAAGAACTCTTATGAGAAACCTATCAAAGGACAAGGCTGAATGGATGTTCTCAGGAAATAGTTTCAGGGAACCAATCACAGCAAGTCACATAACCAGGATGCAACCTCAAAAGGAGCAGAAGGAAGCTGTGGCCCCTTTCTCACTTGAGGAGGGCATCCTGGTGGCAAGTATATAGTAAGGCTGACTTGGATTTAGTAGCAGTCATGGAGACCTAGATCATGGAGAACTATGACTGTGAGATACTGTAGATAGCCCAGTATAACAATTCAGGAAGGACCGGGCAAAAAGAAAGGGAGGAGGAGTGCTGCTATATGTAAAATATAATATTAAAATAACAGAAATGCAGGACTTACAAGATGAGGAGATGGCACTATGGGTTAATTTCGCAAGAGGGAATGGAACATCTATTTACATTAGTATGATATGCAGACATCTTTTACAGGCAGAAGAAATTGATAGAGATTTAATTGAAGACATTCACACTATTGCTATTAAAGAAGAAGAGCTACTGAGATGTGATTTCAGTATGCTGGATGTTGATTAGGATATCCCTGCTATGGTGTTGCCTAGAAGTAGGGAGAGACTGGATTCTCTACCAGAACTGTTCCAGTAACCAGTAATGGAACCCATGTGGGAGGGGACCATAGTAGATCCGGTGCTTATTAATGGGGAGAGTATTTCTGATGTTATAGCAGGTGATGATCTGGCATCCAGTGTTTGCCAGATGGTGGAGATGGTTCATTCCAAAAGTGAGAGTTCTAGACATTAGGAAATTAAAGTCAAGATTGGGAAAAACCTCAAGGAGTTCATAGCTGGATGGGAACATCTGGGGGATGTAGAAAAGCAGTTGACAAAACTGAAAGGAATTATTTTAAGAAAAATGAGCCTTTTGTTAAAAAGTAAATACAACTATGAGAAAAAGGAGGTTACTTTGGTTGTCAGTATAATTAGCTGTAAAGGTAAGGGAAAAGAGGTTAGCCTTCATAAACTATAAGAAAATGTAGAAAGTGGAACATCAACAACAGTATCTGAAAAAGTCAAGAGAAGCTTGGAAAGTAGTCAGGGAAGCAAAAGATGCAAATGGAAGGAAAAAAGTCTTTACAGTCAAATATGTAAACAAGACTTTTTTTGCATATGTTAATGACAGGAAGAAGTGTAAAGGTGGTATTGTTAGACTTCTGAGTGAAGGGGAGGAATAATTTTTATTTTTTATTTATTTAAAAATTCTTATATACCGTCTTCAAGCTTCACAGAAGCAACAAAGTAGTGCACAACAATATAAAACAAAAACATTAAATTGTGTGGAGCCCAATTCCACAATGTGCACATCCAACCTGTTTAGGCATCCAAAATATGGACAGGGCACAGTTGTTCCAGATTTTGCAACTGTGGGAGCTATATGTTCCTGCAGTTGCAGAATTTGGGAACATGGACAGGCTGGTGTGCACAGTATTCTGAATGTGGAGACGTATAGCATGCTGCCCATCTCTATTGTTCAGTGCTTCTGCTGGTATGCCAGTACCATGGCATCCCATTGCCATGGCACCGGGATGCTCAGCAGGAACAAGGCTCAACAGCAGGGCATTTCTCCTTTCCTCACCGCTCAACCCTCCGCAGGGTGCCAGGGCCAGGATTGGGCAGAGTGGCCTCACCTGCCATGGCTCTCTGTGTTGGAGGACTGCCTGGCCCAGTCACTGCCTTTGCTGTGACTTATTCCACCTCCAAAGTGGAATAAATATTACATCCAACCTGCACCCACTGGACGTACCTGACCGGAATAGGACCTGCACATCTGGGTGCTTGAGCCTGTCCCCGCTCCACTCACTCTATGCCTCTGGCCCTCCCCCTCCTGCCCCATCTAGTGCTCCCTGCACAAACCCTCTGTACGTGTGGGGAGGGCTGGACTCAGAATAGTGTGTGGGGCCAAAACGGGGGTTGGATGTCCAACCCCACTGTTCACATCTCTGCATTAGGCCCATAATAAATAAAATAACTCAGCACTCCCTCTAAACCTCTTCACTTCTCTCAAATGGAACTTATTAACCAGCAATGGAGCAATCCCCTCATCACTACCCTTCTTGGGGGAAAACTACATACTCAAGCTTTTACAAAACAACATCATTTATATCCTTTTGCAGGTCTTTTGCCACAGAGACTGATGTTGAAGATGAAAGTTTTGGAATGGTGTTTAAATCAGAGAGGAGAAGGTCAGGGATCACTACTGAAAAAGCTCTAGCTCTCAACCTAGTCAGCCAAAGCTGTTTCACCGATGGCATCATCAAAAATACTCCTTGGTTCTATCACAACTACTGACCACTTCAGCATTTAGTCAGATAACTTAGACCCTCACCCTGCAATGCATGAAAGGCAAAGCTTTACAATTTCAACCTGATCCTGACCTGAATCAGCAGCCAATGTAATATATGCAGCAGGGAGTGTTGTTTTAAAATCAACTTGATCATGGTATTTTGAGCCATCTATAAGCACCGAAGTAGCCATTCTGGTAAACCCATATATATCCCATTGCAGTAATCTAGAATTCTGAGTACTGATGTCTGTACCAACAACCTGAACATATCTGATTGCAGCAAAATCTGAAGCTTTCGCATAACCCTCAGTTTCCGTATACTGGCCATAGGTGATCCCAGACTTTCTCCTCTCTGATTTAAGCACCATTCCAAAACTTTCACCTCTCACATCAGTCTAAATGTTCTCCATAGAAAAGATATCTGGGGCAGTGTTTTTGAAGGCATTTACATGGGTAACTGCCCTAGTTACCCGTGTAAATGTCTTATCTGGGATTTTCCAAAGGCACCTACATGGGTAGTGCCTTTCAAAAATCCCGGATAAGTCCCTAACGTGTCCAGATGCTATGTGGTTAGCATTGGGGCATGTTGGGAGCATTCTGGGGTGGAGCAGGGGTAGAGGAAAGGGTTAAGTGGGTAGCAATGATTTTCAATGCTACCCGCTTAGCCCTCTGCACCAGGTGCAGGGGCTAAGTGGGTAGCATCAAAAATCGCTGCTTCCCGCTTAGCCTTGACGGCTGATGGTGCAGCCAGCTAAACCAGGATTTTCACTTCTGACACCATGGAAGTGAAAAAACAGGTCAAGGGGGTTGGCGGGCAGGCTGACACGGCGCATAGTCTGCCCACATGAAAATCGGGCCCTGATTTCTAGCCAATCCCATATTCTCTCCACCACCACCACCAATATTTCCATTTTCTGCATATTGAGAACCAGCTGATTTGCTGAAGGCCAATATACATCAGCTTCCAAACCTACATTCACTTTACCAAAGCATTTCCCCCATCTTTACCCAGTGGAACAAACAATAGGGCATCATCAGCAAACATCAGTGTTTCTCAAGCCAGTCTTGGTGTACCCCTAAGCAGTCTAGTTTTCAGGATACCCACAATGAATATACACAAGATAGATTTGCATGCTGCCTCCACTGCATGCAAATCGGTTTCATGGATATTCATTGTGGATATTCTAAAAACTTGGTTGGTTAGGGTATACACCAGAACTGACTTGAGAAATACTGGCAAACATAAATCCTTTCAGATCCATACCCATTATCAGCTCGTCCAGTGTTTGCGAAAAATATTAAACAGTAATGGCGACAGACTTAATTCTTGAGGGACCCCACAGGAAAATTCTAAAAGTACTTCTTTGATTGTTTATCATTATCTGAGCTATTTGCCTCTGCACAAAAGACTTAATCCAATCCAGGAATATGTAGAAACTGATGAGAATAAAGCAGAACAGCTTAATAAATATACCTCGTATCTGTTCTGTGCTTGCAGATAATAGGCCTGGTAGTAGGACCGCAGAAGTGAAACACACGCAAGAATGAGAGTGAGAAAGACTTTGTGAGGAGCTGGCTAAATTTAAAATAGATAAGTGATGGGGTTGGATGGAATATATCTGAGAGTATTGAAGGCATTTAGGAAAGTTCTGGCAGCCTCATTGTCTGACCTTTACAATTCTTCTTTAGAGTCATGGAGGACTGGAAAATGGTGGATGTGGTCCTTCTCCACAAAAGTGAAAGTGAGGAGCAGATTGGGAACTACAGACCAGTTAGTCCGATCTCTGTGGTGAGTAAATTAATGAAAATGCTAAAACAGAGGATAGTGCAGTTTCTGGAATCTAATGGATTGCAGAATCTGAGGCAGCATGTAACATAGTAGAGAGGAGGCCAATTCCAAACAGGCCATGCAGCCCCTGTGCAGCTGATCAGAAGTGGAGCCTACAGAGGTAGACCCGATTCTGATCCTGTGGGGGCTAGACATGCCCGCGGGATCAGAATTAGGTCTACGGCATGGATGCTCAGGCCAGACCCCAATTCTGATTGGCCTGCATGCCCAGCAACATACACGGCTACCTCAGCCAGGCTCCTGAATGTTTGTTTGTCTGAACAATTGATATACCACCTATGCTGAAGCATCTAGGCGGTTTACAAAGTGTAAGCACTTCATACGGTGTCAGAAAAGAGAAAAGGAACACCAATATTGAGAAGGAAAGGAAAGAAGAGAAAGAAAAGGTCAGCAAAACACAAGGGGGAAGAGAGGTAGTTGGGGCCTAGAAAGTAGAGCCTGGGGGGGGGGGGGGGGTGTGGATTAAACACAAGAGAAAAAAGGTGAATTTTCAGTAGAACCTTAAAATGGGGGAGGAAAAGCTCCAGACGGAGATGGGGAGGGAGGGAGTTCCATAGGAGGGGAGAGGAAGAAGAAGGCAGAGGAGCAAGTGGATTCAAGATGAGTATGTATGGTAGATGGGAGGAATACACGATTAGCATGAATCTGTCTGAGGAAACGATAAGAGGTGTGAAGCTAGATTGGATCTGAGAGATAATGTAGGATGCTAGTGTGGATGGAACGGTGAACCAGTGTGATGATCTAATATTGAATACTATAATATATTGTTAACCAGTGTAGATGAACAAGCAACAGGGTGATGTGCTCAAAGTAGGAGGAGTGGGTGAGAATATGAGCTGTGGGGTTCTGAAGTAATTGCAGATGATAGAGTTGGTATTGGGGAAGTCCAGTCAGAGCAACATTACAGTAATTGGTATGGGTCATGACCAAAGAGAGTAGAAGGATAGTCAATGAGTGAGGCAAAAGAAAGGGATGGATGGAACGGATCTGACAGAGAAAGAAGAAAGAACACTGATTAATGGATGAGACAGAGAAAAATCAAAGGTGATGCCAAGATAATGAGAAGTGACCAGTGGGATAGGTGTCTGGGCAAGGGAAGGAGTGAGAGAGGGGGCGCAAGTAGAGAGAACCAAATGACAGCGGTCTTAGAGAGGTTGATATGAAGATAGTTTGATGCCATCCAGAAAGCCATGGAAGAAAGACAGGCATTCAGACGAGAGAAGTCAGGGGTGGAGGGGTTGGTGTGATGTACAAGAAGGATGTTGTCTGCATAGTAATAGGCTGAAATGCCATTTTTCTGGATGATAAGGGTGACGGGGGCCAGAAAAAACATTGAAGAGAAGAGGGGCAAGAACAGAGCCTTGAGGAACACCGCAGGCTAGTGGGGTGATAGTGGAGGAGGAAGAACCAGTGAGGACAAAGAAGGTCCAGGAAGAGAGAAAGGAGTGAAACCAATGGAGGACAAAGCTGGAGAGACTGACATTGTGAAGACAGGAGAGAAGAGTGCGATGGTCCATCAGATCAAAGGCAGAGAGAGATCCAGAGAGACAGCTAACAAAATTTTGCCCTGATCATGCGAGGTGTGAAGGTTATTAGGAAGGAAAGAATGATAGTTTCTGTGCTGTGACCATGTCAGAAACTGGATTGATGGGGATGAAGGGTCAGGGTGACATTGAGGTTGGAGGAAAGCTGAGCAAAAGCAAGTTTCTAGGGGACCTTAAAGAGAAAGGGGAGAGTAGAGATAGAATGCCAATGGGTGAGAGTGTCAGGGTAAAGGGAAGGTTTCTTAAGGGGTGGGTGGATGATGGCATGCTTCCAGGGGCAAGGGAAGTAGCTGGAGGAGAGACTCCAGTTGAAGATATTAAGGATAAGCCAGTGGAGGGCTAAGGAGGAGGGGATGGGGTTGGAGGGGCAGGTGGTCTTGTGGGAAGAGGAGAAGTTCTGATGAGGAAATAGGGTGAAAAGAAGCCCAGGAGTGAGAGAGGGGGGAAGATGGGGAGAGGGGGGTGTAAGAGAAGAGGAAAGAGGGGGAGGATGGGAAAGGAGAGGACAGAAAGGGAAAGAGCCGCGAATGGTGGGGATCTTATCAGCAAAGTGGGTGGCTAAGAGAGAGGGGTTAAGGAAAGAAGGGGGGCGATGGGTGGAGGAAGAGGATTGAAGAGAGGACAGGGATTGGAGGATAGAATATAGTTGATGGGAAGAATTAAATGATGCGGGGATGAGGTTTGAATAAAGAAAGAGGCCAGGTTAAAACCAAGAGTGGTGGCAGGTGCAGGAACAGGGCTGAGATGGAATGAGGTAAGGGGCAAGAGTGTCAAGGGCTGCGGACAAAATAGAATTCCAGGATTCGACCTGGTGATTAGGTGAAAGGGATATGAAATCAGTGGGGAAGAGCTGGTCAGAAGAGGGGAACTGTGGAAGGGTAAGGGTTGTAATGTGGTGGGTGGGGGAGAGTAGGAGGAGGAGCAACTAAGGTGGGTGAAAGGGGGCAAGAAGCAGACTGAGGGATAGAAAAGACGAGACAGAAGTGGTCAGATCAAGGGACAAGGAGGGTAGAGATGTTGGAGGCAGAAAGAGTGGGGAAATCAGTGGGGGAGATGATGAGGTCAAAGATGTGAGCAGCAGTGTGGGTGGGGCAGTGGACATGTTGAAGAAGAGAGTGGAATGAGACATCGCGAGGATGGGTTTAAGAGTCTAAATGTAGATTAAAGTCACCAAAGATCAGGAGATGAGAGTGGAGAAGGGAAGCCTCCAAAAGGGTGAGGAGAAGAGAGTCCCATAAGTGAGAAGTGAGGGGGTGGGGGCATAGGTACGAAGGAAGAAGAGGGTTGGGGAGTCATGACGAAGAAGTAAGACTTCAGGATAGTGAAGTGCAGGTGAAGAGACCTCGATAAGGGAATAAGAGGAGCGGTGAAGAACTGCCACGCCACCACTGCTGCAGCCTCAACAAAGAAAGGAAATGGTGGAATAGCCCGGGGGAGGCAACAATTAAGGAGAGGTTCTTCACCGTCACAAAACCAAGTCTCTGTGAGGAAGAGTGTGTCTAATATATGGAAGAGCAAGAGATCATAAATGAGCAAGAACTTCGTGTATAGGGAGCCACGATTCCCGGCCATTGACCAAGTTCTTTTTTCCCTGCAGCTCGACCCCAGAACTGGCCTTCCAAGGCCTGGGTTGGGCTACGGGGAACCTCCTGTGCTCCCTCACCTGCATTCCCAAGTCCCACGCCAAGATCCCCCTCCATCCAGGAGGACTTATTCCACCTTTGAGATGGAATAAGTTCCCCATCTAGATTCGAGGCCCCGGATGTACAGGGCTGACCTCTGAATCGGCCCTGTACATCAGGGGTCATGGCCTGCCTATGCCCCACCCTCACTCTGCCTCCAGAACGCTCCCTCCCGCCCCCATCTAGGCCTCTCTGTACAAACCTGTTCTTTGTATGAGGAGGATATTGCTACAGCCAGCAGGGAGACTAATAGCGGGACAGAATGACCCCATAGTATATGATGACAGATAAAGACTAGTATGGCCCATCTATTTGTTGAGGTATAAGAAATAGTTACGTTTATTTTGATTTTATCCCCTCTTATAAAAGGATCCACTGTGTCTGTCCTATGCCATTTTGAATTCTGTAACTGTGTTTGCCCCACCACCTCCATCGAAAGGGCATTCCAAGAATCCACCACCCTTTCAGTGAAAAAGTATTTCCTGACATTGCTTTTAAGTTTACCTCCTTGCAGCTTCAGTTTATGCCCTCTAGTTTTAGTTTCCCCTGCTTTGAAAAAGGCTTGTTTGTTCATTAATACTCTTTAAGTATTTAAAGGTCTGTATCATATCTCCCCTGTTCCTCCTCTCCTCTAGGATATACATATTTAGGTCTTTAAGTCTCTTCTCATATGTCTTCTAGTGCAGGCTGCAAATCATTTTGGTCACCTTCCTCTGAACCATTTCAAGTCTTTTTACTATATATCCATTGTGAGATATGGTCTCCAAAACTGAACACTATACTCCAAGTGAGGCCTCACCAATAACTTGTACAGGGGCATTAATACCTCCTCCTTTCTGCTGGTTATTCCTCTCTGTATGCAAGCCAGCATCCTTATGGCTTTGGCCACCACCTTGTCGCATTGTTCTGTCACTTTGAGATCTTCAGAAATAGTCACTCCGAAGTCCTTCTCCTGATCCATGCACACCTACCTCTTGCCCTCTATCACATACAATTCCCTTGGATTTCTGCATCTCAAGTGCATTATTCTGCGCTTCTTCACTTTAAATTGTAACTCCCAAGCATTAGACCATTTGTCCACTCCCTCATGGTTTTACTAGAGGTAGACAAATCTGATTAATTTCTTTGACTGGGTGACCAGAGCGTTAGATTGAGAGAGAGCACTAGATGTGGTGTATTTAGATATCAGCGAAGCCTTTGACACAATTGTGCATAGATGACTTATACATGTGGAGGCACATTCTGCTTTGTATGTCACTGGGCCGTCCGGACGTACAGACATCTGGACAGCTGGGAAATGCAGCTGATCCTGCTCCCATGGGGGTTAGATGTCCTCGTGGGAGCAGAATTGCAGCACAGTAGCTGGACGTCTGGAACGTACCCCTATTCAGACACCCCGGCCATCCAGACACTTACCCATCTAACTCAGTCAGGTCCCTGAATGGAGCCGCTATGCCATGGCATCCATGGCCACCACCAAAATTGTCCTTTTCCCACAGCTGGACCTCCGATCTGGCCTCTCATGGCCAGGGTCCAGCTATGGGGAACTTACTCCACTCTCACCTGTCTCTGCTGTCTGCTGCAAAAGCCCACGTCCAGGGGGACTTATTCCATGTCTGAGGTGGAATAAGTTCCCCGTCTACCTGGCCGACCCTGGACATACAGGGCAGACCTCAGAATAGGCCATGAATGTTCGGGGAGATGACCTGCTCTCTCTCTGCCCTCATTCTGCCCTCCCTCCACCCTCGTCTAAGACTCCCTGTACAACTCAGATGTACGCATGGGGAGCCTTTTTCCGGCAGCCACATTTGGACAAATATTGGGGATATACGTCCAGGCTAGATGTACATCCCCGTTATTTGTGGTCCAGAAAAACCCCCAAACTGAATGCCCTTGATATGGGCCCTTAAGTGCCTGACAGGTTGTTTGGAAAGCAACAAAGAGTAGCGAGAAATGGAGTTTACTGTGAGGATAAGGTGATGTGCTGCAGAGATTGATCCATGGTCTGATTCATTTTTGTAAGTGATACTGCTGAAGAGCTGATGGGTAAGGTTTGCCTCTTCGAGGATGATACTAAAATTTGCAAAAGGGTAGACACCTTGGAAAGAATGGACAACGAGGAGGCTCTAACAAAGCTTGAAGAATGGTCTAGAATTTAGCAGCTAAAATTTAATGTTAAAAAAATGCAGGGTCATGCATTTGGGCTCCCAAAACCCAAAGGACCATTACAGTATAGGGGGTGAAGTACTTCTTCACATGAATGAAGAGTGGAACCTAGAATGATTGTATCTAATGATTTTAAGGTTGCAAAACAGGTAGAAAAGACAATGAGAAATTCCAGAAGGATGCTTGGATGCATAGGAAGAGAAATGGCAGCAGGAAAAAGGAAGCGGCAGAACCTCTGTATAAGTTTCTGGTGTGGCCTCATTTAGAGAACTATGTACAATTCTATAGACTATATTGTCAAAAAGAATATAGCTGGTTCAGAGGGAGGCTACTAAAATGATTAGCGATATTCATCATAAAACATGGGATACACTTACAGATCTTGATATGTTTACTTTGGAAGAAAGGTGGAGAGGAGAGATATGATAGAGACATTTAAATATATCTGTGTCATAAATTTACAGGAGGCTGGACTCTTTTCAATTGAAAGAAAGCTCTGGAATGAGGAGGCATAGGATGAAAATGAATAGGGACAGACTCAGGAATAATCTAAGGAAATATTTATTTATGGAAAGTGTGGTTGATGCACGGAATGACTTCCCAGTGGAAGATGTTGAGACAAGGACTGTATCCGAATTCAAGAAAACATGAAATAAGCACAGAGGATTTCTAAGGGAGAGGAAGGAATTGTGGAACTTAGTTGTATGGATTGCTCAACTTTAAGCTATAAGGCACATTTTACAAAGGACGTCCAAGTGCAAACTGGGACATCAAAGCCAGAACATCTGAAAAAAAGCAGGCACATGCAAGTTCAGGCATAATTTCACAAACATGGACATACCTGATATGAATATCTACGGAGATGTCTTTACAGATGTCCCAGAATAGCATTTCAGAAACAGGAATTCTAATTGCACAATGATTATAGTGGGTTAGGAGCAGGATAATGTGAGTGCAAATCCCAGCCTTTGTGACTTTAGGCTAGTCACTTAACTCGCCATCTTCTCTACACTCTCTGGATGTTTTAAGGCAACAACAAACACTTTCATGATGCCTTTTCATGCCTGGAGGAGGTCTAAAAGTGGACGTGCCTGCAGACGTTTCCGACATTTCTGAAATCGAACGGGGACAGGTAAGTCCATTACACCTCCCCAGACATGCCTTTGCCACATCCCCTGCCTTCTTGGATGTCACCCCACTGGTGATGTCTTTAAAAGTAATTTGTAAAATGGCTCTGAAAATGTCTCCGTGATTTAGACGTGCACATGCACATCTTCAGATGTGTAAATCACAACTAAGGGGTATGTTTACTAAAACCCCGCTAATGTGCGGGCCCCGGTAGTGTGCGGGTGCCATATAAGGAGTGGGCGTTCCCCGCTAAAGAAGAAACGCCGGAATTTACATATGCACTGAGGTGCGCGGCGCCCTTGTGCTCCCCGCACCTTAGCACATCAGACAGCTGCGTGGGAGGCATATGTGTCACGCTGATGGGCAAGCAAAAGAGCAGAGCCACAGCACAATGGTTAAGGCACATACCGATGGTGCAAGAAGCAGGGGTTCAATCCCCCACAGAGCCCAATAAAGACAGCTGGCTGAGGTGTTAATTTATGAGGCAGTGAAATAATGGGCAGCATAAGGCAGCGCGCTAATGTGTTTGGAGGCATATGAATGATAGGCGGCATGCTAATTTTCTAGGAGGCATCTCAATATGAGGCCGGCATAAGGTGGTGCGCTGATGAGCAAACAACAGAGCAGAGCCACAGCACAATGGTTAAGGCACACACCAATGGTGCAGGGATCAGGGATTCAATCCCCCACAATGCCCAATGAACAAGGCTGTCTGGGGCAATGTGTATTATGGGGAAGATTGCTTTAGGAGGCATTTTATTTATATTTTAATTATCAATAATAGCAAACGCACTCTCAAAGCGTGTCAACATAAGGCGTCCTATAAGGCACATAGTAAAGTGCACTGTCCGCCACGGCACCCTAACATGTCCCCTATAGGGCACCCTATAAGTTGCGTCACAGGATAATATATAGTGCACCTTATATGGACGGGAGCCAGACCGTGCCCTATAGGGCGCCCTATAAAGCGACCTCAGAGACACCGTATGGGTACAGTACGCTGAGGGTGTTTTTGCTGGCATCAAAAATGTACATAAAAAAAGATGATGCTATGGCCAACCCTATCAAATAGCCCCACTGTGGGCTTGAACCCATGACCTCTGGCTTTACAGGCAATGACACAACCATTGGGCTATAGCTCCATAGTTATGAACAAGCCCCTGGCTGGCTGCAGAGAGCCTGCATGTCACCACACAGACAGTCTGCTGCAGCCACCAGGACAGGGTTAGCCCACCCGTACCCATGATGCACTGCACATGCAAATCGGCTGTCCACAGATGAACACAAGATGGGGAATGCACCCCCACAGCACCTCGGCCTGGTAGGGGGGAGTGACCGGGTGCACCCCCACAGCACCTCGGCCTGGAAGGTGGTACTGACCGTGTGTTTTACTAGCACAGAGTAGCTACACACCGTCACATTGTGCGGGTACTGTGCTCACCCTGAGTGTGCGATGAGGCGGCCAGGACCAGATCCACAACACCTTCCATGGCTGAAAGAGGCCATGCTGGAGGTCCAAAGCAGTGTTAAAGTGTCAGATACATAGTTTCTGCACAAACACCTTGGATATCTGTCTGCCTCAGTCAGGCGTAGCCCCCAGGTGGGCCATGCACCACCACCACCCCTCCCTCCCCCCCCCAGGGCCAAGGGCAGCAAACAGGGTTCCCCATCAATAGATCCACCTTCTACCTCCCTGCAAAGGTGGCAGTAGAGGGGACCATCAACCCCTGGTCCTGCTGAGGGACATAAACCCCACAGGGCAGTTAATGCAGCTCTATACACATCCATAACACAATAGCAGACAGACATTAGGCCTGGATATGGTAAGCTACACCCCAACACTATCTGATATTCTCCTGCAGCAAGACATCAGCCACTGCACCCTGCAAGCCACTCCATCAAGACACACACCAACTGCAAACAGCCTGCTAGTTAGGCCATAGTACATGTTCCCAGTAGAGATGCATGCACCCAGAACTGGGATGTCAGCATACACAGCAAGCAGATAAATCAGTGACTGGGCCCCAAAAGGAAACCCATATCTATCACATTAGAGAAAAACTATATAGGACTATGGGGGTGCCTAGCCATGCTGTGGTCCCTGCGCAGTCAGGGTGAGAGTGAGCTCTCAGCGGGACATACTGAGGTCACCCTGTCTGTGTAGGTGGTGGCCGGGCAGTAAAATGTCCCAGTCAGTACCCTATGCCCTGTGCAGATGCACCCTGGCCAGGCCACCCTGTCCGGCCTATACCCATAGTACCTTGCTCCTCATTATGCACATTGGCAGCACAATACTGGCAACAGTGCTGGCAGTGTGGGCTGTGGAAGGTGTTTGCAGCCACCACACACTGGATAGACAGACAGCCACCCCCACACCTATGCCAGCATTGTGCCACTATAGAGGGGTTCAGCAGCCATACCCACCACACCAGTCCTGGGCACAGTACAGGCATAGATATGGTACGCAATACTGTTGTGGGTCACTCCCCAGGGGGGTTAACACTGCAGCACACACCGCAGACATCAGAATGATTGTTATGATGGAGCTCAATGAGCAAAATGTGCTTAACGTAGGACTTTCTATCTGCCAGTTATCATAGGAAACGTCTGATAGCTGTGTACCGTATACCCAGGTGTAGGGTGGCATTGCTAGGGTATGCATGTAGTAGTATTGGGAGATGCACGCAGGGCCCAATGTCCTGCCTCTCCAGGAGGCATTAGCCAATGGGGCCTGTGGGTGTGGGTGTGGGTGTGTCTGCCCCTGTTGGCTGCTGCTTTACGGCAGAGGTTCCCAACTCCAGTCCTGGTGTGCCAAACACTGTTCGGGTTTTCATGCTGTCCCTCATAAATATGCATGAGCTACATCTGCATACCATGGGGGTGGTGCATAGATATGCAGCACAGGCATCTTTAGTAGAGGCAGCATGGAACCTGAATGGTGTGGGGCCCTCCAGGACTGCATTTGGGAGACTCTGCTCTAGGTAATGCGCCTGTGTATGGTGTCTGTGTTTGGTGTGGTAAAATATAGGCGTATTAACCATGCATATGTTCTCAGCATTAAACGTTTGTCCTTACTATCACGGTTTAGTTGTGGGAAAAATATGTGGACAGGATTTGCAGTAGCCCCAGCTGGCCTTTGAACCTGTGACCTTCTGTTCTTGCACACACTGTCTGTGTGCACTGCACCACCGTGTTGCCACAGATATGCTACAGTCCCTGGGGAGTCCATGACTGTACATCCAACAGAGCCTGTCTGTTGCGGTGGATGGTGCCAGCCTGCACAGGCCTAGGCCACTGTCTGCTGTGGCTTGCAGCCACTGCCCCCTCCACCACCTGTACCCTTCCGCCAACATGCAGACATGTCCTTATCTGGGAAAAAGCATATGACCTGATTGAGTTGTGGCACTCCAGGACTGAATTTGGGGTACTCGGCTGTAGGTAATGCCCATTGTTATGGTTTGTGTGCGGTGTAGGGTAAAATATGGTTGCTTGAACCATGCTTATGTTCTCTGCAATAAAGGAGTGTCTTTACTATCACTGTTTAGTGGTGGGTAAAACTATGGTGACTGGTTTGGTAGGAGCCCCAGCTGGGATTTGAACCTATGACCCTTTGGTCCTACAGGCACTGGCTGTGTCTGCTGCACCACACTGTGACCACAGAGACAGTGCAGTCCCTGGAGATAGGAAACATGGCTGGACGAGTCAGAAACCCTGCTCTGCACAATTTTACTGTGGGCTCATTTACCTTGTATGGAGACAAACGGGCAAATAAACCTCATAAAAAACCTTGAAAAAAGGGGCAAACACCCATAACCAAGCTGGGCAACAGTGATAGCAATGGGCAACAATAAAAAACACTCCCAGGAAAGCTTCAATACAATGAAATGATTTTTTGAAAGGGTCTACAGAGCGTAGACCCTTCCAAAAATCATTTCTTTTTTTTGGAGCTTTCATGGGGGTGGTTTTTATTTTTGCCCATTGCTATCACTATTGCCCAGCTGAATTGTAATTTTTAACATTTTTGTTGTGCTCATTTTTTATTTTTATTTGCGTGTTTGTTCTGTGCACATGTATCACACTGCTCACGTTTTGTAGGTTTCCCCGGTTTTGTTGTACATTGCTGACGTAAATGGTTTCTCTTCCCTTTAAATCGGCTCTAACGCGAGGTTTTCCATCGCGGTATTTTTGGGTCTATTTTCAGCCCCGCTCCTGTGCGGGGAGCCTCTCCCCTCCAACTTTCCACCCATTGACCCCCGTCTCTCCGCCCCTCGGGGGCCTTCCTCCGCCCTCCGTACGCCTTTCCCCGCCTCTATCGCACATCAGCGCACCGCACACGTGCGCAGACCCGTTAATGTGATGCGCACGCGTGCGGGGCACTTAAGTGCATCATTGCCGTGCGCTACTGTGTGCCGCGCACGTGTGAGCGGTTTAGTAAACATACCCCTAAGACTTTTAAAATGACCCCCTATATGTTCTTATTTGCCATCATTTTCTTTGTTTCTATGAGTACAGATAGATGTGACTGATTGAGAAATAACAATAAATAGATAAATAAATGCAGTTTGGTGAGCTGGTTTCCCCTGTTTTTTCAAGGCTAAGGGCAAAGATGACTAGACAGCTACAGTTTTTCCTTTGAAATCTGCTTATCCAGGATACTTGTTTGGAGAGCTTTAATTTAAACGTAAAGATCAGGGTGCATCTGTAAGACAAACTACTGTATGAAGGTGCTATTGATTGCAATAGAGCTGCAATATAATTCTGCTCATGGCCTTCAGCAAGTCATTTACTCCTAGGGTTGTCAACTGGCTCCAGATGCGCCCGACACGTAGTTCTGATTTCTCCGTTGCACTTCATAGGAAAAGCAAGACTACAAGTCCCTGCATGCAATGGGGTAAACACAGGACTGGATCAAGCCTGTCAGGCGCATCTGGAGCCAGCTGGCAACACTACTTACTCCACAGGGTGAGCACCTTTAATAGCAGGCAAACTCCTTCACTGTGTTCAAAGAGGGGTAGGTTGGGTTTCCTTTAGCACCCCCAATCAATTTGAAAAGTTGGATCCTATGCTTCACCTTTCATTATTTTAGGTGTAAATATAGACTATAAGGCCTCTTTTTCAGGGTTGGCGCAACCATTAGGAAAATTAGGCAGTCATCTAAAGTGTCAATGGTCCAGGGGTGGTCCATTGCCACCACTCCAGGACCTGCAGCTGTGGCGATGGCTGCAAAGAGCCCCATGGCACTTACCTTAAAACCTCTGTGCTGCAGGGCTGCTTGCTTCCGTCCCCTCGACTGCCCAATGTTGACTTCCTATTTGGACAAAAGTGCTCTCATAAAATTTTCCTCCAAAAAGGCAATTTTCAAACTTTTTTTTCTGGATGGATATCAACTTACCTGGTTTATTTGTAAACTGCACTCCTCAAAATAGCTATTATTGCTTTATTTATTTTATTTAGCTATATTTATATTCCGCCTTTCACCGGGTCAAAGCGGTTTACAGGGAACAAACTTGAAAATACATTATAACAACGTCTTAAACTATATACATCATGCAATCAATAGGTCTCGAGTTCATAACTATATACAATTATAACTATTTACAGTGGCATTTACAAATACAGAACTTTTACATTATACTTGTGATAAGAACTAGGATGGGGTAATTTCATTAAATTGGGTTATGGAATATAAACAATTTTGTTTACGCTTATTTAAAGAGACCATGTTACAAAACTGATTATGCATATTTTCAGTAGCAATTACAATTAACATATTTACAAAGATGTATGTACATAGGATTAGTATCAGGCAGTGTAAGCGGCTTATATTAACTGGGTAGGTTTGGAATGTGTGATGCTTGTTGTTGTATTGGGGCTATCTTGTTTCTATTTTCTGGATTTCCAAAGTATTCTATGAAGAATTGTGTTTCTATTTCCTTTCAGAAGTCTTTCTAATTTCACCCTCATGAAGGACCTTGTCAAAGCCTATTTGAAAATCGAGATACACTAAATCAGCCGGCTCACCTTTGTCTACCTGTTTATTCACACCTTAAAAAAAATAAAACAGATTAGTAACATAGAAACATAGAAACATGATGACAGAAAAAGACCACATGGCCCATCTAGTCTGTCCTTCCATAACAACAACTACAACAGTCCACTTTTTACCTTTAGAGATCCTCTGTGTTGGTCCCATGCTTTTTTGAATTCAGTTACTGTCCTCACCTCCACTGGGAGACTATTCCATGGATCCACTACTCTTTCCGTAAAGAAATATTTCCGCATATCACTCCTGAATCTATCTCCCTTCACCCTCATCCCATGTCCCCTCGTAGCAGAACTTGCTTTCAATTGAAAGAGGCTCTCTCCCTGAACATTTATGCCACGGAGGTATTTAAACATCTCAATCATATCACCTCTATCCCGCCTTTCCTCTAAGGTGTACATATTAAGATCCTTAAGTCTGTCCTCATATGCTTTATAACGAAGCCCATTAATCATTTTAGTAGCAACCCTCTGCATCGACTCCATCCTGTTCACATCCTTTTGAAGGTGCGGTCTCCAGAATTGCACACCATACTCCAAATGAGGTCGCACCAAAGACTTATACAGAGGCATTATCACCTCCTTTTTTCTGCTAGCCATTCCTCTCCGTATGCACCCAAGCATCCTTCTAGCTTTTGCTGTCGCCTTTTCTACCTGTTTAGCTACTTTAAGATCATCAGACACAACCACGCCTAGGTCCCGCTCTTCTTTAGAGGACAAAATTACTTCACCTCCTATACTGTATTGCTCCCTTGGATTGCTGCAGCCCAAATGCATGACCTTACATTTTTTAACATTAAATCCCAGCTGCCAAATTCTAGACCATTCTTCAAGCTTAGCTAGATCCCTCCTCATGTTATCTACCCCTTCCTGGGTGTCTACTCTATTGCAGATTTTGGTATCATCCGCAAAGAGGCAAACCTTACCCGACAGCCCTTCCGCTATATCACTAACAAAGATGTTAAAAAGAATCGGACCAAGGACAGATCCCTGGGGCACACCACTGGTAACATCCTTCTCCTCAGAGTGAGCTCCATTTACTTGTACTCTTTGTCGCCTCCCAACCAACCAATTTCTAACCCAAGCAGTAACTTTAGGGTCCATCCCTAGGGTGCTCAGTTTGTTTATAAGTCGCCTGTGAGGAACAGTGTCAAAGGCTTTACGGAAATCTAAATACACCACATCTAGAGCTCTCCCTCGGTCCAACTCCCTGGTCACCCAGTCAAAGAAATCAATCAGATTTGTCTGACAAGACCTGCCTCTGGTGATTCCATGCTGCCTCGGATCCTGTAATCCGCTGGACTCCAGAAACCTCACTATTTTCTCTTTCAGCAGCGTTTCCAATAATTTACTCACCACCGAAGTTAAACTAACCGGCCTGTAGTTTTCAACCACATCCTTACTTCCGCTTTTGTGTAAAGGCACCACATGAGCCTCTCTCCAGTCCTTTGGCACCACTCCAGACTCCAATGAGGCATTGAAAAGGTTAGTCAGTAGAGTTGCTAGAACGTCCCCAAGTTCCCTCAGTATTCTAGGGTGTATCCCATCCGGTCCCATCGCTTTGTCTACTTTAAGTTGAGCTAGTTTCTCACGAACACAGTCTTCTGAAAATAGTTCAAGATGTCCCTCGCTTCTGTTCTTATTTGTGGGTGTTTTCTGAGGTCCTGCTCCTGGTTCTTCATCTGTGAACACAGAACAAAAATATTTGTTAAGCAATTCCGCTTTATCCTTATCAGCTTCTATATATTACCCCCCTGCACCCTTGAGTCTGACAATACCACTTTTGCCCTTCCTCTTCTCACTAATATATCTGAAAAATGTCTTATCCCCCCATTTTATTGCATTGGCTATTTCCTCCTCCTTTTGAATCTTTGCCTTCTTGACTACTTTGCTAGCTTCTCTAAGTTTTTCCAAATACAGATGCCTGTCTTCCTCTCTCTGTGATCTCTTGTATTTCATGAAGGCCTCCCTCTTTTTCTTCACTTGTTCAGCTACTTCCTTCGAAAACCATAGCGGTCTCCTGTTCCTTTTGCCTTTATTTACCATTTTAACAAAAAGGTTGGTTGCCTTTAAAATACCCCCTTTCAGTTTTGCCCACTGTTTTTCTACATCTCCCAGCTGTTCCCATCCCACTAACGACTCCCTGAGGTATTGGCCCATCTTCGCAAAGTTAGTCTTCCTAAAGTCTAAGATCCTCACCTTGGAATGGATTCTAACAGCCCTAGTCCTAATACTGAACCACACCATCTGGTGATCACTGGATGCAAAATGATCTCCCACTACAACATCAGAAACACTTTCACCATTGGTAAGCACCAAGTCCAGTATGGCCCCTTCACGTGTGGGGTCTGTAACCAATTGCCTGAATAGTTCTCCCTGTAGAGAATCCAGGATCTCCTTACTTCTAGATGATACTGCAGCAGGAATGTGCCAATCAACATCTGGCATATTGAAATCTCCTATCAGTAGCACTTCCCCTTTCCTAGCAATGCTGCGTATGTCTTCAATTAACTCTCTGTCCACCTCTTCCTCTTGTGAGGGAGGTCTGTATATCACTCCAATGCAAATAGATTTCTCTTTCCCTCTTTCTAGTTTAACCCCTAGTTTAACCCACAATGCCTCCTCTCTCCCTTTTAAGCTCTGTAATTCCAAAGCTTTAATAGTAGTTTTTACATATAGTGCCACTCCTCCTCCCCTTCTTCCTACCCTGTCCTTTCTGAATAAAGTATAGCCAGGTATAGTTACATCCCAGTCATGGTTTTCTGTGAACCACGTTTCTGTAACTGCCACTAAATCCAAGTCAGCCACTCCCACCAAAGCTTCAACTTCAGGGATCTTATTTCCCATGCTACGGGCATTAATACACACTGCTTTCCATATGTTACCCCTGTTACCCATTTCCATAAAGGTATTTAATGTATCACCTACCTGGGGGCTTTCACCTACCTGGGGGCTTTCTTCACCCATCCCCAACGAATCTAGTTTAAAGCCCTCTTCAGTAGATTAGCCAGTCGACTACCAAAGATGCGTTGACCTCTCTTGGACAGATGGATGCCATCTCTGCTTTGCAAACAAGACTTTCCTTGGCTAAATCCATGTTGACTGTCTCCCATTATACCATAGCTATTAAAATGTTCAGTAATTTTATTATTTATAATGGTTTCTACCATTTTTCCTGGTACTGACATCAGGCTCACCAGTCTGTACTTTCCCATATCGCCCCTGGAACCTTTTTTAAAAATTGGAATTACATTAGCTACTTTCCAATCCTTGGGTGTATATCATCTGGTCCAGGTGATTTGCTATTTTTCAGTTTATCCAGCAGTTGTAATACATCCTCCCGGTTCATCAATATTTCTTTCAATTCTTCTTCTACATTACTTTTATATACCATTTTAGGCACGGACAACTTCCCTACATTTTCTTCAGTAAAGACCAAAGTAAAGAATTCATTCAGTTTCTCAACTATGGACTTTTCCTCCCTTAGCACCCCTTTTACCCCTCTATTATCCAATGGTCCAACAGACTCTCTCACACGTTTCTTGCTATGAATGTACTTGAAAAAAGTTATTATTATGGGCCCGATCCAGGAAGGCAAATAGCGGGGCTGTATGTCCTAGCAGGACATCCTGCCCTGCTATCTGCCTTCACTGTATGCTACCTCCTGGCCCCCTGATGCACAGAGCCACTGTGTGTGCTGTAGGGGTTGGGAGTGGCATGGGGCAGAGAGTGGGTGGATTGGGGGTAGTCCTGTCACCTGAACGTACAGGGCTGATTCCAGTCATTTATTTATTTATTTATTTTATTTATTTACAGACTCTTATATACCGTGCTATTCGGCATCAGTGCGGTTTACATGGAACACAAACTTACAGCAGGGCGGCAAGCCGCTCTGTGTTTACAGAGAACGGGTGCTAAAGAAACTTGGATAACAAGGGGTAACTATTTACACACTATTTACACATAGGCATTATGTTTAAATCATCTTGGAGTGGAGGAGTGGCCTAGTGGTTGGGGCAAGGTACTTCAGGCCGGAAGGTCAGGGGTTCAAATCCCAATAGAGGACAGCAACCTTGTGCCGGAAGGACTGGGGTTTTTAGTCCCACAGGTGCTCCTTGTGGTCTTGGGCAAGCCACTTAACCCTCCATAGCCCATGTTCCCTGTAAAATAGTTATCTCCAAGTTATAATGCCCTGTTCAATGTAATTTCAGTTTGTTCAATGTAAACTGCACTGATGCAGAATAGCACAGTATATAAGAGAATGTAAATAAAATAAATAAATAAAAATAAGTAGACTGTGTCAAGGTTGGATTGCCTGTATGTTGGTGTTGCTGTACTAGGTAGTGGTGGGGCTGTTAGTGTGCTAGCTTCTGGGTAGTATTTTAGGAAGAGATGGTGCTTCAATGATTTCCTAAACTGGGTCAGGTCAGGAATTGCCCGGATGGAGGGGGGTAGTGCATTCCAGCATCTGGGTGCACAGAACTTGAAGGCCCTGTTTGCTGTTGATTGGGTGCATTGAGTTATCGCCTTTGGGACTGTCAGGGTGTTGACTGCTGCAGATCTTCTGGACCTGTTGGGGGATATGGTGTGGATAAGTTCCATGAGGGAAGTGGATGAGAGCCCATTGATGGCCTTGAATGTCAGCAGAAGGGTCTTGAACGCGAGCCTGCCGTGAATTGGGAGCCAGTGCAGCTGTTTCAGGATAGGTATCACGTGCTCAGTTCTGTTTGCCCCGTGTAGGACTCTTGCCGCGGCGTTCATCACGAGCTGGAGTGGGATCAAGGTGGATTGTGGGAACCCTTGAAGTATTGCATTTGCGTAATCAAATTGTGATACAATCAGTGCTTGGTAAATCAGCCTGAGTGTCTGGATCCTGTGGTACACTGACTTCACTATGTTACTTATGTGTGCCTTCATGTCGAGGTGTTGGTCTAGAGTGACGCCCAGGTATCGGATTGTGGTTTTGGTTTGTAGTTCTGCTTCCTTAACCTTTAGATGGGGAGGTGGGTTGAAGTTTTGGTTCCTTGTAATGAAAAGGACTTCTGTTTTCGTGTGTTGTATTCGAAGGTTCTGGGTTTAGAGCCATTTGGATATTGCATTGAAGCAATCTGTCAGTGGGGAGGGGTCCGGTTGCTCTGTTGCGAAAGGCATGTAAAGTAGTACGTCATCTGCGTATATTAGACATTCGACGCTGAATGATCTGATGAGGTTACAGATAGGCTGCATGTATATATTGAACATCAGGGCGGAGAGGGAGGATCCTTGCGGAACGCCCTGCCTCTGGCGAAAAGGTTTTGATGAAGATGCTCCAGATCGTACATGCTGCCATCTGTCGGATAGGTATGACTTGCACCATTCCAGTGCCTTATCTTGAATACCCTTCTCCCTAAGACGCCTCAGGAGAATCTCATGGCTTACCGAGTCAAAGGCAGCGGCTATGTCCAAGAAGATGTGGACGTACCCTTGGCGTATGTTGTTGATTTCAGTAATTATGTTGTTGTATAGGGTAGTGAGGAGTGTTTCCACTCCATGGGACTCCCTGAACCCGTATTGGCAGGGATCTAGCGGTGATGTGGATTCAATGTGCTCTTGTATTTGTCCTTGGACTTCTTTCTCAATGATCTTGGCTAGAAGAGGTATGTTAGCTATAGGTCTTTAAGAGTCTACCTTCTGGGAATCGAGCTTACTGTTTTTCAGCAGAGGCCTAATAGATGTATGTTTGAGGCATTGGGGGAAGGAGCCTGATGTGAAGGATATGTCCATGAGCCTGGCTATGAATGGGCTAAGCTCGCAGCATAGTTCTTTTATCCAGAAGGCAGGGCAAGAGTCGGTTTGTGCTGTGGTGGTGTTGATCACAGCGATGGTGTCTTCAATGCCCTTCTTGGATGGTGTGGAGAAGATGATAAGTGGATTTAGGTAAGTTGATTCATATCCAGTGGTGGGTGCCGCAGCCGTGTTGGTCTGGCATATTTTTGATTGCAGGTAATCTGCAAATTCTTGAGGGTGGATCTCGTTCGGTTGGTCATGAGCTGGTTCTTTCGTTATGTTCTTAACCAAACTAAAAAGGTTGTGTGGTTTATTCAGTGACCATTTTAGGGTGTCCGTGTAGAATTGTCTCAGTTTCCCTGTAATTGCTTTGTCAGGTGATGGTTGTATACTCTCTGGTCTTCTGCAGAATGGGATCGATGCCAGCGTCTTTCAAGCTTCCTTAGGTGGATGAGAGATGATCGTAGCTCTATGGAGTACCAGGCTGCATTGGCTCATTTCCTTGCAGGTTTGGTCGATGGAGGGTGTTGTGCGATGCTGCTGAGGCTGTTGTTCCAGTCAGTGATCAGTTCATCGAGGCTGAGTGATGTTGAAGCGAGGAGTGGGACAGTTTTCCGCAGAATAATTTCCTTATCGAAAGGTTGGAACCTTCTTGGCTGTGTTCTGGTGGTGCTGCTCAGACCGCCTGTGTTCTTTTGGTTGTTGCATTGCACGGGTATTTGGAAGTTGATAAGTTTGTGGTCTGACCAGGGTACTGCAGTAATGTACAGCGTAGGGACGTGGGCTGTGGTGATGGCTGCCTGTGGGGCAAATAGCAGATCCAGTACGCTTCCTTTCTCATGGGTAGGTTCGTTGACTATTTGTTTGTAACCCAGCTCCTCGAGCGCTTCACGAAAGGCTGATGCTTGGGTGTCTTGCAGGGCTGGAAGGTTGAAATCCCCTAGTACCCATGTCGGTGTGCGTGGGTTCTGGGCATTGAAAGCGAGGTCAATTATTGTTGGGAGGTCATCAGGGGAGGCTGATGGGGCTCTATAGAGTAGGATGATGGAGCAGTGCTCGTTGGCTATTGTGGTTGTGTCGAGGTGCGCTGTGCTGGTGGCGCTAATTTGTTGGAAGTGAAGGTCAGTCTTGGCGAGGACGAGTACTCCTCCCCCTCTTCTGTTGTCTCTATGGCAGGCATGTATTGTGAAACCGGTGGGTAAGAGTTGGTTGAGGAGGACATTGTCATCGCTGGACAGCCACGTCTCTGTGATCATGAGTATGTCTAGGTCATGGAGGGATGTTGTGTCCGAGATAACTGGCCATTTCTTGTGGATTGATCAGGCATTTATAAGGGCGCATTTTAGGCTATGGGGGTGGGCATGTCCTTCTTGTAAAGGTTTAGGCTATGGGGGTGGGCACGTCCTTCTTGTAAAGGTCATAGGCCTGTATGTCTGGGGAACACTGGAGGAATGGCCAGATCCGATGATCAGCCCCCTGGCAGCAATAGTAGCAAGCCTGGTGAGTCCCTGCCACTCGATTCAAGCCCTGGCCACTCCTGCCTGGGTCAGAAGGCAGGAAAACTGGAGTTCCAATGGCAGCAAGCAGGTTGTTCCGTTGGGAGGATGTCCCCCTGGTGATGCAGAGGCATGCAGGGCCATCTCCTGGTGCCCGATCCTGCACCCATGGGAACATCTTTCTCCCGCGCAGTGTAGAATCAGGCGCTGATGGGCCTCTCTTGCTTGAGGCTGTCCAGGTGGCCCAGATATGCTTCTTCGGGGATTGGCCACCATGCATTTTTACTTCCATAGCAAGCTTCTTTTCAAAATCTCTCTTTGCCTGCCTTATCAATGTCCTGCATCTAACTTGCAAATCCTTATGTTGTTTGTCATTAGGCTCCTTTTTCCATTTCCTGAAGGATGCTCTTTTGGCAACAACAACCTTTCTGACCTCATCTTTAAATCATGTTGGCAGTTTTTTTGTCCTTCCTTCCACTTTTCTTAAAGCATGGAATACATCTGTTCTGGGCTTCCAAACAACACCCCTTCTTGATATAAATCTTTAACCTTTGCAGCTGTTTTATTAATTTTTTTCTTGACTATTTTCCTCATTTTATCATAGTCTCCCTTTTGAAAGTTAAAAAGTAGTATTGTGGATTTCCTTGCCGTCTTTTTTCCATTTATTAAGTCAAATGCAATTATGCTATGATCACTATTGCCAAGGGGTCCCAAAACCCTTAGCTCTTGCACTATATCCCGTGTTTCACTAAATACTAGGTCCAAAATAGCATCCCATCTTGTCAGACCATGAACCAGCTGCTCCAAAAAGCAGTAATATATTAAATCTAGAAACTTTATCTATCAAGCATGTCCTGCTGTGACACTGACCCAGTCGATACTGGGGTTATTGAAATCACCCATTATTATTTTGTTGTAATTTTTGTTAGCTTCCCTGATTTCTTTTAGCATTTCATCATCCATCTGTTCATTCTGACCAGGCAGTCAGTAATACACCCCCACTGCCATCACCATCCGCTTTTTACATGGAACTTCTATCCATAGAGATTCTAGAGTGTATTTATTTCCTGCAAAACTTTAAACCTATTTGACTCAATGCCTTCTCTAACATAGAGCGCAACCCCTTCACCAATTAGATCTACTCTATCATTGTGATATAGTTTGTACCCAGGTATCACAGTATCCAATTAGTTGTTCTCCTTCTACCAGGTCTCAGAGATGCCAATCATTTCAAACTTTTCATGTAGTGCTATATATTCTAGCTCTCCCATCTTATTTTTTAGATTTCTAGCATTTGAATACAGGCATTTTAGAGGTTGCATTTTATTCATATTAATCCTGCTATCAGTTGATAGATGTAATTTGAATAGTTTGTCTCTGTACTGAAGGACTTCTGGGTTACTTTTATCTTTGTTGGAACCTTTCTGTAGAGATGCCCTAACTTCCATGTTTTGCTAGTATCCTTCAAAGATACATCCTTCTGAACCATGCGCTCCTGGGCGACCATTGACTTTCCCCTAATATCTAGTTTAAAAACTGCTCTATCTCCTTTTTAAAGGTTAATGCCAGCAGCCTGATTCCATCCCGGTTAAGATGGAGCCCATCCCTTTGGAAGAGTTCCTCCTTCCCCAGAATGTTGCCCAGGTCCTAAGAAATCTGAAACCCTCTTATTTGCACCATCGTCTCATCCATGCAGTGAGCTCTGCCTGCCTTTTGGGTCTTGCCGTTTGAACGGGTAGCACTTCTGAGAATGCTACCCTGGAAGTTTTGGATTTCATCTTCCTACCTAAAAGCCTAAATTTAGCTTCCAGAACCTCCCTCCCACACTTTCCTATGTCATTGGTGCCAACATATACCAAGACAGCAGACTCTTCTCTAGCACTACCTAAAACCTTGGCTAGGTGGTGCATGAGGTCCGCTACTTTCACACCAGGCAGGCATTTTACCAGGCAGTTCTCATGTCCACCAGACACCCTGCTATCTACATGCCTAATGATCAAACCGCCAACTATAACAGCTGTCCTAACCCTCCCCTCATGGGCACAAGGCCCTGGAGAATCCTCCTCTGTGCGAGAGGATTTTATATCACCTGGTTGACAGGTCCTAGCTACAGGATCACTTCCTGCCACACCAAGGTGATGCTCCCCTTACAAGTGACTTCTTTCCTCCATGGCAACTGAGACTGCCAGATTGGAGGTGCGACTTTAGTACTATGTCCCTGTAGATCTCGTCTAGGTACCTCTCTGTCTTCCTTATGTCCTCCAAGTCTGCTACTCTAGCCTCCAGAAATCGGACTCATTTCCTGAAGGCAAAGAGCTCCTTGCACCTAGTACCCATGTAAGATACCTCACCAACTGGGAGAAATTATACATGTGACACTTAATGCAAAAGCCCTCATCTCACTGTTGGACTGCTGTCCACACCTTAGTTTTAAGGTTTTGTTTAGCTATTTAGTTTGTTTACTTAAAGTTGCTAAGGATATTTGCACTTATACTATACCAATTACTTTTAAGCAATTTTGTTTACCTCAAGATTGTTTAATTTCAAGACTTTAATTAATCTATTCCTGGTGAGGATAACCAGCTGAACCTGAAAGTGAAGATGACCACCTCTCCCTCTTTAATAGGTTTAAGAGCCTATAAAGCTAAGATTATGCCTGGGTGGGAGTTGGGGTGGGTGTGAGGGAACTAACATTTAGTAAAGGCTATACAGGTCCCAGATCTGTGCTTCTAAGGTAATCTGTTAGAAATTTCCTGGGTGATTCCCACAGCCCTTGGTTTGATAGATGGGGCCTTTCAAATTGCCCCGTTGACCTTTTACTTGGCTTTAACACTTATTTAAAATAAATTCCCAGATCTCTTGCCCCTTAAGTGGAAGGCCTCTTTGTAAAGATCTCTAGAATCAATTTCTTTTTTTCAACTCAAAGAATATTTAACCATATTCTTCCTTCTGTGCTAAGCTATACTCTGATTTGATTTAAATTAAAAGCTCTCTGCTGATATTAGGCTCTGACTGAGTTTTAAATTTAAACTAAGAGCTCTCTGCTGGTTTTAAATTTAAACTAAAATCACTCTGCTGGTTTTAAAAATAAACTAAAAGCACTCTGCTGAGTGTTAAATTTAAACTAAAAGTTCTCTGCTGGTTTTGAAAGTAAACTAAAATCTTAAACTAAAAGTTCTCTATTGGCTTTTAAATTTAAACAAAAACTATCTGCCAATACTAGGCCTTGACTGAATTTTAAACAGCTCTCTGCTGATACTAGGCCCTGACTGAGTTAACAAATACACTGGATTCTAAATACACAGATTTATCAGTTTTAAACCCAAAGAATTCCCTTTTTCCCAAGATTTAGAGAATTTCTCAGAAGTAAATACAAGTACAGATGTCTTTCCAGCAAAATCAGTCCCTTTTGGTAGTTCTTCAAGACACTAGAGGGGCTCTGACATACCTGCTGCAATCCCAAGAGGAGAGCCTCCAGCTCCTAGGTTTCTGAGGAGGAAAGATTACTCCCTCAGTCTGTTTCAACTCCCTTAGTGGAACTCCCTCTTTTGGCTCGACCTAAGGTTTTTACCTTAGAGTCTATTTGGGAGGCTATTGCTAGTCTATCTATGGCTATCAACTCACAAACATCTTTATTATCATCCCGGGTCCAGGAGAATGCAGCCGGCATTCAGAAGAACGCTGTTAATCTTGATGTGGTTTCTTCTGCGTGTGAACAGATGAAGGTTCAAATTACTGATTTCGGTTCTCAGTTGTAACATGTTTCTGGTATGTCCTCGGCTTTATCTAAGGAAAATGGGACTATTAAGTATAAACTAGAAGTGTTGGAAAATGCTTCTAGGGCCGCTAATTTGCGTGTTCTTAATTTCCCACGGGTATCCGGGGTGACAGCTTTGGATATGTTCAAAAGATACATGCATGAAGTTTTAAAGGTCCCGACAGAACTGTTACCACCTTTAAGCAAGGTATACTATTTAACTCATGGCAATAAGAGCACTGAGACTCCAGAGGTTATATCTGATGTGGACTTTAATATTTTGAATGTATCGGCCTTTCTCGAGGATTCCAGGGGTGGGGGGGGGGGGAGAACTTGTATCCCCTCGACATTATTGGTTCAATGTGCATTGATTTCTGATAAAGATTGGCTCCTAAAATTGTTTTTTAAAAAGCGTTTAGAAACCTTTCTTGGTTTTACTATATCTATGTTCCCGGATTTAACTAAAGAGACCCAAAAGAGGAGGAAACAATTTCTTCTTTATAAAGCGGGGGTTTCTCAGATAGGGGGTACTTTTTTTCTCAGATTTCCGTGTAGATGTATAGTAATTATTAAGGCAGTTAAATATGTTTTTTCTGACCCACATGATTTGAGTACCTTTATTAATGCTAGACTTCTATCTATTACATCTCCAGAATGATGTTGTAATCTTCCTCTAGTTTAGTGTATGTCTGGGGTAACCCGATGCTATCTGGTATTCATTGTAAAGATATTCTATATATTTTGTATCTCCCAGAGCACTCCTACTCTGGTTGATCTCTTTTCCTCCTTCTCCTATTTGTGGACTATATGGAGTAGTAATTGACTTGTTTGTCTTTTGGATTTCTCTTTTGCATTTTCTATTATGTACCCTATTTTCTTTTAGCAAGAATATGTTCTTGTTTTGTTAAAATTGCATAAATAAATAAAAAAAAAAGTCCATGGGGAAACAGATTCACCGTCAGCTGACGCAGCAAGTGCAGCACTTAACTCTTGATTTTCCCACGCTAGCCTTACATCGTAATGCAGGAAGAAAGATTAGTGTGGGAAAATCAGTTAAAACTATTGCGCTGAAGAGCAGCACAGTGAGCCCGCAAAGCACATGTAAATTGCTACATACTAAATGGCTCCTGATGTAAAAAACTGTGTTAACATCTAGCACAGTTTTTACTCTTTTTGTTGTATTGAATCTTTATGCCATTCTCAGGCTGGTGGAAAGATCCCGGGAGGAACAAAATAGTCACCTCAGATGACCCACAATCCCTGGTGTTCCAAGTGGGCTATGAACAACCCAAAAGAAAACAGCAATTTTTGTTGATCCTAGGGGTCCTGACTCCCCACCCTCCAAGCAGCCAAATCAACATTGGTAGTCCTAGGAGGCATTGACATCCTCCTACCTCCCAAACCCCCAAAACAGGCCAGGCTGGGCCGTGCATGCCTCCATCCCACCCCACCTCCCGGTATCTCCAATGTTTAGAGGTAGGAGCTCCTACCTTTGTGATGCTATCTTTGCAAATTGCTGCACCTGACTCCATATAGTGCATCTCTGAGATACATCGGGAAGGTTCAGTCTGCCAAATAAGGCAAAACTTGTCATATTTAGCAGACTGACCCCACCTAGTGCACCCTAGAATATATCATATAAGCTCAAGTGCTGCGATCTTTGCAAAGATGACAGCATGGGAGCAGGAGTGTGTGGACTGTACTCCTGCCTCCCAGTGTTGAAGTTACTGGGGGGAATGGGGATCGGGGAGGCCTGGTCCAGTCTGGCCTGTTTTGGGAGTAGGTGGTTGGGGCCCACCAGGGTTACCAATAATTTTGTTTGGTGGGGACCATTAGGGTTACCAATGATTTTTTTCTGGGTGGGGGGGTGGACGATTAGGTGGGAGATGGAAACCAGCATGTTTTCTTTTTTTAATCTACCTGTTATAGCATGAGCTAATCCCCACTGAAGCACTGACAGGAAGAGAGATGTTTACAAGCATTCCAGCATACCTGTACTAGCGCCAAACATAATGCAGGCCCCTCTACCCATGTGTCTGGCTTGCTTACCTTATTTAACAGTCTTTTTGAGCACAGCTGATTTGCATGCTATTTGCTTACAACTTTGCTAAGAAAAACCTCTGTGTTAAATTTGCTTTAGGAAACCCTGCCCTAGAGCTTGAGTGCTGGGCTCTAGTGCAGGGTTTCTGCATTGAGTTGCACAGGTTTACTTTTTGACGCAGATAGCCTGGATCCAGTGGGGGATGGGAAAGGAACAGGACCAATCCCTTTCAAGCAGGTATCCAAGCAGCCAATCTCAATTTACCTCAAAATAAAATTTTAAAAAAAGCCACCACAGCCACCATTTTGTGATAGCTTTTAGAGTGTCACGCCCCCTGATGGCTAGGCGGTTGCCTATAGGCAGTGGACACACCTCCTATTGTCCCTTGGTAGTATGGATTCCCCAGAGCCAAGGCTTCTGGGGATTGTAGTTGTGAAAAAACGAGTAGCCGAGGGTGGAAGGCAAATACAGGAAAAATGTATTCTTTTCTTCTTTTGTCCTTTCAAACATACAGCAACAAAAGTAGGATACTTCTCCAAATAAAGGAAAAGGAACTTTTACAGTAACACCGGTAGCAACTGCTTCACTCAGCTTGTTATACCAGTAGTATATCTTTTCCAGAGTTCAAGAATACAGCTTAAGGGTTCCTTGCTCAGTTCAGCCCAAATAACTGTTCTTCCAAACTGAGCACTATGCAAAGCACAACCCACTTTACTTCTGGCTGTTTATACGTTTAGGTAGTGACTTCTTAAGCATTCAAATCAGCACTTCTGAACATTCTCTGCCAGCTTTAAAATGTTAGCAACTTCCTTCCAAACATTTCTAGCAGAACAGGCAAGTACAAAGCTTCTGGGTTTCCTCAGTTTTAAACCTTACAGCTTCTTCACCTTTGCTTTACACACAAAGAACAGTCCATTTGAGAGTCGGCAGAACTATTATCAGAATCATAGTTATCCACCTGCATGCTCTCATACTCGGGGTCAGTTAGCATCTGGCTGGAATCAGCTTGTGGGATTTCAGGTTTTATTTCTTCTAATAACTTTAAAACCTTCTCCCAATGAGACCTCTTTCTATGTTGAGGAATGTTGGAAGGGCTGAGGGAATTCTTATCCTTCAATAAACTATGCAAGGTTTCAAATGGGCTCACCTTACTTCTAGTAACAGAGCTCTTTACAGACCTTCCTCGAGGTGAAGCTCTTCCCCCAGGTTCTGGCAGGACCACGCCCGTGCCCTGCTCAAAGACAGCACTTTCCTCAGGGTAAGCTCTCCTGTCTTCAGGGCCTGCTTTAATGCTCCTACAACATGGGCTTCCTTCAGAGCTGTAGTTTCCTGTGTGCTGGCTGCAACGAGAACCTTTCCTGAGGCTGCTTCTAGAACACCTCCCTCTCTCAGCTTCCTTGAAAGAACCTTCCCCTTCTCCTCCTGGTTCCTCGGTTGTTCCTTCTCTTCCTGGTTCCTCGGTTGTCCCCTCTCTTCCTGGTTCCCCGATTGTCCCCTCTCTTCCTGGTTCCCCGATTGTCTCTTCTCTTCCTGTTTCCTCAGGCTTAAATGACTGGGGCTGCCCTATGGCTTCAAACTCCGCCCCCGGGTGTTTCCCATTACCTACCCTGGTTGCCTTGAAGCTAGGGCGTGGCTTGCACTCAGCCACTCTATGTGTGTGTTTTTTTTCCTTGGCTGGAGTTTCAAAGTCAAAACTCCCTGAACTATTCTTCTGCTTAGGGGTAAATGTCTGTTTTCTATCCATTTCCCTGGGTTCCACTATAGTCTCGCCACCACAAGTGTAAACACACAGGTTGAGAAACTAATTTCCTCTCAGTTTAGAGACAGAGGGGCTCGCAAATACTGTACCCTGCCACAAGAAAAAAATTGTCATCCAAAAATTGCAACCAAAATGATATATGGGCAAGCCAGGGAGAAGAATAAACCAACTCCAGCTCAAATTTATCCATATATAGGGTAGCCACCGAGGCCGCTACTGTGGTCTCCATGGCTATCCTAAAGTACTGTAGATAAAATTTAGACTCATACACAGGAGGGTACAGTATTTGATCTGCAACAATTTTTCAACTGGTTGAACTCATTGAAACCTCATATTAAATTTACCCTTAAATATCAGTTGGATCAGATTGCGTTTTTGGAATACAAACAGGACTTGGGATTGGCTATATCCTTGTACAGAAAAGCTGTTCAAAGAAACAATCTCTTGCGGTATCACAGTTTTTATCCATTGTCCCTACGGAGAGGATTATTTGTGGGCCAGTTTTTAAGACTACGCAGGGTCTGTACTTCTTTACAAGAATTTGTTAAGCATGCCAATGATTTAGCTCATCGTTTGAGGGAATGTGGATACCCAAATTACATCATAAAACATGCTTTTACTAGAGCAAGCTATTCTCACCGAGAATGGCTTTTGCACAATCACCATCCTGACTCTGCGGCGTCTGGGGACACTAACATTATTAGTGTTTTACCATTTATGTCTAATTCTCCATTGGTTGCATCCTTACTAAGAAAACACTGGCATATTCTTGCTCTCCATTCTTGTTTTCAAAAGGATCTGACGGTGGCGTTTACCTGGGGCCATAACATCTGTGACTGGGTAGTGCATACCTCTCCCTCTATGGACTCCCCTCCTACCGTTTTACTAGTGGTCACTGTAAGTTTTGTCATCTGACTGTAGAGGGCCCCAGCTGGACTGATTCTCAAATTTCAAGGAGCTATACTATGCTTTGGCATACTACTTGTGATTCTTCTTACATTGTATATCTACTGATTTGCCCTTGTTCTATGTTCTACGTAGGTTGAACGATATGCTATATTAAATCTCGTCTGGTGGAACATCATTGAAGGCTAATGAATCAATTTATGTCAGCACCTATAGTGTCCCATTGCATTGAACACAACCATCTTTTTGATCAAATGAGGTGGCGTGTCATTGATCATATACCAGCACAGCCCAGTGATGGTGACAGGGTTCTACACTTGCAAACTTGTGAACAATGTTGGATTTTTTTCTTGAACTCTGTAGACCCAGCGGGCTTGAATGAGTAGATTGACTGGTGGAGCACTTTATGAATTGAGAGAGCAGTATTTGGGGCTACTGAAGATGTTATTGGGTCAACGCATTATGACGTCATGGATGGATGACATTTAAGAGCGTATTTTGACCTTGGTTATTCACATGGATTGCACTGTTTAGGGCTACAAATTTACTTGAGATTGCACCATTTAGGGCTGCAAATTTGCCTGATACAGAGCTTCTGAATATTCCAGCAAAGCTCGAAACACAGTCTGTGTCGCTGGAACTTGCCTTGAATTTGTGTTGATCCTTCTTGGGTCATATGGTGCTTTCATCTCTACCGCTGATACCACTGATATGGCCTCAATTATGCTGACTACTACCATGCTGCCTACAGTCATCACATAAATTGGGAGATGGACTGTCAGGACTTTGCAAGCTAAGTGTATGATCTTTGCTTTGGGGTGCTTGTGGTTCACTTGGTAGTGATTTCACAAGTTTGGCATCTGCGGGTGTCTTTTTTAGTAGAATAAACAGGAATACTCTGTTTCACGAGTAGATGTTGCTACTCCAGACAGAGTTTCCGACAAAAAAAGAGGTCTATTTATTCTCTCTTTTTTTATAGGCTCTATTTAATTCTTAAAATGTTTTTATGCATATTAAACATTTTTCATTGCCATCAAAATGTGAAACAAGTAAAAATATTTAAAAAAATGGAGAAAAAGTCCAAACAAACTGAAAATGAAACAAAAAACATTTGCCATGCACATCGTTAGTCCATGGGGTAGATTTCCCAATAGGAAGAGTAGGCAACTGCCTAAGGACAGCCAGAGAGTTACAGTAGATCCATCAAACACCCATTTACTTCTAATGGTATGTTCATGCCCTCTTGAATTCTGTCTTTATAGTTATTTTCAAATATCTTATGATACTTGCTGATTATTGATCTTATTCCATATACTGTAGCCTTCAATGGATTTTAACACCTTTTCTGGGCACTGAGGGCAGCTACTGGCAAATTTAACATATCCATGGTCTTGCCTTCAGTTAGAAGCATTTGGCCCTCTGTGTGTTCGAGGGAGGTAGACGTCTATCTGAAATATGGCCCAAACATGATGCCCAGTCCGTGCTGTAGATGAATAATTAAATCTAAAATCCAAGTTCAAACAGGACACTTCTGACTTCCTCATGAGTTTTCTCTTGCTTGCCCCGAACAGCCATAGTTTACCCCACTACAGGGGAGGGAACCAGTGCTGAGCTTGTTCCTTTCCTTGACAGGTTAAAACAGAGTCTTTGGAGATAGCAAGGCTTTTTAAAAAATATACAACCTTTTCAAATGCACAACTGAGAGTAACTCTTGATTTTAGAAATAACAAAACGCCAAAGGAAAAAAAAAGATCACTAGCCAAAAAGAAAAGCTAGCAATTTATTTATAAGGCTACACGTATGGGAGAGGGGGCATAACTAAGAAATTAGACAAATATTAGTCCAAAAAAAAAGAAAAGAAAATTAGGAATTCATTAAGAGGCTTTCTATCATGCACAGTGGAACCCCACCGCTATGCATTGGTCATACAGTAGAACTAATCACCAAGTACCACATTTGCACAGAAGTATAGTCATGCTGCTCTGAATGACTCTGATCTCAGAAACTAAGCAGAGTTGAGCTTGGCTAGCACCCAGATGAGAGACATCCTTGGAATAACATCCTCTATAGTCAAACTGTAGAAGAAAAGCCTGGTAATCTACTTCCAGTTGCACCTTGCCAAGAAAACCCAGAGGCTTGATTGCTAGCAGTTGGCATTAACTCCATGACACACCACAAGAAGTCTATTAGCAAGGAACCTTTGCAGTTCAGAGGGGTCATAACAAGTTGAAAAGAGCACACCTACAGGGAAACACAGTGGTGTGTTTCCCCTTTCCTCCATTTGCAGACTCATGTCTGGGGGATTTGATTGAAATGGTAAAGTATGTCTCAGTAGGGTGAGAATGGGATCTGTGAATGGGTGTCTAGGCATAGTGTGCATAGCGACTGATTTATTTATAAAATATTCTATACTGCCTTCTCGTTCCATGTGGTTAATGAAAGAAGTTTACAGCAGCTTATTTGTAAAGTGCAAAGTAAAACATTTGTTAAACTAACAAATCTTTTTTTCCCGTTTTATTTACTTTATTTTTAACAGAATTATTGACAACAAAATGAATACTGTATTATTTTAAAAAAAAAGCAATTTCCCCCTAAAGAAAATACAGAGATCAGCCCAAAAATATTCAATAAAACTACTCAAGCAAACTTTCTAAGTATAGATCTCATAGCTTCCAAATTCTCTCAACCTTGCCAATACAGTTAGTTGAAACAGAGGCAGCACCCTCCCATTTTCTAACCATACATATTGAATGCTACCAAAAGGTGATATTCAAGAATGCAAGATCTTTCCATTTCCTTAGTATATGCCACAGATATCATAATATCAAATAACACTCTATTGTTTCTATTTAGAGTGCTATATAAACCCAATGACCTAAATATGACTATTTGTAGAGTAATGCCCCAGACACCCTCCCAGAAGGACTTAATCGGGGGACACTCAAAGAGCATATGAGCCAATGTACCAACTGCAGCAGAACAGTGCTATTATGTATTGGATGTATGGAGTCTAGCCCTGAACATACACAATGTGGTTCATAAAGCATGATTCGCAATAAAGAATATGGGGTCTGTTTACTAAAAGGCCGGTGTTGTGCGGTCCGCGGTACCGAGCGGGTGCCGTATAAGGAGTGGGCGTTCCGTCGTGAAGAACAGAAGCTGTGATTGACAGATGCGCTAAGGTGCGCGGCGCCCGTGTGGTTAGTGCCCTGTGACATTACGGCGTTTGATCTGTGCACATAGATCACACTGCTCACGGTTTTTGGGCTTCCACTATTGTGCTGCACATTGCTGACGGAAACGGTTTCTTTTCCCTGCACAGCACCTCTAACGCGAGTGTTTCACTGGCGGTAAATTTCTTTGCAGATTCGGGCACGCTCCTGTGCGGCGAGTCTCTCCCCTCCCACATTCCGCCCACTGACCCCGTCTCTCCGCCCCTAGGGGGCCTTCCTCCGCCCTCATTTCACCTTGGCACGCCTCTTTCGCACATTACCGCCCCGCAAATGTGCGCGTTGTCGGCGCACGCTTGCGGGACCCGTTAATGTGCCGCGCACTCGTACGGGGCGCTTAAGAGCACTTAAATACATCTTTTAGAGCGCTCATGTGCGCCCCGTACATGTGCGCCGTTTAGTAAACAGACCCCTATGTGATTGTGCCAGGTTGCTAGACAAAGTTGGCCTGACAACATGCCTCCAGAAACGTTTCCAAACTATAATGTCCTAAGGAATGACTGCATCGTATTCCCATGATGCATGAAGCCCAACCAGTGAAGTACTACCACCCTCATTTAGCAGTTTACAAAAATGTGAGATTACCTATCTAATTACCTTTCTATTGACTTTATCTTTGTTGCAGACCTTAAATCAGAAATGGGAATCATGCCCTCATCCCAAGGAGGACACCATCATCTTTATGGTATCTATGTAAAACTCTCCTCCCACCCCACAGATAGATAAAGGATAGTCATATTTCAGCCAAATACAACTATTCCAAAAAAGGTCGAACCAATAAAGCCTGAAAACAATGTATTCAAAGACTAACGAATAATATTTAAGCCTGTATATATTTTTTAACTCTGTTACTCTGTACATAGTTCACAAATTGTTAAATGTAAGTTACAACTTGTTATCTGTAAAAACAGTTCACTGTTTTATTGTTGTTCCATGTAAACCGCACCTGATCAATGGAAGGAGCGGTATATAAAAAATCAGTAAATTAAATTAAATTAAATTAAATCTAACCTACCCCACCAAGAAATCCTAAGTGGAGTCTATCGCTGTAGTGTATTCCCAACTTCCTCTAAAATATGAATAGTATTAAAATAATGGTGTCATCTGCTGAAGAGAAAAGCTGCACACCAAGGTATTTTATACCTTGTAACACCCACTTAAAGGGGAGATCCCTCAAAACATCCTGTTCGGTGAGTTCATTAAGTGGAAGTAATTCACCCTTCTCCCAGTTAATTTTAATCCCAGAGAATTTGGAGAACTGGTTGACTAATTTCAGGAGACATTTCACCAAAGAGTTTGGGTCTGAAAGAAATAGCATAATATCGTTGGCATATGCAGCAAATTTCAAGCTGCACTTACCAGCGGCAATTCCAATGATTCCAACACTCTCTCAAAATTTGATTAGTAATGGCTCTAATACCAAATTGAAAAGTAAAGGTGACACCCTTGTCTTGTGCCTTTCGCTAAATTAACAACAGCTGACGATTCCCTATTCACAACAAAGCGTGAGCGGGATCCGAAATAAAGCACCTTAATCCGCATAACAAAATCATTTCCACAGCCAAACCATTTAAGAATTCTAAAAAAGGTAAGGTCATTCAATCCTATTGAAAGCTTTTTCAGCATCTAAAGGTAATGCAATTGCAGGGAAGTGTGATACAGTAGCCGGTGTAGAGCCCATGATAATAGGTGAAAAAGAAGAATTTACCTTGGAGTATGATAGGCAGCAAACACACTCAGCTCACAGGAGGCAAAAGAGCAATAGAATGAGTTTACCACACACTAGTCCTGATGTAGCAGGAAGGTTAAAAGCTAATCAGGATCACCTGTCCATGAAAGCACAGGCAGCGTGCAAAGGACATGAGGATAAAAGCTGCTGGGTAAATCCAGGAACGGCCAGTGGGGGCAACGACCTGGGAGGAGTGAGCAACCAGCCTGAGAGCAGACGTCACACAGAAGGAAGCCTGCTGAATCAAGGAAGCAGTAGGTGTGGCCCGGTAGCAGGAAGCAGCCGGGGAAAAGCTTCTCAGGAACGTGGCCATAGCACTGCTCAGACTGCTGGTAGCTGGAGGTCCCGGGAAGGAGCTGTCTGTAGCCCAGAGAGAGGAGCCAGGACAACAGAGAGAAGGTGGGAACGTAGCTTTAAGAGAGAAAAAGCTAAGAACTCTGTTTTGTCTGGAGGGCCAGGGCATGGCATAAGAAGTAAAGTAAATGCTGGGAGTTATGACATAATTCCTCATTACTGGAGAGAAAAGGAAAGCCAGAGTGAAACTGTCACAGTACCAGGTATTCAAAACCCTGCTTGCATAGGACAGTTTCCTGATAAGCTAACCAGTGCCTCACAGAGAGGGTCTTATAATGTAAACAGCTATAAGGATTTTAACCTACCTGCAACCCCGGAGGATTGTGAACTAATGCAGTGGGAAAATAATAGCTGTAGCCTTGAACCCACACCAATGGACTGTACGTTATGTTTCTCTGATGATATTGAATTATTGTGCTGAACAAGTGGGCAAAAGCTCTGTAAAAATACCAAAGGAAAAGAACATATTTTTCTTTGAAGAAGCTGTTTTTGTTCCTAGTTTTGTTATATAAAAGGAAATCCGTGGGGAAGGGGAAATAAAGCCCTATTGTTATTTTGCCTTAATTACTCGACTGCAGACTGTTATTGTGCTAGAAGGCAACTTGATCCTCAGGGCCCTAGGTGGATGCCTAATAGGACCGGGAGAGGAGTCACAAATGGCGTAGTTGGCAGGATTATTCGTGGAGATTATACAGCAGGATCACATCAGACTGACGTTGCTGAAGAACAGGACGAGTATCACGGCTGGACATGCCCAGAAGGTTCCAGAACTGGTGGAAAAGAAAAATACCTTCTCAGAGCGTGAATCTCCACCTGGCTCAGGTAATGAGTATTTGGGCACAGGCGGTGGGAGATTCCAGTGAGAAGGAGTGGTAAAAAGGAAGAGAGACTAGGCATGAAAAATAGTAGTAGTGCCGCACTTGGTGTTTGTTGTCTGTTTGTTTTTGTAGTGTGCAAGCTTGGAGATGGATCCCCAAGAAGTGCTTTGGTGGATGAGCCTACAATTTGAGAAACAGAGGGAGCTGGCGCAGCTGAGCCAAGAGCAAGCCACAGCAGCCTTACAGGCCCAGCAGAAGCCCCTGACGGAATTGTTACAAGCTTTGCTGGCAGACCGGACAACGGAGAAAACAGCAAAAGAACATTACTGTGGGGTAGGCCCACAGAACTGTGGGATATTGTCTTTTGGACAGTTAACTGAGGCTGATAACATAGATGACTTTGTGGAGGCTTTTGAAAGGGTAGCCCACAATGCAGATTGGCTGAGCGAGCAATGGGCAGTTAGGCTGGCCACCTCCCTAACGGGAGAAGTCTTAGCGGCTTACAAGGCCATGCCCGCTGCTCTGGCAACCGAATATGAAGAAGTTAAAAAAGCCATACGGGATAGGCTAGGCTTGACGCCTATGGTTTACAGACATATGCTGAGGGCCACCAAGCTCCAACCAAGTGAAACACCTAAGGCACTGTGCCAGAGGGTGAGTAGCCTGGTATGGAAATGGCTTGCTCCAGAAGGGAAGACCCTTGAGAGTATTATTGATACAATTGTGTTGGAACAATTTTCAGAGGCAGTTCCTGCCGAAGTGAGGTCCTTCTTAACTTTGCAAAATTGCCAAACCTAAACCGAAGCAGCTCACCTCACGGAACGGTTTATGGAGGCTGAGTTGGCCAGTAAACCACAGGGAGGCGCTGGGAGCACGTTTGGTGTGGCAAATTTTGGTAAAGTAATTAAGGAGCCTAGGCAGTATGTCCCAAATGTAACTGAGTGTTTGCCTAAGAAAGAGGTTAAAGACGCACTGGTAAAATGTTTTAAGTGCGGTAAACGGGGTCATTGAAAAAAGGATTGTGTCTGGCAAACAGCACTGATAATCGGTGACAGAAAATGTATGCAAGAAGGATTCCGTATAAATGTTGAAGTGCAAGGGGTGGTAGCTCAAGCATTGCTTGACTCGGACGCGGACCAAAGTATGGTCTCGAGAAGGTTCTGGCAAATCCTACAAGCCAGCAATGGGTCCACACCGAGCCAACCAGAGGGTAGGACCAAGATACGATGTGTACATGGTTCATCCACTTATTACCCTCTCTATAGAGTGATAGTGAAAGGATTGGGAACCCGGAGGGAGGTCCTAGTGGCTGTAATACCCAAGTTACCTTATGATATTGTATTAGGTCGGGACTGGCCACCATTCTATAGAAGAGTAAGGGAAGGTATACATGTGAAGGGAGGCATGGTTTCTACTAGGTCGCAGGCCCAAAGCACAGAGGTACGAGCTGAACCCCCAGAGGAGGATTCTGACCCTCTAGAGGAGGAGGAAGAACCCCTGGAGGAGGAGGGTGGACCCGTAGATGAAACCCTGGGAGAATTTCCCCACCATGAAGATTTAGTCAATGTACCTTCTAAAAGCAATAAGAAAGGCAAGGGGGAGAAACGCCAGGAGAGACACCATAGGGCCCAGCTAAGGGCAGGAGTAGAGGATGGGCTAGGTTTGCCCTGGGTGCCTGCCGATCTCGTTAGGAAGTTCCCATCCTTTCCGAAGGAGCAGAAGGCAGATCCAGCATTAAAGCATGCCTTTGAGTATGCCCAGACAGATAGGGACGTACTTCCCAGATTCCTAATAGAGGGCGAAATATTGTATAGGGAAAGTAACGACCCCAAATGGGTGCTGTCAGAAAACAACTAGTTGTTCCCACTACCTTTAAGGCAGTGGTCATGAGACTAGCCCACGATCACCCCATTGGTGGGCATAAGGGAGTTTAGGGTACCCTGGACCAAATTCTGGCCCGGTTTTATTGGCCAGGGGTATTTAAGGAAACCAAATGTTTTTGCGAGGCCTGTCCCTCTTGTCAGCGGGTTACCGCCGCAAAACCCATGGGGGTGCCCATGATACCTACCCCTACGATATCAGAACCAGTACGCCGGATGGCGATGGATATCGTAGGACCACTAGTAAAGACCCCAAGGGGATTCCAATACTTCCTAGTGATAATGGATCAGGCTACCAGGTTCCCCTGGACAACACCTTTAAGAAACATCTCAGCCAGAACCATAGCATTGGAATTAATTAAGCTATTTTGAGAGGTCGGATTTCCGAAGGAAATGCTGACCGACAGGGGAAGCAATTTCATGTTGAAATACTTAGCCCAGTTCTGGGACGCCTTCGGAATCCATCTCATAAAGACCGCCGCATACCATCCACAATCCAATGGACTTGTGGAACGGTTTAACCAGACCCTCAAACAGATGTTAAGACGAGGGCTGGATGGAAAGATGGCTGACTGGGACATTATGCTTCCATTTGTTTTGTACGCCAGTAGGGAGCGTACACAAGCCTCATTAGGAGCTTCCCCTTACGAACTGAAGTTTGGCCGTGCCCCAAGGGGAGTCCTCGATATTTTAAGGGAACAATGGGTAGAACCTGAAGGGGAAAAAATGGGGGTACCTCAGTTCCTTCGCAAGCTAAGGACTCGTTTACAGAGGGCTTCTCAAGCCTCCGAACGGCACGTGCAAGATAGTCAGGTGCACCAAAAGCGGTACTATGACCGAGGGAAGAAACCACGTCAACTGGCCATAGGCGAGAGAGTCGTGGTAATGGTGGCAGACCCTGGGCCGAAGTTCGAGGCTCAGTGGAAGGGTCCCTATACGGTAGTGGAGTGTAAAGGACTTGTGTCATATGCAGTGGAAAATGACAGGGGACGTTGTCAGGTATACCATATTAATGTCCTTAAACTTTGGCAGGAGAGAACAGCTGCAGCGAGCCGGTCTAAAGTGAATGTCAGGAGCTGATCAGTAATTACGGGCTGTGAGAATGGCTGTTCCCCAGCCCGTAATATCTTAAGGGGGGGGGGATATGTGATACAGTAGCTGGAGTAGAGCCCATGATAATAGGTGAAAAAGAAGAATTTACCTTGGAGTCTGATAGGCAGCAAACACACTCAGCTCACAGGAGGCAAAAGAGCAATAGAATAAGTTTACCACACACTAGTCCTGACGTAGCAGGAAGGTTAAAAGTTAATCAGGATCACCTGTCCATGAAAGCACAGGCAGCGTGCAAAGGACATGAGGATAAAAGCTGCTGGGTAAATCCAGGAATGGCCAGTGGGGGCAGCGACCTGGGAGGAGTGAGCAACCAGCCTGAGAGCAGACGTCACACAGAAGGAAGCCTGCTGAATCAAGGAAGCAGTAGGTGTGGCCCGGTAGCAGGAAGCAGCCGGGGAAAAACTTCTCAGGAATCTGGCCATAGCACTGCTCAGACTGCTGGTAGCTGGAGGTCCCGGGAAGGAGCTGTCTGTAGCTCAGAGAGAGGAGCCAGGACAACAGAGAGAAGGTGGGAACCTAGCTTTAAGAGAGAAAAAGCTAAGAACTCTGTTTTGTCTGGAGGGCCAGGGCATGACATAAGAAATAAAGTAAATGCTGGGAGTTATGACGTAATTCCTCATTACTGGAGAGAAAAGGAAAGCCAGAGTGAAACTGTCACAGTACCAGGTATTCAAAACCCTGCTTGCATAGAACAGTTTCCTGATAAGCTAACCAGTGCCTCACAGAGAGGGTCTTATAATGTAAACAGCTATAAGGATTTTAACCCACCTGCAACCCCGGAGGATTGTGAACTAATGCAGTGGGAAAATAATAGCTGTAGCCTTGAACCCACACCAACGGACTGTACGTTATGTTTCTCTGATGATATTGAATTATTGTGCTGAACAAGTGGGCAGAAGCTCTGTAAAAATACCAAAGGAAAAGAACATATTTTTCTTTGAAGAAGCTGTTTTTGTTCCTGGTTTTGTTATATAAAAGGAAATCCGTGGGGAAGGGGAAATAAAGCCCTATTCTTATTTTGCCTTAATTACTCGACTGCAGACTGTTATTGTGCTAGAAGGCAACTTGATCCTCAGGGCCCTAGGCGGATGCCTAATAGGGACCGGGAGAGGAATCACAGAAGTTAACATACTTTGATAATGCACAAAATTTATGGAAAATACGTGCATTGTCACTAATGTTTCTACCTTTTATAAAACCAGTCTGCTCTTTCCCTATAAGCATATTAATCAGACTGCTAAGTCGCGTGGCTAATATTTTTGCCAAAATTTTATAATCAGTATTCAAAAGAGAGATCGGTCAATAGCTTGCCAAATCTAAGGGTTCCCGACCCGGCTTTGTGAAAAGTACCACTGCAACCTCAGAAAAACAAACAGATGGTCCAGGACCCTCCAATAAAGATTTATAGAGCCACTGCAATTTTGGAACTAAGCTTGTTGCAAACTGTTGGTAAAATTTGATTGTGAAACCATCGAACCTATGGGGCCTTATTTCAGGGCAAACTCTTAATTGCAGCGAGTAATTCACTAATTGCAGCGAATAGGGGCCCTTAGATACGTCTTTTGCAATTCTGAAATCATAGGATGCATAACTGCTTCCAAAAACTCCTCTCTTACCTTAGTACTGTCATTGTTAGATGAGGAAAACAACTTTTCATAATACTCAGCAAATGCACCTATAATTTCCTGAGTCAGTTATAACGTCCCTGCCCTCCACATTAATGACTGATATAAGATGTTTTCCCTTTTGCACTTTTAAAAACTGGGCAAGAAGTCTGCCCTCCTTATCTCCCCCAGCATAATAACTTTTCCACTGGACAAAGATTTCTTGCATAACCTGCTGCATCAGTATTTTATTAAGATTATAATGCAATTTATTCACCTTTTGTAAAATTGTATTACAATTAGAACTTCGATGAACTCTTTCCAAAAGTTTAATTATCCTCACTAAGGAATTTACCTCAATGACTTCCTTCCTGCATATCCAGGCAGAAAGACTAATTATCTCTCCACGGATGGTGGCCTTAAAAGCATCCCAAACAGTATGGTATGAAACGTCATCTCTTTCATTTCTTATAAAATATTTTTCAATGAACAGTTTCAGCCTATCAACAAAGATTGCATCTAGGGCTTACTAAGAATCCTGAAGTATGATTTGAACTCCACACTGACAGCTGCATGGTCAGACACATATATGAATTGGATCATACAACTCTGAACGTCTGCCAATATATTTTTAGATACAAACAGGTAGTCTATTCTTGAATATGATTGATACAGGAAAGTAGTAAGTGTACTCTCTGAAGGATGCAGAGCGCCAAATATCTGCCAGGCACACGGAGTCTATGAAATGTTGGAACATATTAGATAGCTTCCTACGTGTATTCTTACAGATTGAACTCCTGTCTAACATATCATGAAGGTCAGAATTAAAATCAACCCCTACTATAAGCTCACCATCCGCTGGTGACAAAAGATTCTGAATCAAACTTTGATAGAATAAGGGGGATTCAGTTGCAAGCACATAAACATTTATTAGTGTGAGCTTAAGCTCACTTATTAACAGAACCAAGCATACCCATCTGCCTTCATTGTCAGATAATAATTATGGAGACATCACATTTTTTGTTGATTCCTGGTGAGAAGATATGATGTTCATGCCAATCAGCCCTGAGCTTAATACAACCTTCATAGGGTAGGTGAGTTTCTTGTAAAAAGGCAATATCAGCATTCATGGAACCTAGGCCGTTCATTATCTTCTTACATTTGACTGGGTGGTTCATGCCTTTTACATTAAGCGTTATCATTTTAAGTCTCATTTATAATGTTAAACGAGAGCGAATCCGCAATGAACATATCACATAGACATAAGTAAATTAATGAGCTGACCTCTGAAAAATAATGATCCATCCTCCTAATAACCCAATAACAATAAGACCCAAACCTACCCAAAACCCAAATATTAGCAGGAACCATCAATACCACTGAAGTCAACCAGCCCATTGGATTCAAACAAATAAACAAATGATGAGTAAATTATAATCTCCTTGCAGCTGTTACCGTACTTACAAGGCTCTGCCAAGAAATATGGAAGACAACATCATGACCAACTGACTGGAAAAGATTAAATTAGACTTACCTGCTAATTGTAGTTCCTGGAGTAACTCCAGTCTAGTCCCGGAATCTCTGGGGTTGTCAACCTCATCTAGCAGCTTTGGAGACTGAGAAACTTCAGTGCTGTGATGTCACCAGTATATAAGGGCTGGCACCGCCTCCTCACACCAGTTTACCTATTGACAAAGCAGACTCACCGGAGCAACAAGTAAGAAATGAAAAACAGAATCTAAAAACTGCCTAACTAAATCATAAAAACCTGCCAACCCAACTATTTACAAGATCTGTACGCATTGGATGCTGTGAGATCCTCTGTCCAGCATCTTAAACACAGTGACCCCTGAATACCACGCCCTTACCTTGTGCTAATCCGCCTTAACATGCACTACAACCCCCAAGAGCATGAAAAGTGTTGCTTACCAGTAATACAGCTCCTGCTTCAGATCACAGCACACCAACGAGATAGGGCGGGACACGGGACTAGACTGGAGTTACTCCAGGAACTACAATTAGCAGGTAAGTCTAATTTAATCTTCCTGATCATCCCTCCAGTCTAGTCCCGGAATCTTGGGGATGTACCAGAGCATTAAGTACCACTAACGGGAGGGTCCTGCTAGACCGGCCTGAAGCACAGCCGCTCCAAAACAGGAGTCCTTGTCTGCCTGCACATCCAGACGGTAATGTTTCACAAAGGTATGTAGCGTCGACCAAGTAGCCGCTTTACAAATGTCTACTGCCGGCACTAAGCCACACTCTGCCCAAGATGCCGCTTGCGCCCTCGTGGAATGAGCCCGCAATCCTTCCGGAACCATGCGAACACGCGAAATGTAAGCCGATGCGATAGCCTCCTTTATCCAATGAGCAATTGAACCTTTCGAGGCCGCCTCCCCTTTCCGGGGCCCCGCAAACAACATGAAAAGCCTGTCTGACTTACGAAAAGACGCTGTTCTAGCCACATATGTCTTCAACGCCCGGCGAATATCCAAACTATGAAGTGGCTCCGCCATCTGACCCTTACCTTTGACACGAAAAACAGGCAAAGACACCACCTGGTTTAAATGAAACACCGAGACCACCTTCGGCAAGAATGACGGAACTGGTCTCAATACCACCTTAGAATCGGAAAAAGACAGAAAGGGCTTCCTACACGACAGTGCTTGTAACTCCAAAACTCGTCTAGCCGAGGCGATGGCCACCAAAAACACCACCTTCAGCGTAAGGTCTTTCAGCGAAGCCTGCACTAAGGGCTCAAAAGGCGCTTTCCCTAACGCCTCCAAGACCAATGGAAGGTCCCACGCCGGAACTATCCGCTTGCGTGGTGGCCGGAGAAGAGTTACCGCCTTCAAAAAACGCTTAACATCCGCATGACTACTCAGCGAGCTTCCCTGCACCTTACCCCTATAGCAGGCTAAAGCTGCCAATTGCACTTTGAGCGAAGCCGCCGCTAGGCCCTTCTGAAATCCATCCTGCAGAAAGGACAGAACCTGTAGAACCGACGCCTTTAAGGGAACACAGTCCCGCTCCGCACACCAAGCCTCAAAGACGCGCCACACTCTGACATATGCCAAGGAAGTAGACCTCCGTCTCGCCTTCAGCAAGGTAGATATCACTGCTGACGAATAACCTTGCGCCCTCAACCTTGCCCGCTCAAGCGCCAGGCCGTAAGCGAGAATCGATCCGCCTGGGGCATGCAGAGAGGTCCCTGGGTGAGCAGATCCTTGTGAACCGGAAGCTTCCAGGGCTGCCCCACTAAGAGTCTGACTAAGTCCGCGTACCACGGTCTTCTCGGCCAATCTGGAGCAATTAGAACCACTCCTCCCTTGTGTTGCGCAATGCGCTGTATCACCCGCCCGATCAGCACCCACGGCGGGAAAACATACAGCAGCTGGTCTTCTGGCCACCTTTGAATGAGAGCGTCCAGCCCTTCCGCCATCCTTTCTCTCCTTCTGCTGAAGAACTGATCGACCTTTGTGGACTGAAAGGTCACCATGAGATCCATTACCGGCGTCCCCCAGCGCTGTACCAACATCACAAACACTTCTGGGTGAAGAGTCCACCCTTACTCGACTCAGAAAATCGGCCTCTATATTGTCTACTCCCGCAACATGCGCCGCCGACAAGGCCTCCAGGTTCGTCTCGGCCCACTCGAACAAACTTTCTGTCTCGGCCTCCAGCGCCATGCTGCTGGTGCCCCCTTGTCGACTTATGTATGCCACCACTGTCACGTTGTCCGAAAACACCCGAATGGCTTTTTTCTGAATAAAGGGGCACAACTCCTGGAGAGCCAGCGCCACCGCCGCAACTCCAGCCTGTTTATTGACCATGACTTTTCCAGGTCGGTCCACTGGCCTTGTACCAGGCGTCCCTGACAGTGGGCTCCCCAGCCGTACAGACTGGCATCTGTCGTCAGAGAAACCCATGCGGGCGCTTCCAACAACATCCCTGTTTCCAGACCTCCGGGCCTCAACCACCAACGCAGCACCACCCGAGTGTCTGGCGGACACAGCAACCTCTGGGCCAGAGAATCCCTTTGATGCGACCACCTTCTCAGCAGGGCCCGCTGTAACGGTCTCATGTGGGCTCGCGCCCACGGCACCACCTCTAGGGTCGCTGTCATAGTCCCCAAGACCTGCAGATACACCCACGCTGTAGGACAGTCTTGTTTGAGAAAATGATGCACCAAGTGATGGAGACCCAGCACCCGCTGCTGCGGCAGAAACACTCGACCCACGCTTGTATCGAAACGGGCCCCGAGATACTCCAGGTTCTGAGGTGGAACCAACTTGCTCTTTGCTGTGTTGACCACCCAACTGAGACTCTGCAATAGATCTACCACCTTGGCTGTAGCCGCCACACTTTCTTCCCTGGACTTTGCTCTGATTAACCAATCATCCAGATACGGGTGCACCAAGACACCTTCCTTCCGCAAGGCCGCCGCCACTACCACCATCACCTTGGTGAAAGTCCGCGGTGCCGTTGCCAGGCCAAAGGGAAGCGCCTGAAACTGAAAATGACCCATCGGCACTGCAAACCTGAGGAATTTGTGATGCTCCCGGCATATGGGAATGTGCAGATACGCCTCCGATAGGTCCAGGGACGTCAGAAACTCTCCTTTTCTCACCGCTACCACGACGGACCTGAGAGTCTCCATCCGAAAATGAGACGCGCAGACAGCGATTCACCTTCTTTAAATCCAGAATGGGACGCCAAGTCCCCTTCTTTCTTTGGTACTACGAAATAGATGGAGTATCAACCGCAACCTAATTGGTCTGCAGGAACCGGGACAATTGCTTTGAGCCGTAGAAGCCTTTGCACCGTCTCCTGCACTGCCTTGCGCTTTGCTCGAGCCCGGCACGGCGACCGAGCGAAAGAATCGGACAGCGGACTCTGCAGCTCTAGCGCATAACCTTCTCGCACCACCTCCAACACCCACCGATCGGACGTGAGCTGGGCCCAGGCAGGGTAAAACTCCCGTAGCCGACCCCCTACGGGAACTAGCTCCCCCTGGGCCCCCCTGATGTCATTGTGACTTTTTGAAGGAGGAGGACGAGGACGCAGCTGCAAAACCTCTGTTTGCCCCTCGAAACCCTCGACCCCCCTGGGATCTACTAGGGAAGCGACCTTGCTGGAATTGGCTCCCCCTCGGGAAATTGAAGTGACGGAAGTCCCGTTGCTGCCCCCGAAGCCCGGGAGTTGAGCGGCTCTGTTTCTGCATGTCCTCTGGCAACCTACCGCCTTTCGACTCCCCCAAATCCTTAACCAATTTTTCCAAATCTTCACCAAAGAGCAGCTTTCCCCGGAAGGGAAGCTTACTCAACAGTGCCTTGGAAGAACCATCCGCTGCCCAATTTCGCAGCCAAAGACACCTTCTCCCTGCAACTACCAAAGCCATACTCTTTGCTAAACCCCGGATCAGGTCATAATGAATATCGGCGAGATAAGCCACCCCGGACTCCAATCGAGATGCCTCTTCGGACGCCTCTCCCGAATTGTCGCACTGGACTCACTGCGCCCAGCGTAAACAGGCTCTCGCTACCCAGGCCCCACAAATGGACGCCTGCAGTGACAATGCATTCGCCTCGAAAATCTGTTTTAGCAATGTTTCCAATTTGCGGTCTTGTGCATCCTTAAGAGCCGCTGCACCTTCTACCGGAATAGTAGTCTTCTTGGTCACCGCTGAAACAGCCGCATCCACCCTGGGAGCCTTAAATAACTCTCGGTCCAGATCCAAAATAGGGTACAGCCGTGCCATAACCCTAGACCCTTTAAGAGTGGCCTCCGGCATATCCCATTCCTCCTGAATCATCTCCTTAAACACCCTATGCACCGGAAAAGCCCTCTGAGTTTTCCGAAACGCCTGTAGCAGCGGATCCTCAAGGGTAGCATCCTCCACTGGTCCTGTGTCCGGCATATTAAGAGCTTTGAGAGATTCTGCAATGAGCGCCGGGAGCTCTTCTCTACGAAAAACCCTAACTTCTCGTGCCTGATCCTCCTGTTCTCTAATCTCACCTTCCTCTAGATCCTCCAGGTCCCTTTCTATGTCTGCCTCCTCTGACCGGACGTCCTCCGAGACAATGGAAGGAGCCAGAATATCTTTATTGGCCCTGGCCTTTTTGGCACTGATGCCAGACGCTGCTGCTGACATCGGCGAAGGCGGCCTCTTCTGCCCCAGAGCAGACCCTGAGGTACTAGCTGCGGTCGCTCCCTGCACACCCGCCAGCATCCTTTGGAGCAGCGCCATCAAATCTGATGCAAAAATCACCGCCAGATTGCCCGCTGTCGGCTGCTGAGAGACTTGAGGCGCCGTTGGTGCAGGTACACTAACCGCAGGCTCAGTAGCCGGTAGGGATGGGAGGCTTGACTCCATCAGGTTCTCCGACACCTGACCTGTAGCTTCTGAATTGGCTACCACTTCCCTGGCCTCCACTTCTGGAGCGCACCCCCTACATACACCTTCCTGTGAGACGGAACTCCTCTTAGCCCCACACAATAGGCACAATTGTTTGGAAGGCATGCTGCCTTGGTCCAAGCACTCAGCAAACCCCCCCCAAAGAATTTTGTTTTTTTTTTTACATCAGCGTCTTCAGCACCGTTCTCCCAAGTAAACCCTGAAGAAAACAATGAAAAACGAAGCTCCTAAACCGAGCTAGGAAGTGCCAAGCCCCCCCACTTGCAGCCGGCGATCTTCCTGCCCTTAGGACACGCGGCGTGGCCTGCTTCCTCTAACAAGCCGTTTCCCGCTGAAAACTGCTTTTGCAGCTGCCGACCTGCTAACGGATCGCTTGCAATTGCCCCCTTTAGATCTCACCTTCCTCTCTGTTCTTGCGTTCCTTACCTGCACACCGCACAGCAGACTTTAACTGCTCATCCCCTGTGAAAGACCCGCACAGCGTGAACACAGCCGTGGTTTAAGCTCAGAGCTGTCAGCACCGGCAGGCAATTACCTCTGCACTCAAGGCGCTCCGTAAAATGCCGGCTCCTGTCCCTTCACTATCGGGATGGTAACCAGCAGAAGATCCTCTCCCCGAAGTCACTGAAACCCCAACTGTGGTTCCTGACTGTCCCCTGTCAACATTACAGCAAGGGGGAGGGAGCAGAGAATCTCAGGGCAAAATGAAAGCAGTTTACCCAGATAACTGTAAGTAAAGAAACAAACGCTTTCCAATGTGATTTCCTTTGTCTTCTTTGAATTGCTTATCTACCTCTACTTAATCATTCCTCTAGTGAGCCCTAAAATCCCTGGGCTCACCACCTCACTAGCTGCTTTGGAGACTGATAAACTGGTGTGAGGAGGCGGTGACAGCCCTTATATACTGCTGACATCACAGCACTGAAGTTTCTCAGTCTCCAAAGCTGCTAGATGAGGTTGACAACCCCAGAGATTCCGGGACTAGACTGGAGGGACGATCAGGAAGATCTGTGTTTATACGAACACTAAAAAAAGGTGATCCAACTGACTGTGGAAATTATCGCACAATATCTCTGATCCCACATGCCAGCAAGATTCTACTGAAGATTATTCAAAAGAGACTACAACCATACCTGGAACAAGAATTACCTGAAGTGCAAGCAGGGTTCAGGAAAGGGCGAGGAACGAGAGACATCATTGCGGATGTGAGATGGATCCTTGAAAAGACTAAAGAATACCAAAAGGATATCTATTTGTGCTTTATTGACTATAGCAAAGCTTTTGACTGTGTAAACCATGAGAAACTCTGGGCCACATTAAGAAGCATGGGTATACCAGAACACCTCATCGTACTCTTGCACAATCTGTACATTGATCAAGAAGCAACAGTTCGAACGGAACAAGGAGAAACAGAATGGTTTAAAATAAGCAAAGGTGTATGACAAGGCTGCATACTTTCCCCCTACCTGTTTAATTTATATGCAGAACAAATCGTCAGAGAAGCAGGATTGTATGAAGACAACAGAGGTGTGAAGATTGGTGGAAGACTCATCAACAGCCTTCGCTATGCTGATGATACCACATTACTGGCTGAAAGTGAAGATGATCTGAAACATTTGCTTCTCACAATCAAAGAACATAGTCTCAAAATGGGCCTGCACCTTAATGTAAAGAAGACAAAGATCATGACAACTGGCATAATCAACAGGTTCATCGTTGAAGGAGAAGAAATTGAAATTGTGAACAACTTTAACCTACTTGGTTCAACTATCAATAAAGAAGCAGCAAGCAGTCAAGAAATCAGACGACGCATTGCTCTTGGCAGAATGGCTATGAAAGACCTAGATAAGATTGTCAAGAACAGAGATGTCTCTCTCCATACAAAGGTTCACCTTGCTCAAGCCATGGTATTTTCAATAACATCATATGGATGTGAAAGCTGGACAGTGAAAAAGATAGACAGGAAGAAAATTGATGCCTTTGAATTATGGTGCTGGCGGCGAATACTGTGTATACCATGGACTGCCCAAAGAACAAACCAGTCGGTACTAGAGGAGATCAAACCTAAGCTTTCTTTAGAAGCTCAGATGACAAAACTTCCACTTTCATAACTGTAAATGCAGCACTTTCATACTCGGGTCTTCTGGGGAAGGACATTGGTACGGGAGACAGAGAATTATCTCCCAGAGAAAATAATTGGACTGGTCAAAAAACGTAAGTAGTTGAGAGCAAATATCAAAGGATAGCACATTACATGGGAAGAGTGATATGGAAGAAACCAGTTGCTGAAAATTAAGGTTCAGAGAACTGGGAAGGAATGGGGTATAAAACCACTTTTATTTATTTTACAGTTTTTTTATAGCGCTTTGTCATTTCAATCAAAGTGGTTTACATTGTAACTTAAACTTGGTAAATGTACATTAAACAGGGACATTGATAACTTGGATTTTTCTGAGCAATGGAGGGTTAAGTGACTTGCCCAAGGCCACAAGGAGTGCTAGTGGGAATCAAGCCCTTGTCTCTTGGTTTCCAAGCCAGTGCTTTAACCACTAGGCGACTCCTCCACTCCTCTACTTAACTAAAAGGAGAGGAGAATAACCTGTTTTATATCATAATTATTGTTCATGACAATCGTCAATGTTGTTTTTCTCAGTATCCCTAAAGTTTAAGTCAACCGTTAATGATGAACTGATGTTAGAAGCATTTTAAAGCTGAATCTGTGATACACCATTTAGCATAGATGCACATCATACTGGAGGTATTGTAAGGAAATAAGGATGATGTGAGTGACGTTTTAACCTCTGCACTTCTTACTTTGGGATTTTGTGTGTATAGCTTTTGTTTGCAATCTTATTGGTGTGCCTTTTTTTATATTGCCTGGTTTTATTTTCTATTCAAATATTTGCATCTGTTTAATGCTTACTCAAACTCAAATATATGACTTATTTTGGATGCAAACTCATTTGGAAGGGCATGTGTTGAGTTTTAATTTTTGAATGACTCATGGTTTCAGATTTTAAAACAGTACCTATCCCTGCATTAAGTTACTCAACCCCAGTGTACACGGAAAACTGCTATTGTCTTCTGTGCATTTGTGAAGTTGATCAGTAGTATCCCAAACTTGTGAACATGGAAGGAACAAGATCTTTAAATGAGTAACTGACTGGGCAAACTTGTTATAAAACACCATGGTGAAGCTGCGTCCACAGAGTCATCCAGGATGGTGAACTGTAGTTCAGCAAGTGGGGCATCATCTGTCTCCATCTCCCCAGCACTGGCAGATACACTGGCCTGCTCCACTGCCCTGGGATCTGCAACAGCCTGCTCCTCTGCCCTGGGTGTCACACTGGACTGCTCCACTGCCTTGGGTGTTGCATCGGACTGCACCTCCATGCTGGGTGTTGCAAAAGACTGCACCTCCACCCTGGCAAGCACACCAGACCCTGTGGTTGTGCTGCATCCTGGCTGTGCACTGGCATCATCTGCGGAAGGTGGTGATGCTCCTCCTGAAGCATCAGTTCCAGGCTGTGAGAGTTAGATCCCCGGCATGTCTGTTGGAGAGCAAAGGTGGCAGGAGTTAGTGAAATGATTGGCCTATGGGGTGCCACCAAGTCCAAAACAGAACTGGTAGGGGGATCCCCAGTCTGCATTATTCCCAAAGCACATATCACCCAAGGACTGATAGACAGACAGGCAGTCCCTGGGTGGACAGAACCATGGTCGGGATACATACATGGCCATCACGGTGCCACCCAAGCAATGGAGCAAACCCTACTCACCATACTGTGTGCCTGCGGTGGAGCTGTCAAAGCCCGCACCCCTGAAACAGAGACCTCCTCCATGAACAGCAGCACCTGTTCCTCCAGAGGGGGTGAGTCTGCACTGCTGTGCAGATGGCAGCCTGCTGTTGCTGGACCTCTTCTCCTTCGCATCCTGCTGTACAATCCACCACTTCTTCTTGATATCCTCCATGTACCTGTTGTGGTAGTGGATGGCATTGCCACTCCTGATGATGTCACACCATGCTGACAGCTGTGAGCTGGCATCCTCTGCCATGAAGAGGGCAGCGTGTCGCTGCATGATGAGCCCCAGGGCCATTGAGGTCTCGGAGGGTGTAAAGTTCGCCTTCCGAGTTCGTTTTGGCCCTTTTGGCACTGTGTCTGCCATTTTGTAGCTCAGGTGCTATGGTGATGTCAGGCTACCCATGTAGGCCCTTTCACACATACATGGATACATCGTGCAGCCATGTCATGCCCCATCCAGAGGCATATCTGGTACCCACATAGGTTCCTGAGTGCAAACACTATGAAAATCTGTGAGACAGCCGTCCACCATAGTATACCATGGCTGCACACCATGCTGCGACAGCAACATATGCATGCGTGGACATCCAGATGGTAATACCTATGCAGGGCAGACAGCACAGTATGCAGGTATGGCCACCATGGTGAGAGGACAGGCACACGGCGGCACTCCAACTGTGTGCCACCATGGAACAGGCAGTATTTTATGTGTGTAGCACCGCTGTGCAATGCCCATGCTGCCCATTGATGGTACAAACACCTTGCACCGGTAGCACAGTGGCACCCATTCTGCATGGGTATGACATAGAGGTGCTACCCGTGCTGGGCATTAGCTGTAGCCGCTCTGCATGGGTATGGCACAGAGGCACTACCCACAGCTGCTCTGTGTGGATATGGCACAGAGGCACTACCCATGCAGAGCTGAGACCACTGCTGTTCTGCCTCTGTGCCATAGCCATGCACATGAATGTGGCCTACAGGGCTCACACCCCATGCCCATAACTCCCAGTCCCTTACCCATGGTCCCCTACTCCACCCATGCAGACACGCAGCCCTGCCCCACAAAACTGACATCACCTTGTGATTCCAAGCTGGGAAGAGTTTATTGGGAAACCTGTAACAGGTACAACAAAGGCAGCAACAGCAGTATAAAAACAATGGCAGTACAAAACAACAAAGGTCAAAACAGCAACGGGGACATTGCACACCTATGTCCATGGCCACATAGTCTGCCCCATTATGGCCCGTCGCAGGGCAATCTCTGGCATGGGGACAGCCTATAGATCAGGGAGTCCCTGTCTGTGCCCTGTCACTGCAGCAGTGAGGGAATCCAGGTACATGCTGATTGTCCATGCTGCTGCCCCATGTCCTCCCTGAGGAGCCGCACCTCTGCCCAGCCTCCAGATAGCTGAGTAGGTGGTGGAACAGAGGGGCCTGGTGAAGCACAGCCATGCCATGCCCATGGGTGCTGGAGTGGCAGTGGGGGCCCATGGCCATGGAATCTGGACCATGGCTCCGCTGTCCATCGTTCATAGTCTGTGCCAAGCCATGCAGTGGGCACATGGCCCCCTGGTAGGGACATGGGCAGGCATGGCTGTGGGCTGAAGGCCACAGCTGGGTGGGACAGCTCCTCCTCTGGCCATACCTGGGGCACTTGGAGGGTGGATCCTGCATCCCCCCTGCTACGGCTTCTGGGTCCACCTCTTCTACGGCCACAGGGGACAGTTCTGGTCCCACTGTCACTTACTCCTCGGACTCCCCACCCTGCCCCTGGCCCTCTGATCCCTCGTCCTCCTCAGACTCCCTTCCCTGTCCCTGGCCCTCTGATCCCTCCTTCTTCTCAGATTCTATACCCTGCCCCTAACCCGCTGATCCCTCTTCCTCCTCAGATCCTCCACCCTGCCCCTGCCCCTCTAATCCCTCCTTCTCCTCAGACTCCCTGCCCTGCCCCTGAACCATTGATCCCTCTTCCTCTTCAGATTCCCCACCCTGCCTCTGACCTTCTGATCCTTCCTCCTCCTCCTCAGACTCCCTGCCCTGCCCCTGCCCCTCTGATACCTTCTCCTCCTCAAACTCCCCATCCTGCTGTTGCACGGTAGCCCTCTCCATGGTGCTGTCCTCTGTTGAAGTGCCGCTGGACTCCTTCTCTCCATCACTGCTGTAGGTACTGCTGGGATCTGCACCTTGGGACAGCTGTGCTGGCGCTGGACCACTGCTCCGGGTTAGTGCATATGGCGTGCCAGCATTGTCTGGGCCTCACTAGGACCAGCTGTGGGGGAAGAGGGAGGGAGGTTAAAGGTTCACACAGGCCTGGCCATGGGGTGGGACTGGCTGATCTTTGTGCGGCCTGCATATGCATAGCACAAGCCACCTTCAGGCCACGGGGTGTGCCATCTCACAGTGCCCACTTCATGCCCTCATCTTTGCCCACCCCAACCAGCTCTATTTCCCCCCTTACATACCCAGCTGTGGTCTGCTGCCCCCCCCCCCCAGGCAATAGACAGCCACAGGGGGCAGTGTGGGCAGGTGAACAATGTGCATCTGGGCCCACCGCTGGTGGTGTGTGCCCTGTACTGCCCTTCCATGCCATGCCCCGGCCATGTGTGTGTGGACCTGCATGAATTGGGTGCCGGCTGCTGCACACACAGGGTAGTGGTACTGGGGGAGGCACAGCCACCCCAAGCACATTCACATCATTTCATATGGGGGATCCACCACTAGATGGTCTGCCTGCACCTGTCATGCAGCCATGGATGCCACTCCCTGTATCTGCTGGGCCCCACTGTGTATCCCACTGACCTTCTTCAGCTGCCAGCGGCTCCCCGATGCACTGCAGCTGGTTCGGTTGGTTCTGGTGCAGTGTGCAGTAGTGGCACTTTAGGGCCTTCAAGGTGTGTTACACGCCATAGTCACTGTGGTAGAAAGGGGGAGGGGACACACATGGGTTCGGTTGTATGTTTCCACATACCTGTATTCTGCCTCAGCCTGGTGGCCTGCCCATCCTGGGGGCAGGGGCATATCAAAAGGTAGTAGGTCTGGGGTGCATGTGATGGTAGACCTTTAGCATCTGGCACCTACCCACCACTTTCCTGGACCTTTGATCGGTTCCCTGTGCCACCAACAGTATGATCTTGGCCACTGATTCACCAGTGTCACCCTTCTGGTCCTTTCAGCCATCCCCCTTCTCTTGCTCCCATCTGTTGCATGCAGTCTTGCATTGGCACCATGGTACATGGTTGTGGACAGTGAGTGGCCTCGGTGGGGGTATGTGTCATGGCAGGGGGCATCCACTTCTTCAGGGGCATCATCACTGCATGGTTCGTTAGGTGCTGGGCAGGACAGGGTGTCATGGTTTGTGCATGCCCACCATTACACATCTGTCAGGTCTTGTGGCATCATATTATTGACATGCTGGTACAGCCAGACAGGGGTTGGTGGGCAGTGGTGGTTGATCCACTTGCAGGGACAGACAGCACATATTTGGAAAGTGCCACTGGTCCCCTCCTGGGCTAGGGTCGCAGGGGCTGTAGGGTGGGGCACGTGTCCAGGGCATCTGCATGGGCTGGCAGTGTCTCCTGGGGCACAGCAGGTGGGGAGGCCACCACCTGCTGTGTCTGGATATGCCTACTGCTGTGGGCAGCCAGGGATGGCACCTCTACAATGCATTGCCCATACCCCTGCTGCCACCTCTTCTACAACCATTGATGCTGCCACCAGTATGTGGCTTGGCCCCACGGCCCTGCCTCCCTGTGCAGACACACAGCTGTGCCTTTCAGGGTGTATCTGGCCTAGCATGGTGCTCTGCCCCCTACCCATTCTAGTCTCCTTACCTTACAGTTAGAGTTGGATGGACCTCCATATCGCCATGGGCAGCCACAGATTTGGCCACCGGCACTCCCTTGTACAATAGCATGGATGGGCAAGACCCTCAGACTCATCAAGGCAGAAGTTCACTGTTCTTATCACTGCCATGCCACTGGTGTCTATCTGCCTAGCCACAGGGGGCTCTTGCACAGGCAGTCTGCGGGGCCTGCGTGACAGTATCATCAGTGCATGGATACACCAAACAGGCGATACATGGGTTCCTGCACACTTGCTGTCCCGCTTCTCTGGCCACTGATTTGGACACCTACATGGGTATACCGGGCTAACTTCTTCTTAGGCACTGAACCCGGGTTCTGGTCCCTACACGTACCTGTGTATGCCACACTGTGCACCTGCCGCTGTGCTCAGTTTGTGTTACATTTTTGAGGCTTGGCCATTTTGGAGCCACATGACTCACGATTAGGCACTTTTCCTGAGGGGGTATCTTTCTGCTGATATGGCATTCTTAGACACCTTGTTGAATATCAGGTCCCAGGTGAACATATACCTGACCAGTTTTTTGTAGACTGTGGCATCTTTTTATGCTGGACCACTATTTGCATTATCCAGATAAAAGTTACATGAACTTTCACATTCTCACTGGTGGCTACATCTGAAGAGGAGACTTCTTATGGTGGTTGATGACTTTAAGAATCAGGGTTTTATTTATGGATTTTGTGTTAGTGGTGATGGTGGGGGAATCAGATAAGAAATAGCATAGACATTTTTCCTTGCCCCCTCCACCTTTTAATGGTACATGAACTGGCCCAATGGTTACAGCAGTGTTTCCCTTGAGTCAGAACACATTTTCTGAGAGTGTCACGTGCCAAGGGTTTCCTGGCTTTTACTAGTCCCTACAAAGAGAACCCTGATACTTTAAAATCTATGAGCCATTGAGAAAGACCTGGTAAAAAACCCATAGGATTGATGTGTCCCCTTGTCTGCCAAGCAGTTGGTGAAGTAACTGTGAGGACCACACAGAAACGAGGGGAGGGGTGCCTTAATCACCATGTCGTCATCACCCTTACTCCACTTTAGAATGCTGACTATTATAACAGCCTTCAGATGCTGCATTCTTTATCCATGCTGATTCCAGTTACATAAGAACATAAGATATGCCATACTGTGTCAGACCAAGGTCCATCAAGCCCAGTATTCTGTTTCCAACAGTGGCCAATCTAGGTCATATGTACCTAGCAGTTTCCCCAAGAGACACAAGTTCCACAATGCTTGTACTGGATCAAGCATTGATATCTTCGGTCACTTCTTAATAATGGTTCATATAGGATACCCTTGCTGGCAGTCTTCAGTTCCAATTCATTTCATCCCACCTCACCCCAACCAATTTAAGAACATAAGAACATAAAATATGCCATATTGGGTCAGACGAAGGTCCATGAAGACCAGTATCCTATTTCCAACAGTGGCCAATCTAGGTCATAAGTACAGTACTTAGCAGTTTACCCAAAAGACACAGGTTCCACAATGCTTGTATTAGGTCAAGCAGTGATATCCTGGGTTCCTTTCAATAATGGTTTATGGACCTTTCCTCCAGGAACTTGTCCAAACCTTTTTTAAACCCAGCTACACTAACAGCTTTTACTACATCCTCTGGTAACAAATTCCAGAGTTTGATTCCACATTGAGTGAAAAAATATTTTCTCTTATTTAGTCTTAAATAGTTTACCCTGTAGCTTCATTGCATGTCCCCTAGTCTTTCTATATTCTGATGACGCAAACAATCGATTTACGTTTACCCGTTCCACTCCATTCATTAATTTATAGACCTCTTATCATATCTCCCTTCAGCCGTCTCTTTTCCAGGTTGAAGAACCCTAACCTTTTTAGCCTCTCTTCATAGGGGTATCCTTCCATCCTCTTTACCATTTTGGTAGCTCTTCTCTGTGCCTTTTCTAATAACACTATATCCTTTTTAAGATACTGCGACCAGAATTGCACACATTATTCAAGGTGCGGTCACACCATAGAACGATACAGAGGCATTATAATTTTTTTTTTTTTTTATCCTTTGTTTTATTTTCCATTCCTTTCCTTATGAAACCTAGCATTCTAATTGCTCTCTTGGCCACCGCTGCACCCATGGGCAGAGGGTTTTAACATGTTATCCATGATGATGCCTAAATCTTTTTCCTGGGTCGTGGTTCCATGGAAATGTCCTCCATGTTGTCTTCTCCCTCAAGTAAGTCTAATTAGTGCTTGCAGTATTAAAAGTAAGACTCCTTTCATATGTGATCTTTTTAATATACATCATTCACAGATGCTGGCTATCTGTGAAACTTGTCTTCGCAAAGGTGATACAGCCCACCTAAACAAACAGTTCCTGATAGCTACTCTGTTCACTCCTACAGCTACCCTTCTACTCTAAACGTAATGGGGATATAGCTCTTATTACCCCCCCCCCCCCCCCCCTTTCTCTGGAATAGCTGGACTCAGTCTAAACCTCATTTAGTGAGGAATATCAAAAATATTGATGTTAATAAATTTGCTACCGATAGCTTGGGCCTTCCATTCGATTTCCCTTCCTTTCCTCAGGATCAAAGGGTACTCTCTTAGAACTCTGCACTAGCTAATCCCTGGATTTATATGCTCCCCTCAAACAGGTTAAAGTTGTGAAAATGCTCCATGGTTCTCTCAGGAGCTATGAGAGTTTAGGAGAAAAGCCAAGTGCCTTAGTTCATGGCTTAAATCTCCCTCTGCTACAATATGGCCTCCTGTCATACCCTTCAATGAGAATATAAACAACTTATTTTACATACCAGAACCTCTCACTATAATCATGCAAATTTCCCAAGGCAGCTTTTCTCAGTTTTTCACAAACTGGTCCCTAAAGCGCTTCAAACTACTGCTCTCATCCCTGTCACCATGAAACAATTAGCTTTTTCTCTGATGGCAAAGATTCTAGCCTATCATGGCAAACAAGATGAAGTGAATCATCAATTTTCCCCACTTCCTTTTTCCCCTTAGGGCATTCCCCAAATGATCCTCCAGCTATCTTTTCCAGCACTTTTCAATCCTTTGCTGCCTTAACAAAATTCCATCCTTCAAAGCTGCTAAACTCACTGAATTCATCTAACTCCCAGGCTGACATTATTCCCCCTCAACTACTTAATAGCTGCTGGGACTCTTTTGATCTAATAGTTTTAAGCTTAATACATGACAGCCTAGCCAGTGGGGTTTGTCCTTCCTCCTGGAAGCACTCTGTAGTTTGCCTGTTATTAAAACAGCAGAAGTTGGACCCATCCTTACCTTGTAACTATCATCCCATATTTAAATCTCCCTTCTTAGCTAAACTCCTGAAAATAGCATTTTTTGATCTGGCATCAAATTTTTGGGAATCAAACAGCTCTGATCCTTGACAGTCAAGTTTTCATCCACAACACAGTACCGAGACCAGCCTTTTAGGTGTATTGAATGAAATCATTACACACTTAGATAACCTCAGGAATGTCCTGATCATTCAGTTAGATTTCAATTTTACTTTTGATGTCATAGATCACTCTCACTTGACCAATTAAAAGATTCCGGTATAACTTATGTTGTCCTAACTTGGTTCCATTCATATCTCTCCGATTGTACTCTATCAATGACCAGTTATCCACCTCTTTTCCTCAATATTTTGGTGTTGTGCAGGGATCTATTGTTGCTCCTACCCTCAAATCTCTTCATATCTCCCTTGGCTCTTCTCATTCAATACCTCATCATCAGTTCCTACTTCTATGCAGATGACATTCAACTGGGGGTCCACATTTCAGGTAGAATTTGATTCTAAGCTGCATTAAATAGCAAATTGGCTTCAATCTCACAAAATTATATTTAACCCCCCCCCCCCCAAAAAAAAACAAACAAAAAACAACAACCCTTAAAAGCCATCTGGATCTCTCATGACCAGAATCTGCCTCCCTATCAACCAAGTACATTATCTCTTCTCTTCCTTTCCTATTCATATAAAAGTTCAATTCAAGCCATCGGAGTCTTGTTTGATCAACAGCACACCTTTACATCTCAAACACTGTACAAAGCTGTTTCTTTTCTTTAAGAAGAATAAAAGTGATGAAACCATTCCCTGATAAAAATGTCCTTAAAACTGTCATGTACAACCTGTCCAGGCTGAGCAGGAAGAGCAGGACTTGACCCTGGGGTCCGTGAATACTGTTTCTGTTGCTTCTCTTAATGCGCTGGGGCCTGCCCTACCGGGTCAGGAAGTCATGTTTCAGGGGGTGTCACCTACCGGAGTAGATAAACCGGTGAGTGAGCCCCTGTTGGGTGACTCAGAACTTCCTTCTGTATTGCCTGATATGGCTAAATTTGAACGGTCTCCTCTTCCGTCTGTGTTGGACTTTTCTGCTCCAGCTTTAAGTGTTACTTCTCCTGTTGAAGTTTCTTTGCGCGACGTGTGGGAAGTAGCCACATTCATGGAATTATCATTGTGTGCTTCTCTCTCCCAGGTCTCACAATTTTCTAAAGAAGTTGTTCAGAAGTTAGGTTCACATTATGACTCTATCGCTAAGTGTAATACCGTCTTGAGTAAATTGGAAGGTCAAGTTTCAATGGCTCAAGCAGTGGTATCTTCTTCTATTCGGGATAATGTTACAATACATCATCAAATAGAATCCAAGGAAAATGTGATTCGTACAAAAAATTTAAGGTTTTTAAATTTTCCACGTACCCATTATTTGTCTCCTATTATTTTGTTATATAAATACTTTAAAGAGGTTCTATTATGATGTGAATGCTATAAAATTTTCATCTGTTTATTATTTTCCTATATTATCTTCCATGGCAGCTTCTTCTCCTATTGCCAGGGAACCAGATCATGTTTTTTTTGATGTTTCTGCCTTTTTGGAGTCTTCTACTGATGAGATTAGCCAACGTGCTACTTTGATTGTTTCCTTTGTATCACTTATGGCTAAAAATTTAATTTTGAGGTTATATTTCTCTAAGAGAAGTTTGATGTTTTGTGGCAAAACGATTCAGATTTTTCCTGATGCCTGTAGACTCACACAACGACGGCAAAAAGCTTTTCTTTTGTTAAAGTCTCGCGCCCTGGCAATAGGTGAATCTTTCTTTCTAAAGTATCCGTGTAAGTGTATTTTGATTTATGAGCAGACTAAGTATGTTTTTATGGAGTTTGACCAGTTGGAAGTTTTCTTGTCTAGTAAAGAAAGTGATTAGTGTTTTTCTACTTCCTTTCCATGTATCAGGGCTATTGTGATTAATCATGGGCATAGCATTTTTTTTTGTATTGTAATTACTATAGTGTAAAGTATATTACTTCTCTTTTTTTTTCTCCTTTTTATCCTCCCCGTGATGTGGAGTTGATTGTAATTCCTGTTTATATCTTAATAAAGATTTGAATAATTAAAAACAACAACAACAAAAAAAACCCCTGTGCTTCACTCTCTCATGATAAATAGACGGGATTACTGTAACTCTCTGTTATCAAGCACTTCCCAACTTCAGTGAAAATGGCTGCCAACTATTCAGAATCCTGCCTTTAAACTCCTTTACAATGCAAAATGCTTCGATCATGTCACACTACTCTTACATGGGCAGCACTGGTTCTCCATCTCTTTTCAAAGTTTATATTACTGTTATTTACACATTGTGCTCTGTATACTGAATTACCTGCCTATCTCCAATTGCATCTCATTCCTTACTGCCCCTCTCATACTCTACGATCTTTAAACAAAAATCTTTTAGTTGTTCCTACAAAGCATGTGCTGCATCTAAAGATATCCAGATCCATTGCCTTCATTTTCTAAGCCGCTTTTTTATGGAACGTTTTGTTCACTGGACTCCACTTGGGGTCTTCATATAAGACGTTCAAGTCAGATCTGAAAACCTGGTTCTTCATCCAAGCTTTCCAATTACTGCTTATTGTTTTTCTCTCCCTTCTTCCTTAAGAACTGTTGTGCTACCCCATTTCCCCTCCCTTGTGTTTCTCCATCTCTTATTTATTGCTGTTTTTCTGTACTGAAATTATTGGCTAATGTAAATGGCTATGATGTATATAGCATTAGTGGTATATTAAATTCTGCAAATAAATAAATAAACTATAAACCTCTACTGTCATGGAACAGCCATAGAAAAGTGAGTAATACGAGTCTGCACCAGCTATGATCCCTACGAGATAGGGGCTGGGGCATCCCAGAAGCAGGCTTTTCACGTCCCCATTGTGCAGACATGGCAGTGGAGCTCAGCACACCAGCCTCTGGCCTGTAGCAATATTGGTTCTGTCCCTGTAGGGATACATTGACATATGAGGTGTGATCAAAAAATATTGTGACTTGTACAATAACAGAAGAAGTATAATACCGACAGGTAGTGCACTCAGTCTCCTTCAAAGTAGTCCATTTCCAATAAAACACACTGGAGGCTATTTGTGCCTACCCCCGCTGGTTGTGCGGGGAAGTTAGATGGGGCGGGGAAGGGACGGGGAAGGGGCAGAGTCTGGCCGGGTGGTGGGCAGTCACCGGCCCTGGATGTATTTATTTATTTTATTTATTTAGTATACATTTGTATACCGCTACTTCCAGCGATCAGCAGCGGTTTTGATTACAGATTGGAAATTGTCAAATCATGACAGGAAATTTTTGAGGTATAAACACATTGATTAGACAGGAAAGCACGGCACACAGAGAACTATTTTACAGGGAACATGGGCTATGGAGGGTTAAGTGGCTTGCCCAAGACCACAAGGAGCACCTGTGGGACTAGAAACCCCAGTCCTTCCGGCCCAAGGTTGCTGTCCTCTAGTGGGATTTGAACCCCCGACCTTCCGGCCCGAAGTACCTTGCCCCAACCACTGGGCTACTCCTCCACTCCAGCCGATTCTAATGTTGGCCCTGAACATCTAGGACTGGTGACTTGTACGGGGAAGTGATTTCACCTTTGAGGTGGAATAACTTAACAGTACATCCAGGATTGGCATCCCAGGGTGCGGATGGGGCAGGGGGACCCGAAGACATTCCTCGCAGCCAGACCCTGGCCTTAGGAGGTCAGATTGGAGGTCGGGCTGTGGGGAATGCAGCATTGGAGTCCAGCGGCAAGAATTGCGGCTCTGCAATGGAGCTGTGGTGCCATGGCAACATAATGGCATGGCGCCACAGTTCCACTGAAGAGCCTTGCCTGAGTTAGCCGGGAAGGTCCTGTACACGCAGGCTGGGCTGAATCACAGTCCCAGTCTGCATGTACAGGACTGTTCACGATTCTGATCCCTCAGGACTAGACGTGCCCTGCGGGATCAAAATTGCGATCCCCTCTGAACATCTGGCTCAGACAGGATATACAGAGGAGATCTACATCTGGGATGGAATGATCCCTACTTCCTCCAGCATTCCTGCCACTGCTGGAAACAATTTTGAAATGCCTCTTTCATTATGCTGTGAAGCTGCTGTGTTGTATAATGCTTAATGGTCTCCAAGTCATTGAATCTTCTTCCTTTCGATGCTAATTTCAGTTTTGGAAACAAGAAAAAGTCACAGGGTGCAAGGTCAGGTGAGTACAAAGGCTGATGGACTTGCTCAATTTGGTGTTTGGCCAAGAACTGCTGGTCAAGATGTGATGTATGAGCTGAGGCATTATTGTGATGAAGCAAACATTCATCTTTCCTATGTAGCTCTGGCCTTTTACAATGAACTGCATCTCTCAAACAAGTCAGAACTTTGACATAGTACTCCTTATTGATTGTTTGGCCTTTCGGAGCATACTCATGATGAACAATACCCTGGGAATCAAAGAAAACTGTGAGCATGACCTTGACATTGCTTCTTACCTGATGGGCTTTCTTGGATCTGGGAGAGTTTGGAGTTTTCTATTGTGAGGACTGAGCCTTAGTTTCTGGGTCATAACCAAAAACCCATGATTCATCACCAATAATAATCTTTTTGATGACATCTGAGTTATTTTCAGTGCATTCCAACAACTCCCTGGCTGCAGACAGACAATCTTCTTTTTTGGTCAAGGGACAGGAGTTTCGACACAAATTTTGCAGACACACATCTCATCCCCAAATCAACAGTAAGAATGGACTATACTGACCCAAAACTGATATCCGTGTCCTCAGCAAGCTCCCTGATAGTCAATATCTCTCATGGCACCTACTGTCCATTGGTAGTGAGCCATTTTTAAAATATTGTCAAGTAATATCATTTGTACAGAGTGGCATTTATAGTCTACTACTAATCATTTGTATAGTGCTACACGGCATACGTAGTGCTGTACGAGACATGTAAGAGACAGTCCCTGTCATCAGATAGAAGAGATCTACCAGACAAGTGGAGTTCCTGAAGAAGGGTGTAGGGAGAGATAAGAGAGGAAAGGCAGTGAGGAGCCCAAGAATGAATGCACTTATTTGTCAGTAGGAGAAGTTTGAACTGGATGTGCAAATGCATAGGGAGCCAATGAAGTGACTTGAGAAGAGAGATTACATGAACATAGCAACTGGCAGAAGATTAGCTATGCAGATGAATTTTGAACAGATTGACAGGGAGAGAGATGATTCAGAGGGAGACCAGCAAGTAAGAGGTGGATAAGTATCTTAGTAGCATGTTCAGAAAGAAAGGGGTGAATTTTGCTGATGTTATAGAGAAAGAAATGACAGGTTTTAGCTATCAGTTGGATGTGTGTGGAGAATGAGAGGAAGGAGTCAAAGATGATCCCAAGGTTGTGAGCTGAGGAAACAGGGAGGAGTAGAATGTTATTCACATGGCCTGCTGCTTCTGACCCCCCTCTGACAACTTTGGGGGATCAGAAGCAGCATGCCATGTGTGCCAAAGCACATGGCCTGTCACATGCTTCTGCTGCTGAGCCAGAATCAGCGGCAGGAGGGGCGGTGGTGCGGTTCAGCATGGGGAGGAGGGCGGCACAACTCGGCACATGGGGGAGGGGGGGGGGCAACAGGCCATGTGTGCCGAAGCACATGGCCTGCCACAGGTGCTGCTCACAGAGGTCTGCCACCTTAGGCAGCCACTTAGCCCACCTAGTGGACAGGCCAGCCCTGATAAAGATAGTAATGAAAACCATGGGAGGAAATGAGTGCTCCAAGGAACTGGGTATAGGAGGAAATTGACATTAGGTTAATTTTTTTCCTTTGGTGTTAAAACATAGGGGTATGTTTACTAAACCGCGATAATTTCTGGTGATAAGTGCAGTGCTAACGTGAACAATGCCATATAAGGACGTAGGCGTACCGGCAGCAAGGTAGCAATGGCCATGTAACGCGCATTAAAGGGCGCCTTGGCCAGTTAGTGGACGTTAACAGGACATTGCACATTAAAGCTGACAAACAAAGCACATTACAAAGCTGACAAGGCGCTCTATAAGGTGCCTTATAGGGCGCCTTAGGTTAGGGCTCCTTATAGTGCGCCCTAAAAGGCACCTTATGAGGCGCCATAGGTTAAGGCACCCTATAAGGTGCCTTATAAGGTGCCTTAACCTAAGGTGCCATATAAGGTGCCCTAAGGATGTTAAGGTGACCCAAGATATGGTGCACAAGTGCAGTAAGGTGCCCCAAGTTGACAAGCATGAAATGTTAGTCCAAAAAACAGATGTAACCCTAACACTGCACAGAGCACCAAGGAAAGGTGATGGACAAGTGATGGAAGTAAGTAGAGGTGGGAGCTGATGGACCTGCCAAAGCTGCGTGCAGCCTATGTGGTAGCTGGTAAAGTGGACAAACATATCGGAGCCAGCTGTACCGATGCACAGGGTTTTGGCAATGTAAAGTGCTACAATGACAGTGGGTGGCAGAGGATGGGAATATGTGTCCACCAGTGGAAGTAGAGGTGGCAAGATAAGTGCAATGATAGGAGGACAGAGGAGTAGTAGTGCTACGCAGAGCAGACACAGGAGAGGCAAGCATGAGGAACCGCAATGCAGAAAAAGGTACCAGTGCAGGACATGGGGTAGCAGCCTGCACATGAAGACAGGACGCTACACAGCTGACAGACGCAGATAGAAAGTCAGAAGGATGGTTGGCAACTGTGATGAGGGTAGTATGTGCTGGCAGCACAGATCTGCAGAGATATGACTGTTGCAGGAATGACAAGTAGTTGTTTAGGACAGGCATAAAAAAAGTAGAACAAAGAAGAATTAAACCCATGACCACTGGCCAGAAAGTCAGTGCACAAACCAGTAGGCTACACCACCATGGTGAATTACACAGCAATGCCGGAATACAAGAACACTGCAGGGCACCACATAAAACACCTGCTGTGTGGCAGGATAGGGCAACCCCAACAGTATCCATGATGCAATGCACATGCAGAATAGCCATCTACATCTGATCACAAGATGGGGTATGCACCTCTACAGCACCTCAGCTTGGTAGGGGGAACTGACCATGTGTGTTCTTGGCACAGAGTAGCTACAGACCGTGACATTGTGCGGGTTCTGTGCTCACCCTGAGGATGAGGTGGGGCACCCAGCACCAGGTCCGCAGTACCCGGGTTGGTTGAGATAGACTTTGCTGCAGGTCCCCATCAGTGTCAGTGTTTGACAGGTATTCCTTGCAGACACACCTAGGATAATCCTGTGTCCATATGTGTTCCCCAGTCACATCTAGCCCTTGTGGACTATGACACACCCAGAATAGTGCATATCCAGTGTGGTTGCCATGGTCACTTGTTGCAAGAGGGGGGGGGGGTTTGGACTCACATGTGGATTATGTAACACCACCTTTCAAACTATCCTCTCTGGGTCAAGGTGGTGGACAGGATCTGCCCCCAACAGACCTACACTCTACATCCTTGCATTGGAGGTAGTAGAGGGACATGATGAAGGGCTGTGGGACCAGCAACCCCAGTCCTGCTGGTGAAAGGGCACCATCCAGGGCAGTTGATGCAGATCTGTACTTGTCACAAAGGCATTGGCAGACAGGCATTGGAATGCTCAGCTGCCTCCCACCATGATCTGACATTCACCAGCAGAGGGCACAGTCAGTCTGCACCCACTGCACCCTGCAAGGTGTTCTAGCCATACACATGCTAACTGCAGACAGTCTGCTAACCAGTCCATGTTCCCAGAAAGATCAATGTGCACCCAGAGATGGGATGTAAGCACAAACACAAAGCAGGTATCTCAGTGATTGGGCCCAAGAACAGGAACCACACAGATATCACTTGAGAAAAACACTGTGCAGCACTATGTGAGAACCTAGACATGCCATGGTCACTGCTCAGTCAGGGTGAGAGTGACCTCCCAGCATGACATGCTGTGGCCACCCTGTCCATGTAGGTGGTGGTTGGGCACTACAATGTCCCAGCCATTGCCCCACACCCTGTGCAGATGCATCCTGCCCAGTCTGCCCTGTGCGAGCCATACCTACAATACCTTGCTCCTCGTTATGCACATTGGCAGGCTAACGCTGGAAACAGTGTAAGCATTGTGGTCCCAGTGAGGAGTAGGCAGCCACAAAACAATGGATAGACAAACACACACTCCCACTCCTATTTCTGCATTGTGCAAAGATAGGGTGGTTTGCAGCCCTGCCTGCCACACTAGTCCTGAGCACAGTGCAGGCATTGCTAAGGTATGCAGGTGCTAGTAGTAGTGCTTTGGTGGTAAGTGCTGCTCTGTGCCAGGCCCAACAGCCTGACTCTCCATGAGTCTTTGGATAGTGGAGCTTGTGGGTATGGGTGTTTGTGCCCCTGTTGGCCAATGCTCTACAGAGTGCATATGTTTATGCTGAATGTGCTATGTAGGGATATGGTCTGCAGGGGCCACAGCTGGGACTTGAAGCTGTGACATTCTGCCCCAGGACACATTGGCTGTGTGTACTGCACCATACTGTTGCCACGGAGGTAGGTTGGTCCCTGGGGATACCATGACTGTTCATCAGACAGACCTTGTCTGTTGTACTGCATGCCACCCACTTGAACAGGGCTTGGCCTTGGTCTGCTGTGGGCAGCTGCCACTGCCCCCTCCACCACAAGTACCTCTCCCCTACCATGCTGACATGTCCATATGCTGGTGGTGCGCAGTGCCAGGCCATCCATTGTGCAGGTAGGTGGGGGTTCTGGGGTGGGGGTGCCTACATAGACACCCATGCTTCCCCCCTGGCACCGCCTGCCAATGTTATATGACCTTTGGGGTACCTGCTGGGTAATGTCCCCTGGATGGGACACTGTGGGACACGGACTCATGGGCATATTTGACCTTGTTCAGTTGCTGTCTTGCTGATTTCCAGTTTCTGCATTCCTATGTGCCACCTAGGCATCTGCCTAGTCCACCCTGTGTCCCATGTGCTCCACTGCATGTCCCACCTGCAGCCCCCTATACCCCATTTGCAGCATCACCATAGTGCCCTTTCATACCTGGGCACTATGCTGTTGCTGCACATGTAGCACTACTATCACTGTTTTTGGGCTCTCTGCCTATGCTGTACATTGCTGACACTTAAATTGTTTCTCTCTCCTTCAAATGTGCATCTAACGCCAGGTTTTCACTCGCGGTAATTTTCAGCTCTTCATTTCACAGCGATAGTGTAGCTGGAGCCTCTCCCCGCCCACTCTCCGCCCAATGACCCCTTCTCTCCGCCCTCTCTCTACCCTCTGTGAGACATAGCGTGGCTGGAGACGTTAACGTGTGCTAACATTGCATCTGGTGAAGTTAGCGCTTGTTAACATCACTTATCGCGCGATAACATAGCCGCTGCTACTTTATCGCGGTTTAATAAACATACCCCATAGTCTTTGAAATTAGTGATACCTTTTCAATGGACCAATATATCAATGTCGCCTTACATGCAACTGTCTGATGACGGGTTCTTCTCATGGTGCCCTGGGCTATTGTTTTGTCTTGCTAATGATGGAGTAGAAGAGTAGCCTAATGCTTGGTATAATAGGCTAGAGCCAAGGAAGCCAGAGTTCAAAACTCATTACAGCTCCTTATGATCCTGGACAAATCACTTAATTCTGCATTGTCTCAGCACCAAGCTTAGATTGCAAGCTCTCAGGGGACAGGAAAATACCTAGTAGCCTGAATGTTTTCCTTAGACTTCTGAGGAAAGGCAGGAGCTAAATCCAATTCCTCTTTCTTTGTTTTTTGTTTTTTTGCCCTCCTGGTGTTGATGCCAATTTTGGTGCTGCTTTGTTCCTCTCATAATACCATATGCACCTTCCACCTGAGCTATGGGGCCAGAATCCTCCTTCACCCAGGGCTGGCCCATCTACTAGGCAAACTAGATGTTCGCTTAGGGTGGCAGATCCTTGTGGGCTACATTGCTAACCCAACCCTCCAGGAAGTGGCAGCTGAACTGCTACTTCAGCACCATGGTGGACTTTAAAATGTCTACACATATATGCACACAGTTCTGGCCTATCACTCCTGCTCACCCTCCAGAAAATTTGCATCGGAGGGGGGCAGGAGCGGCAGGCAGTGAGTGCACATGTGCACAGGCATTTTAAGGCCTGACGCAGTGCTGAAGCGGCAGTTTAGCTGCCGCAGTTTCAGCACAAGATGAGGGCAGTATGGCAGGTGGATGGAGGGGGGAGGGGATGGTGGCACGGAGAGTCTGCTTAGGACAGCAGAAACTCTCATGCTGCCACTGCCCCCACCCTCAAAATGAGGTAGTTTCACTTCTGGATTAGTTATTCCAGATGTAGTACTAGGACAGAATCAAGTTCGGAATCTAACTCCTGGATTAAGTGTGAACACAAATGGAAATAAATTTTCAGTCCACCCCAGAATCAGTTCCCAGTGTGCATAAAACAGGGAGAGAAGCCCTATTAATTAAGAGCAGATGGTCCAGGCTTTTTGTGTGTAAAGTGTTAGAGATCTCCACATCATATTTTCAGTGTTGCTGTAAAATGATTAGCATGTCAAAAGAACACAGTTGAAAAAGGAAATATCTATTCTTTCTGACTAACTGAAAACTAGAACCATGGCAATATTATCATTGCAAAAGTCATTTTAAAAAAACAGCAATAAAAACTATCTAATATATCCCATGGAAAACTTGGCTCAGTCTCTTTTACTGTAGCTGTTATTCCAAGCAGGCCAAGTTGATCCTTCTAGAAAATGTTTATCTGAAAGCTGTGTACGCCGACATAGAAGCACCCAAGAAAGCATTTAACAAATATTTTAATAAGCCATGGTTATGTTAACAAGAGCTTCATGTCTCTACAGCCTTGAGATTTTTTCCCTGGAATTTTTCCCCTAATGAAAAACAATAATATGGAAATTAATCGTTTAACATAAAAGAAGGCAACAGTGCTTACAGTCCACGAGTCATCGATCTCTTAGCAGAATATGCAAATTGCCTCTCTTTAAACTTTCTTCCCCCCATTTCTAGTTTCAAACTCCTGATGCCTTGCAGAGCAAAAGAAAACAAATAAGAAAGTCAAAAGCATCTTTAAAGACCAGGCATTTCTCCTAAAGATGCATTTGAAACCAAAGCAGCATATCTGGAACATAAAAGGCAATTAATACCATTTGGGGAATTTTTAATTGCTCTACAAAGTACAGTGTAAATAATTAGTCCCAGTTCAGTTGATCCCCTAAATTTACTTTGACAGCTGTAATTTATGGCTTGTGAAGTACTTGTTTAGCTCTCCCTTTTATTCAGCACATCTCCTTATTAGTGTAATTGCTTAAGCATGCTGCTGTTCAGAGTTTAATGAGTATAAAGTGCTTTGCATAAAAGGGAAATAGATTGTTTGCTAAACCTATAGGCCAAGCAACACCATGTCTAAAGGCATATTTAAAATAGGCATTTTGCAATTACTAATCACTATATTTTGCCCTAGGTAGGTTTTCATTTAGGTTCTAGAGAACCCAAAATACCATTGATTGCTTACAGCAAATCATTATTCAATTGTCATTTAATCAGGAAATGCCAAAATGCCCATATTACATTTCTACATAATTATGAATTTTATTCAGTTTCATAGCAATTGCAAAGTCCTGCTTTTACAGTTGTCTTTTTAACCACTGGAATAGACTTTCTAGGCAAAAGTCAAAGTTGCATGACTCCAATGAGAGGTAGTATTTTTTTTTCTAATTATCTAGATAACTATGAAATATAAATGGCCATCAAAGCTGTTGTTTTGGCCTCTCTGTGCCACAAAGTCTGCAGAAAGCAGTGTGAGCTCTTGACATCTCTTTGAGTTGAGACTGGGGGTAGCACATCTGGAGGAGAGACTGTCAACAGCCGATAGGGCCTGCCTAGTCTCTGAAAATGAGAACGCCCACTTCACCTACAAAATGGGGGAGGTGACATGATCTCAAGGGATTACAGATTCAGGCACGTGTGATTGCAAACAGTGAGACTTCCATGGTCTAAGGCTGGGGTCTCAAACACGCGGCCCTCGGGCCACAGAACTTTGTGCGGCCCGCGACGGAGAGGAAACAACAACAAACCCCCCCCCCTGGCTTCTGCTGCTGCCGCTGCCGCCGTCGCCGTGGCAACAGCAGAATCAACTGTCAATTTAAAAAAAAAAAAACCCTGGCTTCTGCTGCTGTGGCAACATCAGCTGTCCCGCTGCCCCTTCCCGTCTGCCCGGCAGAGCCCTCAGTCAGCTCCATCAGTGGCGGGCTTTTCAAGCCACGAAGAGAGTATTTCCCTCTCACGCGGCTGTTAAGCCTGCCGGGGCTGAAGAAATTCCCATCAGCCCCGGCAGGCTTAACAGAGCTGCGCGAGAGGGAAATACACTCTTCGCGGGCGGCCCTGAAAGTTGCTGCTGATGGAGCTGAGCTGAGGGCTCTACCGGGCAGACGGGAAGGGGCCGCGGGACAGCTGATTCTGCCGCTACCACAGCGGCAGCAGCAGAAGCTAGTTTTTTTTTAAATTGACAGTTGATTCTGACGCTGCCATGGCGGCAGCGGCAGCAACAGAAGCCAGTTTTTTTTTTTTTAAATTTACCTGGGCTGATGGGGGGAGGGGGCTAGGACTGGAAATGGGCTGTAATGGGCGGTATATAAAGTTTTAAATAAACATAAACATAAATGGGCTGATGGGGGTTAGGACTGGAGTTGGGCTGATGGGGGGAGTTAGGACTGGTAATGGGCTATGGGGGGGCTAAGATTGAAGATGGGGTGATGGGAGTGTTAGGACTGGAAGTGGGCTGTTGGGGGGCTAAGACTGAAAATGGGGTGATGGGAGGGTTAGGACTGGAAGTGGGCTGTTGGGGGGCTTAGGACTGGTAATGGGCTAAGGGGGAGCTAGAACTGGTAATGGACTGGGGGGTTGCTAGGACTGGAAATGGGCTGAGTAGAAGGGGGGGCTTGAACTGCAAATAGCTGATGGGGACGGGGTTTTGGAATGGAAATGGGCTGAGTGGAAGGGGGGGCTTGAACTGCAAATAGCTGATGGGGAGGGGGGCTTGGAATGGAAATGGGCTGTGAGGGGAGGGAGCTAGGACTGGAAATGGGCTTAGTGGGGGGGAGCTAGGACAAGAAATGGGCTAATGGTGGGGCTAGGATAGGACTAGAAATGGGCTGATGCGGGGACTAGAAGGGAGCGGATGCTGGGTGGGGCTGGAACTAGAAGGGAGCTGATGTTGGGGGAGGATTAGAATGAGATGGGGCTGGGAGAGTGAAATGGAGAGGGGAAAAATATTTTGTGTGGGAGGGAAGAAAAATCTACAATTGGCCGGGTATTGGGAGAGTAAGTGGGGATTGAGGATGGAGGGGTAAAATTTGAGTGGATGAAATAGGAATGAGGAAAGAGAAAAAGGAGAAAGATTAGTATGTTAAAGCAAATGTAGAGAGAGAATGGAAAGAAAACTAGAAGAGAGAAGAAAGGACAAATGGACAGCAGACAATGGAGAGTTAGCAGAAGACACAAAGAAACTAGAAGAAAGTGGCTGGAACAATTGCAACTGAAAAAAATGCACAAAAGGTAGAAAAATATCTCTTTATTTTGAATTTATTAACTGGAATATGTCAGCTCTGGGAAATGTGCATCATTAACGTCTGTGCTTTATATGGTAACATTATGCAAATATTTATGCAAATGAGGCCCCGCGTCTTATGCGGCCCACGGGTTACAAGTCCTCATTTGGCCTTCAAAGCAATTTGAGTTTGTGACCCCAGGTCTAAGGCAAGCTCACACCCAACATTTCTTAGGCTCCTCCTACTGTATCCATAAGCAATGGAGTGGAGGAGTAGCCTAATGGTTAGAGCATAGGCTGGGGAAACCAAGGTTTGATTCCCACTAGCTACTCCTTGGATAAATCATTTAATCCTCAATTGCTTCAGAAAAAATCCAAGCGTTAATATCCCCGTTTAATGTGCATTACCAAGTTTAATTTACAATATTAAATTATTGGAGGGAGGAGTGGCCTAGTGGTTGGGGCAAGGTACTACAGGCCGGAAGGTCAGTGGTTCAAATCCCACTAGAGGACAGCAGCCTTGGGCCAGAAGGACTGGGGTTTCTAGTCCCGCAGGTGCTCCTTGTGGTCTTGGGCAAGCCACTTAACCCTCCATTGCCCATGTTCCCTGAAAGTATTAGTGTATGTGTCTCATATCCCCTCATATTAAATGTATCCCCCAACCACTTTGACCCAATGAAAAGCAGGATATAAATGCAGCTAAATAAATAAAATAAAATAAATATAAATGGCTTTGATTAAAATGATAAAGAAGTATAAAAAAACTGATAAATAAAATCACAGTCAAGGGCATAAAACCATATGACTCTGCATATTATATTTAAAATAAGAACATCTCAAACTTGTTGATTCCATTTCCAATTCATTCTATTCAATAGCAAAACTATTCTAGGCTGCTGGTGGGGAAGACTTCTTTTTTTTAACTAAAACAAAGAATGGATACCTTCCTCACTTCCTGAATAGGACCTTTTTGCATACAAACTATATATACTTAAAGGCCCATTATGCCTTATTTTCCAAAGCTACCTTCCATCTTGTGCTTGTGAATTCTTTGGGAAATAAGGTCATTGGCAGGGCCGGCCCATCCATTGTGCAAGAATGTTGCTTGCACAGGGCCCCATGCTTCAGGGAGCCCCACTTGAACTTCATTCTCACATGGTGCTCTTTATGCTGGCAGCTGTGCAAGGGAGCCAGGGAGGTCCACCCGAGGCCCCGGCTCACCTCTGCACAGCCGCCAGCGTGAAGAGCAGCGTTTTCCATCACACTGGCAGCTGTGTTATTGTGAAGCACATGAGTGCCGTGAAATGCCCTTTAACCTTTCCTGGCATTCGGCATGCTTCACTAGAAACAGCTGTCAGTGTGAGGGAAATGGCTGCTCTTCATGCCATGCTGGTGGCTGTGCAGAGGAGAGCTGGGGCCTTGCGTGAAGCTGCTTAGACAGCCGATGGGCTCTTCAAGGGGGGGGGGGGTCTAGGATAGGACAGGAAATGGCTGATTGGGGGGCTATGACTGGAAATGGACTGATGGGGGGGAGGGGGAGCTTTGACCGGAAATGGGCTGATGGGAAGCTGGAATAGGACTGGAAATGGGCTGATGGGGGGGGGGGCTAGGACTGGAAAAGAGCTGATGGAGAGGGCTAGGATTGGACATAGGCTGATGGGGGCTGGAATAGGACTGGAAATGACTGATGGGATACTAGAATTGGAAATGGACTGATGGGGGGGAGCTTCGACCAGAAATGGGCTGATGGGAAGCTGGAATAGGACTGGAAATGGGCTGATGGGGGAGCTAGGACTGGAAATGAGCTGATTGAGAGGGTTAGGACTGGAAATGACTGATGGGATGCTAGAATTGGAAATGGGCTGATGGGGGAGTTTGGACTGGAAATGGGCTAATGGGGGGCTGCGGAATAGGACTGAAAATGGCTGATGGGGGGGCTAGGACTGGAAATGAGCTGATGGGGGGCTAGGACTGGAAATAGACTGATGCAGGAGCATAGGAGAATGGGACTAGAAGGGAGCGGATGCTGGGTGGGGCTGGAACTAGAAGGGAGCTGATGTTGGGGAGGACTAGAAGGGGATGGGGATGGGGCTGGGGAATTAGGATGGAGAGGGGGAAATATATTTTGTGTGGGAGGAAGAAAAATCTATGATTGGCTGGGTATTGGAAGAATAAGTGGGGACTGAGGATGGAAGGGTGAAATTTGAGTGGATGATAAAGAAATAAAGAAAGAAATGGAGAAAAGAGTGAAAGGGGAAAGATCAGTATGTTAAAGCTGATATAGAAAGAGAATGGAAAAATCTAGAAAAGAGAAGAGAGGACAAATGGACCGCTCGTAGAAGAATTGAAGAAACCAGAAGAAAGTGACTGGAGCAATTGCAACTGAAAAATGAAATGCCCAAACAAAAGGTAGAAAAATACTTTTTATTTTGAATTTATTTACTGGAATATGTCAGCTCTCGGAAATGTGTATTGCTAACGTCTTTGCGTTTTTGTTTAGTACAAGAGGAAATTAATTTATAATTTTATTTCTCCAGTGTTGTATTGTTTATTATTGAGTCTGAGCGGTTTACAAACATATCAAAGGCTGCTGGAAAGAGAAAAGTGCCAATTGAAATGGACAGGAATGAAAGAGTAGAGGTAAAGACTGGAGGGGGGGGGGGGATAAGGATCAGAGAGCAAGTGAAGGAGTAGGCTGGTAAGTGTGCTTCAGTGGGGGGGGGGGAGGGGGACAGTGGGAGGGGGAAGGTTGAAGGCAGATCAGAAAAGGTGGGTTTTTAGTTTGGTCTTAAAGGTTTTGAGTGAAGATTCCAGGCAGAGGGCTGTGGGGAGCGAGTTCCAGATATGAGCGACGAGGAAATAGAAGGCAGAGGAACGGGTGGATTCCAGATGGGCCTAGAAAGGGGAAGGGAGAGACATGTGATTTACGTGAAAGGAACGGAGAGGACGGTGGGAGGAGTGAAGACGGACCAGATCAGCGAGGTAAATTGGGATACCAGTGTGGATCAACCTATGAACAAAAATGAGAAACTTGAATTGAATCTGGTAGGGTACGGGGAGCCAGTGCAGGTGGATAAGAAGAAGGGTGATGTGGTCAAAGCAGGAGGCATGGGTAAGAAGTCGGGTGGCGGTGTTTTGGATGCATTGCAGGTGATGTAGTTGCGACTGGGGAAGACCGGCTAGAGAGATGTTACAGTAATCCAAGCGTGATATGACAAGGGAAAGGAGCAGAGTGGTCATAGAAGAAGGGGCGAGAAAGGGACGGACGGCGCAAAGTTGCTTTAGGGTGAAAAAAGAGCATTGAACCACAGAGCAGATGTGATCTTTAAAGGAAAGAGAAGAGTCAATGGTGACACCAAGATAGCATATGGAAGTGACGACAGCAATAGGAGAAGAGGAGAGCAGAGGGACCAAGGGGGGGACAGGACTTCTTGAGGTGAACCAGATAGCTGAGGTCTTAGAAGGGTTGACGTGGAGGAAGTTAGAGGAGAGCCAAGATGTTACGGAGGAGAGACCGTTGTTGAGGGGGGTGATATCAGGGGCAGTGGAATCAGTGTGGTGGAGAAGGAGGATATCGTCCGCGTAGTAATAGGCAGAAACACTGTGTTGTTGGATCAAGAGAGCAAGGGGGGCGAGAAAGACATTGAATAGGAGGGGTGCAAGAACAGAGCCTTGGGGAACGCCGCATGGGAGAGGGGTGGAGGGGGAGAAGGTAGACCCTGAGAGAACTGAAAAGGATCAACATTATATGTACATTATAAGTTTGGCTTTTGGGGTTCCCAATTTAATTACTTTCTTCCTGTTTCTAAATTGTGATCCCTTGTTCTTTGTTTGGTTATGGTCTATGTTCTGTATGTGTAACTGAGCCGAGATATTCTGTTCATGTAGTTTCTGTTTGACAGTGCCACTTGTTCTCTTTCCCCAGTAGGAGATGTATTGGTATTCTCTGAGATGTATTGGTTTAATATTTGCAATGTTGCCTTTTTGATAGGTAGGGTTGATACAGCGGGTTTGCTATGGGTTCTAATTTGTTTGCATTTATAGTACTTCCTAATGTGCCTGAAGTCTGGCACTGGAGTATAGTAATGTAGTAATCTGGTAGTCTTTATCCAAACACTCATTAAGAGGCATGTTCACTAAACGTTAGCGCATGTTAACATTATGCAAATATTTATGCAAATGAGGTTCCTTATGCAAATGAGGCCCCACGATGAGTCTCCGCACATGGCCCCGCACCCCCCTTGGGCTGCCCTGGTCATTGGTGAAAGTAACTTTAAAACATTTTATGAACCTCTATCAGAATTAATCCCAAGGGAATATACAAAGTTGACCTTTGCATATGTGTGTTGTTTGCAAGAAAAAAACCATCTTCTGACATAATTTTCAGCCATCATACATGTATTAGGCTAAACCAGATTATTCATTAAAGGTTATATGCACTACCAAGACACCTGCAATGAAACAAGATAATTTTATGCTCCTCTAGGACTGCATAGATAAGGGAGAAAACTCCCACCTGCAGAGGCTTCTAGCTATTAAAAATAACTGGCCTTTTTAGCGCCTTGCGAATGAATCACTTATGGACACTAATAAATATTTATAGATTTTCTCATTTAAAAGCATCTGCCCATAAAAGACATCGTTTCCAGAGAACTCCCACTGCCATACTAAGGAGCACATCTAACCGAATTATGGTTTCCTGAATGCTCACCCTGCAGAACACCAGTCAGCTTTAGGCAATGTGCTCGGGGCAGTGATATTCCCCCCCCCCCTCTTTTTTTGAGAGTTTTATATTTCCTTTTCTCTGTAACAAATTAAATTTGTCCCATCAGCTCCAAGACAAGCAAGTAGCAAGCAGCCCCAAATGGGCAGTGACACTGTGATTAATGTGACACCAAGAGAAAACGAAAAACCAGCTTTCAGCTGCTCGGCTACATCAGGTGCTGACTTTTTTCCCTCCACCCCTCGCACACTTTTCACGCTGCTTCATAAACACAGAGATTGATGACTCCGAGTTTTCTTATTAAGTTTCCGCTTAAATTACTTTTTGTGTTGGTTACGACTGGCTGTGCAGTTTTTTCTATGTCTACAGTGCTAGTTTAGGATGGAACCTCTTTTTGTCACATGGGGGTCCTTCTTTCATTATTTTGCCTATTTATTAAAGCATACAGCTATAGATCAAAGAACTGAAAAAATACCAAGAAACTCTTACCTATATTGCAACCCATCTGCAAAATATACTAGAAAGAATTAAGAAACGGAGGGGACAAATTCTGTTGATTTATTTTTTTGCAGGTCCAGATTGTTCTTGTTCATTTTCAAGTGCTACACCTATAATCTTGGCACACAAAATGTTTACTTGAAAAGGGGGAGGTGTAGAGAGGAGGGGGCAGGAATTAAAGTCTTAGAAATAAATCATTTCTCCCCAGTGAAAATTAGAATCCAACGCAGCAGCTGTGTAAAAACATAGCTTAATAGATATCTTTGTGTACTGTATATTCCCTGCCCAGGGCATTTCCAGCAGGCCTTAGAGCAGTTGAGATGATAAATCTTCTGACTGTTGTCAAATTTCTGATTGTCTTACTTAGATAATTTCATCTCTTAATGTGAGGTCCTTTTTTTCAAGCACACCGAAATGCTGCTGAAGCACTAAATAGTTCATAAAACATACCGTTGTTAAACAAATGTTCTTAAACCAATTCCTTATCATTACTCCCACAATTTACCTGCATTCTGCTGTTTATTTAGCCCTGTTTGGGTGTAATTTCTCTGCAGAAATATTAACACAAACATTCCTAAACTAATCTTGATTGTATCGAGTGATGCCACTGTTGAAATGGAAGGCACAAAAATATTCTCATCTATTTTTAAAGTCCTGGCTTTCAAAGAGAAAGTTTTTGAAACCTGGTCATGAAATCCATGCAGTGATAAGAGGCAAAGATCTTAAAGACCTGTTAACAGGATAAAACATGGTCACTGCAATACTCAGAAGCACTAACTCGTTAATCCCACTGCATATCTCCACAGATCACTGAACAAATGCCCGGTGAAAACCGGAGTGGTCAGTGGGCGGAGCAGGGGCGTGACAGCCGCTGTATAGTCAGTGGTGATATTGAGCCACTAATTGGATAGCTTAAACAGTTAAAGTTAAGATAGGTGAATGGCTGCCCTAACTTTAACCAGTTAGTGCTATTTAGTTAACGGATGTGTCAGCGGAGGAAATGGATGTGTTCCATTGCCAAATATCTGGTTTAAATTAAAGGGGCAGTGGCTAGGCACTTTCTTTAGCCTAGCTGCCGCCACCGAATTTGATTTCTTAAGTTTATTATAAGAAATACACAGGTGAAGATACATTTTAAAAAGGACACTTCTATGGTGGGAGGGACGAAGTACTGAAAATGTTTGCAAAGCTATTGTCAATTTTGGAAGAGAGCGTATGGACCTGTGAGGCCAAAGTAAAATAGACATACTGGACCTGGTATTGAGTCAGCCACATTTTTGAAGGGCTATGCGCCTCGTTAGTGCATAGCCCTCCCTGCCAACCTTTAACCCTGATATACAATGCTGCGGCAACGGCTTTGAATATTCAGTAATTGGTGCAGACACAGGAAGCCGCCGAAGCTAACCGGGCAGCAGTAATACTGCATGCTGCCCGGTTAGCTCCTGCAACTTAAAGATAGGCAAGGGTTTTCCTTGCTTATCTGTTAGGTGCAGGTCACTAACCGGCCAGCATGCAATATTGCCACTGCCCAGTTAGCAACAGTTACCCCCTCTCCTCTGCCCTGGAATGACCGCAACACACCTCGATGCTAACCGGATAGGGGACTTAGAAGGAGATATTCATGGCGCTGTGTAAGTGCCGCTGAATATCCTCATTTAAGGCAATCACTCGGCTGACTAGACTGTAAAAAGTGTAAATGCCTTTCGAAAATCAGTCCACTGTATCTTTGCCCCTCAAAATGGATGTGATTATTGAAATTGTGCTCCAGACAGAAGAAAGTGCAGACACACATGCAGATTGATATCCATGTGCAGGGCCCATCTCACAAATATACACATGGGAAATATTGACAATGACAGCGGAAACCCTGGTCACTTACACATGAAAGTGCCGGCATTTCATAACTGACTCATGTACAAAATGTTGGCGTTTTGGCCATACTGAAAGCCGAGGCAGGTGTCCGCTCTTAATCAGCTACAGAGGCCTCTATTCTTTCTTCATGTCAATTTGGAAGAGGAAGTAAATATTGGGGGATTAAGAGGGATAACCCCTTTAATCCCTCTTGTAAAGGACAGGCCAAAATGAGCACTTTTCAAATGCCTATTTATATCAGGGATCATATGTAAATCAACTGTGCCCAATTTTGGTCTTGTGCATGCATTCCATATATGAAATAGAGAAAATACGTGAAGATGTTTGTTCCACCCAATCCATATCCCGATATGCTCCTGGACCTTTTTTAAAATGGCCATTTACAAGTAGTTGAGATTTGCACATGTATTTGACTGATTAAATTGCAAATAAGGCTTTTAAAATAACTCCCTTTGTGTTTATTATTGTGATTTTTAAGGTAATTGATATTTCCAATCAACTGATGTTGTTGTTGTTAAGTGCCGTCGAGTCGGAGTCGACTCATGGCGACCCTCTGGATAGCTATCCTAAATTGTGTTCGGTCTTCAGTCAGGCGGCTCATTGTTGATAGACTGGTATCCGTAGCTGTTGTTATTGTATCGATCCATCTCATTGCTGGCCTTCCTCTTTTGCGTTGACCTTCTATCTTGCCAAGCATGATGTCTTTCTCTAATGATCTCTTCCTGTTCGTGTAACCAGGCTAGTCCCGGACCTCTGGGTTCCCTATCTCATCCAGCAGCTTTGGAGACTGAGAAAACTCCTCCTTTTTTCGTGATGTCACCGGTATATCCCCTCAGGATCTGCCTCCTGCCATCAGTTACCTCAGTCTCCAAGCAGCTTGTGAGATAGGAGCCCGGAGAGCCGGGCTCACTGGAGATTTAATTAAGTGTTTTTGTCTTTATTTTGGGTTTCTTTGTTTTTTCATTTAGTTAGAGACCTTTCAGAAAACCAAATAGAAAAAGAAAAGGGAAGGGTCAGCTGTGTGCCTTTAAGAGATTGCTGGCAGGTTTTCCTGTTTTCTTCCTCTTCTATTCTCTTCCTTCCCTCTCCCCCCCCCCCTCTTTCTGGGTCTGCGGGGGTCTTGCCTGAACAGCACGCCGCTGTGTGAAGGGCCTCGGAAGTCTTTGCCCAACAGCCCCGATTGCAGCAGGCACTCAGCTTAGCCTAGCCAGCACTACACAGAAGGCTGCCTGTAAGTGTGCTGGCAGGCTCGGGAGATCTCTCTCTCTCTTTCTCCATACCGGAGGAGACTGCTCCGGGGACCAGTCTTCCTCCGAGGCTGCGGCTAACCTTGTTACCTGCCCGATTTCGTCTGGCTCCTTTCCCTTCAGTGGTTCCAGGTAAGCGGGCTCGATTCGGGCAGTGGGGAGCGGCGCTTCACTTTGGCGCGCTTTTCAGTTCGTCGGGCCTAGCCGCGTGGCGCGCGCGGCGGGGAACGCGCTCTCGCTCACTTGTCTAGCGCTTCACGGCCTGCTCCTCCTCCCTTAATTCCCTTCTTTTCTTTGCTCCGGAAGTTTTGGCCTGCCGATTTCGACGGCGGTTTTGTTCTCGGGGGTATTTGAATTTTTCTGTCCCGTTTAAAAAAAAAAAAAAAAGAGTGAAGGAGATTCATAACCCTGAGATTGCCATTCCCTTACACGAACCCTCGGGTCGCAGGGGGATTTCTTGGCCTTCGCTTGCCCTCGAAGGTCAGGCTGTCAGCGGCAGGGAGCAGTTTTTTCGCGGTCCTCAGGAGACCATGTCCTCAAAAACGCTTTGTTTAGTATGTGGCCTCAGAAAAAGCTCTTCAGGGGTGTGCAAGACCTGTGTGAGAGATTCTCCACCCCTGGACTCCTCCAAGGCTGATAAGGAGGAGGTCCAGGCCTCTGAGGCCACCGCTTCGGTGATACCGGTGGTGGAAACAGTCCGGGACGAGGCTGTGGCAGGGCCGTCCTCTGCTCCGGATATGGTAAGGACAGCAGCCCCTTTGCCCAAGGACTGGTCTGCTATTTTTTCAAGTGAATTTGTCACGCTCCTGCAACAAGCCTTGTTCTCGGGCCAGCGCCAGGAGCCACTCGCGGGACTAAAGCGCTCTGCCCAGGAAGTCCCGGTCGAGGAGCCTTCCGCCTCCGCCAAGAGGCCGCGTTTGGATGCCTTATCTGATTATGCTCTTCCCTCCGAAGGTCCCTGTTCAGAAGAGGATGTCTGTGAGTTCGAGGCAGAGGAGGAGTTGGAGGACGGCGAACTGGCGGAGAAGGAAGACCAAGCCAGGGTGGTCTGGGTTTTCTGCCGGGAAGAGCTTCCAGCCTTAATTGTGGAGTCCCTTAAAGTTCTCAATATTCCGGTTCCTGGTACATTGGAGGATGAGACCCTGGAAGACCCTTTGCTTCAGGTTTTCCGTAAGACTCAGCGGGCGTTCCCTGTGCACCGGGTGTTCAGGGAGATGATTCAGGAGGAGTGGAATGTCCCTGAGGGCCTGCTGAGAGGTGCGAGAGTCATGGGCCGTCTTTATCCGTTGTCAGATCAGGATAAAGAGGTTTTTAAGTCTCCGAAGGTTGATGCCGCCGTGTCAGCGGTCACCAAGAAGACTACCATCCCAGTGGAAGGTAGTGCGGCTCTCAAGGACCCGCAGGATCGGAAGTTGGAGGTGCTTTTGCGTCAGATTTTTGATGTCAATGCGTTATCTCTCCAGGCCGCCATGTGCGGTGCCTGGGTGGCTAGGGCCTGTCTCCGCTGGTCCCAGCGGGTGCAGAGCAACCAAGACGCGGAAGGGTCTGGTGAATTGGCCAAATTGGAATCGGGGGCGGCATATCTGGCTGATGTGCAGTATGACCTGATGCGTAGTTTGGCCAACAGCATGGCATCCGCCGTAGCGGCTAGGCGATATTTGTGGCTTCGCAACTGGTCTGCGGATGTGTCCTCCAGGGCTCGCTTAAGCAAGCTTCCTTTTAAAGGGAAGCTTTTGTTTGGGGAGGACTTAGAGAAGTTGGTCAAGGATTTGGGTGAGTCCAAAGGGGGTAGACTGCCCGAAGATAAGGCTAAGCCTGCCCGTCCGTTTCAACCGGGTAGAGGTCAGCTGAGGGATTTTCGGCGATTTCGTTCACAGCGTTTCCCTGCCAGCCAGAGAGGACGTTACTCTAACCGGAGTCAGGGTTTCTGGGGGTTTCGAGGTGCAGGCCGGGGATTTGGACCTTCCTCGTCCTCTGCCTTCCAGGCCAAGAAGCAGCAATGATATAAGGGGGGTCCAGGCAACCTTAGTGCCGGTAGGAGGCCGGTTGCAAGACTTTTATCCTGCCTGGACCCAGGTAACTTCAAACATGTGGGTTCTGGAAGTGATTCGGGACGGTTACGCGCTAGAGATGCTGAAGCCTGTGCGTCCCGCCTTTGTTCTCTTGCCCGGCAAATCCCCCTCCAAGATCGCTGCGATGAGAGAAACGGTCCAGCGGTTGCTGCACCTCAAGGCCACCGTCCCTGTTCCGCAAGATCAACGCGGCGAAGGTCGATACTCCATTTATTTCATCGTTTCAAAGAAAGGTGGCGGGGTCCGTCCTATCTTGGATCTCAAGGGAGTGAATCGGTGCCTCCGCGTGTCTCATTTCCATATGGAGACGTTACGGTCGGTAATAGTGGCAGTCCAGCAAGGGGAGTTCCTTACCTCTCTCGACCTCTCGGAGGCGTATCTCCACATACCCATCCGCCCCGACCATCATCAGTCCCTACGCTTCGCGGTTCCATTCGGACATTTTCAGTTTCGCGCCCTGCCATTTGGTTTGGCAACTGCTCCTCGGACCTTCACCAAGGTCATGGTGGTGGTGGCAGCGGCGTTGAGACGGGAAGGAATTCTCGTGCATCCGTACCTCGACGACTGGCTTATTCGAGCAAAGTCGCGTGCCGAGAGCCTGTCTGCCACGGCCCGAGTGGTGGCCTTTTTGGAGGACCTCGGCTGGGTGGTCAACCTGGCAAAGAGTCACTTGATCCCTTCTCAGGATCTGGAATATCTCGGGGCCCGCTTCGACACCAAGAGCGGTCGGGTATTCCTCACCAGCGACCGAGCTCACAGCCTCCGGAGTAGAGTGTCCCGGTTCCTGCGCCTCCGAGCGCCGTCGGCCTGGACTTATCTTCAGTTGTTGGCCACGATGGCTGCGTCCATAGAGACGGTACCCTGGGCGAGGGCGCACATGCGTTCGTTACAAAGTGCTCTGCTTCACCGGTGGTCACATCAGCAGGATCCTTTGTCCCGAAGATTACCCTGTCCATTGGAAACGTGCCGCTCGCTCCTGTGGTGGTTGCGTCCCCAGTCCCTGGCGGCAGGGCAGACGTTGGTAGCCCCGACCTGGGTCACCATGATGACCGATGCCAGTCTGCTGGGCTGGGGCGCTCACTGTCAAGGCCAATTCGCACAGGGAGAGTCTCTGGCCGATCAATCGCCTGGAGCTCCGAGCCATCTTCCTGGCTCTTCTAGCGTTTCGGTCACTGGTCACTCAGACGGCTGTTCAAGTGTTTTCCGACAATGCCACGGCGGTGTCATACGTCAACAGACAGGGAGGTACCTCCAGCGCCGGGCTAGCAACCGAAGTCGCTGCCCTCTTCAGCTGGGCGGAAGCAAATCTGCTGGCGCTGTCGGTGGCGCATGTCGCCGGGGTGGACAATGTCCAAGCGGACTTTCTCAGTCGCGTTCGCGTGGATCCCGGAGAATGGGTTCTCCATCCCGATGTCTTCCAGATGCTCGTCCGCAGATGGGGCACGCCGGTCATGGACTTAATGTCGACGTTGGCGTCTGCAAAGGTGGACCGGTTTTTCAGCAGGCGTCGGGAACGCATGTCGGAAGGCCTCGATGCTCTCAGTCAGGCTTGGCCTCCACAACAGCTCCTGTATGTGTTTCCGCCATGGGTTCTCGTCGGCAGGGTCCTGCAGCGGATCCAGTTGTACTCCGGTCGCGTCATCCTCATAGCTCCGGATTGGCCTCGCCGTCCTTGGTATGCAGATCTGGTGAGACTGCTGGTGGCGAGACCGTGGCGGCTCCCGTCCCGGCCGGATCTGCTGTCGCAGGGTCCTCTATTCTTGCCTCACGTGGAACGGTTCTCGCTTACAGCCTGGCTCTTGAGCGGGCAAGGTTGCTCCACAGAGGCTACTCTTCGTCCGTGATCGCCACTCTTTTGAAGGCCCGGAGGAGGTCTACGTCCTTGGCTTATGTGCGTGTCTGGTGGATTTTTGAATCGTGGTGTACGGAAAGGAGATACGTGGCACTGAAGTCCTCCATCGCTCAAATCTTAGATTTTTTGCAGCACGGTTTTGATAAAGGGTTGGCCCCGGCATCTTTACGGGTGCAAGTCGCGGCACTTTCCTGCTACAGGGGCAAGGTCGGAGGGCGCACGATTGCTTGTCATAGTGATGTGAAGCGTTTTCTCCGAGCTGGGTCACTGTTGCGACCTCCGTCGCGTTCCGTGGTTCCTCCGTGGCACTTGCCTTCTGTCTTGGATGCATTACAAGGTGAGCCCTTCGAGCCACTTTCTCGGGCGTCGCTTAAGGATCTCACTTTGAAGGTCGTATTTCTGGTGGCCATTTGCTCTGCGTGACGAATTTCCGAGTTGCAAGCTCTCTCCTGCAGGGAGCCCTATCTGCAATTTTTTCCGTCGAAAGTGGTGCTCCGGACTGTCCCTTCGTTCCTTCCGAAGGGGGTGTCGCCTTTTCATGTGAATCAGATTTCTTTGCCTGTGTTTTCGCGATCCTCGGAGGCGTCTTCTAGCGGCAATTTCCACAGTTTAGATGTCCATCGATCCTTGAAGTATCTGTCTCGGACGGCGAATTTTCGCAAGTCTGATAGACTTTTCGTTCTTTTTGCAGGGCCTAGGAAGGGCGAGGCAGCTTCCAAAGCGTCCATTGCCCGCTGGATCAAAGAAGCCATTGCTTCGGCTTACATGTTGGCTGGTAAGTCCGTGCCGGAAGGTCTTCGAGCTCACTCCACCAGAGCTCAGGCTTCTTCTTGGGCGGAATTTCGCTGGGTTCCGCCACTGGATATTTGTAAAGCAGCTACTTGGTCTTCCTTGCACACCTTTGTGTGACATTATCGTCTGGATGTGCAAGGCGCGGGTGATACTGCGTTCGGGGCTGCTGTACTTCAGGCGGGTCTCTAGACTCCCTACCATGCCTCGTTCACTCACTGCTCTGGTACTTACCCAGAGGTCCTGGACTAGCCTGGTTACACGAACAGGAAGGTGAAATTAGACTTACCTGCTAATTGTAGTTCCTGTAGTGTAGCCAGGCTAGTCCCGTATCCCTCCCCGGTGGTCTGTGACATGATAGTAGCCAGAAGTACATGTCTGCTTTACAGGTGAGAGTCCTTTACATATTCCTCTTCTTTGCTTGCTCTGTGAGAGGCCTGAATCGCTTAAAGTCACGGTGCTGACTGTGCTTTCAATTTCCTTGTATATAGTTTCCCTTTTGGGTCAGTGTTTGATTAGTTTCTGTGGTGCTTCCACGCTTAATTGTGTCTCCGGTGAGTCTGCTTTGTCAATAGGTTACTGATGGCAGGAGGCAGATCCTGAGGGGATATACCGGTGACATCACGAAAAAAGGAGGAGTTTTCTCAGTCTCCAAAGCTGCTGGATGAGATAGGGAACCCAGAGGTCCGGGACTAGCCTGGCTACACTACAGGAACTACAATTAGCAGGTAAGTCTAATTTCACCTCTCTTCGCATGATGTGTCTAAAGTATGAAAGTCAAAGTCTTGTCATCTGAACTTCTAAAGAAAGCTTAGGTTTGATCTTCTCTAGTACCGACTGATTTGTTCTTCGGGCAGTCCATGGTATACACAGTATTCGCCGCCAGCACCATAATTCAAAGGCATCAATTTTCTTCCTGTCTATCTTTTTCACTGTCCAGCTTTCACATCCATATGATGTTATTGAAAATACCATGGCTTGAACGAGTCGAATCTTTGTATGGAGAGAGACATCTCTGCTCTTGAGAATCTTATCTAGGTCTTTCATAGCCATTCTGCCAAGAGCAATGCGTTGTCTGATTTCTTGACTGCTTGTTGCTTCTTTATTGATAGTTGATCCAAGTAGGTTAAAGTTGTTCACAATTTCAATTTCTTCTCCTTCAACGATGAACCTGTTGATTATGCCAGTTGTCATGATCTTTGTCTTCTTTACATTAAGGTGCAGGCCCATTTTGAGACTATGTTCTTTGATTGTGAGAAGCAAATGTTTCAGATCATCTTCACTTTCAGCAAGTAATGTGGTATCATCAGCATAGCAAAGGCTGTTGATGAGTCTTCCACCAATCTTCACACCTCTGTTGTCTTCATACAATACTGCTTCTCTGACGATTTGTTCTGCATATAAATTAAACAGGTAGGGGGAAAGTATGCAGCCTTGGTTACACCTTTGCTTATTTTAAACCATTCTGTTCTCCTTGTTCCGTTCGAACTGTTGCTTCTTGATCAATGTACAGATTGTGCAAGAGTATGATCAGGTGTTCTGATATACACATGCTTCTTAATGTGGCCCAGAGTTTCTAATGGTTTACACAGTCAAAAGCTTTGCTATAGTTAATAAAGCACAAATAGATATCCTTTTGGTATTCTTTAGTCTTTTCAAGGATCCATCTCACATCTGCAATGATGTCTCTCGTTCCTCGCCCTTTGCTGAACCCTGCTTGCATTTCAGGTAATTCTTGTTCCAGGTATGGTTGTAGTCTCTTTTGAATAATCTTCAGTAGAATCTTGCTGGCATGTGGGATCAGAGCAATTGTGCGATAATTTCCACAGTCAGTTGGATCACCTTTCTTTAGTATTGGTATAAACACAGATCTTTTCCAGTCAGTTGGCCATGATGTTGTCTTCCATATTTCTTGGCAGAGCCTTGTAGGTATGGTAATAGCTGCATCAGATTGCTGTAATACTTCTATGGGAATACTATCAATGCCTGGTGCTTTGTTCTTTGATAAGGCCTTCAATGCTACTTCAACTTCTTCTTTCATCACCAATGGTTCCCCATCATAAGGTACAGGTTGAAACGGCTGTTGGTCTACTTGATCTTTGTCATATAAAAACTCTGTATATTCCTTCCATCTTTTCTTGATCTTCTCAGCATCATTCAACATAGAACCTTCAGCATCTTGTAACATTCCAATTCGAGGCTGGAACTTTTTCTTTAACTCTCGTAGCTTTAGGAAACCCGATCTTGTTCTTCCTCTAAAAGTTTCTGCTTCTATTTCCTTGCATGCATCATTGTAGTACTTTTCCTTGTCCTGTCTTGCTGCACGTTTGAAATCTCTGTTGAGTTCTGTGACTGTCTTTCTTTCTTCTCTGGCTTTAGCTTCTCTGCGTTTCTGAGCAATTTTCAGAGTTTCTTTCGTCATCCATTTTGGCCGTTTTTTCTTTTTCACCTTTTGAAGAGACTTCTTGCTTTCTTCCAACAGAACCTTCTTGATGTCATTCCATAACTCTTCTGGAGCTCTGTCATTTGTATCTAAAGCAGCAAATTGATTTTGCAGGCAGTCTTTAAATTCCAGTGGTATATTCTCAAGGTCATATTTTGCTGCATTTATGAGTGGTTTGCTCTTTTTCAACTTTAGCTTGAGTTTGCATACTAGTAGTTGATGATCTGTACCACAGTCAGCTCCAGGTTTTGTCTTTGTGGATGTTATAGAGCTTTTCCATCATTGACTTCCACAGATGTAGTCAATTTGATTTTTATACAAGCCATTGGGTGAAGTCCATGTGTACAGTCGCCGCTTGTGTTGCTGGAAGAAGGTGTTTGAGATGAATAGATCATTGGTCTTGCAGAATTCTATCAGTCTTTCTCCAGCTTGATTTCTGCTGCCAAGTCCATATTTTCCAACTACTTTGTCTTCTTCTTTGTTGCCAACTTTTGCGTTCCAGTCACCCATGACTATCAGGATATCCTGTTTGCATGTTCTGTCAATTTCAGCTTGTATTTGTTCATAGAACTCTTCAATTTCATTCTCTTCTGCAGCTGTTGTTGGGCATATACTTGAATTATAGTTGTGTTGATAGGCATTCCTCGTAGATGAATAGAGATTAAGGGTTCGCTGAATGGAATTGTGTTTCATTAAAGTTCTTGAAAGTTTCTTCTTTATTATAAATGCAACACCATTTCTTCTTTGTCTTTCATTTCCAGCACAGTAGACCATGTGATCATCTGATGCAAAGTGCCCAATGCCAGTCCATTTCAGTTTGCTGACACCCAACATATCAAGTTGTACACGTTCCATTTCATTCTTGACCACTTCCAACTTCCCTTGGTTCATGCTTCGTACGTTCCAAGTTCCAATGTGTAAGACATCTTTACAGCTTCTGACTCTCATTTCATATGCAGCTACATCAGCAGTCAAGGGCTTTAATCCAACCACATCATAAATGCTGGCTTTACTCTAAAAAGTCTTCATCTCTTCCCCAGTAGCTAGTTGAGTGCCTTCCGACCTGGGGGTCTCATCTTTCAGCACTACAGCACAATTTGTTTTGTTGTAACTATCCATTGGGTTTTCATGGCAAGATACAGAAGTAGATTGCCGGGCCTTTCTTCCGTGCAGTTTAAGTTTGGTGTTGTTGCCGTTGTCACAGAAATGTGATCCTTCACCGTCAACACTATCCCATTCTGCTGCTGCCCAGATGGGTGGTTTGTCTTTGTCTGGCACCTCAGCTGAGACCTGTCCATCTTGGGAGACCCTGCCAGTAGTTAAACTGCCGATAGTTTAGCTCTCAGCATCACTGATGCACACAAGCCCTCACAGCACGGCAAGCTGCAAACCAAGTGAGGGAAATCAACTGATAGAAACATAGAAACACAACGGCAGAAAAAGACCACATGGCCTGTCTAGTCTGCCCCTCCATATCAACTACTACAACTGTCCCCTAATTTCCTTTAGAGATCCTCTGTGTTTGTCCCATGCTTTTTTTGAATTCAGATACTGTCTTCATCTCTACCACCTCCATTGGGAGACTATTCAATTCATCTACCACTCTTTCTGTAAAGAAATATTTCCGCATATTGCTTCTGAGTCTATCCCCTTTCACCCTCATCCTATGTCCCCTCATAGCAGAGCTTGCTTTCAATCAAAAGAGGCTTTCCTCTTGTGCATTCATGTCATGGAGGTATTTAAATCTCTCTATCATATCATCTCTATCCTGCTTTTCCTCTAAAGTATACATATTAAGCTCCTTAAATCTGTTTTCATATGCTTTCTAATGAAGACCACTAACCATTTTAGTAACAAACCTCTGCACCGACTCCAACCTGTTTATATCCTTTTGAAGGTGCGGTCTCCAGAATTACACACAATACTCTAAATGAGGTCACACCAAAGACTGATATAGATATCACCTTCTTTCTCCTGGTGACCATTCCTCTTCCCATGCACCCAAGCACCCTTCTAACTTTCATCATCGCCTTTTCTACCTGTTTAGCTACTTTAAGATCATCAGACACAATCACATCTATGTCTCGCTCTTCGTTTGTGGACAGAAGTACTTCACCCCCTATACCATTTCACTCCCTTGGATTGCTGCAATCCAAATGCATGACTTTGCATTTTTTAATATTAAATCCCAGCTGCCAAAATCTAGACCATTCTTCAAGCTTAGCTAGATCCCTCCTCATGTTATCTACACCTTCCTGGGTGTCTACTTTATTGCAGATTTTGGTATCATCCTCAAAGAGGCAAACCTTACCCGACAGCCCTTCTGCTATATCACTAACAAAGATGTTAAAAAGAAGCGCACCAAGGACAGATCCCTGGGACACACCACTGGTAACTTCCTTCTCCTCACAGTGAGCTCCATTTACCTGTACCCTTTGTCGCCTCCCACTCAACCAATTTCTAACCCAAGCAGTAACTTTAGGGTCCATCCCTAGGGTGCTCAGTTTGTTTATAAGTTGCCTGTGTGGAACGGTGTCAAAGGCTTTACTGAAATCTAAATTCACCACATCTAGGGCTCTCCCTCAGTCCAACTCCCTGGTCACCCAGTCAAAGAAATCAATCAGATTTGTCTGACAAGACCTGCCTCTGGTGAATCCATGCTGCCTCATATCCTGTAATCCGTTGGACTCCAGAAACCTCACTATTTTCTCTTTCAGCAGCATTTCCAATAATTTACTCACCACAGAGGTTAGACTAACCAGCCTGTAGTTTTCAACCACATCCTTACTTCCGCTTTGGTGTGCCTCTCTCCAATCCTCTGGCACCACTCCTAACTCCAAAGAGGCATTGAAAAGGTTGGTCAGTGGAGCTGCTAGAACGTCCCCAAGTTCCCTCAGTATTCTCGGGTGTATCCCATCTGGTCTCATTGCTTTGCTACTTTAAGTTTAGCTAGTTCCTCACAAACACAGTCTTCTGAAAATCGTTCAAAATGCCCCTCATTTCTGTTCCTGTTTGTGGGTGTTTTCTGAGGTCCTGCTCCTGGTTCTTAATCTGTGAAAACAGAACATAAATATTTGTTAAGTAATTCTGCTTTATCCTCATCAGCTTCTACATATTCCTCCCCTTCACCCTTGAGTCTGACAATACCACAATACCACTATTGCCCTTCCTCTTCTCATTAACATATCTGAAAACTGTCTTATCCGGCAGCCCCCCCCTCCCCCCCCCCCATTTTATTGCATTGGCTATTTCCTTCTCTTTTTGAATCCTTGCTTTCCTGACTACTTTGCTATCTTCTCTAAGTTTTTACAAATATAGATTCCTGTCTTCTTCTCTCTGTGATCTCTTATATTTCATGAAGACCTCCATCTTATTCTTTACCCTTTCAGCCACTTCTTTTGAAAACCATAATGTTCTTCTTTTCCTTTTATCTTTATTTACCACTTTAACAAAAAGAATGGTTGCCCTTAAAATATCCCATTTCAGTTTTGCCCGCTGTTTTTCTATATCTCCCAGCTGTTCCTATCCCGCTAATGACTCCTTGATGTACTGGCCCATCTTGGCAAAGTTAGTTCTCCTAAAGTCTAAGACCTTCACTTTTGGATGGATTTTATCAGCCATAGTCCTAATACTGGTGATCACTGGATGCAAGATGATCTCCCACTATAACATCAAAACACTTTTACCATTGGTAAGCACCAAGTCCAGTATGGCCACTTCACGTGTGGGTTCTGTTACCAGTTGCCTGAATAGTTCTCCCTGTAGAGAATCCAGGATCTCCTTACTTCTAGATGATATTTCAGCAGGGATGTGCCAATCAAGATCTGGCATATTGAAATCCCCAATCAGTAGCACTTCCCCTTTCCTGGCAATACTATGTCTTCTACTAAATCTCCATCCACCTCTTCTCCCTGTGTGTGTATATCATGCCAATACAAACAGATTTCTGTTTCCCTCTTTCTAGTTTAACCCACAGTGCCCCCTCGCTTCCTTTTAAGCCCTGCATTTCCATAGCTTTAATATAATTTTTTACATACAGTGCCACTCCTCTTCTCCTTCTGAATAATGTATAGCTTGGTATAGTTCCATCCCAGTCATGGTTGTTTGTGAACCATGTTTCTGTTACCACCACTAAATCCAAGTCAGCCACTCCCATTAAAGCCTCAACATCTGTGATCTTATTTCCCATGCTACGGGCATTTATACACACTGCTTTCTATATGTTGCCCCTTTTACCCATTTTCATAAAGGTATTTAATGTTTTACTTACCTGGGAGCTTTCAATTACCTGGGGGCTTTCTTCACCCATTCCCAGTGAATCTAGTTAAAAGCCCTCTTCAGAAGGTTAGTCAGTCTGCTACTAAAGACATGTCACCCCTTCTTGGACAGATGGATGCCATCTCTACTTTGAAACCTTTGCAAGAACATCCCATGGTTCAGGAAACAAAAATGCACTCAATGACACCATCCACGCAGACATGAATTTATCTCCAGAATGCTAGCTTCTCTGCCTTGGCCTTTACCCTCAACAGGGAGTATTGAAGCGAACACCACTTGTGCATCAATCTGCTTCACCCTCTGTCCCAGAGCCATGAAGTCACTTTTGATATACTCAGAGGGATACCTGGCAGTATCATTTGTGCTGACATGGATGAGCAACATCGGATAATTGTCAGTGGGATTGATGAGTCTCGGCAAACTCTCCATAACATATCGGATTTTGGCACCTGGCAGACAGCATACCTCTCTGAATATCAAGTCTGGTCACAGATGGATGTCTCAGTACCCCTCAGAAGAGAGTCACCAACCTCCACTAGCCTTTGCTTCTTTGTGGTCACTGATTCTGCAACTTTGGGGTGCTCGAGCTCTGATTCTTCTCTTTCCCGGGATACTTTCACCTCCTCCACTTTCAGGGCCGCATAATGGTTCTTCATTTAAAGGGCTGAAGGAGCAGGATTGGTGATTCTGCAGGCCCTGGTGACTCATGTCCAACCTTCATCATTCTGTAGGCTCCCATTTTCTCCTCTGCTGGAGATCTTGGATGTTTCAAGAAGCATCTCATGAATGTGCTTCTCACTGTCTTGAATGTTCCTCAGCCTCACCACCTTCTTCTCTGAGCTCCTCCACTTGTTTCCTAAGAGCTTCAACATGCAGGCACCCTGCACATGGAACCAGTCCTTCAATTGACATTGGGATCTCTGTCTGGACAGAGGCAGAAGCTGTAACAGGGCAACAGCTTTGGTGATTCAAGTTTTCCCAGCCATTGTTCAGTTGGTGCAGTTTAGGTATCTATTGAAGCAAAAGAGAGAGAGAAATACCAAAGTATCAGCCTGTTTCTCAGCTCTTCTTTGCTTGAGCATCTGTTAGGAATGCTTGAAAAGACTTGTGTTCTTAACAGCCTGATGCCCTGTGTGCAATTCTATGGTGCTTGTAATTATTTAACTGAAGATATATTAGTATACGTTGTCATGGTGCAAGGCAGATGGTGCCTATGGAAGTAGATGAAAACACATAGGGCAGTTTTAAAACCGGCAGTGCAAAGCACATGGCTAGAGGTTGCTATGAGCAACCAAGCAAAACAAAAGCACAGGCTGTAGGTAAACTCCCAGATAGAGCATTACGTCATAGCTCATCAGAGAATCAGAAACAGCTGCGGCAGTTTGAGCTAACAAGAGTCTCAAAGAATGACGCACTTAAAAAGTCAGTCTTGAGCAAAGCAGAGCAGAACCGAGAAAGAAGCAGTCTCAGGAGTAGACACACACACAAGGGAAACAGAGACGGAAGCAGGGAGTCAGACTCATTCTCTGATGCCGAGGGAGAAAGAGGCCCTGAGAGGATTCATTGGAGAGGAAAGAGCAGAGCTCAGGAGAGCCAGGAGTCATACCTGAACGCTTCTGAAGTGGATTCCATCTGTACCTCAGAGGGGTTTGCCCAGGAGGAATTCTCAGAGGTTAGTGCTGGAAAGTTGGGCTGCACTAAGCCAAAGTCCGGTTGGGGACAGAGAGAGATTCCAAGCCGCAAACCACGAGGAGCTGGGAGAGGGAATACCCATGAGAGCAGGTACCTGGGGAGCAAAAACTATTATCTAGAAGTGAGTTCCTACCCGAGAGAAAGACATCCCTTGAGGGGAAGTGAAAGGGAGAAAAGTTTCAACTTCCCGGTTGCAAAACGGAGAGTCAGAGCTCAGCCTGAAGAAAGGCATAGTACCTTGAATAGAGGGGCACTGGATTTTAACTACCTTGGTCCTGAAGGATATGGCCCTCTAAGGAGAGAATCCATAGTGCACGGTAACCAGCCTTTCTGCAGGGGGAGAGGGGAGAGAAGAGCTCTAGCCAAGAAGAGAGGGAACTTTTAAACACTGATACACATTACAGCCCTGACAAATATAATCCCCAAGAAGCACACGAGGACATGGAATGTGACTTCTGTGAAGAGAGCTCAGATATTTGTAAAATGGACTGTACAATGGTGTTTTCAGACAGCGTGACCTCTTTTTGTTGAAGCCTGAGTAAAACCCTGCCTAAGAGAAATCTGTGGAGGAACACAGATTTCACTGGAAACCTTTTGGTGAGAGAAAAAGCCTGTTTTTCCTTATTGTTTGTTTAAAGCTGACAAGAAGCATTTTTGTTGTAATTTGTAGTTCCCACTTGTGTTGTACCAATTTTATGGTTTAATTTCTTTTGACCCTTGTTGCAAGAATTCTCCCGGGAAGGGAAATAAATACCTCTTTAAGCATAGCTACTCGACCACAGCTACCTTCTTATTAGAATAGCTATTGGGACTCAAGATCCCAGGGGGCACTACTCCACCCTTGCTACATAAGAGGATCCTCACTGAAGCCCCAGGCCTTCCGCCTCCGGGGTAGTAGGTGAGTGACAAGTGGCGTCGTTGTTGGATTTTTGCGCAAGAATTCAAAAGGACAAGCACAAAGGACTACAGTCTGCTGGAAAAGGAGAACTGTCATCCAACAGGAGAGAACCATCAGGAAGATTTCTGCTGCCAGGTGCTGGACCCGGAGAAACCTTTCTCACATGCTGATCCCTGCATGAAAGCTCAGGTAAAAAGTACCTAGGCAGACGCGGGGAGGATAAAGTGAGAAAGGGGGCGCTGGTGGGCAGTGAGAGGGCGGTGGAAAGAAAAAAAAAAAACACAAAAAAGTTGCGGTATCGCACTTGGTTTTTGTTTTTGTTTCTATCTCTTACAGGTACATCAAGGCGGAAGATGGAGCCACAGGATGTAGCCCAATGGATGAAGGCGCAATAGGATAAGCAAGTCGAGCTTATCCACTACCTGCAGGAACAAACAACGCGGACCATACAGGAGCAGCAGCGGCCCTTGATAGAGACCATGGACGCGATTTTAAAGAAACCGCTAGACGCCGCGGCGGACGTCCCCATGGCACTACAAGCCGCAGGTCTGAGGTCGTATGGTGCCTTTTCGCTAGGACAATTACAACCGCAGGACAATTTGGACGATTACCTGGACGCTTTTGAGCGCATAGCCACCACCCTGAAATGGCCGGAGGAGCAGTGGGCCACCCGGTTTGCCCTATCCCTCACAGGAGAGGCCCTTTCAGCGTATAAGGCTATGCCAGCAGAATTAGCTTCCAATTATATGAAGTGAAAAAAGCGGTTGAACGATAGATTAGGGCTCACCCCCCTTCACTATCAAAGAATGTTTAGGGAGGCAGTTATTAGGCCTCAAGAGACCCCCAAGGCCCTAGCGCAACGTTTAAAAAGTGTAGCCAAAAAATGGTTGCTAGCCGAGGGAGGTACCTTGGAAACGGTCATTGACAAAATTGTGCTAGAACAATTTATGGTGGCTGTTCCCAAAGGTCTTAAAACATTTCTGACGCTCCAGCACTGCCAAACCTCAGAGGATGCAGCCACTCTAGCGGAGCGGTACTTCGCTGCCGAGAGGACTGACACATCTGGTTGGCAGCTGGTAGGAGAAAAAGTAGCAGAAGTGAGAAATATGTGCATGATAGGATGTATAAACCTGAAATGTTGAATGTCAATGTCTCTGATGGTAATGTCTATTCTGTACCCAAAGGAAAATGTTTTAGGTGTGGAAAAACTGGACATTATCAGAGATCCTGCACAGAACGAACAGTCCTGGTGACAGGGGCAGAGGAAACAGAGCAGGACGAATTCTTGATACAAGCACATGTAGAAGGTATTCACACACTGGCTCTAATTGACTCGGGGGCTGACCAGAGCATGATTTCAAAGAGGCTCTGGGAAGCCATTGAGGGGCACCGCCAGTCGCCCCCGAGTCAAGCAGAGGGACAAGTTCGGGTCAGGTGCGTGCACGGCGCAGCCTCACATTATCCATTACACAGTGTAAAGGTAAATGCCTTAGGAACACAGCAGAATATATCGGTAGCCATAGTTCCAAAGCTGCCAAGGGAGGTTGTCCTGGGGAGGGATTGGCCACCATTTAGTCAAAAAATGGAGGGAAAGCTTAATAAGCCTAGCCTAAAGCCTACCCAACACCAGGTAGGAGTACAGGAGGGGGAAATAGAAGCTTTGGCCGCCAAACTCCCGAGTCCCCTGTTTGGAAAAACCACAGAAGAGTAGGACAGGACCACAGGTTCCCAAGAAGGGGGCGCCCTTAGGGAAAGCAAAGTTCGTCCTACAGTTCTGCAAAGTGTCCAACTTGGCCAAAAGCCCACAAAGAGCCACCCCAGGAGCGGCTGGCTATGATTTATTCAGTGCGGAGGAAGCCATAGTGGGAAAAGGAGGGAAGGCCTTAATTGATACAGGCATCCAGGTGAGAATCCCAGAGGGCTGCTATGGCCGTATTGCTCCGAGGTCAGGCCTGGCGTTAAAATTTTCTTAGATATAGGGGCTGGGGTGATAGACCCCGACTATAGGGGATGTATTAAGGTCCTGGTCTTTAATTTTAGTAAGACAGACTTTAAAATTCATGTAGGCGATCGCATAGCGCAGTTAATCTGCGAGCGAGTGGGTTTCCCCATAATTGAAGAAGTGTCTTCCTTACCGTCCACCATAAGGGGGGAACAGGGATTTGGGTCCACGGGCCAGGGTGAAGTCAAGATTATGACCGCCCTAGCAGAAGAACCAAAAGAAGACCTGGGTCCTCAAATTGCAGATTTGAGGGACAAGTCCAGACCTAGGGTAGGTGAAGGGCTTTCTATACCCCAGCAGCAAGAACTGGCCCAAGTCCTGGATAGATTCTCGGACGTTTTAACTACGACACCAGGGGAAACTAACGTAGTAGCCCACGAAATTATAACCACACCAGGGCGAATAATTCGGCAATGCCCCTACCGCATGCCCGAGGCAAAAAAGAGAGAAATAGTCGAACAGGTAAAAGAGATGGTGAAGCTTGGTGTTATAGAGGAGTCACGCAGCCCTTGGTCTAGTCCAGTGGTGCTGGTGCCCAAACCAGACGGATCCATTCGATTCTGTATCGACTTTCGTCGGGTGAATGAAGTGTCACAGTTTGACGCTTACCCGATGCCCCGGATAGACGATTTGCTGGATCGTTTGGGGCAAGCGAGATACCTGACCACCCTTGACCTCACCAAGGGATATTGGCAGGTACCCTTAACGAAGGAGTCCAAGCCAAAAACGGCGTTTAGCACGCCTATAGGCCTCTTTCAATTTTGCCGCATGCCATTTGGCTTACACGGCGCCGCTGCCACATGCCAGCGATTGGTGGACCAGGTCCTAAGGCCCCACCACGAGTACACGCTGGCCTATATGGACGACGTGATAATTTACAGCACAACCTGGACCCAACACCTTACAAGAATAGAGGCCGTACTCAGGGCACTTCGCAAAGCGGGACTAACACTAAATCCGGCCAAGTGTCTGTTCGCCACGGAAGAGGCCAAGTACTTGGGACACATGGTTGGGAGGGGGGTAGTAAGGCCCCTGGCCTGTAAACTAGAGAGTGTCCGAAATTTCCCATGTTCGGGCACGAAAAAGCAAGTCCGGAGCTTTCTGGGTTTGATAGGATACTATCGTCGGTTTATACCACACTTTGATGAGGAGAGTATTATATTTACTGAAATGTTACGGAAAAATGCCCCTACCACGATAAAGTGGTCCCCGGAGGCTGAAGTATCTTTCACTAACCTAAAGGAAAAACTCTGTAGGGCACCTGTCTTAAGGGGGATAGATTTCAACCTACCCTTCATTGTCCAGACGGACACATCCGAAACAGGGTTGGGGGTGGTAATGGCTCAGAATTTTGATGGGGTAGAGCACCCGGTAACATATTTGAGCCGAAAGCTCAATAGCGCAGAGAAAAATTACTCGACAATAGAAAAGGAGTGCATGGCGATTAAATGGGCAGTGGAGGCACTGCGCTTTTATTTAACTGGCCGTCAGTCCTTTTGATCACAGACCACGCCCCTCTGACCTGGTTACATCAGATGAGGAACAGCAACCCTCGTCTGACCCGGTGGCACCTAGCGCTCCAACCTTTTAGCTTCGTAGTACAGCATAGGGCGGGGCGGCTGCATGGAAATGTAGATGCATTGTCACTGATTCCGGGCTGTCAGGTAAGAACTGCAGCCCGTAATATTTTAAGGGGGGGGATCTGTCATGGTGCAAGGCAGATGGTGCCTATGGAAGTAGATGAAAACACACAGGGCAGTTTTAAAACCGGCAGTGCAAAGCACATGGCTAGAGGTTGCTATGAGCAACCAAGCAAAACAAAAGCACAGGCTGTAGGTAAATGCCCAGATAGAGCATTACGTCATAGCTCATCAGAGAATCAGAAACAGCTGCGGCAGTTTGAGCTAACAAGAGTCTCAAAGAATGACGCACTTAAAAAGTCAGTCTTGAGCAAAGCAGAGCAGAACCGAGAAAGAAGAAGTCTCAGGAGCAGACACACACACAAGGGAAACAGAGACGGAAGCAGGGAGTCAGACTCATTCTCTGATGCCGAGGGAGAAAGAGGCCCTGAGAGGATTCATTGGAGAGGAAAGAGCAGAGCTCAGGAGAGCCAGGAGTCATACCTGAACGCTTCTGAAGTAGATTCCATCTGTACCTCAGAGGGGTTTGCCCAGGAGGAATTCTCAGAGGTTAGTGCTGGAAATTTGGGCTGCACTAAGCCAAAGTCCGGTTGGGGACAGAGAGAGATTTCAAGCCGCAAACCACGAGGAGCTGGGAGAGGGAATACCCATGAGAGCAGGTACCTGGGGAGCAAAAGCTATTATCCAGAAGTGAGTTCCTACCCGAGAGAAAGATGTCCCTTGAGGGGAAGTGAAAGGGAGAAAAGTTTCAACTTCCCGGTTGCAAAACGGAGAGTCAGAGCTCAGCCTGAAGAAAGGCATAGTATCTTGAATAGAGGGGCACTGGATTTTAACTACCTTGGTCCTGAAGGATATGGCCCTCTAAGAAGAGAATCCATAGTGCACAGTAACCAGCCTTTCTGCAGGGGGAGAGGGGAGAGAAGCTCTAGCCAAGAAGAGAGGGAACTTTTAAACACTGATACACATTACAGCCCTGACAAATATAATCCCCAAGAAGCACACGAGGACATGGAATGTGACTTCTGTGAAGAGAGCTCAGATATTTGTAAAATGGACTGTACAATGGTGTTTTCAGACAGCGTGACCTCTTTTTGTTGAAGCCTGAGTAAAACCCTGCCTAAGAGAAATCTGTGGAGGAACACAGATTTCACTAGAAACCTTTTGGTGAGAGAAAAAGCCTGTTTTTCCTTATTGTTTGTTTAAAGCTGACAAGAAGCATTTTTGTTGTAATTTGTAGTTCCCACTTGTGTTGTACCAATTTTATGGTTTAATTTCTTTTAACCCTTGTTGCAAGAATTCTCCCGGGAAGGGAAATAAATACCTCTTTAAGCATAGCTACTCGACCACAGCTACCTTCTTATTAGAATAGCTATTGGGACTCAAGATCCTAGGGGGCACTACTCCACCCTTGCTACATAAGAGGATCCTCACTGAAGCCCCAGGCCTTCCGCCTCCGGGGTAGTAGGTGAGTGACAACGTTTACCTTTCATCCTAAGTCTCTCTTCCACATTAGTTAGTTACAAATTGAAAAAAAAATCACAAAATGAGATATCTGTGATAGCGCCTTACTAAATAATGAAAATCAAAAGAATCTCATTATTAAAAGTGTGATATGAGGAAATTCCTAGAGAGAAAAGAATTGAGAGAGAGGTGAGGACAATCATTGGAATGAGCCTCCAAGTCTCGTCTCAGCCAATGCTATGCCCATTTTGTCACATTTTTGTTTGTTCTCTGAATGCGTTTACCTCACTTAGAAGAAGGAAACTCAGAAAACCCTACTTTCCATTCCCAAAGAGATATTTGTAATTTAAAATGAGTTTACACATTTCAAATCTTTATAAATGGATGCAATGAAGCACACCAACAGCAGAACATAAGAAATGCCATACTGGATCAGACCAAGGTCCATCAAGCCTAGTATCCTGTTTCCAACAGTGGCTAATCCAGATCACAAGTACGAGGGATATTTGTAAAGTAAGGTCCGATTGCCTGTAGCTTTGTAAATATTTGCCCCCTGTAGAAACACGTATGTGTTCCGGCTCCCAGCATGCCTTGTGCAAAAGCAGATGCCATTTGCAGTCGTAGCATCACATTGTATGGAGTACACTGTGAGGTTAAAATGTCTAAGACAATTGATCAGCCCACCGACTGTGAAATGTCCGGATGGTGCGGGCAGGGTCCCGGCACCGGAGTGTAACCGGGTGCGTGGCCCGGCTCGGACCCTGCTCGCTAGAAGAAGGAAGGGGAGGGGCAGCGTGAGGGGGTGCGCGCAGCACGCCGCGTCACCGCGCGGGTGCATTTTTTGAAGGGATTGGCTCCGCTCGAGCGTGCTAGAGCCGAGCCAATCAGGAAGGGTCCGGCCATGTGCTACAGCGTGCGCGGGGGCGCGCGGGAGCACATGCGGCCGGACAGGAAGGCAGTCGGCCCACCCCTTATTGTGGTGGGTAGGGTTGAGTAATTGTATCGGGTTGTTGCAGCTGGGGGGGGGGGAAATGGCGGGATCCTGGAGGTTTCCGGGGTCCGGAGCCTTAGGCGACTTGGGAAGGGGGCGGGGTGCCCTCGGCCCGGACTACCCCTGGAAGACTTTTGCTAGTAATATGGCGAATCGGATAGGGGTGGTCGGAACGTTGCCGGTGGTGGGACCCGGGCTTGAGCGGAGGCGGGTGTCGCTTTGCTAGTTGCATGGCTGGCGATGCATCGTTCCACTCTGGGGTTTGTTGCATTCCTGTTTATTGTAAATATGTTGTTTGGAAAATAAAGCTGCGACCAGTTGTTACCACTATAAGGCGGTCTGTGCATTTTGTGGGAAGGGGCAGGAGGAAGAAAAAGGGGGATATGATGTGTGGTAAATTGGGGGTGGGGGTTGGGGGAGTGCCGGGTCCGGCTACCCGGTTAATGGTCTGTGATTCGGTTTTGCAAACACAAGAAAGAGCGAAACCCCTTGCAGTGGGAACCAGGAAACACAAGAAGCAAGAGACGAGTGAAGGTCACAGGAGCCTTTATTTGAAGAAACCTCAACACGTTTCGGCAACACCTTCCTCAGGGGGTATGCAGCTTATAAAATAAAGTAAAATAAACATTAAAACAATATGTATATATCTTATAAATACAATGAAACATAAAAAATGATATATAATACATGAATACATCATTTTTATTTTTAAAGAAACCATAAAAAAGTTAGAAAACAAACAAAATGCAGGGCAGCAAAGGAAAAGACATGTATAGACATGGAAAATATTGTCAAGCATATGAGGAGGACAATAAAGAAACAGTGAATTATAAAGATTACTCACTGGCGCACCCTGTGGTAAATCTCACATGTAGGATAATCTTTAGCGTTCTACTCTAGCTCTGAAATGATAACAAAGTAGATTAATAATCTCAATAGTATATTTGATGAAACCCCATTCACAATATCAGTTTTTATGATCTCCTGTTTTCATTTTGGTTGTGGTGGTATCCATGTTTTTAAGATATCATGTACTATATTAAAGCATTTAAGTTTTTACATTTTATAGATGGTTATAGGCAAAAAATTCTTCCACTCCATGTTCAATTGTTAAAACTCTTTCTCTTATAAAAATATTTTCTATTTCATGTTGAATCATCTATAACCTATCTAAGAATTTTTTAAAAAAATATTTATTTATTCCTTTTTTTCCTTTTTTAAAAACCTTTTCTGAAACGTACATTATACTATTGAGATTATTAATCTACTTTGTTATTCATTTCATAGCTAGAGTAGAATTCTAAAGATTATCCTACACGTGAGATTTACTACAGGGGTGCTCCAGTGAGTAATCTTTATAATTCACTGTTTCTTTATTGTCCTCCTCATATGCTTGACAATATTTTCCATGTCTATATATGTCTTTTCCTTTGCTGCCCTGCATTTTGTTTGTTTTCTATTTTTTTATGGTTTCTTTAAAAATAAAAATGATGTATTCATGTAACATTTTTATGTTTCATTGTATTTATAAGATATATACATATTGTTTTATTTGTTTATTTTACTTTATTTTATAAGTTGCATACTCCCTGAGGAAGGCGTTGCCGAAACGCGTTGGGGTTTCATCAAATAAAGGCTCCTGTGACCTTCACTCGTCTCTTGCTTCTTGTGTTTCCTGTGATTCGGTTTTTGACAGCAAGGACCATGTCATCAGCGGACATTCATCAGCAGATATGTGAGGTGTATGGCCCCAATGTGATGAATGACAGCAAAGTGTGTAAATGGGTGAGAATGTTCAAGGACGGGCGGGACAATGTCCATGATGAACCGCGATAGGGTCGACTTTCAGTAATCGCAGAAGATTTGGTGCACAAAAATTCATGAGGAACGGTGATTCACGATTTCCATTTTGTCACTGCAATATCCACAAGTTTCAAGGACAGTGCTATACAAAATAATTTCTGAAAACCTGCAGTACAGAAAAGTGTGCTCGCGATGGCTTCCCAGGCTGTTCTCCGAGGAACACCAAAAAAGGAGAATGGGTAGTGCTTTGACATTTCTGACCCGATACAATGAGGAAGGAGATGAATTTTTGGACCACATTGTCACAGGGGACGAGACATGGGTTTCTCACATGACCCCAGAATCAAAGCGGCAGTCGATGGAATGGAGACATACATCATCTCCAGTCAAAATGAAAGCCAAACAGACAATCTCAACATGCAAGATTATGGCAACTATGTTCTGGGATTGACATGGTGTCCTGTTAGTCGATTTCATGCCACAAGGGACAACAAAAAACTCAGCTGCGTACTGTGCGATCTTGAGGAAGCTTCAGCGCGCCATACAGAATAAGCAATGTGGCCTACTGTCAGCAGGAGTTTTGTTACTGCATGACAATGCACGACATCATTCTGCTGCCCTAACGCAAGAGTTAATCAGATTATTTGGATGGGAGCAAATGGACTACCTACCGTACAGCCCAGACCTTGCGCCTAGCGATTACCACCTGTTCTGCTACCTGAAGGAATTTCTCGGCGGGCACCGGTTTGACACCGATGAAGAAGTGAAAACAACGGTGGAAGATTGGTTGTCTTCACAGGTGGCTGATTTCTATGATGTAGGCATAAACAAACTAATAGAACTCTATGATAAGTGTTTAAACAATCAAGGAACCTATGTAGAAAAAATAGGTTACAGCGTAAGGAGTGAAATAAAAAAGAGTTTTTTGACAATATCTTTACTAGTTTGGTTTTTATTCAACAACGGACCTTACTTAAAAAATAACCCTCGTATCTGTCAGGTTCCCAAAAGATACACAGATTCCATGCTGCTTGTCCCATGGGTAAGCAGTGGATTTCTCCAGTTCCCTTTAATAATGGTTTATGGGCTTTTCCTCCAAAAACTTGTCCAAACCTCTTTTAAATTCAACTGCACTAACAATATAAGTGAAGAGCTGATACTCAGCAGATATTCAATGCCGGGGCTATATCCGGCTATCAGCATTGAATATCCGGGTTGGCTGGCAAAGCAGGAAGCTAACAGGGCAGCGGCAATATTCAGCTGCTGTCCCGTTAGCTTCAGCAGTGAAAATCAGGCCAGTCTTTAACGGCGCCTGACTTTCGCTGCATTGTCAAAAGTGAGCAGCAGCTCAATATCGACACTGCCTGGTTATCGCTGGATGCCACCTCCGCTCCGTCTCGATGCTAGCCAGCTAACATCAGGGATGCAGCAGCAGCACCCACGGATATTCAACGGGACTAATCATGTTAGTGTCACTGACTATCACAGCCAAGGGGAATAACACGGTTAGCAGGCCTTCTAACCACGTTAATCCTTTCCGATATTGGGTCAGTACTGTATGCCTCAGCATCAACCCAATATTTACTAGGAATCTGGCACATTGTTGCTTTGAACATGTTCAAAAATGTGCTTGAATTTCACAAGTGAATTCCTGAATTTAATTACTTGTTCCCCTTTACGTAACAATTAAGGAAATTATATTTGAAGTAATAGATCTTCAGCAATCTGATTTGTTGAGTTCTTAAAGATATTAATTCATATGTGTAATTGTTAATTTCACATAAAACATGCAATGAGTAGAAACCTTGTCAGGTGCTTGCTTTTTTCAAGTTGAAGGGAAATTTGAAGGAAGCAATGGCAAGGTAAAAACATTCTGTCATTTACTACAGGAAATGAGGAGGATGCCATTTTTTTCTATGACACAATCCCATATTTTCAAAACTAGTATTATTGGTGGCTGTGCACAGCAAATGAAAATGAGATCATGATATAATAATTTGATAAGTTTACGGAACTGTGTTTTATTCCATGCTATAAAATTTGCTAAAATGAGCAATCCCTTTGGTTTCCCAAAAGAACCACAAATGTTTCAAATTTTAGGTTGGTTTGCAAAACACGTGTTATATTGTTTTAGGGACAGCTTAGATTGATCTCTCAGTAGGTTATGACAGAATGAAATAATCGTGCATTGGGCTCACTCTGCTATTAAAGCATGTCAATGATAAGCAGAACAGATTTGCAGGCTCATAAAATCCTAACACGATTTTAAAGACCTTTACTGCTAAGCTGAGATGAAAAGTGACATGTCTTCTCCTTTTTCATAAATATTGCATCTACCAAATGTGATTACCAAGGTGAAGCAGCACAAGTATTTACTAAATAAGATTAAGTGATAATGTTAATGTATTTTATGTTTGTACTCTGACACCAAACTCCCTATTAAGTACCTGTGAATCTGATTGTACACTTATTAATACAGTGTGCGTAGGGGGTAGAACATTTCTTCCTCTTGCTGAAATGTTTGGTATATCATTATATTGGATGTCTGAGAGTAGCAAGTATGTTTTTTGCCAAGCTGTTGTGCTTAATATAGTAACATAGTGGAGGATGGTAGATAAAGACTGAAATGGCCCATAGCAGGACTGATGCAAGGATTAGAGGTCCCCTAGGTGGGCCTCCCATCCTGCTGCTCTCCAGGGCTTGCAGCTGTGGCAATGGCTTTGAAACCGCAATGCAGCAATAACCTAAATTCTCTGGTGCTGTATCACACTTCCTGCCTTCTAAGACCTGCTCCTTTCACCTCTCTCTGACACAGGCTTCCAGTTTAGGCAATCTGGAAGTCTGTGTCGGGGGAGGGGGGCATGGAAGCAGCAGTTTGCAGAGGGCAGGAACTGTGATGCAGCACCTGAGACCTTAGGTAAGCACTGCATTACAGTTACACGATGCAAGGTTCCACATTAGTAACCACCACCCAGGAAAAAGATGTAGGCGTCATCGCGGATAACATGTTAAAACCCTTTGCCCAGTGTGCAGCGGCGGCCAAGAGAGCAAATAGAATGCTAGGTATCATAAGGAAAGGAATGGAAAATAAAACAAAGGATATTATAATGCCTCTGTATCGTTCCATGGTGCAACCGCACCTTGAATATTGTGTGCAAAGCTGGTCGCCGTATCTTAAAAAAGATATAGCGTTATTAGAAAAGGTTCAGAGAAGAGCCACCAAAATGGTAAAGGGGATGGAAGGATACCCCTATGAAGAGAGGCTAAAAAGGTTAGGGCTCTTCAACCTGGAAAAGAGGCGGCTGAAAGGAGATATGATAGAGGTCTATAAATTAATGAATGGAGTAGAACGGGTAAACTTAGATCGATTGCTTACGTCATCAGAATATAGAAAGACTAGGGGGAATGCAATGAAGCTGCAGGGTAACCTATTTAAGACTAATAAGAGAAAATATTTTTCACTAAACATGTAATCAAACTCTGGAATTTGTTACCGGAGGATGTAGTAAAAGCTGTTAGTGTAGCTTGGTTTAAAAAAGGTTTGGACAAGTTCCTGGAGGAAAGGTCTATAAACCATTATTAAAAGGGACCCAGGATATCACTGCTTGATCCAATACAAGCATTGTGGAACCTGTGTCTTTTGGGGAAACTGCTAGATACTTATGACCTAGATTGGCCACTGTTGGAAACAGGGTACTGGGCTTGATGGACCTTGGTCTGACCCAGTATGGCATATCTTATGTTCTTATGTTCTTATACTACTGCTGCTGCAAGCCCCGGAGAGGGTCAAGGGCAATGGGCACCATGGGACACTTGCACTCAAGACAACCACCTAGTTCGTCTAATGGTAGTTAGAGCCTACCAGAAAGGTGGTAGGACTGTAACTGCCACTCTGTGCAAACTGCCCCTTCCCCTTGCCGTTGCTGAGGGTTGTAATTAATCCTTGTGGATAGCAATTGTATTGAGTCTTTTGTTGTGTATTTCTGTGGAGACGGTCAAAGAAGTTTAAATTTCTTTTTGGATTCTGTACCTGTAGTGTGCTCATTCCAGAAACTCCACATACACATGGACCTAGGCAATTTTATCACAACTTAATGGCAACAGTTTAATTCAGGGCTTCCCAAAACTGTCTGGAGACTCCACAGCCCGTCTGGTTTTCAAGATAATTATAATGAGACTAGAATGGCCAACATATTGGCCTGAAAAAACAAGGACATGACTATCCATGCATCCATGAGAGCAAAAGGCACATTACTACAACCTACCTAATCTTACCACCCATACCCAAAGAAATAAGAACCAAAATTCAAGGATGGCAACCTCATACCATTACCACACTTGGACTAGCTTTACTAGTCAACCTCTCTTATGGACTAATTCAGACTAACAAAAACATATCTACACTGCACAGATCTGTGAACCAAAGACACTGCAAAGCAGACAGCAAATGGCATGAATACTCTCGCCGGCTCATACATGTACCAATCACCATGAAAGGGAACCTAGACAAATCAAACCACTACAACAAATATATGCAGCTCACATATGCGCTTATCAACACTCGATCTACAAGAAACAAAATATTTATACTCACAGACTACATTACAGACAACAACATTGACATCCTATGCATAATGGAATCATGGTTATGAAGAGATGATACAGTACTAATAACCCAGCTAAAATGACTGGATTACGATATATACCACTGTACAAGAACCAACAGGCAGAGAGGTGGAGTACTGATAGCAGTCAAATCCAACCTTGGATTCTGAAAACTCGAAACCAAGAACACAGACACAGCAGACATATTTGTATTGTCAAACAATCACGTCACTATCACCTCAACATACAGAGCACCAACAGCAAATCTATCAACCTATCAACAATTTTTGAGACTGTCTACAAAAACTCTCTACAGCACAAATATCTAATTCTACTTGAAGACTTCAGTCTCTCTATTCTCACGGAAAAACAAGAGACTGCATTCTTAGAGACCATGGTTACACTAGAATATTAATAAGCAATAAACAAACCAACACACAGGAAAGGAGGCAAACTAAACCTAATTTTCATCCCCAAGGACATACCCCACCACAGTCTAACAACACCACCACAAATGCAACCGGTCCCTTGGTCTGACCACAGCATACTAACATTCAAAATACCATTTTGCGCTACCACAAAACCTAAGCAAAACACCAGTTCATCCACCCGAAGATTCAAATGCTTTGACATACAATCCTTCTTAAATGAAATGAACTCACAACTTCACCAAGACACAACAAACCTTGATGCATTAGTATGTACTGGAATGAGGTCATGTCCAAAGCTGCAACTACCGCCTCAAGAAACCATAAGCAGACACAACAGAACAAACAAAATGAACCATGGTACACCAAAGAAATGAGGACCCTAAAACATCAACTAAGACAAACCGAAAGGAAATGGAGATGAACAAAATCACCAGAAGATCAACTACAATATACAAAACAATTTAAAGAGTATCGTAACCAAACCAACACGCAAAAGAAACAATATCACACCAAAATTATCCAAAGCTCCCTGCATCGTCCAAGAGAATTATTTGATGTCATTCGTTTACTCACAAAAGACCACAGCAAAGTCAACTTGGACATCACACCTGCACACAAATCCTCACAAACCTCTTCTAAAACAAGTTCAACAATCAAACCACCACAACAATGGCAGAGGGCATAACTAACACAGAAGACACACATTGGCACAAAGTCAAAAAAATTTCAATTGAAAACATTGAGGGCCCGATTCCGTTCCACGTGTAGATCTCCTCTGTGCATCCGGTCTGAACCGGACGCACAGAGGGGATTGCGATTCTTATCCCACGGGGCATGTCTAGCTCTGCGGGATCAGAATCGCGAACAGTCCTCCATGTGCAGGCCGGGACTAACTCAGTCAATTCTCCTCAATGGAGCCACAGCGCCATGGTGTCATGTTGTCATGGCACCATGGCTCCATTGAAGAGCCGCAATGCAGGCCACCTGAAAAAGGGGTTTATTCCCCACAGTCTGACCCCCGATCTGGCCTCCTAAGGCCAGGGTCGGGCTGTGGAGAATATCCCCTAGCCCCCCTGCCCCTGGCATCGGAGGTGGAATAACTTCCCCACATATGTCGCTGGCCCTTGATGTACAGGGCCAACATTAAAATTGGCCCTGTATGACCAGGGCCAGCAACTGCCCACTGCCCATCCAGACTCTGCCCCGGGCCGCCCATTCCCCGCCCCGTTTAACTTCCCCGCACAACTAGTGGGGAAGTTAGTTGGGGGCAGGAGCTGGCATGAATAGTGGGGATGGACGTCCCATTGGGTCATCCATCCCTGCTATTGGTAGCACAGAATAACCCCCTGAACAAATAATAAATAGCCTGAACACCATGACATCCTCACTGGACCCCTGCCCAGTTTCCTGGCTGAAGCTATGCAGAACTGAACTGCCAACATTCATTCATAAGCTAACTAACTTATCTGTAGAGCAAGGTCACCTATCTAAACAACTAAAAACGGCATCTGTGCATCCAATACTGAAAACAATGCTGTGACAAAAATGACCCAGCATCTTATAGACCAATAAATAGCTTACCCTTCCCATCCTATGCGGAAATATTTCTTTACGGAAAGAGTAGTGGATCCATGGAGTAGTCTCCCAGTGAAGGTGGTAGAGATGAGGACAGTAACTGAATTCAAAAAAGCATGGGACAAACTCAGAGGATCTCTAAAGGTAAAAAGGGGACTGTTGTAGTTGATGATATGGAAGGACAGACTAGATAGTCCATGTGGTCTTTTTCTATCGTCATATTTCTATGTTTCTATGTTTCTATCAAAGATCATCAAGAAGGTTGTACAACAGCAGCTACAAAACCATCTGAACACTCATGCCCCACAAGATCATCAGCAGCATGGATTCAAACAACATCACAGAGTCAAAACGCTAATGACATCACTCCTACCCCCAGCCAGGGATTCATTCTTGTATTCATTGACATATCATCAGCATTTGATGCCATCCCTCATAACCTCTTCATAGACAGACTCACTTCCATCCGAGTTGGAGGAACACCCCTCAAATGGCTTCAATCTTACTTATCTAATCATTACCAACAAGTGAGGGCAGGTTCAAAAAAATCTACACCATACAGGCAACGTCAAGGAGCAACACAAGGATTGTCACTATCAGTACTACTATTCAACATATATATTCAGTATATATATATGTTGACAGAAGAACTCTCACTCCCTCTTCTCAAGCATTCCTGGCAAAGTCTTTTCCACAAGATTCAGCTCTATTACTCTTGCTGGGCTTTCCTTAATACAACTCCGCTGCTGGGAATTTCCCCCATGCACTGTATTAACAGAGGAACTTGCTCCCTCTTCTCAAGCATTCTTGGCAAAGCCCTGTCACACAAGATACAACTCCTTTCCTCTTGTTGGGCTCATCACACTATAATGCAGCTGTAGTGCACATCACTGACAGTACACTGCCACCACAATAAGTAACTTTAATTTTCCTGCGGTCTGCTTGAGTGCAGAATACCTCCCCCACTCTTCTAAAGGAGGGTTTCCCTTTTGTACACAGCTTTGCCTCTTCCCCAGAGGTTGTGAGCAACACTCTTCTCCTTACCAGTTCCTGGAGGATTCAGTTCCCCGTGCTAAGCAATATGCTTCCTTTCTACACCTTGACAGAGTCCCGAAAGCTACAGTTCCTTCCTTTCTGGGGTCTCCCTTTATGACTCTGCTGCTGCATTGCTTTTAAATACATAACCAGGGCTACACCCTGCTGCCTGTGTTGCCCCCTTGTTTACCTCTTAAGGTGGCTCCTGATGAATAACAATTTAAGGAAACCTGGCTTCCCTTATCTATACCCCTATAGTTGCTTATGGTTGGGGCTCCCAGTCACCTGTGAGAGCGCCCCATAGTGACAGGAGCGTGGAATTGCCCTGATGTGTACCTTTGCACATCACAACATGCACAACTAAAGACACAAAGTATTCTCCCATTTGTGAGTGAGAGTAACATTTTTATTAAGTGCAATCACACCAGACTTCAGGTATTATGCTTCTGGGAGCACAATGAATGGGCTGTGGGGACCGTGGTGTGCAGGGCCGGTCTGTCCACTAGGCGAGCTAGGTGGTCACCTAGGGTGGCCAACCTGAGTGGGTGGTTTTGTGCTGCCACTTTGTTGCCTGCAGCAGGCCATGTGCTTCGGCAGACATGACCTGCCACTTCCGATCCCCTCTGATGCAACTACTGTCGGAGGCAGAAGCAGCAGACCATGTGTGCAGGCAGAAAAGCAGTGGCACAAAATAGCTGCTTTTAAAATACTGCTCCCACCCGTCTCCCCCCCCCCCCCAAGACCCAATCGGTAGCATTGGAGACAGGGCTTGGAGTGGGGCATGGCTTGGTGAGGGGAGGGGGAGGCGGCACGGCCGGGGTTTCTGCCTGGACCCTTGGGCTGGTCCTGCTGGTGAGTAACTATATACACGACTAAAAGCACTTATCTTTATCTTTATTCAGGAGCTTGATATACCGCTAGGCCAGGGCCAAAGCATAAAAGCAGTTTACAAAATAATGGATTGCCAGCACAGAGAAAAAGAGTGGAACATCAATTATGAGACAGGACAGAAGAGAAACACAAAAAAGGACAGAGGGAGAGAAAAGATAAAGGACAGCAGAAGGGGACGGGCAAGACAGACTGAAGAACTCAGATATGCATGGTCAGTCGGTTAAGAGGAGTGGTGAGGAGTATCAAAAGCGAGCTGGAAAAGGTGGGTTTTCAAGGCAGCTTTAAACCTGGGGAAGGAGGGTTCAGAACAGAGAGGGAGTGGGAGAGACCCTTCCTTAAGCTACCTTCCCACTCCTCTTTTGAGGCCTTCATGTCATCTGCATGCTGCAGCATCTACAGGAGGGAAAAAAAGCACATGACAATAGTTAGAATGTACCTTGCAACAGCAGATCACACAGATCCATGTTCCAGACATTATCTCATCCAAAAGGTTGACTATGGGGCCGGTGCAGCCATTAGGCAGACTAGGCAGTTGCCTAGAGCAGCGGTCCTGGAGAGGGACAATAGTAGCAACGGCCATGGGTGCAGTAGAGAGGGGATGAGGTTTGCCTAGTGCACCTTACGTCGGCCCTGCATGGGATTCATATAGGTGATAGTCATGCATTGTGCTCCCATCCTATATATGTGAACAGTGGTGGAGTATAACTTTTCACAGAGTCCCTAGAGATACTGAGGACCAGGTTTGGCAGGAACAGTTTCACGAGTTTCACAAGAACTGTCCATTAGCAAGTAATTTTGCAGTCCACTTCTTGAAAAATGATTGTTATCCACATTTTTCTCCCATTCACAGCTGCAGGTCATCTCAGTAAGAAGCAGATGTAAAATGCCAATGTGGACGTACTGCCCTTATACAGAGATATAAAATTGCCACCTACACATGCAATTTTAGAAGAGCTGAGATTAGAGCTGCTTGTGTGCTAGTCATGCTACCAAAGAGCAGGGGGCTCATGCGCAAGGACAACTTCGATCCAGAGGAGGTTTAATTGATGGTCAGAGTAGTGCTCTAGTACCAGCATATTGGATTAGGCCATCCTGGAATGAAAGTTAGTGTTAATGAGAAGCAAAAGCTTGGCATACACCAGAAGGTCAATATTATCTATCATTGAAACAGAGACTTTGACGACCTGAAAAGACAAATGGTGTGAGATTAGGAGAAAAATAAAGCAAAAGCCCAGTGAAACAGGTCCTGATGGCTAGCCAGCGGCCTTGAGTGAACCTGATTGGCAGGTGCTGGACACCATGGATGAGGAGTCTCTGAGGGGAGTTGGCGAGCTGAACACCTCAAGAGCACCACATGACTATGCAAGCACTATGGAGGAGTGGAGGAATAGCATAACAGTTAGAGCTCTAGCTTGCAAATCAAAAGACCAGTGTTCAATTCCCACTAGCATGCCTTGGCAAGTCACTTAAACATCCACTGCCTCAGAAAAATCCAAATTATCAATGTTCCTGTGTAATGTACATCACCAAGGTTAAGTTACAATTTAAACCACTTTGACTAAAGTGGTATAAAAAACCTGTTAAATAAACAAATCTCTACCACAGCATTACTGTTCCCAGTGTTTCCTTTGTGCTCTCATGCACATGGTTGACACTACCTAGGCTTGATAGTGTCGTGTGGGGAGGCAGCAGGATGAAGGGCCAGCCTAGGGCACTTCCAGCCTTTGCACAGGCCCTGCTTGGAGGAAGATCAGGAGAGAGGAGATATGATAGAATTACTGAAATATCTTCATGGAATAAATAAATTGAAGGGAAGCCCTTGAACAAGTGGGCATAAGATGAAGGTGAAAGGGGATGGACTCAGGGCTAACCTTTATGGAAAGCAAGATGGATGGATGGCACAACCTCCTAGCGGACGTGGTGGAGATGAGAACTGTATGCAAATTGAAGAAAGCATGGAAGAAGCTCTGAGGAAGAGGAAGGGATTGTAGAACTTACAAGTTCTTATGGATGGGAAGACTGGATAGGTTGTATGGTCTTTATCTGCTGTCATTTTTTGTTTTTATGTAAGGCCTCCCCTTGAGATTACAGAGCACACCTCAAAATTCTCTCCTGCAAATATTTGAGACCTAACCTTGCCCTCAGCTATGGCACTGAGGAGGTTGCTGCATTGCTGTTGGTTAGTTTTGATGCTGAGAAAGCATTTGATAGAATGTCTTGTCCAAATAGCCACACGTGTTTTATATGCTGGAGAAGTTTGGAATCTCTGGCCCTAAATACCAGTTTATATGGGTCAATGATATGGTTTCTGAAGCCTTTCCAGTTCCATAACAGCGTGGGGGACCTGTCAGGATTGTCCACTTTTGCCAATGCTATTTATATTAATGTCAGAATCTTTACTATTCCATTTAGAACCGACAAGATACTGAAAGAATCACAATTGGCAAGGAGCACTTTAAGCCAAGCGCCTTTACAGATGATCTCTCACTGCTGTTCATCCATCCTCAGGCTTTGTTAACTATAGCACCAGAGGAAATAGAAAAGTTTAGGAAATTACTGGTTTAAAAATCAACAAACCTCAATTAATACCTTTGGATGTGGGAGGCCAAATTTAACTGGTCTGGGAAGGGCGGCTTCGCATTAGAGTGGGCACAGGATTCATTTGAGCACTTGGGTATTTATCTTTATAGGGATTTGGCCAAACATTGTGATATTATTATTCCTCCCATTTTCCGAAAACTAGAGCATAGATTGTAGACTTGGTAGAGGTTTCTTCTTCCTTTGACAGGAAAGATTCACTCATTTAAAAAGGATGGTGTTTCCTTGCTGTTTACATATCCTACAACAAGTTCTCATTTCAATAGCGAAAAACGATGACAATAAATAGGTTGTTGAATAAGAATATATGCAATAAGACTAAGAAAACTGGTTACCTTTAAATCAGTTAGAGAAAGATATAATCTTGCATGCTTATTGCACCATACGGGAGCTACTCTGTATAACACAAACTCATACACCTGTTGTCCTTATTGTGGTGAGGCAGATGCAGCACAGACCTGGGAAAGAGAAAAAAAAGAAGGTTTTTCTCCTAAGAGGGGGATGGGCTCACCTAAGCACAGGTCCCAAAATGAAAGTAACACTGAAACACACACTTGCAAGGCTAGCCTGAAGCCACACCCAGTCTCCAGGGCAACAGCAGGGAGAGAGAGGGTGGGGCCAGAAAGGGAAGCACGCTGGCAAACATTTAAACGTGGTCAGTCAGCAAGTGAGGAGGGAGAGCACTGCAGAGCTGAGAGAACTGGGGAAACCAGGAGAAGCAGACAGAACTGCCAAGGCAAGTGGCAGGGCCAGAGAAGAGCAGGAAGAAGCTTGAGAGAGTTCCAGGACTATAGTTCTAACTCAGAAGCAAGCAGCTCAGACTCTGAGCAAGAAACGGAGCCTTTTAGAAAGCCTAACAGGAGGAAGGTTTCTACAAGCAAGGTAAACCAGACAGTACCTTTAAGTGACTCACTAAAGGGAAGGAAGTCTAGGAGCACTGACATTATTCCAGGGGAAAGAAGGAATGTTCATTGGGAAAAACGTTTTAAGCTTTTAAGGAAAGTGAAACTAGAAGTCCCTGAACGTATCCCAGTCCCTGAGCCTTGCAGCTCTGAGGAAGAAATGGAGGTGGAATTCTATAAAGGGGATTCAGATTCCACAGAAGTCTCAATGGAATGTTCATTATGCATGCAAAGTGCTTAGGAAACATTTATTAGATGTTATGAAGAAAGCCAAGAAATAGTTATGCTGAGCATTTGATACTGTGAAGTGCTGGAAAGAGAGAAGTCTCATTTTAAAGCTGAAATAGTACTTGTGCTATGAAACTGTTTCAACAGCAGTTTAGTTCCTATGCTAGAAGTAGAGAGTGTTTTCAAGCTTACCTGAAACAGCTGGGAGAAGTTAACAAGGTTGGCGGGACTTTACCTGCAACAGTGATTTTCAACTGTGTTTTGTTTGAATGAAAAAGAAAACTTGTTCTGTTCCAAAGATTGAAGGAAACTGCTTTGTTATAGCACTGCTGAAGTATGTTTAAAAAGAAGCTTTTTGTTGGAGAAAATATCCTCATTTTCTGTTAATGGTTTGGAACCTTCTGCCAATGTCCAATTTGCAAACTTGATGATTAAAATAAAATTTAGAAATAAATGTTCCCGTGTTGGCCTATTTCCACTTGGACTGCTTTAACAGCCCCACAACTACACAATTAAGGGCCTCAGCTACCAGGCTGAAGCAAGACACAAGTAATATGGCCCGCCACCCCTACTAGGCAGCCGCCTAGGAGGACTGCCGGCCCACATTATTTAATGAATGGATGGCTCCCAGTAGCCCTGCATTTCTCTTACATGAAGCTTGATTTCTTTGCTATTACACTATAAAATTGTTTCATTTTAGTACATCACAGAACCTGGAGATTGTAAAGCACAAGGTGGAATTGAGTTAGTTTCTCTTGTGGCAATTTGAATTTTTCTCATCAGGTGTTTTTAGAAGATGGGCACATGAGGGAGTTACTGTACCAAACAATATGAAATCTTTTCAGGGATTAGAAGTCGGCTAATTTCAGACTTTAAAACTAAGGGTGTGCACATTTTGTTTGTTTGTGCAGATTTGGTTTGTTAAGGCAGGCCTTGACATACTTTGTGCCAGTTTAGAAGCCAGGCCAAAATCGTAGAAGCCAATGCTCATAACCTCCTCATACCCCCACCCCTGGGTTCTCTCATGCTCGTCTCATGTTCTCAAGTTTTTTAAGAGCAGTCCCAGATTTCCCGCATCATCTTTAAATGATAACAGCTATAGCTTCAGATAGCCAGTGATTGTGTGGGTGTGTAGTGCAATGGTGGCGTGCCAGTCTCTGTGTGAGATGCGATGATGGGTGCCTTTGTGTGGGTAGTGTGCAAGGCTGTGGTGCATGTGAGTGTGTATTGCAGAGCTGGGGCACTTCTGTGTGTACGGTGCAGAGGCGAGGTTCCTGTGAGTGTACCTGTGTATGTGGTGTGGAGCTGGAATGCATGTCTCTCCTACAGAGGTGGGGCGTGGTGTGTTTGGGTGTGTTTGTTCTTGGAGGAGGGGAATACACCTTTAGGTAAATAGACATTGGGCCACTTTGTCCCCATGCATTCATCCCTTTAACCTTTCTCTGTTCCCCTTTCATACTCTCTCCCCTTCCCTCTCCTCCTCCTTCTAGTACTCCTACCCCCTGCCTTGGATTGCCCCCATTCTCTTCTCATAAGACCTTACCGTCTAGTCAAGACAGACAACACAGCACCTGGGGACTAGGATACCTAGGGGAAAGGTAAGGAAACACAAAGGAGGTAAACAGGAAACTGGGGGGGGGGGGGGGAATCAGGATCCAAAAGCAGTCTCAAAGAAGTGAGTTTTTAGCCTGGATTTGAACAGGGCCACAGTTGGAGCCTGATGTACTGACTCAGGCAGTTTGTTCCAGGCATAAGGAACAGCAAGGTAGAAAGGTCAAAGTCTAGAGTCTCATAGCAGGATCCACTTGTGTATTGAGCATCCTACCCACCACCTCCCCCTTTAAGAAGAGACAACACCATGCATTTGTCGACCAAAATCCTATTACCACAACCCTAAATGAAGGCATGGGATAACTTGCACTAAGCAGCAATTACAAACAAATACATAATAAAAGAAGTAAACCTAGACACTTTACTGGGCAAACTGGATGAGACATTTTGGTTTCTCTCGGCTGTCAACTACTATGTTACTGTAATAAAAAAAAGAGAGAATTGTAGTTATTACTTTGAAGTGGGAATAAATGGGTAGAAGAAAATCAATGCAAAATACATGCAAGCCAGTTAAATGCTGGAAAGCAATGAGCACAAATGCTCGAAGCTTAGCCAACAAAGTTCTTGACCTGGAAACCCTAATGGTGGAAGTGGACTTGGACATTGTGGCCATTACAGAACATGGTTTAATGAATCCCATGAATGGGATATAGCCATAGCTGGCTATAATCTATTCAGAAGAGACAGAGAAAGTGGAAAAGGAGGAGGAGTAGCCTTATATGTCAAAAGCAATATTAACAGCTTGATACAGAGCCCTTCCCGGGCTCGAAACATGCATGTTGCTGCTTTATTATTCTGCTGCCCTTTCCGCTTAATATCAGATAAGTGATTTCCACTATTATTAGTTTTGCGCTTATTGATTTTGAAAATACGAAAAAAGGCTTCTGCCGACACAGAGTGGGGAGCTTTTCCTCTCCCCGTCTCAGGTCGACGGATCCCGACAGAAAAAATATTCGTTTGCATGAGATGTTGTTTTGCTTTTTTGAATAATGTATGTTTGATAAAACAGATTCAAAGGTGTTACATATGTTTTGACTTTTGTTTTGTGATCATTTGTGTGTCATCACATTTTTTGGAGTTTTTTTTTTTAACAAAAGCAATATTAAAGCTACTGAAATGCAGGGTGCATGGGGAAAAGAAGAAGCGCTCTGGATTGTGTTGTAAAGAGGAGATGTGACTGTCATCCATACTGCTGTAGTCTTCAGACCTCTGACTCAAATCAAAGAAATAGTTAATGAATTAATTATAGATATTGCAAAGATAGCCACAAAGGGGGAACTGATCATATTGAGTGATTTTAATCTACCCAATGTGGATTGGAGTACTCCTGCAAATCTGGAAAGAAGTAAAAAAATTGTGGATGTTTTCCAAAATGCATTACTTAGACAAATGGTGATGGAACCAACCAGGGAACGCTCAATGTTGAATTTAGTGCTCATCAATGGAGATAGTGTGTCGAATGTCCGGGTGGGTGCCCCTGTGAGCAGCTGTGATCATCACATGGTGTGGTTTGAGATAAAAGCCAAGGTGCAGTCCAACAGCAAGCTCAGAGTCCTAGACTACAAAAACACTGACTTCAGTAAAATGGCCAAGTACTTGAAGGAGGAGCTGGCAGGGTTGGAGGGGATAAAGGAAGTGGAATTGCAATTGGCTAAACTAAAGGTGGCAATAAAAGGGGCAACAGATAAATACATAAGGAAAGTAAATAAAAACAAGAGGAGAAGGAAACCTATTTGGTTCTCCAAAGAAGTGGCTGCTCAAATAAAGGCAAGAAACACAGCTTTCACAAAATTCAAAATCTTGCAAACAGAGGAACACAGAAAGGAATACAGGATCAAATTAAAAGAGACAAAAAGAGAAATAAGGAAAGCAAAATCAAAGGCAGAGGAAAAGATGGCTAAAGATGTGAAGTGTGGTGACAAAACTTTCTTCAGGTATATTCGGGAGAGGAGGAAAATCAGAGGTGGAATTGCAGGACTCAGAAGTGCTGGGAATGGACTCATGGAGAGTGACATTGAAAAAGCGAAATTGCTAAACAAATACTTCTGCTCTGTTTTTACTAAAGAAAATCCTGGAGAAGGACCACCTGTGACTCCCAAATGTAAATGTGGGAATGAAGTAGATACCATACCATTTACAGAAGATAATGTGTTAGAACAACTTGCAAAACTGAAAGTGGACAAGGCCATTGGACCAGATGGGATACATCCCAGGATACTGAAAGAGCTCAGGGCCATTAAAGGATGTTTTTAACAGTTCCTTGGAAACAGAAGTTGCTCAGGATTGGAAGAGGGCTGATGTGGTAACTCTTCAAAAAAGTAGTTACAGGGAAGAAGTGACAAACTACAGGCCGATGAGCCTTGCCTCAATGGTAGGAAAAGTAATGGAGTTGCTCCTGAAAGAGCGAATAGTGGACTTTCTCCAAACCAACAGGTTGCATGATCCAAGGCAACATGGTTATACCAAAGGAGAATCTTGCCAAACAAATCTGATTGAGTTCTTTGACTGAGTGACCAGAGAACTAGATCAGGGGCATGTGATGGATGTCATCTACCTGGATTTCAGCAAAGCCTTTGATACTATTTCTCATAGGAGGCTTATCAATAAACTCAATAGTTCGGGGATGGGTTTCAAGATGGTAAACTGGATCAGAAATTGATTGACTGACAGACGTCAGAAGGTGATGGTAAATGGAGCTCACTCGAATGAAAGAAGGGTGATTAGCGGGGTGCCCCAGGGTTCAGTTCTGGGACCGACACTGTTCAATGTATTTGTGAGTGATATTGCTGAAGGATTGAATGGAAAAGTCTGTCTTTTTGCAGATGACACGAAAATTTGCAACAGAGTGGACTCTCCCGAGGGAGTGGATAACATGAGGAAAGATCTACAAAAGCTGGAAGAATGGTCTAATTCTTGGCAGTTAAGATTTAATGCGAAGAAGTGCAGTGTCATGCACTTGGGAAGCAGAAATCCAAGGGAAATGTACACGAAAGGGGCACGGACCAGGAGAAGGACTTTGGTGTGATTATTTCTGAGTATTTCAAGGTGGCAAAACAGTGCGAATAAGCAGTGGCAAAAGTCAAGAGGATGTTGGGTCCCATACAAAGAGGAATTACCAGCAGAAAGGAATAGATACTAATGCCACTGTATAAGTTACTGGTGAGACCTCACTTGGAATACTGTGTTCAGTTTTGGAGACCATATCTTGCAAAGGATGTAAAAAGGATGTAAAAAGACTAGAAACGGTTCAGAGGAAGGTGACCAAAATGATTTGGAGCCTTATGAGAAGAGAATTGAAGACCTAAATATGTACACTCTGAAGGAGAGGAGGGAGAGGGGAGATATGATTCAGACCTTTAAATACTTAAAGAGTATTAATGAACAAACAAACCTCTTCCAAAGACGGGCAAGCTGTAAAACTAGAGTGCATAACATGAAACTGCAAGGGGGTAAACTGAAAGGCAATGTCAGGAAATACTTTTTCACTGAAAGGGTGGTGGATGCTTGGAATGCCCTCCCGATGGAAGTGGTGGGAGCAAATACAATGACAGAATTCAAAATGCATTTATTTATTTATTTATTTAGACAGTTTTGTATACCGCCTTATCCTTCAATCAAAGCGGTCACAACACAATGGGGGATACATTTAACACGTGGGGATATGAGACACATACACTAATATTTACAGGGAACATGGGCAATGGAGGGTTAAGTGGCTTGCCCAAGACCACAAGGAGCATCTATGGGACTAGAAACCCCAGTCCTTCCGGCCCAAGGTTGCTGTCCTCTAGTGGGATTTGAACCCCTGACCTTCCGGTCTGAAGTACCTTGCCCCAACCACTAGGCTACTCCTCCCTTGTTCCCTTATGTTCTTATGAAGAGATGCTGAAGGACCATTTGGCCAAAAGCTGCATCCCGGAGGGAGTCCTTGTCTAGGCAGTAGTGGGCAGCGAAAGTCTGAATGGAAGACCAAGTTGCTGTCCTGAAGATTTCTTCAATGGCCACCGAGCGCAGGTTGGCCACCGAGGTCGCCATGGCCCAGACATTATGGGTAGTGACATTGCTGTCTAAAGAGAGACCTGCTTGGGCATATGCAAAGGTGATGCAGTCAATGATCCATCTGGAGAACGTGCATTTGGACACAGGGATACCCAAGTGACTGAGGTCAAAAGATACAAACAACTGCTGGTCAAGGGCATTGGAGGGAAAGCATACAGTAGCCCATGACCCCTGTTGAGTAGAAAAGTATCCGATGCTTGACTGCAGGTAGATGAAACTCTGATGCAGAACCATGAAAGTTGTGTATTCCGTGGGATGACAAAGAGATCTATGGATGGGGTCCCCCACATCCGAAAGATCAAAGCCGCTGTGTCTAGGTTCAGAGTCCACTCATGAAGGTGGAGGATTTGGTGCAATCTGTCCGCCAGGATATTGAGCTTTCCTGGGAGATACACTGCTCTGAAGTGGATCCCCCTGAGCAATGGTGAAGGACCATTGATGGAGTGCTTCGTTGCAGAGCGGGTATGAGCATGTCCCGCCCTGCTTGTTCACATAGAACATGACTACTTGTCCTGACTAAGACATTTTTCCATGAGAGTTGGATTTGAAGACCCAAAGGGCATTCGTCAATGCTCGAAACTCTAGCAAATTGATCTGTAAGACTGATTCTTGAGTCGTCCAGAGAGACCTGAGAAGAGAGATCATACAGATGGGCTCCCCATCCCAGTTTCGAAGCATCCATGGTCAGGGTGCACTGTGGTAGGGGCATCTGAAAAGGTAACCCTATGCATAGGTTTTCTTGGGCACACCTCCATTGCAGCGAGCCAATCAGAGACGGTTAGAACTGTATCTGGTCTCGTAGGTCTCCCGTGGATCGCGTCCATTGAGAGGATAGAGTCCATTGTGCTTGACGCATGTGCAGCCAAGTATAGGGGACTTCATGGACTGTGGAGGTCATGTGAACTAGGAAACTTGGTTCTGTTGCTGCATCTGGGTGGCAAGGTGGATTAGCCGAGTCACTCAGTCTTTTTTTTTTATTTTTTATTTTTGTCACAGGGAAATACATCACAGTGGTGTACATTTTCAAACAGTTTCAGTTACAATATTCATCTCCCCATTAAACCTTTAACCATTACTCATCTGTATCTTGCTATTGTCCCCTTATTCTTTCCCGTGACTCAATTTTTTTTTCCCCCAGGTAACAACGGATCCTACCCCACTCATCCCTCCCCACCTCCCCCTTACCATCCCCCCCACCCTTAAAGGCAAATTCTTACACATGGTTATAATCAATCAGCTCTCCTCTTTCTCAGCATTCCACATTTAAACCTTCATCAGCCATGTAGAATATTTAGACCATATCCTCTCAAACTGCATCATTCTCTCTTATTTCAGGGCTGTCAACTTGCTCATCAAATTTATATGGTGCATCCCTCTTTCCCTATCTCCCACCAGCGGTGGACCTATTTGCCTCCATCTTTTAGCAATTTCCAACCGAGCCGCCATACATCCCAAATTAATGAGACTGCCTTCTTCTTTTTTCACCCCTCTTCTATGTGGGATCTGTCTCAACTACCTTCCCCAACATAGTATTCAGAGCCTGGAACACTTCGTACCAAAACTCTTGTATTTTTGGGCAAAACCACCATATATGGAGAAAAGTTCCTCAGCCCCCACACTCCCGCCAGCATAACCCACTGGTCTTCCCATACATTTTTTGAATTATAACTGGTGTCACATACCACCTATACATGATCTTATAATTATGTTCTATTAAATTACTGGCCAGGAGACCTTTATATCTCTGGGCAAAAATCCCAGACCAAGCTTGCTCCGACAAAACCAGCCCCAGGTCTGTTTCCCATTTCTTTTGAAATGATTATTTTTCATTCTGAGATGTATCCATAATGTCATGTAATGATACCCTTTATCTTATCTCTCAGAAACAACTTCTCGATGGGGACTATTTCCTCCCTTAAACCCGGGATGATTCTCTCGTGAATATAATTAACCACCTGAACATAATAGTAATGGTCTGAACTTCTCAATGAAAATTCTTCCTTAATGTTTTCAAACGATCAAACCTTTCCCCCTTCTAGGAACTGATCCACATAACACAGACTGCTACTGGCCCATCGTTCAGCAAACCCACCCTTCAATCCGGGGGGAAAATCACTATTGCCCCAAAGAAGAACACCTTTAGTCACACAGCCCTCACCCAACCACTTCGTTTGCCAATGAAACCATAATTGTAAAGTTACTTGTACAAATGGGTTAGCACACCTTGCCACCAACTTGTGTCCCTGGGGAATCCACAGCACCTCTTTCAGTGAGGGTACCCCCAAAGCCAACCTCTCCATTTGGACCCAATCTTGATTGTCGTGTATTCCCCACTCAAAAACTGCCCTCAGCTTCGCGGCATTATAATATTTTCTTAAATCTGGGACCACCATTCCCCCTTTTCCTTTATTCTTTGTCAAAATGTGTTTAGGGACTCTCGCTCTCTTTCCTCCCCAAATAAACTTCCACAAGATTCTTTGCATCTTTCTTAGGAATCCCCCAGGCACAGCCCCTGGCAACATGCTAAACAAAAACAGCAACTTAGGCAAGATTTATTTATTTATTTAACATTTTTTATATACCGTCTTTCTACGAATCAAAACGGTTTACATAGAACAAAAAGCAGTGTATTTCAACTGTTTACATGGAACAATTAACAGGATACAGAATAAAACAAAACAAAATAACAAGAACAACAAAATTATATTATACAGTTAATTACCTTGAACGATCAAGCGTAGTTACTCACCTGTAACAGGTGATCTCCTGGAACAGCAAGAATTTAGTCTTCACATATGGGTATCGTCGGCACCGACCGAGCCCGCGCGGGAACGCTCACCAGCGTCCAGCAGGAACGCCCCCGGGAGCACCCCCCAGTACATGCGCGCTGCCTTCCCGCCTTTCCAACTGTCCCTCTTCTGTTAAGTTTGTAGCTGGGTGAAAGGATAGACGGAGAGAGGAAAGAGACAAAGAGAGAGAGAGACAACTCCTAGGGGAGGTGGGTGGGTTGTGAGGACTAAATTCCTGCTGTTCCCGGAGATCACCTGATACAGGTGAGTAACTATGCTATCTCCAGGAACAAGCAGAAATGTAGTCCTCACATATGGGGACTCCCTAGCTGAAGATGCCAGGGAGATATCCCCAGGAAGGTGCCACCGTTGAAGGTGAGAATCCTTCCTCCTATGGATCTCTGGCATCCCACTGGGGTTGGTGGGTAGGAGTTGGTTTAGGTTTGAAAGAGATTTTGAAGAACAGCTTGGCCAAAGAAGGTATCCTGATGGGAGGCTTTATCTAGGCAGTAGTGGGCTGTGAAGGTGTGTACTGAAGCCCAGGTGGCTGCTCAACAAATGTCATTGATAGACACAGAGTGGAGATTAGCCATAGAAGCTGCCATGGGTCTCACATTGTGAGCTGTGACATGGTCCTGAAAAGGAAGACCCTTACTCTCATAAGTAAAGGATATGCATTGGGCAATCCATTTAGATAAAGTTCTTTTGGAGACTGGAAGTCCCAAATGACTAGGGTCAAAAGCTACAAAAGGTTGCGAGGACTTCTATGTTGTTGTGTTCTTTGAACGTAAAAGGCTAAGGCCCTTTTACAATCCAAAGTATGAAGGTTTCTTTCTGCATTAGAGGCGTGAGGCCTCGGAAAAAATACAGGAAGATAAATTGATTGGTTCAAATGAAAAGGCGAAACCACCTTTGGCATAAAGTGTGGGTGAGTTCAAAGAACAACCTTATCATGATGAAATCTAGTATAAGGAGGATCAGCCACTAAAGCTTGCAATTCACTAATGCAACGGGCAGAGGTGATTGCAATCAGGAAGATGACCTTCCAAGTCAAAAACTTAAGGGCTGTAGTGGCTAAAGGTTCAAAAGGCGGCTTCATGAGCTGCCCGAGAACTAGATTTAGATCCCATGCTACCGGTGGTGGCTTGATGGGAGGTTTAGTTAATAAAAGGCCTCTCATAAATCTTGATAGGAGTGGATGAGAGGAAATTGGTTGTCCATTTAGAGCAGGGGTCTCAAACTCAAATTGCTTTGAGGGCCGAATGAGGACTTGTAAAGTAACCCGGGGGCCGCATAAGACACGGGGCCTCATTTGCATAAATATTTGCATAATGTTGCATAATGAGTGCATGGATAAAGAAAGACTAGAAAATTTCTATATTACTATAATCCAGTGCCAACCGCCAGGCACATTAGGAACTACTACTAACACTGCCCATTTGGAACCCATAGCAAACCCCCCGTATCATAACAGCACTACCAGGACTCACAAAGCACCAGACCCTACCTATCAAAAGGCAACACTGCAAATATTAAATCAATACATTTCAGAGAACAATACATGACCTACTGGGAAAAGAGAACAAGTAGCAATGTCAAATAGGAATTACACAGAATACCTCAGCACTGTAGAAATAAAACTATAAATTAATTTCTTGTACTAAAGCACAGACATTAATGATGCACATTTCCCAGAGCTGACATATTCCAGTTAATAAATTCAAAATAAAGAGATATTTTTCTACCTTTTGTGCATTTTTTTCAGTTGCAATTGCTCCAGCCACTTCTGGTTTCTTCGTGTCTTCTGCTATCTCCATCGTCTGCTGTCCATTTGTCCTTTCTTCTCTCTTCTAGTTTTTTTCCATTCTCTCTCTCTACATCTGCTTTAACATACTAATCTTTCTCCTTTTGCTCTTTCCTCATTCCTATTTCATCCACTCAAATTTTACCCCTCCATCCTCAATCCCCACTTACTGTCCCAATACCTGGCCAATTGTAGATTTGTCTTCTCTGCCAGACAAAATATTTTTCCCCTCTCCATTTCACTTTCCCAGCTCCATCCCATTCTAATCCTCCCCCAACATCAGCTCCCTTCTAGTTCCAGCCCCACCCAGCATCTGTTCCTTTCTAGTCCCTGCATCAGTCCATTTCCAGTCCTATCCTAGCCTCACCATCAGCCCATTTCCAATCCTAGCCCCCCATCAGCCCATTTCCAATCCTAGCTCCCTCCCCTCACAGCCCATTTCCATTCCAAGCCCCCCTCCCCATCAGCCATTTGCAGTTCAAGCCCCCCTTCCACTCAGCCCTTTTCCAGTCCTAGCAACCCCCCAGCCCATTACCTGTCCTAGACCCCCCCAGCCCATTACCAGTCCTAGACCCCCCATAGCCCATTACCAGTCCTAACCTCCCCATAGCGCACTTCCAGTCTTACCCCCCCATCACCCCATTTTCAGTCTTACCTCCCCTCATAGGCCATTACCAGTCCTAACCCCCCAATCAGCCCACCTCCAGTCCTAACCCCCATCACCCCATTTTCAGTCTTACCTCCCCTCATAGTCCATTACCAGTCCTAACCCCCCCATCAGCCCACCTCCAGTCCTAACCCCCATCTGCCCATTTCCAGTCCTAGCCCCCACCATAGGCCCATTACCAGTCATAACCCCCCCTGCCGATAGCCCACTTCCAGTCCTAACCCCCATCTGCCCATTTCCAGTCCTAGCCCCCACCATAGCCCATTACCAGTAATAACCCCCCCCCTGCCAATAGCCCACTTCCAGTCATAACCCCCATCTGCCCATTTCCAGTCCTAGCCCCCACCATAGCCCATTACCAGTCATAACCCCCCCCCTGTCAATAGCCCACTTCCAGTCCTAACCCCCATCTGCCCACCTCCAGTCCTAAACCCCATCACCCCATTTTCAGTCTTACCTCCCCACATAGGCCATTACCAGTCCTAACCCCCCAATCAGCCCACCTCCAGTCCTAACCCCCATCTGCCCATTTCCAGTCCTAGCCCCCCCTGCCAATAGCCCACTTCCAGTCCTAACCCCCATCTGCCCACCTCCAGTCCTAACCCCCATCACCCCATTTTCAGTCATAACCCCCCCCGGCCAATAGCCCACTTCCAGTCCTAACCCCCATCTGCCCATTTCCAGTCCTAGCCCCCACCATAGCCCATTACCAGTGATAACCCCCCAGCCCATTACCAGTAATAACCCCCCCCCTGCCAATAGCCCATTTCCAGTCCTAGCCCCCACCATAGCCCATTACCAGTTATAACCCCCCCCCCAGCCCATTACCAGTCATAACCCCCCCCCCCTGCCAATAGCCCACTTCCAGTCCTAACCCCCATTACCCCATTTCAGTCAGCCCCTCCATAGCTCATTACCGGGACAGACACAGTGGATCCCTCTACAGCAACAGGATAAAATCAAAATAAACGTAACTATCTAATTTCTCAACAAACAGGGGTGTCCTACACGGAGCGGTGGGTTCACCTACTCTTGCCACCTTGCTGGGCAGACTAGATGGACCATACTGTTTTTTATCTGCCGTCATTTACTATGTTATGTTACTATGAAAAGAAGTGAAGAGAAATGGCAATGACCTGATACATACGTTGTTAACAGGTTCATACTTGCAGAAATCAAATCCAGTGATGACTCGAACAACTTATTCACGGCTTGTTTCCTGCTCTGCTGGAATGTTTGTCATCATCCTCTTGTAGAAAGGACATTTTCTTGACTGAATGAAATTTCTGTGTGCAAGGAAAAAGCGGCAAAAAGAAAAGTCAGGTTTGAAAAATTGCCTTTCTGTCAAATAGACTAGGCTGCCTGATCACCATTTTGCATTTGCTGGAATTTACCGATGTGAAATAGTGCGTCGCTTCTAAAAAGGGAAATTAAACATCAACGGCTTAAGACACATATTAATAGCTCTCAAAGATAACTTTCTCAGAAATCCATCCAGCATAGAAAGTACTTTCTAGAGAACATCCTGGCAAGGAAGGGTAAAATGGTTTGCCCAAGATCACAAGGAATGTCAGTGGGAATCAAACCCTTGATCATCTGGGTAGTAGGGAGTTGCTCTAACCATTAAGCTTCTCCTCCATGCACGTAGCTCATAAAATACTCTAATTTGTGTGTGTTTTTTTAATAGAAATCTAGGTGCAGGCATTTACACCAGTTCTAGGGCTGAGTGGTAACACCTTAAATTTTCATATGTTGTCATCCATTTACTCAACTATTTTCTAAAGAAAAGTAGGTCCCTACCTTCAGGAGTAAAATAGGCACCTTCTAATAAAATTGCCCTCTTAGTAGCCATATTTTACCACTACATGTAAAATTGCTGGCTCTGAATTTTCCCCTCCCCAATGCAGATCCTTCTTCTATGGATAAAATATGTCCTCTTATGAGTTAAAAAGCTCAATTTTAAACATAAAAGTGCTGAAAATGTACAAATAAGCAAATTATTCATTTACCACCTGTGGCAAATGCAGAACTTCCTTTTGTTTCTGTGTCCAGTTCTTGTGCATCCATATATTTCCTTTCCAAAACGTCATGTGTGTAATAATCTGCTCCCCTTTTTTTCAAATTGTAAACTGCTATGATGTTCGTACCTTAGCGGCATAGAAATCATTGCAAATAAATACATAAATAAAATAAAATTAATGCATGTTAGTAACTTCCCCTTTTAATTAATACTCATCTTTCCAGACCTGAGCTCAGGATTTATTTATTTAATTAATTCAGTGTGAAAATATCAAGGAAAAAAATCCCTAATACATTATAGAGGTAATTTTATAAAGGCATTTATGCTCGTTAATATCCTCTTATAAAATCCCTACCAGTGTAAAAGTATGCACTTTGACATGGAGGTGCAGACGTAGGCATAGCTGGAGGTGTGGTCTGGATGGAGCGTAGGGGGAGTATATGCATTGATTATAAAATGTCTTAGGGGTATGTTTACTAAACTGTTCTAATGTTACCGGCGCTAGTTGCTGTGAAGAGTGCCATATAAGGAGTGGGCATTCTGGTCTTAAGGTAGCAATTGTGGGTTATTGCGTGATAAAATGCGCCATGTCCGTTATCGCGCGATAGAAGGAGCCTGCACGTTACTGCTCGTTAACCTTAACTTTGCGTGCTGATCTGCAATCACCATAAGAGAGGTGTAGCACGCTGGTTCATACAATGACTGTTGAGACAGGGGTCATGTGTTCAATCCCCCACTGGGCCTAATGAATAAGGATGGCCAAGGCAATTCTTTTTCCTGCTTGAAACAGTCCAACAATCTGTGCTGCTAGATAAAATACCTGCACCCCAGTGCCATAACCTAATGCACCTTTTAGGGCGCACCAGAAGGCACATCCTAAACCACCATGTCAGCCAAGGCGGGTTATAATGTGTCCCAGAGGTCGTGTTGAAAGGTTGTCAACCCCCAAGGCACCATATTAGGTGCCACACAAGCTGGCTGAATCTAAGGTGTGGCTAAAGATGCCCCAAGGATGTATAGGTGACTCAAGAAATGTTGGCCAAGGGCACTAAGGTCACCCAAGTTGAAAAGAAAGAAAGGCATGGGTCAAACACAGATGTAACCCTAACACTGCACAGAGCACCAAGGAAAGACAATGCACAAGTGATGGAAGGAAATAGCCCATGTGGCAGATGGAAAAATGGACAAACATATTGGGGGCAGCTGTAGCGATGCACAGGGTGATGGTAATGTACCGTGCAACAATGACAGTGTGTGGCAGAGGATGGGAAGACGTGTCCAGCAGAGGAGGTAGAGGTGGCAGGATAGGTGCAATGACAGGAGGACAGAGGAGTAGCAGTGCCATGCAGAGCACACACAGGAGAGGAAACCAGGAAGAGCTTCAATGCAGAAACATGTACCAGTGCAGGACATGGGGTAGCAGCTTGCACATCAGGGCAGGATGGCACACAGCTGACAGACACACATAGATGGACAGAAGGATGGTTGGCAACTGTGATAAGGGTACAATGTGCTAACAGCACAGATCTGCACAGATATGACTATTACAGGAATGAAAAGTAGCTGTGCAGGACAGGCATACAAATGAAAGATAACAGAGAGAAATCAAACCTATGACCATTAGCACAAATGTCAATGCACAACTGGTAGACTACACCACCAATGTGAGGTCATTAGCAAAGGATGCATACAAGAATACTGCAGGGCATCACACAAGAAGCCTGCTGGCTGCCAGGATAGGCAAACCTCCAACAGAAACGATGATGGAATGCACATGCAGATCTGGTGTGTACAGCTCAGATCACAGTCTGTAATTGAGACCAGAGACACATATAACTACATGCACACACACAATGAAATGTTATGCAGTGGATACGGCATGCAAAAGAGGAAAGAACCTAAACCCAAAGGGCGGCAGGGGATGCTCTGTAGAGCAGGGCAAAATATGGAACAGAACAGAAAAGGAGCATGTGAGAATTGAACCTGCAAACAGGTGTGACACAGACCAGCTGAACCACAGCAATGCCAATCCCCCAAGCAGATAGCCTATGTGAACACTACAAAGAAAGAGAAATATGTAGCAGCTAATATGTGATAGTTAGGCAGCACAGAGGGCACACTTTGGTGTATAGTGAAGAGATGGAAGTATGTGGATAGGTGATGAACCTGCAGGTAGCTCATGGTCAGGTTAGCACAACACAAAAAGATGAGAAAACACCCATGTGGGAATCAAACCTGCAACCTATGGTATTATAACACATGCCCAGAACCACTATCCCAAACAACCACAGCAAACACAGTGCAAAGATATTACCTCAAAGGGAATGTGTGTATGGGAACCCATAACACAAAGTGATGTGGCAGATTGCTGGCAGATAGACAGCTGGCACCGTACAAGGATGTGAGCACAGGTGGGCCATGTACATGACCATGAAATCACTAAATACGTGTGTCAGTGTGGTCAAGCAGCAGCACAGACAAATGTATGTCCAGCACATATATTTATTTTGGTTAATCATCAGAGATAGTGTAGATACCGCCTATCATAATATCAATGTGATTGGATAACAGGGCAAAAATCAAAAACACATTTTGCGAGGCAGCAACCCACATGTTACAGAAAAGTCACTGGCCCGTCCACAGATGATGAGCAGGAGAGATAATGTGCATTAGGTGCATGGTTTGCAGTATGCATTAGCCCCCCCCCCCACACACACATGTTGCTGCACGCCCCAAATGCGTCAGTTACATATGTGTGCATGTAGACAGTAGGCGGTGCATGATGAGGGCCCAACATGCACCGCCAATCAGTCATGATCTGTTCATAAGAATATATCTATCTGCCAACACAGGAGGCACAAAAATGAAAGAGCATATGTTTTTAAACACAGATATCAAAATATATGTTACAGCTGTCACATAATGCCTGATAATGGAATCAAAGCAGCAACAATTTAACCCAAAACAATGGTCAAATGCAAAATGAGGATATGCTAACAGGTAGCAGAGGCACATGAACACAGAGAATTCAAATGAAACAAACCGCAGAAACATGCAGCGATAACACTATGCAGAAGGTCCCCTGCACTGGTTTGTGTGGATACAGTGTCTGTACACATATAGCACAGTACATGGAATGCACAATTGAAGGAAGAAAATGGACACTCACACTGCCACACTCCAAATATAATGAGGCAATGTGAGTGCCGGAACCTCAGGGGATAAATGGGACTGTGCAGACATGCAATGCTAGGTTTGTAAATCAATGCAGAGCGTCACGTCTGTACAGTAAACAAACACAATAACCTGTATATAGAGATGGAAAGAAAGGTCAAACATGTCACAGTAACCCACACAGAAGACATAACCCACCCCCGATGTTATATCACACACAGACAGATGAGACACAGCTGGGATTTGAACCTGTGACCTTCTGCTTCTGAATACATTGGCTGTGTGCTCTGCACCACCATGTTGCCACCAAGACAGTGCATTCCCTGGGGATACGATGACTGTTCGTCAGACAGAGCCTGTCTGTTGCAGTGTATGGCACCCACCTACACAGGGCTAGGCCATGGTCTGCTCTGGGCAGCTGCCACTGCCCCCTCCACCACCAGTACCCCTCTGCCATCCTGCTGACATGCCCGTCTGCTGGTGCTGCTGGTGGAGCGCAGTCTCAGGCCATCCATTGTGCTGCCTATGGTGCAGGTTCTGGGGTAGGGGTGTCTGCATAGCTGTCCACGCTTCCCCCCAGCACTGCCTGCCAATGTTCTGTGCCTTGGGGGTACTGCAGTGCCAGGTCCCACAGTACCTGCTGGGTACTATCCTCTGTGACACTGTGGGAAGCACACTCATGCCCATGCTGGGCCCTCATCAGTTGCTGTCTGGCTGCTCTACTGTTTCAGCATTCCTATGGGCCAGCTAGGCATCACCCTAGTCCGCACTGTGGCCCAGCTGCAGCACAGCATGTGCTGTCTGCAGCCCCCTGTGTCCCCTTTCCCAGCATATATTCAGTTGCCCATTCCGACATGCCAACCCTGCTGTTGTGGAATATGCGCATGCCATAGGAAACCTGTCCAATGGAGAGGGAAACCCTGATCAGTGCTATTTCACTGTGGGATCATTCACCTTGCATGGGGATGGAGCGTAGACCCTTCCAAAATTCATATCCTTTTTCTGAAGCTTTCTTGGGAGTGTTTTCCGATGTTTCCCATTCATATCACTATTGCCCAGCTTGGTTATGTTTTTGTTATATTTTTTTGGGGTCATTTTCAATGTTTATTTGCTCTTTTGTTCCATGCACATGTATCACACCTATCACTATTTGTTGGTTTCCCTGATTTTGCTGTACATTGCTGACATAAATGGTTTCTCTTCCCTTTAAATCAGCTCTAACGCCAGGTTTTCACTGGCGTTAGTTTTCAGCCTCGGATTTCACAGTGTTAGTGTGCCTGGAGCCTCTCCCCTCCCACTCTCCACCCATTGACCCCTTCTCTCTGCCCCTGGGGAGCCTTCCTCCGCCCTCCGGGAGCCTTTATGTTTATGTTTATGTTTATTTAACTTGATATACCGCTCTTCATTACAGGTCATGTCCCTGTATGTCAGGCAGGGGAGAGCTAGACGTGGGACATTTTCCACCTCCGAGGTGGAATAAGGCCCATTGATTGCAGGGATCAGCCAGGCAGCCACACCGAACAGCTTGAGAAAATACAGGGGTGTCCCCACAGCCCAATCCATGGCACTGGCACACCAGCAGGAGCAAGGGGCAGCCTGGAAGGGCTGAAGGGGAAATGTTCTACACCACTGAATTCTGAATATGTGGGCCATCTAAGTGCCTGATCCTGCAACTGCGGGAACGTCAGGCTTCCGTAGTTGCAGAATCAGGTACTATTTGGGTTCATCCAGTTTTTGGATGGCCCAGTGTCCCGGATGTGCCTCTGTTGGAATCAGTCTCCACATCTTTTTTTCAGATGCAGTAACCAGAATTCCATGCATAAAGGTGAGGTCACACCATAAAGCGATACAGAAGCAATACAATAGCTTTCATTTTATTCCCTATTCTTTTCCTAAAAATTCCTAATATTCTGTTTGCTGTGGCCCACACAGTTGGCAGAAGATTTCAATATATTGTCCAAGATAATGCCTAGATCTGTTTCCTGAGTGGTGCCCTCTAAGAGTAGAAATCCTTGAAATCTACTCCTCCCAAATGCTAGAGGTGCTTCCTAGCTGTAATTGGCATATTCTTCCCTATGTGCATCACTTTGCACTTAAATTTCATCTGCCATTTGGAAGTCCAGTCACCCAAGGTCTTCCTGCAATTTCTCACAATCTGCCTCTGTCATTTGGCATGAGCCAGAGGGGAAGGTGGATGCCCACTTGAAGTCATGTTTGGATTTGCTGTGACTAGTGTCTTTCCAAGGCTGGCCCTTGCTGGAGAATCAGCAGGTAGCAAACATGCTCTAGGATCGGCTGATTGATCTGCGTCCTACCTTAAATTTCCTCATCTGGACTCAAAGCTCCTGGACTACTTCTGAGCTGTCAGGAACATCTGGGACTCTGTGGGCATCTCACATCTACCCTTGAAGGAGGGTGGGCAAAGAGCTTATGTGCCTGAGAAGTCAGGTACATACCTTCAGGCCCAGGAGAGAATTCTTATATGGACCCCTCTCGTCGATGGAGCTCACTTGTGGCTTTTTTTTTTTTCTGCCAAGTATTGTATGTGGTTTGCAGGATGACTGGCAACTCATGACTTGCTGCAAATGCTTTCTTCTATCAAGAGATTTTTAAGGCTGGAAACATGTTAGCAGTGAAGAGAGAGCTGGCTTCTTGCTGTGGAGTGGTGACGTTTTGGGTGGTCCCACACACCCACTCTGGGTGTAGAAGTGATGAGAGACCAATTGGTGACCTGTTGAAGTGCCATTGGAGATGGCAGACCATGGTGAAATATTTATTCTGAATGGTGATTTGTTGTTGTTGTTAAATGCCGTTGAGTCGGTGTCAACTCATGGCGACCCTCTGGATAGTTGTCCTAAATTGTGTTTGGTCCTCAGTCAGGCAGCTCAATGTTGACAGACTGGTACCCATAGCTGCTGTTATCATATCGATTCATCTCATTGCTGACCTTCCTCTTTTGTGTTTTCCTTCTATCTTCCAAGCATGATGTCTTTCTCTAATGATCTCTCTCTTCTCATGATGTTCCAAAGTATGGCACATCACACAGAATTAATGACTTAATGGCTAGGCTTTACATATTTACACTTTTACATATTTACAGAGAATATTTCTACATATCAGATTAATGTTTCGTTTGTTTTATGTGGTGGTTTGTTTCTTGACTGCTTGTTGCTTCTTTATTGATAATTGATCCAAGTAGGTTAAAGTTGTCCACAATTACAATTTCTCCTCCTTCAATGATGAATTTATTAATTTTGCCAGTTGTCATGATCTTTGTCTTCTTTACATTAAGGTGCAGGCCCATTTTCTCTGATCGTGAGAAGCAAATGTTTCAGATCATCTTCACTTTCAGCCAGTAATGTGGCATCATCAGCATAACGAAGGTTGTTGATGAGTCGTCCACCAATCTTCACACCTCTGTTGTCTTCATACAATCCTGCTTCTCAGATGATTTGTTCTGCATATAAATTAAACAGGTAGGGGGAAAGTATACAGCCTTGTCGTACACCTTTGCTGATTTTAAACCATTCTGTTTCTCCTTGTTCCATTCAAACTGTTGCAAATGCTTTTAAATAAATAAACCCTTAGTACTAACCTGACATGAAAATAGGGCCAACCCATATGCCACCAACAGGCTGTTACAGCACATCAAAAGCTGTTTGGCTGTCAGCCAAGCTGTCATGATAGAGTGGGCTTTTAGGATCATGGATCTTCACCTCACATTGATACCCCTTCCCCTGACCCTATATATAGGGCTTAGGATGCCACCAGCAGAGTCCTCTCTTTCTTACGTAGCTCTTTCACTCTCACAGCCTTAGTCAGTTGCAGGATATTTACTAAAGGCACTTCTGCACCATGCACTGAGGGACCTCTACCTTCTCGTGGTCCATACCATGTACCACCTTGCCCTTGCCTCCAGCCAAAATAGGGGCCGATTCTGATCTGCATGTCCCGAAACTCTGTGTGCCTGGTCAGAACCGGATGCACAGAGGGAATCATGATTCTGATCCCGTGAGGCATGTCTAGCCCCACGGGATGAGAATCACACCTGTACATGCAGGCCGGGACCCTGATTTCATCTGGCCTGCACGTACAGGCCTTCCCTGGCCAACTCAGTCAGGGCAGTTCAATGGAGCCGTGGCACCATGGTGTCTGGTTGCCATGGCACCGTGACTCCATTGAAAAGCTGCAATCCCTGACCGCTGGCTGAAAAGGTGCTTTCCCCAGATCCCGACCCCCTATCTGGCCTCCTAAGGCCAGAGTCGGGCTGCAAGGAATTTCCTCTGCCCCCTTCTGCCACGTTCCAGCCCCAGGCCTGCCGATCCCTGCTGACTGGGGAACTTATTCCACCTCCGAGGTGGAATAAGTTCCCCGTGCAAGCCACTGGCCTCAGATGTACAGAGCCGACATTAGAATCGGCCCTTTACGTACGGGGCTGATGACCGCCCACTGCCCACCCTAACCTGCCCCCGATCCGCCCCTTTCCCACTCCTGTCTATCTTCCCCATACAATGCGTGGGGAAGGTAGACTGGGTCGGGAGGGCCCAAATAGTGGGGATGCACAGGGGTAATGAGATGTCCCCACCCAGGGCCGTACCGAGCCATAATTGTGCCCTGTGCAACTTGACAATCTGGCACACGGCCCACCCCCATTCCCATCATCTCACCGCCTTCATGTCCAGCCATCTGCCTGCCCTTACCCTGCTGCCACCACTTTTTGTCTTCTCAGAGGCTGCCGCAGCGAAATAGACCTGACTTCCAGTAAAAAAAAAAAAAAAGACACGCGGGTCCTTCAACACCGCGCTTGTATGCAGTTCTTGTCCCTCCCTCCATTCTCTGATGTAGGTCGTGTCAGAGGAGGGAGGGACCAGGCCAGTCATTCAAACGCGGAGTTGCAAAGACTTGTGTTTCAATGGCTGGCCTGGGGTCTCCCTCCTCTGACACAACCTACATCAGAGAAGGGAGGGAGGGACCAGAACTGCATACAAGTACAGCCTTGAAGGATCCACGTGGGTTTTTTTTTGTTTTAAATTTGGAAGTAAGGTCTGTTTTGCTGCTGCTGGTGGTTAGCAGCCTGTAGTGTGCCCCTAAGCATTTGTGCCCTGAGCGGCTGCACCGCTTGCACAGGGTTAGGTACGGTGCTGTCCCCACCCATCAACTTGGGGAACCATCTTGGACAAGTGGTTACACTCCTGAAACCCCCCTTGACCTGGATTACAACCCCTTCTCTCTTCTTTTTTCTCCATGGAAAAAAAAAACCATTATGGAAAGCACCAGCACAGTGAAAGCAGTGGCCCAGCCTCCTCCTCTCCTCCCCCCTCCTAGTAGCTTATGTTTCTTTTTCTTGTCAAGAATTTCATTACTTTGATTAATGGTTTTCTTCGCAAGGTGCAGTAGGCACATAGCTTTCAGTTAAGGTACTGTCGATTTTGCTGTGCCCAAAAGGGCATGTAGGATGCTCCTCCCCACAAGGGATAAGCTGAAGATGGACAAATAAGCAAGTGGGCAGGACTAGCTGTGCCAGACCCTGCCTTGAAGATGGATTTTAAATAAAGCCTTGTGCTGTTTGATTCCTCGCTGTGACCCTACTACCTTCATGATCTTGATTCTTCACTATGAAATCTTCTCAGTCCTGAACCTGCAATCCTGCTGTGAACCAGCATTGTTCCTGAGTTGGAACCTCTTGGTGATCATCAGCATTATCTACTGTTCCCATCTTGTTGTTAAGTTCCACACGTATCTAGTACCCAACCTCAAACTCCTGGTTTGTTCAGCTGAGAGCTTGGGAAAGCTGGTCCAACCCAAAGGGAAGCTGGTTGCAACAGGTGAAATACCATCCTCCTACTGTCCTGGGCCTGGGGGTGCATGGTTTAGTAGTTTGTCTTCTTCTGGGGCCTCAGTCTGCTCACTGTCTTCAGGAACGTTCTACTGACAATATCCATCAAATGTGTAAATTAGTCTTAGGTGTACAATCAGAGTTTTAAAGAAGTGCAACATTTTTGGATTTGCATGTTGTAAACATGTCTGCAAGTTTATGCTTACAAACATTTATTCAAAATCAAAGTTAAAGAGCTGCTGAGATGCACAGTCTCATCACTTTTTGAGTTACATGTAAATCTTCTTGACTTTAGTTACTTATATACCGAAGTGACTTGTAGATACAGCAATATAAAAAAAAATTGTTAAATAAATAAATAAAACACTCGTTAACTATGTTTGCATAAAAAGACAATCATCTTTTTAATGAAGTTCCCAGTAAAACATATCATGTGTATGTTTCTACCTGGGCTAATTTGCTTATGAGTTCCAGCAGAAAACATACAGTTGTGGTCAATATTGCCGTTCTTGCAGTTCAACCCCTTAATGTCCAATATCGCCTAAAAAAAAAAAGTGGCCAATGGAATGGCTTTGGACTACATATGCACACATATTTGACACATAAAACAATCAAATAAAACAAAAGACCAATTAAAAAAGGAAAGCGTAGGAAACAGTATAAAAACTGGGACATTGCCAGGACATGATCATTGTGAATAACAAAAGAGATAAACCCCAAGCCCTTTAAACCTTACTAATTCAAATTTTTGTCAGATGATTTGCCGTGATAGGAACAATCCTCTTTCGTGGTAAAATCTTCCTTTTTATTCTCTTTTTAAAAGAGGGAATCAACCCTCATTCTGTCACACCAAGGAATAATACCCCAATTATCCTTAGAGATGTTATCCTATAATGAACCATCCATAAAGTACTTTATCCAACAACCACACAGAGATAATGCTGGCACTATAGTCGCTCATTCCGAGCGTTCACTTCAGCCGACTCAGTTGTTCTTTGGCATCATTCCTCTGTAGGTGTTTCTAACGTTTATCCAGTATGCTGCATTTCCAACAAGTACTTCAAACACCAATGATCTGTGTCTCCATCTGGTTCTCCAAACTCCAAATCCGATGACATATAATTAGAAAGATGATGTACACAACGTCATGTTTCAAACCCCGAAACTCCCGGTCCTTCTTCGTGCAAAATACATCATACTCTTACTTCCACTTCCTCCATTTTTAAGGGCATACCCCGATCCCATGGTTACTAATGGCGGGCTATGATTGGCTGTCCTCAAAGATGTAATTCCAGAATCATTTCTAACTATTCACCAAACTCCACCAGTCCTGAGTAAGATTTAACCCCTTCAGCGTCACCGTAATTTAATGTGGGATGAACAGCAGTTTTTGTGAATAGGAGGAGATGATTATTGGCACCCTTATAAACAATTCAAATCAATTTGAAAAGAAGAACTACATTCCCAAAGCAGAAAAATTAGATGCAACTGTGATGAATTGTCAGTATTCACATGACTTGAATCAACCAGTGAACGAAGGCTCTAATGTTTAAAATGGCCACATTCACTCCCTGTTCCAGTTTCAGAATGGTGAAGACAAGAGAGCTGCCAGAGACCATCAGAAAAAACATTATCACCAAACATGAAACTTCAAAGGAGTTTTCTGCTCATAAAACCGCCAAGAACCACCAGGATGAGGTTGGAAGAGGAAAATTAATGCAAGACGTCTTTGAAGGTTAGTGTGAGCTGTTGGAAAAACAGAAAGTACAACATTCACAGAGCTTAAGGCTGATCTGGACATGCTGGTTTCATCCCGCACCATATGACGTGCATTAAAAGAAGGACTTCATGGGCAAGGCCAAGGAGGACCCTACTGCTTGAAGACAGACATAAAAAGACACACCTAATCTGTGCCCAATCCCACCTTAAGAAACCACAATCCTTCTGGGAAAATGTTCTGTGAACAGATGAAAACAAACAAGCTTTTTGGCAATGCAGACCAGCGACACATTTTCAGATGAAGAAATGAAGGTTATAAGGGAAAAAACACCCTTCCTACAGTTAAATATAGTGGAGGTTCCATAATGTTGTGGGGCTGTTTTGCTGCCTCAGGAGCTGGACGCTTGGAATGTATCAAAGGAATCATGAAGTCAGAAAGCTAGGACTGGGTCCTCCAGCAGGACAAATAACCCAAAAACATACATTCAAAAGTACAAAAGAATGGTTAAAAAGGAACAAATGGCCAGCAATGAGTCCTGATTTCAACCTAATTGAGAACCTTTGAAAGAGCTGAAATCTGACATTGATAGAAGGAATCCTGGAAACATTCATTAGCTGGAACAAATCACAGTTGAAGAGTGGGAGAAACTACAAGCAAAAAGATGAGTGAAACTTATAGATGACTACAAGAAACATTTGGAGGCTGCCATCACTGCCAAGGGTTATGCAACCAAATATTAGTGAAGGGTGCCATTAATCCTGCTCACATTTTATTTTTTCTCAGAAATTACTATGTCTAAGGGGTATGTTTACTAAACTCCGTTGCTGTGCGGGTCCCCGTTAGTGTGCATGTGCCATATAAGGAGTGGGCGGTTCAGGCAGAAAAAAGAAGAAAACCCCGACCGCACGTGTGTGCGTCGCGCTAATGTGCGGGGCCCACATTAGCGCGTGGGAAGGCTAAGTGGGGCGATGCTGCATAACCAAACAACAGAGCTGTAGTACAATGGTGAAGACACTGATCTTTGGTGCAGGGGCCATGGGTTCAAACCCCCATTGTGCTCAATGAAAAAGACCAGCTGAGGCATCAACTTTTATGGGCAAAAGTGGTGTAGGAGGCATATTGATTATGGGCGGCAGAAGGCAGCGCACTCTTTTTTTATACGGCATGAGGCGGCGCACTGTTCATTGTGGGCGGCAGATGGCGGCGCGCTGTTAATTTTGTGTGCCACAAGACGGCGCGCCGATGGCTACAAGGCTGCGCGCTGCTGCACAAACACAGGACCAGAGCCACAGCACAATGGTGAAGGGGTTCAATCCCTCACAATGGCCAGTGAAAAAGGCTAGCTGAGGCAGTATGTTATATGTTGTGGAGTGCTGTAGGAGGCTTTTTAATTTTATTTTGTGATAACTACTAGCAAACGCACTCTCACAGCATATTAATATAAGGCGGCCCATAAGGCACATGTTACAGTGCACCGTCCGCCAAGGCACCCTAGAATGTCCCCTATAGGGCAGCATGTATGTTGCAACACAGGATAATGTATAGTGCACCCTATATGGCTGGCAACCGTAACGTGCCCTATAGGGCACCCCATAAAGCACCCTCAGAGGCACCTTATGGGTACAGTACGCTGAGGGTGTTATTGCTGGCAGCAACATATGTACAGTAAATTAAAATAACTCTTTGGACACCCCTATCACAGAACCCCACTGTGGGTTATGAACCCATGACATCTGGCTGCACAGGCAGTGACGTAACCATTGGGCTACAGCTCTATAACTGTAAGCAGCCCCTGGCTGGCTGCAGATAGCCTGTACGTCACCTCACTGACAGTCTGCTGTTGTGAACCACCCATACCCATGATGCACTGCACATGCAAATCAGCTGTCCACGATTGAACACAGGTGGGAAATGCACCCCTAAAGCTCCCCGGCCTGGTAGGGGGAAGTGTCCGTGTGCACCCACACAGCACCTCGGCCTGGTAGGGTGTCCTGAGTGGGTGGAAAAACGGCAAAGAGTAGCTAAACACCATCACATTGTGCGGTTACTGTGCTCACCCTGAGTGTGAGATGTTGCGCCCAGGACCAGGTCCACAACACCAGGCATGGCTGAATGCGGCCATGACAGAGCTCCAAAGCAGCAATAACCTGTGGAATAGGTAGGTGCTGCATAAACATTTTGGTAGATGTCTGGCTCAGTTAGTGGGGCACCCCCCCTGGTGGATAAAGCAGGGCCTCCCCTCAACAGATCCCCACTCCACCTCCCCTGCACCAATGCCAGCACAGCAGACCATCAACCCCAGTCCTGCTAGGGAACAGACACCCTACAGGGCAATCCAAACAGATCCATAACACAACATCAGACAGTCATTAGGCCTGGATATTCACCTGCAGCAAGGCACTCCATCACAACACATACCAGCTGTGAACAGTCTGCTGGCTGGTCCTGATGGACATGCATGCACCCACAACTGGGGTGGCAGCACACACAGACAGATAAGTCCATGAAGAGGCCCCACAGGACACCCACATGGGAGAATCACAATATTGCACTATGGGGGTGCCTAGCCATGCTGCCGTCACTGCACACTCAGGGTGAGAGTGATCTCCCAGCAGCACATACAGAGGTCACCCTGTCTGTGTAGGTGGTGGCCGGGCACTACCATGCCCCTGCCAGTGCCCTATGCCCTGTGCAGCTGCATCCTGGTCAGTCCACTCTGTCTGAGATATACCCATGGTCCCTTGCTACTCATTATGCACATTGGCAGGCCAATACTGGCAACAGTGTTGGCAGTGTGGGCTGTGGAAGGGGCTTGCAGCCAACACCCACTATATAGACAGACACACAATTCCACACCTATGCCATCATGGTGCTACTATTGAGGAGGTAATTAGCCTTGCCCACCAAACCGGTGCTGGGCACGGCAAGGCATGGATATGCTATGCAGTACTGCTGGGGGTCACTCCCCAGGGTGGTAAACACCGTCAGAGGCAAGGGCTTGAGCACGCACCGCAAACACCGAACAGATTGTTTGGATGGGGTCAACTAGCAGTATATGCGTAACGTATGGATATCTATCTGCCAGTACTCCTAGCAAGCATCTCAGAGCTGTGTACCATATACCTCAGGTGTAGGGTGACATTGCTAAGGTATGCAGGTGCTAGTATTGGGAGATGCACGCAGGGTCTAATGTTCTGCCTCTCCAGAAGACATTGGCCAATGGGGCCTGTGGGTGTGTGTGTGGGTGTGTCTGGCCCTGTTGGCTGCTGCTTTACGGCAGAGATTCCCTACTCCAGTCCAGGTTTCCATCACACTGTTCGGGTTTTCCTGCTGTTCCTCATGAATATGCATGAGCTACATCTACATGCCATGGGGGTGGTGCATAGATATACAGCACAGGCATTTGTATGAGTGGCAGCATGGAACCTGACTGGTGTGTGGCCCACCAGGACTGCATTTGGGAGATTGTGCTCTAGGTACTGCTCCTGTACATGGTGTCTGTGCTCAGTGGGGTAAAAGATAGACGTAGTACCATTGCATATGTCCTCGCCACGAAAGGTTTGTCCTTACTATCACTGTGTAGTTGTGGGAAAAATATGTGGGCAGGATTGGTGGTAGCCCCAGCTGGGCTTTGAACCTGTGACCGTTTGTTCTTGCATGCACTGTCTGTGTGCACTGCACCACCGTGTTGCCACAGATTGGCTTGATTCCCTGGAACGTCCATGCCTGTGGATCTGGCAGGGCCTGTCTGTTGCAGTGGACTGTGCCAGCCTGCACATGGCTAGGTCTCTGTCTTCTGTGGCTAGCAGCCACTGCCCCCTGCACCACATGTACTCGTCCGCCAACATGCTGGCATGAGCTTCTCTCAGAAAAAGAAGATGACCTGATTGCAATGTGGCAGTACGGGACTGCATTTGGGGGACTTGGCTGTAGGTAATGCCCATTGTTGTGGTGTGTGTGCGGTGTTGGGTAAAATATGGGTGTTTCCCCCATGCTTATGTTCCCTGCAATACAGGGGTGTCTGCGCTATCTTTGTTTAGTGGTGGGTAAAATATAGGGACTGGGCTGGCAAGTGCCCCAGCTGGGATTTGAACCTCTGGCTCTCTAGTTCTAGAGGTAATGGCTCTGTCCGCTGCACCACACTATGGCCACAGAGACAGTGCAGCCCCTGGAGGTAGTAAACCTGGCAGGATGGAGTCACAAACCCTGCTGTACGCATTTTTACTGTGGGCACATGCACCCTGTCTGGTGACAAACGTGCACATAAACCCCGGAAATGACCATGGCAAATGGGGGACACAATATCACCATGCTGGGCAACAGTGATATTAATGGGCAACCATAGAAGACACTCCCAGGAAAGCTCCAACAAAAAGGAAATGTTTTTGGAAGAGTCTCCGCTCCGTACACCTTTCCAAAAAACATTTCTTTTTGCTGGAGCTTTCCTGGGTGTGTTTGTTGGTTTTGCCCATTACTATAACTGTTCCCCAGCTGACTTCCTATTTTTACAATTTTTGTTGTGGTCCTTTTCTATTTTTATTTCCACTTTTGGGCTGTGCACATGTATCACACTGCTCACGTTTTGCTGGTTTCCCCGGTTTTGCTGTACATTGCTGACGGAAATGGTTTCTCTTCCCTTTAAATGCATTCTACCGCGAGTGATTCACTCGCGCTATTTTTTTTTGGAAATTCAGCACCGATAATGTGTGGGGCGCCTCTCCCCTCCCCTTCCCCGCCCATTAACCCCTTCTCTCCGCCCCTCCGGGGCCTTCCTCCGCCCTCCGTTAGCCTTTCCACGCCTCTATCGGACATTTGCGGGCCCGTACTTGTGCGGCACCCGTTACTGTGACGCGCAAGTGTGCGGGGCTTCATCGCACGTTTGCGGGGCGTTTAAGAGCACTTAAGTGCTGATTTTAGTGCGCTATTTTGCGGCGCGCAAATTAGCGCTTTTTAGTAAACATGCCCCTAAGTTACACAGACATCTTTTTTTTGTTGCATACCTTTCAATATACTATGAAAATATTATGATGACATACACTTGCAATGTTTGCAATTATTTCTCAAGATGTTGTACACAAGGGGCCCCATTCTGATCAGGGCCCATCCAGCCTATCCAGATATCCAAAATCTAGACAGGCTGGATCTGCACCCGATTTTGCACCCATGGGAGCTAAACGTTCCCTGGGGATCAGAATCAGGTGCAGAAGGCTCCAATTCTGGCCGACTACACGCACTACTCCTTCCCCTGTCTAACACACACAATGCCCCTGCATGGAGACTGGTGCCATGGTGTCCTGTCGCCATGGCACTGGGAAACCGTGCAGGAGCCCTGCTGCCCCGCATAGCCCAAAATGTGCTGTTTCCCGCCGCCCGACCCCCGGATGGGCCTCCAGTGCTGCTCTCCAAGAGCAGGGTGACTTATTCCTCCTCCAAGGTGGAATAAGTTACCCGGCCATCACTGCCTCCCTGGACATACAGGGTCATGATCAGAATCGGCCCTGTACGTCGGGGTCGGGGTCCCCATACTCCTCCTCCGGCCCTCCCCCACCCATCCCCATCCAGAGCTCTCCTTACATCTCCTCTGTATGTGCAGGCAGCTTTGGACAGGGAGTTGGGAGCAAGCATTTTGCGGGCGATGTAAATTGAAACCAGTCATACATCTCCGCTGAATTCTGCAAGGAATGCTCCCCAACATAACTAACATTCAAGGGTGCCAATAATGTTGACCACAATTGTACATGCAGAAAATCATAAATTGTATGCAAAATTTGGTGCAACTTGGTACATCAGTCTATTTATCTCCCTGTGTGTCTTTTACTCATTTGGAAACAAGGCATTTCTCTTTATATAACTTTTTAATAATTCATTAAGCATCATGATCGCGAATATGAAAACATTTATATGTGCTTTAAAAGGTCATATTTTACAATGATGTCATTACAGTATAAGGGTGGTTTTATTTTATTTTATTTTTTATTTGAAACTGCTTTATTCAAATAATAAAGTAGGAAGTTACATACAGTCCCCATCATGAGGGAAACTCAACCATTATTACAAATAAAATCACAAAGGTATAAAAAGAACAAACCTAAACAATCAATAATAAGAAACATCTGTAAAGTTCCTGATCAAACCTATAAACTGTACCCACATTAGCTTAAACAAGGAGACAAAGAAACAGCAATATCCCAAATAATTAAACATTTGATTTCTTCCCAGCCAGAAAAGCTTCCAGTTGTACTGGATCAAAAAAACCCCCATATTTATCATTATCATAACAAACAAGACACTTACATGGGTATTTTAAGTAGAATGACGCCCCATGGGCCAAGACCTGCGGTTTCAGGTTCAGAAACGCTTTACGGCGCTTTTGGGTAAGTTTGCATACATCAGGGAACACTTGGATCACCTTACCACAAAAGGGAGTGTTCTTTTTGGAAAAAGCCCAGTTATATATCACTGGGAAATCATTACCCAATAATTTTAAAACATCTTTCAGTGTTTCATTCATTGTTCTTCAGCATGTTTATATCCTATTGACAATCAGCATCTTGCAAAGTATAAGTTCATTAAGGCAACTTCACTAAAATATGATAGATTAATTTGAAAATGAAGGACTATAGGCAGGCATGGAAACATAAACTGCTAAAGGTTAAAAGCAGCCAGAATCTCTGCTGTCCTCCTTGGAAATGATGATGCTTGAAAAAGACCAAATTCCTTACAGGAGTCTGATGAATGCCTTTAGCTGCAGGGCTGCCAGAAGCCTTCCCAAACCAGTTATTGTGGTATAGGGAAGGGAGAAAGAAACTTAAGACATATTGAGCTAAATTTGTGGACTTTGGGGTTGTTTAATACTAGAAGCCTCAAAGTGTGTCAATTGACGCAAATGCATCTTCGAAGTTGTATACCAGTGCCACTGCTAGAACCATGTCAGTCATGTTCCATGACTTTGTTAGCAAGGTCAAGATGTTCAAATATGTGCATCGAAAATTAATGACAGATGTACCACCTAGCGGGAAAATGAATTTATACCTAGAAGCCCCAAAGTATGTCAATTGACGCACTCAATTGTTTTGGATGCATCAATTGATGTACTTTGGGGCTTCTAGGTATAAATTAATGTTCCCGCTAGGTGGCGCAGCTCAATCACTGTTTATAGTTTTACTCTGACATTACGAACAATAAACACACAATGACATCATGTAATGACATCACATACTGCACGTATTTAACAAATAAGTAACTTCACATTAATTCACATCTGCATTTCATGCTAAACGCAGTCGTCGTGATAATGAGTCAATTGACACACTTTGGGGTTTCTAGGTAAAATGCCTTTTGGGGCTTCTAGTGTTAAAAGTAGCTATGCTTCCTACACAGGAGACAGGTGTAATACGCATTAAAGCACAGCTATCAGAACTCTCAGATCACTTGGTAAATAAAGTCCTCACAATGCCACAGAGGACAGAGTTTAGTGCATACTTGAATCACTGTCTTTGCAAACACAGTCAGTGGCATGTCAAGACCAAGTCACAACAGAGCTTTTTTCTCACCACTGCTATCAGCATTTCAGCTCTCATGTTTATGGCTAATTAGGAGAGAGGTGTTCCATTCCCGGCCTGCTGTTTCCTCACAGTGAGATGTTAGACAGGGAAGCTGTGATGTTCGGACATGACCCATGACTGAAGCCACACTGTTTATATGGGCAAGGGAAATATTTTAGGGGAAATCCTTCATCCTGGGTAAGCTATTCAGCCTTAAGTTGCTTCTATGATTTGCATGACCATGATGAGTCAGTTGAATTGAATTTGTTTTGGTCAATGCCTAGCTGCTGCAAGGGTATGTGTTAGAAGGACCATAATTAGCTGGTTCAAGAATACCCTTGTAAGCACAGATTTTTCAAGGTACCTTTCTAACTGACCCATGGGTGAAAAGTAGGTTCATACTTTTAATTCTGTGGACTTAATCAGATTTTCAGAATAAGTCACATGCATAATTTCACTTTAAAAAAGTATTCCGGAAAAAAAACATACTGTACATCTTTACAACTACTAACTTGTCTGGATATTTTTTCTGAGTTAAAATATGACCATACTTTTAAAAGATTTTTAAACTGTAAAATCATTGCCATGGGTGCAAACCCATGCCAGCCTTGCCTTGTGGACCTCCTCTTCAAAATGCAGGTTAATGTGTATACACACCTACAATACAGCACTAAATGTATCAGTTCACCTACATGCAGGGAAGAGGTTTTATAGCAAAGCATTTCCATGGGGAATGCACTATTTTACCAGTTTGAAAAGACTTTCACAATTACTCTCCATCATGGTTTTACAAAATTCTTTCCCTCCAAAGATCTGCAAGGTATCAAACCCATCGAGGCTCATTTACAACATTTTTGCATTGATTTTAAATCAATAGCCTATGCAAAAAATAAGTGACAATGCATGTATAAGTCAGGGCCCCAAAAAAGTGTCTTTCAGGTTCTTCTCAACTTTCATGTTATAATGATGTGGAGCTTGCAGGCGTAGTCTGATTTCTGTGCTAACTGTGCTTTGCATGTTGGGGTGTTAAATGGGTGAACTAGTGGCAGTGAGCAGTCAATGTGCCCCATGCTAACTTCAAGGCATGCATAGGTACAGGGAAGTGTGCCCATGCTATTTTTTAGGCTGCAGGAATATGCTTTCCACACCTCTGACATTTAACACAGTGAGGCTGTATTTGAGCGCTATTGGCACTTTAGGTGCAACACCATAACAGCCTTTAGTAAAAGGGTCCCTTATTGTTTTATTATTAGTTGCTTTTATATTGTCAGCTGTCTTGATATCTCAACTAAAGGTGGGGGGTTTTTTTAGCGTTGTCAAGTCAGTGCTGACTCCTGGTGACCCAGCAGCCCCTGGGGTTGCTTGGTAAGGTATGATCAGAAGTAGATTGTCAGGCCTTTTCTTCCAAGGCAATGGAGGGCAAAGTGACTTGCCCAAAGTCACAAGAAGTGCCAGTGGGACCAAACTTAATAAGCACAAACAAATGCATGGTGCTGATACAAGTGCATATGATCTTGTAGGGATGTACATTTATGTGCGTATAAACAGCAGCATAGTTTTATAAAGGGGTTTTTGCACATGCACGTAAAAGGGCTTTTATAAAATTACTCCAGGGATTACCCACATAAAAGTAAGTATAGTGCTGAGAAAGTGTGTGCTGTTTATTTTTACTTTATATTTATTAATATTCAAGAAATTGACAAGCAAATGCCTTAAAGCAATCTCCATCAACAATGCACCCAAAATATACAAAGAGGGTTCTTTACATAGCCCTATTCATGTTTTGGAAGTCTGAAAACAGGCATAAAAATGTCCAAAGCATAGAAACGTCTCCAGAACCATATTAGAAAGAGGTTTCAAAAATGTCCCCAGCACAAGGATGTCCAAGTTGGAATGGAGCATGGTGTAGTCATGTCCATGGCATTCACAAGAACGTGGATGTCCTTGCTCAATGTCCTCGCCCAATGTCAGAAATGCCCTGCATGTCCTTAGACGCATCAAAGTGAATACCTGCTCCAGGCATGAATAGGTATTGGAAAAGTGCTCATTTTGCCAGCTAAACATCCAGAGGGTGTGGAGAAGGAGGTACACTCATTGTTGTTGTTGTTGTTGCTGTTAAGTGACATCGGGTCAGTGTCAACTCATGGCGACCCTCTGGATAGTTGTCCAAAATTGTGTTCGGTCTTCAGTTAGGTGGCCTATTGTTGACACTGTCACCCATATCTGCTGTTATTGTATCAATCCATCTCATTGCTGGCCTTTCTCTTTTGTGTTGACCTTCTACCTTGCTAAGCATGATGTCTTTCTCTAATGATCTCTCTCTTCGCATGATGTGCCCAAAGTATGAAAGTTGAATTCTTGTCATCTCAGCTTCTAAAGAAAGCTTAGGTTTGATCTCTAGTACTGACTGGTTTGTTCTTTGGGCAATCCATGGTATACACAGTATTTGTCACCAGCACCATAATTCAAAGGCATCAATTTTCTTCCTGTCAATCTTTTTCACTGTACAACTTTTGCATCCATATGATGTTATTGAAAATGCCATGGCTTGAACAAGGCAAATCTTTGTATGGAGAGAGAAATCTCTGGTCTTGAGAATCTTGTCTAGGTCTTTTATAGCCATTCTGCCAAGAGCAATGTGTCGTCGGATTTCTTGACTACTTGTTGCTTCTTTATTGAGTTGATCTAAGTAGGTTAAAATTGTCCACTTTTTCAAATTCTTCTCCATCAACAATTAATTTATTGATTTTGCCAGTTGTCATGATCTTTGTCTTCTTTACATTAAAGTGCAGGCCCAATTTAAGACTATGTTCCTTGATCTTGAGAAAAAAATGTTTCAGATCATCTTCACTTTCAGCCAGTAATGTGGTAAGTAGTATAATGGGTACACTACTCGTCAAACTGATTGACAGGTGAGATAAGGATGACAGGAGCCAATCAGCATTCACTTCCGGTGTATGTCCCGCCTTAGGCCATGCCCCCTCCCATAGAAGTGAATGGTGAGTTAGCCCCGCCCACTCCTGCCCTCAAATTGTTGACAGGTACCAATCAGCATCCTCTTCCAGTGTAAGTCCCGCCTTAGGCCACGCCCCCCATAGAAGTGAACGGCAAGTTAGCCCCACCCACTCCCGCCCCCAGGCGTGGCCACCACCCCCACTTGACACGCCTCCAACCCGCCCCAAGGATGGCATCATCCAATCAGCATCCACTTCCGGGTTTGTGCCACACCCACGCCCCACCCCACAATATGGCATTAGCCAATCAGCACCCACCTCCGGGTTTGTGCCCCACCCACAGCTTCCTACCCTCAGCCACGCCCCTGCCTACATCATCAGAAATGAGATCACCGGAAACAGGGCATCATCAGAAATGGACTGTCCCTTTTTGCTGACATCACCGGAAACAGGGTGTCATCAGAAAAGGGCCGTGTCCTTTTCCGATGACCTCAGCGGAAGCAGAGTGACTGACTCCGGAAATGTGTTTTGCTTCTGGTTAATGTTTACATCTGCAAAAAGCAGGAACCCAGGAAAAAAAAAAAAAAAAAAAGCTTTTCTCTCTCTCCCACTGCCCCAGTTCTTTTTTCTCACAAAAGATTCTTAGCACAGCACAGGGCTTTTCACTGAGGCACAGACAGGGTAGAAGCTTTTCTTTACAAATGTTAAACCTCAATTAACACATCTTTTGTTAGAGAAACCACTGCTGTCCATGTGATAGAATTTTGCTTTTAAGACCTCATGGTTAGAGAAAAGTATTCTGGCAAACACAGTGTAAGTTCAGACTGAGAAAGAGAGAGAGAGACCTGAGTTCAAATCCCCCTGTTGTTAAGTGCCGTCGAGTCGGACTCAACTCATGGCGACCCTCTGGATAGCTATCCTAAATTGTGTTCGGTCTTCAGTCAGGCGGCTCATTGTTGACAGACTGGTACCCGTAGCTGCTGTAATTGTATCGATCCATCTCATTGCTGGCCTTCCTCTTTTGCGTTGACCTTCGATCTTGCCAAGCATGATGTCTTTCTCTAGTGATCTCTCTCTTCGCATGATGTGTCCAAAGTATGAAAGTCGAAGTCTTGGCATCTGAGCTTCTAAAGAAAGCTTAGGTTTGATCTCCTCTAGTACCGACTGCTATTTAATTATTTTTTTTGAGAGAGACAGCTGAGTTCAAACACAGCTACAGCTATTTTTTAGTGGCTTTGAAAAAACCAATACTGAGAGACAAGTCTGAACATGCCTCTCTAGGGTGTGGTAACACATGATTGGTTGAAACAAGAGGTCTGTTCTGAGCATGCTCCAGGTGTTCTGAGCATGCTCCTGGTGTAAGGCTGTGTGTCATGTGTAAGGGGAACATTTTAACACAGAGATTCAAAAAGAAAAAATGGCTCTTTTTGGAACACCAAGCAGAATTTCCAGCAGGGCACACAACATTAATTACTTTCTTAAGGACCGTGATGCTGCTGCTGAGGGGTATCCACTGATTGAAAATCCATTTGAAATACTGGAGAGTCTGGCAGAGCCTGAACAAGAAATAACAGAGAATGTAGATTATCCAGATGGTCAGATATTATTCGATTCTCAAGAACCCTGTGATTCTGACACTGAGATTGACTTAACATCTGACAACACAATGGATCCAGAGGATATAGAATTATATCACGCCACTGTAGATGCAGAAACAAACTGTTTATTGGAAGAACTAGGATCAGCAGAGTTAAGAGAAGTTTTTTTTGTATTTAGAAAAGTGTTATAGAAAAGGTGGTCCACACTGACATTATTTTGTTTTGTTTTTTGTAGGGAAGTGACGAATCTCTGGAGCTAGAGGACATACAAGCAACCAATCTACGCTGTTTGTGCTTTCTCTGTACATATCAAAGGGAGGCATTTGATGTCATAGTCAGCCAAAAGGACTACACAAAACCTGATGAAATGAACACATTGAAATCTGCTATACAAGCAACGGTGGCCTGTATTATCAGGAAATGCTGGCAGGGCATTATACATAGAGACTGTGAAGCTTGTGTAATACATGCTCCAGGGCAAAGACATCATGATTGTTTGAGGTGGGAACCCAAGGAAATACAGCAGAAAATCCATAAAACTTGTAACAGGTTGTGTCTAGGACCTATTGTAAATGTTGCCATGATTGTTGGTCATAAAATGAAAGCAACTACCCTAGTTTATGAAAATTTGAATTTTTTTGTTTGAACTCATCAGAGATTTTAATACCAGTAGAAATCCAGGACAACTGCTCAATATTTTGCTTAGATCTGTGGCAGACAGTGATATAGAACTAGTGGAAGGTTTAATCTGTGATAGAGATTATAGATCGTTCTTTAAAAAACACCAAGTTCTGTAAAAATTGACTTTTTATGAAAATGTATGTATTTCCAGAATCTATTAGTTGAACATACAGATGAACAAAAATTATATGTATGCCTTTATATTTTTTTAAAAACTTGTAATGCTCAAATGAATCATTTCACAAGATGAAAACTTTTTATTTGAAATAAAACATTTTGAACCTATGTGTGGTGTGTTTTAGGAATGCCTAGTTAATCAATAGGTGTGCATTACACAATAGGCCATATGATAAGAATGTGAAGAGCAGAGCTCTATTGTAGAACTAAAATCCACTTACGACATCTGGGGATGGGGGTATGTGTATTAGCCACATACACAATATATAGCATCTATTACAATGTACTGTCTGCGAAAAAAAGGCAGTATGAATTAGCCAGGTCGTATGATAAGATTATGAGATCCAGAGATATTTCAGTTACAGAGTCTGGGGGGCTGTAAATCCCATCAAAAGAATTTCATTTTAAAAAGCTGCAGTATATTTCAGCAGCCAGAAGAGATCACATAGGGGTATGTTTACTAAACCCTCTTAACGTGTGTGCCGCGTTAGTCTGCAGGATGCCATAAAAGGAGTGGGCGGTCCGGTCAAAAATAGCAAAACGGGATTAGCGCGCACTGCGCACATTAGCGCACGAGAAACGCGTGCGGGAAGCATAAGCAGGCGCGCTGATGTGCAAACAGAGGAACAGGGCTGCAGTACAATGGTAAAGACACTGACAGATAGTGCAGGGGTCATGGGTTCAATCCCCCACTGTGCCCAATGAAGAAAGCTGGCTGAGGCACTACTACCATTTATGTGTAAAATTGCATTATGAGGCTTTTAAATTTTATTTTAATTACTGCTGCTATCAAACACACTCTCAAAGCGCTGTAACATAAGGTGCTGCATAAGGCACCCCATAAGGTACCCCAGAGGGCACATTTTAAAGAGCACTGTCCGCCACGGCACCCTACAATGTTGCTTAAAGGGTGACCTATAGGGCACCATATAGGGTGCCCTATATGGCACAGCAAGGTCATAGCACTGTTTTTGATGGCAGCACTGTGCATTTAAAAGCATGGAAATCTTAAGTAGGTGCGCTGACATGCAAGGAGGAACAGCAGTGTAGCACAATGGTTAAGGCAATGACTGATGATACAGGGGTCATGAGTTCAATCCCCAGTGTGCCTAATGTATAAGGCTGGCTGAGGCATCAGCTTTGACATGTAAGTATTGTTTCCTGCAGCACTTTATTTGTATTTTATTAATTGCTGCCAGCAAACACACCCTCATGTGCCATAACCTAAGGTGCCACATAGTGCACATTATAAAGTGCACTATCCGCCACGGCACCCTATAATGTCCCCTATAGGGCACCCTATCAGTCGCTACATAGGATACTGTATAGTGCACCTTATATGGAAGGTAACCATAAGGTGCCCTATAGGGCGCCCTATAAAGCGCCCTCTGAGGCACCTTATGGGTACAGTACACTGAGGGTGTTTTTGCTGGCAGCACTAATGTACATTAAAAATAGATAATGCTTTGGACAGCCCTATCAAATAACCCTACTGTGGGTTGGAACCCATGACCACTGGCAGTGAAGTAACCAGTGGGCTACAGCTCTATAGCTGCTAGCAATCCCATGGCTGGCTGCAGAAGGACTGCAAGTCACCACACAAACAGTCTGCTGTGGTAACCAGGATAGGGTTAACCCACCCATACCCATGATGCACTGCACATGCAAATCAGCAGTCTACAGATGATCACAAGATGGGGTATACACCCCCACAGCACCTCGGCCTGGTAGGGGGAACTGACCATGTGTGGTACTGGCACAGAGTAGCTACACACTGTCACATTGTGCAGGTACTGCACTCACCCTGAGGGTGAGGTGGGGCACCCAGCACCAGGTCCACAGCAGAGATAGGCCATGCTGCAGGTCTCCAGCAGTGCTAATGTGTGAAATAGGTAGTTTCTGCAGACACACCTTGGATATACCTGTATGTCTCAGTCAGGTGTAGCCCCTATGGACCCCTAGGAGGATTATGTACCACCACCCTCCTCCTCCTCCTCCTCCTCCTCCTCCAGGGCTGAGGGTGGTAAACAGGGTTTTCCCCACAACAGATCCACATTCTACCTCCCTGCAATGGTGGCAGTAGAGAAGACCATCAGTCCCAGTCCTGCTGGGGAACAAACACCCTACAGGGCAGTCAATGCAGCTCTGTACACATCCATAACACAATAGCAGACAGACATTAGGCCTGGATATGCTAAGCTGCACCCCACCACTATCTGATATTCTCCTGCAGCAAGCCTTCAGCCACTGCACCCTTCAAGGCGCTCCATCAAAACACATACCAGCTGCATACAGTCTGCTAGCTAGTCCATAATGCATATCCCTGGTGGAAATGCATGCACCCAGAACTGGGATGTCAGCATACACAACAAGCAGATATGACAGTGACTGGGCACCAAAAGGAAACCCATAAATATCACATCAGAGAAATGCTATATAGCACTATGGGGGTGCCTAGCCATGCTGTGGTCACTGCACAGTCAGGGTGAGAGTGATCTCCCAGCAGGACATGCTGTAGCCACCCTGTCTGTGTAGGTGGTGGCCGGGCACTACAATGTCCCAGCCAGTGCCCTATGCCCTGTGCAGATGCATCCTGGCCAGGCCACGCTGTCCGGGATATATCCATGGTACATTGCTCCTCATTATGCACATTGGCAGGCCAATACTGGCAACAGTGCTGGCAGTGTGGGCATTTGCAGCCACCACACACTACAATTTCCTAGCCATTGCCCTATGCCGTGTGCAGATGCATCCAGGCCAGGCCACCCTATCCAGGCTATTCCCCGGTACCTTGCTCCTCATTATGCACATTGGCAGGCCAATATTGGCAACAGTGCTAGCAGTTGGATAGACAGACACACACTCCCACACCTATGCCAGCATTGTGCTACTAAAGAGGAGTTTAGCAGCCCTGGCCACCACACCAGTCCTGGGCACAGTGCAGGCATGGATATGGTATGCAATACTGTTGGGGGTCACTCCCCAGGGTGGTAAACACTGTCAGAGACCAGACCTGAAGCACACTCCACAGACATCAGAAAGTTTGCTATGATGGAGCTCAATCAGCAAACGGTGTTTAACGTAGGAATTGCTATCTGCCAGTAATCATAGCTACCTTTTGATAGCTGTGTACCGTATTCCCAGGTGTAGGGTGGCATTGCTAAGGTATGCAAGTGCAAGTGCTAGTATTGGGAGATGCACGCAGGGCCCAATGTCCTGCCTCTCCAGGAGGCATTGGCTAATGGTGCCTGTGGGTGTGGGTGTGTCTGCCCCTGTTGGCTGCTGCTTTACGGCAGAGGTTCCCAACTTCAGTCCTGGTGTGCCAAACACTGTTTGGGTTTTCATGCTGTCCCTCATGAATATGCATGAGATACATCTGCATACCATGGGGGTGGTGCATAGATATGCAGCACAGGCATCTTTATTAGAGGCTGCATTTGTTTTATTTATTTATTTAGCTGCATTTATATCCCGCTTTTCAACAGGTCAAAGCGTTCAATTGGGGGATACATTTAACATGAGGGGATATGAGACACATATGCTAATACTTACAGGGAACATGGGCAATGGAGGGTTAAGTGGCTTGCCCAAGACCACAAAGAGTGCCTATAGGACTAGAAACCCCAGTCTCTCCGGCCTGAGATTGCTGTCCCCAGGTGGGACTTCAACCCCCAGCCCTCCGGCCTGAAGTACCTTGTTCTAAACACTAGACCACTCCTCCATGGAACCTGAATGGTGTTTGGCCCTCCAAGACTGCATTTGAGAGACTCTGCTCTAGGTAATGCGCCTGTTTATGGTGTCTTTGCTCTGTAGAGTAAAATGTAGGTGTTTTGGGGATGTTTACATCATCTGCAATAAACGTTCTGTCTGCATTAGCATGTTGTAGTAGTGGGTAAAATATGGGGACTGGGTTGGCAGGCACCATAGCTGGGACTTGAACCTGTGACCTTCTGCCTCCAAACACACTGGTTGTGTGCACTGCACCACCGTGTTGCCACAGAGACAGTGCATTCCCTGCTGATACCATGACTGTTTGTCCGGCAGGGCCTGTCTGTTGCAGTGCATGGCACCCACCTACACAGGGCTAGGCCATGGTCTGCTCTGGGCAGCTGCCACTGCCCCCCTCCACCACCAGTACCACTTTGCCACCATGCTGACATGCCCTTCTGCTGGTGGTGCTGGTGGTGTGCAGTCTCAAGCCATCCAGTGTGCAGGTAGGCGGCTGCCTATGGTGCGTGTTGTGGGGTAGGGGTGCCTGCATAGGGGTCCACGCTTCCTCCCAACACCGCCTGCTAATGTTCTGTGCCCTTGGGGGTACCTGCTGGGTACTATCCCCTGTGACACTGTGATAAACACTCTCGTGCCCATGTTGGGCCCTCATCAGTTGCTGTCTGGCTGCTGTTCAGTTTCAGCATTCCTAAGTGCCACCTAGGCATCTGCCTAGTCCGCACTGTGCCCCAGCTGCACCACAGCATGTGCCGCCTGCAGCCCTCTGTATCCCCTTTCCCAGCATCTGTCCAGTTGCTCATTCCGACATGCCCGCCCTGCTGTTGTGGAATATGTGCATGCCATAGGTAACCTGTCCAATGGAGAGGGAAACCCTGATCAGTGCTATTTCACTGTGGGATCATTCACCTTTTATGAGGACGGAGCGTAGACCCTTCCAAAATTCATATTTATTTTTTGGGGCTTTCTTTGGAGTGTTTTTTTGATGTTTCCCATTACTATCACTATTTCCCAGCTTGATTATGATTTTTTTTTATTTTGTTGGGGTCATTTTCAATATTTATTTGCACTTTTGTTCCGTGTACATGTATCACACTTATCACTTTTTTGTAGGTTTCCCTGGTTTTGCTGTACATTGCTGACAGAAATGGTTTCTTTTCCCTTTAAATCAGCTCTAACGCGAGGTTTTCACTTGCGTTAGTTTTGGCCTGGAATTTCACATCGTTAGTGTGTGGGGAGCCTGTCCCCTCCCACTCTCTACCCATTGACCCCTTCTCTCTGCCCCTGGGGAGCCTTCCTCCGCCCTCCGTGAGCCTTTCCACGCCTTCAGTGCTCATTTGCGCCGCTGCATGCGTGAGCGTGCACTAAAGCGCATTTTTGCCCTGCAAAGCATCATTAGCGCACACTAAGGTACCTTAACGTGTGCTAATTGCACAGCGCGCACGTTAAGAAGGTTTAGTAAACATACCCCATAGTCTCTCTACAGCCTGTATCATCTGCAATTCTTCATCAGACATGGTGGGTAGATATGAGTTTTACTTTTTTTAAAAAATATTGTTGGCTATGTAATGTTTCTGTCTCTTATGATTGTCTTTAAAAAAAATAGGAGCAGAAAAAGGGGGTTACAAATAAACTTTTTCTTACAAAAAGAAGGCAACAAAGAACGTTAAAAGGTATGACCTGTGGTTTTTAATTTTCCAGCAGCCATGCTCTTTATAATGTGCCTCAACCTTTAATCTTTTTTATTTTAGACCAAGAAGATGCTACAAAGCAAGCTGACCAGCCTAATCAACAGACGGCACCCTACAGAAAAAATAAACTTTGGGGTATGTTTACTAAACTGCGGTAATCGTACATAACGCGCGTTATGTAACGTTAACGATCGTAAGCGCATCATAATGTGCGTTATGACGCGCTTACGATCGTTAATGTTACATAACGTGCGTTAACCATAGTTAACGATCGTAAACTCCAGCGGCGCGGTAAAACACCGTAGAAGGTGGAGAGAGGACGGAGAGAAGGGGTCAATAGGCGGAAAGTGGGCGGGGAGAGGCTCCCTTCACATTAACGCGCTGATCTGAAGAGCTCAATTCCAATGAAAACCTGCCGTTAAATGCACATTACAGGGGAGAGAAATCATTTCAGTGTCAGCAATGTACAGCCCAGGCAGGGAAACCTAAAAAAGTGATAAGTGTGATACATGTGCACAGAACAAAAGGGCATATAAACACTGAAAATGACCTCAACAAACTGGAAAAAAACCATAACCAAGCTGGCCAATACTGGTATCAATGAGAAACATCAACCCCTCCCCCCAGAGTAAGCTCCATAGAACAGATATAAATCGTGGAAGGGTCTATACTCTGTCCCCATACAAGATGAATGAGCCCACAGTGAAATAGTGCTGCCCAGGGTCTTCCCCACCATCGGACAGGGTTCCTATGGTGTGCACATGTCCCGCAACATCAGGGCGGGCATGTCAGAATGGCAACTGGACAGATGCCGGAGAAGGGGATACAGATGGCCGCAGGCGGCACATGCTGTGGTAGAGTTGGGCCACAGTGCAGACTAGGGTGATGCCTAGATGGCCCATATGAATGTTGAAACAGCAGAACAGCCAGACAGCAACTGCTGAAGGCCCAACATGGGCACGACTGTGTTTCCCACAGTGTCACAGGGGATGGTACCCAGCAGCAACCCCCAAGGGCACGGAACATTGGCAGGCGGTGCTGGGGGGAAGCATGGACACCCATGCAGGCACTCCAACCCCAGAACCCAAACCATAGGCAGCTGCCTACCTGCACACTGGATGGCCTGAGACTGCGCACCACCAGCAGAAGGGCATGTCAGCACGGTGGCTGAGGGATACTGGTGGTGGAGGGGGCAGTGGCAGCTGCCCAGAGCAGACCGTGGCCTAGCCCTGTGTAGTTGGGTGCCGTGTACTGCAACAGACGGGCCCTGTCTGACGAACAGTCATGGTATCACCAAGGAATGTATTGACTCTGTGACAACAAGGTGGTGCAGTGCACACAACCAGTGTATTCAGAAGCAGAGGGTCACAGGTTCAAGTCCCAGCTGTGGTTCCTGCCAACCCAGTCCCCATATTTTACCCACTACTACAACGTGCTAATACAGACAGCACCTTTATTGCAGATGACGTAAACATGCCCAAGACACCTAAATTTTACCCTACAGAGCACAGACACCATAAACATGCACATTACCTAGAGCAGAGCCTCCCAAATGCAGTCCTGGAGGGCCAAACACCATTCCGGTTCCATGCTGCCTCTGATAAAGATGCCTGTGCTGCATTTCTATGCGCCACCCCCATGGTATGCAGATGTATCTCATGCATATTCATGAGGGACAGCATGAAAACCCGAACAGTGTTTGGCAATGCAGGACTGGAGTTGGGAACCTCTGCCGTAAAGCAGCAGCCAACAGGGGCAGACACACCCACACCCACAGGCCCCATTATCCAAAGCCTCCTGGAGAGGCAGGACTTTGGGCTCTGCGTGCATCTCCCAATACTAGCACTTGCATACCTTAGTAATGCCACCCTAAACCGGGGAATATGGTACACATCTATCAAAAGGTTGCTATGAGTACTGGCAGATAGCAATTCCTAGGTTAAGTACACTTTTCTGAGTGAGCTGCATCATGGCAACCTTTCTGATGTCTGTGGAGTGTGCTACAGGTCTTGTGTCTGACAGTGTTTACCAACCTGGTGAGTGACCCCAACAGTATTGCGTACCATAGCCATGCCTGCACTGTGCCCAGGACTGGTGTGGTGGCCTGGGCTGCTCAACAACTCTATAGTTGCACAATGCTGGCATAGGTGTGGGGAGTGTGTGTCTGTCTATCCAGTGTGTGGTGGCTGCCAACACCCTCCACAGCCCACACTGCTAGCACTGTTGCCAGTATTGGCCTGCCAATGTGCATAATGAGAAGCAAAGTACCGTGGGAATAGCCTGGATAGGGTGGCCTGGCCTGGATGCATCTGCACACGGCATAGGACAATGGCTCAGACATTGTAGTGCCTGACCACCACCTGCACTGACAGGGTGGCCATAGCATGTCCTGCTGGGAGGTCACTCTCAGCCTGACTGAGCAGTGTCCATGGCATGTCTAGGTTCCCCCATAGTGCTATATTGCATTTCTCTCATGTGATATTTATGGTTTTCCTTTTGGGGCCCAATCACTGATTTATCTGCTTGGTGTGTATGCTGACATCCCCATTCTGGGTACATGCACTATGGACTAGCTGGCGGACTGTCTGCAGCTAGTATGTGTTTTGCTGGAACACCTTGCAGGGTGCAGCGGCTGGAGGCTTGCTGCTGGAGAATGTCAGATAATGGTGGGGAGCAGCTGATCATTTCCAGGCCTGCCGTCTGTCTGCTATTGTGTTATGGATGTGTACTGCTCTGTCTGTTCCCCAGCAGGACTGGGGTTGCTGGTCCCCTCTACTGCTGCCATTGCAGGGAGGTAGACTGTGGATCTATTGGTGGGTGATCCTGTTTCCAACCCTGAGCCCCAGAGGGTGTGTTGTGTGGTGGTACATAATCTGCCTATGGGTCCATAGACCCCCCCCCCCCTCCCTCTACCTAGAGCAGGTAACGATGGCACCAACACAGGATATGCACTATTCTGGGTGCAGCATCGCCCATAGGGACTAGACATGACCGAGACATACAGCAGGACACAGATGTATCCTAGGTGTGTCTAACGGAACTACCTATCACACACTGATGGGGACCTGCAGCATGGTGTATTTCAGCCATGAAAGGTGCTGTGGACCTGGTGCTGGGCGCCCCACCTCAACCTCAGAGTGGGCACAGTACCCGCACAATGTGACTGTCTGTGGCAGTGCCACACACGGTCTGTTCCCCCTACCAGGCCGAGGTGCTGTGGGGGTGCATACCCAATCTTGTGCCCATCTCTCGACTGCTGATTTGCATGTGCAGTGCATCATGGGTACAGGTGGGTTAACCCTATCCTGGTAACCACAGCAGCCAGTTTGTGTGGTCATGTGCAGTCCTTCTGCAGCCAGCCAGGGCTTTGTTCACAGCCGTATAAGATGTCCCAGAGGGGACATTATAGGGTGCTTTGGCGGACAGTACACTTTATAATGTGCCCTATGGAGTGCCTTATGCGGCACCTTAGGTTATGCCACCGTGAGGGTGTGTTTGCTGGCAGCACCAATTAAAATACACATCAAATGCCTCAACAATCACTACTTAAATGTAAAGGGTGCTGCCTCAGCCAGCCTTATATATTAGGCCCCCTGGGGAATCAAACCCATGACTCCTGTACTATCAGTCAGTGTTGTAACCATTGTGCTACAGCTCTGTTGCTGTGCTTACATGCCTGCGTGCCTTCTTAAGATTAACGTGCGGTAACGTGCCCTGTAGTGCTCGTTCATTTATGGCGCCTTGTAACGCGCGTTCTCGGAAACGATGTACCGCCCATGTCCTTATTTGGGGTTTCTGTCTCTACCGTGGTTCCTAACGCGAATCGCACTAACGCAGTTTAGTAAACATACCCCTTTCTCTTAAAAAAAGAAGGCAACAAAGAATGTTAAAAGATATGACCTGTGGTTTTTAATTTTCCAGCAGCCATGCTCTTTATAATGTGCCTCAACCTTTAATCTTTTTTTAATTTTAGACCAAGAAGATGCTACAAAACAACATGTCCAGCCTAACCAACAGACGGTACCTTACAGAAAACCAAAAGACAAGCCGAATCGTGAGTATTCCGGTTTTATCCAGCTCCTAAATTTTTAGGCCGCTGTAAAAGAAAAAAAAGTATTAGCCTCTACGTTTTTCTTTTTCAGATTGAGAACATGTTAGAAAACCAGCGGCTATGGGAGAGAAGTCTAACCGGAAAAGATCACACAGCGAACGTTTTTCTGACGGTGAATCTACACACGCCGTTACAGAATAAAACGAGCATGGTGAAAGCCGTGTCTTTGATCACAGTGTTTCAGAGGACAGCTCAAATAATCTTGCATTAGGCCCCACTGAAGAATCAGAACCAGTTAGCTATATTCAGTTTGTGAAAAGGTGGGATCGTAAATTGGACAAGTTTAATGGTATAATTTATTCAGAGGAAATTCGGTTTATTAATTTAGACAGGGTAACATCATTATCTGAGGCTCAATTCACCATTCGGCAAGGTATTCAACATATTCTGGATGAGGTTAGCAGCAGGGTTTCACCCGGTGATTATGTACAGGTGCATCTACACTCATCTCTTTTTCACAATTCCTTGTATTCTGGAAAGTTAAACCCAGAAGCATTAGACGCTGACGATTTCTTAAATCAGATTGCTAAACTCCTTCAGAGTCACAGAGAAATCCAGGTTTGTGATATATTCCGTGTTGTTGTACTTGTCATAAGAAATCAGGGTGGGGGAGCTCATAGGGTCTTAAAGACTATACCATTTAGCCATATTATTCATAAGAAAAGGATGTATTTGATAGACTTGAACAACACTGATAATAACCTGTGTTTTGCAGGTAGCCTCACAGCCCTCATGTCACAGGTAAAAATGACAGATGTCGAATTGTTAGAAGGTGCTAAAAAACTACATAATGAATTGGGATGGCCGGTACATAGAAAAGTCATGCTCGATAATGTAGCAATATTTGAACAGCATTTAAAGATAAACATACGCGTTGTGCTTTACAGAAATTCATGGGTTTGTTTTAAGACTTCAGACAGACCTGTGTTCCCTAAGACTGTGTTATTGTTGCTACACGATGACCATTTCCATGGTATAACCGATGTCAAAAAATTCTATGGGGAGCGCAACTTCTGTAGTTACTGTCAGAAACCGTACAGTCACGATCATAATTGCACATTATGGTGCCGTCTTTGTTTGACACTAACGTGTGCGAATAATGTTGGTGTACAACAGAGATGCCCTAATTGCAAATTCTTTTGTCGTTCTAAAGAGTGTTTAGATAGACACGCGTATCTGGCTCTGAAAAAAGAAGTGGCGTGTTTATCTAAGATACTGTGCCAGAAATGTGAGTCTTATGTGGACAAGAAACATAAGTGCAAGGGCTGACATTGTAAACTATGTCGCGAGCCCCTAACTGGGGATGGCATCCACTTATGTTTTATGACCCCTATTGGTAAAACTGAAACATCTGAAAAGTATATTTTTTATGATTGTGAATGTATGCAAGAAACAGGCTGGCATGTCTCTAATTACATATATGCGACGGACTTAAATGATGAAAGAAACTGGGAATTCAAGGGTCTCGAATGTATTTCTGCCTTTATACAGATTTTTTGTGACAAAAAATTTAAAGGCTACACCTTCATAGCCCATAATTCCAAAGGTTATGATGGATATTTTGTTCTTAAACAACTGCTTAAGGAAGAGATGAACACAGGGCTGCTGGTTCAAGGTGCTAAACTTTTACAAATTACCGTTGAACCTTTGACTATCCGTTTTATAACTCTCTAAATTTCCTGCCTATGAAACTTAGCAAACTTCCACAAGCCATGGGTTTTACAGGCAGCAAGGGGTACTTTCCGCACTTTTTTAATACGCTGGAAAATCAAAATTATGTGGGCCCCATGCCGGGTGTTGAACATTACGGTGTGAGTAACATGTTGCCTGAAGAAAAAGAGGAATTTTTACAATGGTACAAGGACAATCAGCATAAAACTTTTAATTTGCAAAAAGAGTTGGCTTATTACTATCAGCAGGATGTATCTATTTTGCGGCAGGCCTGTGTTCTCTACCGAGCTGAATCATGAAAATGACAGAGAAAGAAGTGTTTGTAGAGCATGGTGACATCTCAGAAATTCAAACAAGGTGTTTAGACCCTTTCCAATATATAACCCTTGCATCTGTATGTATGGCTATGTTCAGATTAATGTTTTTAGAACCCAAGACAGTGGCACTCTTTCCACCAGATAACTATCACCGGCAGACAAAGAGATATTCATCCCCATCTGTTCAATGGCTGATGTATGTAGAGGCCAAAGAAAATATACAGATCACACATGCTCTGAAAAAGGTGGCGAAAAAAAGGTGGGGTCTTATTTTCTTGATGGCTATGCCATGATCGGTGGGGTAGAAACAGCTTTTGAATTTAATGGTTGTTTTCACCATGGCTGTCCGAGCTGTTATAACGATAAAGACCAGAATCCTGTAGCAGCCACGACCTATGGTTTTCTTTATTACAAAACACAGCTAAAAGTTGCATTCCTGGAAAGCCGTAGGTTCAAGGTCATAAGTCTATGGGAGCACGAGTGGAAGCAGATGGTAAAAGAAAATGACGGGGGCTGCGCAGATTTCCTGGCTGACTCCGCATTACCGCAACCCCTGATTCCACGAGATGCCCTTTTTGGGGGTAGAACAAATGCCATTTATCTGTACCACAAAACAAGACCTGGGTAAAAAATACACTACTATGATTTTACCAGCCTATACCCTTTTGTTAATAAAACAAAGGAATATCCAATAGGCCATCCAAAAATCATTTATGACAAATTTGGTTCCCCTACAAAGTACTTTGATTTTATAAAAGCAAAAGTATATCCTCCATGAAAGCTCTTTTTCCCGGTGTTACCCATACGGTTGGGCGGTAAGCTTATGTTTCCACTGTGTCACACGTGTGCTGACACACAGCAACAGGAGATGTGTGCCTACACGGATGAGGAGGGAGCTTTTGTGGGGACTTGCTGTACGGTGGAGATGAATTTAGCCATTGCAAAAGGGTATGTGGTTGTTGAAATCTATGAAATCTGGCATTTCGAGCAAAAATCTGATAATCTCTTTTCCGAATACATCAAAATGCACCTCCGTCAAAAACAAGAGGCTTCTGGCTACCCTCGATGGTGCAATGATACTGAAAAACAAAATGTGTACATAGCTGATTTCTTTAGAAAAGAAGGTGTGTGTTTGCGTGCAGACCACATTAATGTAAACCCTGCTAAGCGTCAAATAGCAAAACCTTTCTTAAATTCCCTGTGGGGTAAATTTGGTCAAAGAACAAACCTGCCTACCACAAACATTGTGAGAGAACCCGATGATCTCTTTAAATATCTGTTTTCTCCCGAATTCGAGGTTTCATCATGCGATTTTATTGATGATGAAACAGCCTGTGTGTCTTGGAGGCACTCAAAAGACCAGTGTATATTGTCAGGTAGCACCAACGTTTTCATTGCCTGTTTTACAACGGCTTATGCACGCCTGGAGTTGTACAACCTTCTAGATAGTTTGCAAGAGCGCTGTCTGTACCATGATATAGATTTTGTGATATTTCTAAGACGAGAGGGTGATTGGAACCCATCTTTGGGTGATTATTAGGTGAGCTCACAAGCGAGATACCCCCAGATGAACATATCACAGAGTTTGTATCAGCGGGGCCTAAAACATACAGCTACAAGCTGTCAAGCAGGAACACCTGTATGAAAGTAAAAGGGATTACGTTAAACGTAGAAAACTGCCAGAAAATCAATTTCACTAGTTTGAAAGATCTAGGGGCATGTTTACTAAAACCCCGGTAATGTGCGGGCCGCGCTAGTGTGCGGGTGCCATATAAGGAGTGGGCGTTTCTTGCTGAAAAAGAAAAACCGGAATTTACATATGCGCTAAGGTGCGTGGCGCCCTAGTGTGCCCCGCACATTAGCGCATGAGATAGCTGCATGGGAGGCATAAGCGGCACGCTGATGTGCAAGCAGAAGATCAGGGGTTCAATCCCCCACAATGCCCAATGAAGACGGCTGGCTGAGGCATTACTTTAGGAGGCATTTAAATAATGGGCGGCATAAGGCGGCGCGCTGATGGGCATAAGGCGGCGCGCTAATGTTTTTAGGAGGCATCTTAATATTGTGCGGCATAAGGCGGCGCGCTGATGCACAAGCAGAGTAACAGAGCCACAGCACAATGGTTAAGACACTGACCAATGGTGCAGGGATCAGGGTTTCAAGCCCCCACAGTGCCCAATGAACAAGGCTGGCTGAGACATTATGTATTATGGGGACGATTGCTTTAGGAGGCATATTATTTTTATTTTAATTATCACTACTAGCAAACGCACTCTCAAAGCATGTTAACATAAGGCGCCCCATAAGGCACATTTTAAAGTGCACTGTCCGCCAAGGCACCCTAGAATGTTGCTTATAGGGTGCTTTATAGGGTGCCGTATGAGGTACCGCAAGGTCAGAGTACTGTTTTGGATGGCAGTTTAAGGAATGAAAAGCATAAGTAGGTGCGCTGACATGCAAGGAGGAGCAGCAGTGGAGCACAATGGTTAAGGCACTGACTGCTGACACAGGGGTCATGAGTTTGCTCCCCAGGGTGCCTAATACGTAAGGCTGGCTGTGGCATCAGCTTTGCAATGTACATATTTTTCCTGCAGCACTTTAGTTTTATTTTATCAATTGCTGCCAGCAAACGCCCTCACGTGCCGTAATTGAAGGTGCCGTATAAGGCACCCTATAAGGCACTCCATAGGGCACATTATAAAGTGCTATGTCCGCCACGGCGCCCTAAAATGTCCGCTATAGGGCACCCTATAAGTTGCGTCACAGGATAATGTATAGTGCACCTTATATGGACGGGAACTATAAGCTGCCCCATAGGGCGCCCTATAAAGCGCCCTCAGAGGCACCTTATGGGTACAGTACGCTGAGGGTGTTTTTGCTGCCATCAAAAATGTACATTAAAAAAATATAACACTTTGCACAACCCTAACAAATCACCCCACTGTGGGTTTGAACCCATGACCTCCAGCTTCACAGGCAGTCAAAGTAACCATTGGGCTACAGCTCTATAGCTACTAGCAAGCCCCTGGCTGGCTGCAGAGAGGCTGCACGTCACCACACAGACAGTCTGCTGTGGTCACCAGGATAGGGTTAGCCCACCCGTACCCATGATGCACTGCACATGCAAATCAGCTGTCCACAGATGAACACAGGATGGGGAATGCACCCCCACAGCACCTCGGCCTGGTAGGGGGAAGTGACCATGTGCACCCACACAGCACCTCGGCCTGGTAGGGGGTACTGACCGTGTGTTTTAATGGCACAGAGTAGCTACACACCGTCACATTGTGCGGGTACTGTGCTCACCCTGAGGGTGCGGTGAGGCGCCCAGCACCAGGTCCACAACACCTTTCATGGCTGAAAGAGGCCATGCTGGAGGTCCAAAGCAGTGTTAATGTGTGAGATAGGTAGTTTCAGCAAAACCACCTTGGATATCTCTGTCTGTCTCAGTCAGGTGCAGCCCCCAGGGACACCCCCCCCCCCCCCCCCCCCGTGGGCCATGCAGCACCACCACCCCTCCTCCCCAGGGCTGAGGCTAGCAAACAGGGTCCCCTATCAATAGATCCACATTCTACCTCCCTGCAATAGAGAGGAACATCAACCCCAGTCCTGCTGGGGAACAGACACCCTACAGGGCAGTCAATGCAGCTCTATACACACCCATAACACAATAGCACACAGACATTAGGCCTGGATATGCTAAGCTGCACCCCAACACTATCTGATATTCTCCTGCAGCCAGCCTTCAGCCACTGCACCCTGCAAGCCACTCCATCAAGACACATACCAGCTGCAAACAGTCTGCTAGCTAGTCCATAGTGCATGTTCCTGGTGGAAATGCATGCACCAAAAACTGGGATGTTAGCATACACAACAAGCAGATAAATCAGTGACTGAACCCCAAACAGAAACCCATAAATATCACATGATAGCAATACTATATAGCACTATGGGGGTGCCTAGCCATGCTGTTGTCACTGCACAGTCAGGGTGAGAGTGATCTCCCAGCAGGACATACTGAGGTCACCCTGTCTGTGTAGGTCGTGGCCGGGCACTAAAATGTCCTAGGCAGTGCCCTATGCCCTGTGCAGATGCACCCTGGCCAGGCCACCCTGTCCAGGCTATACCCATGGTACCTTGCTCCTCATTATGCACATTGGCAGGCCAATACTGGCAACAGTGCTTGCAGTGTGGGCTGTGGAAGGTGTTTGCAGCCACCACACACTGTCTAGACCAGTGGTTCTGAACCAGTCCTCCTTGAACCCCTAGACCAGTCGGGTGTTCAGGATAGCCATAATGAATATGCATGAGATATATATGCATTAGAGATATCCTACCAACCTGACTGGTTCGTGGCCCTCTAGGGCTGGATTTTTAGACCCCTGCCTTACACCTGTCATTTAAGATTGTGAGTGGGCAAGGTGCAGATCACCAAGACATCTAAAAGGTTAGATAGAATTTGTCACATGCCTCTTTGCTTCTCACCACCACCAAAATATTGTCTATTAGACAACTTTTTGGTGGTGGTGAGAATTGAGGAGGCATGTGGCACATTCTATCTACCCTTTTTATGTCTAGGACATCTGCACCTTGCCCACTCACAATCTTAAATGACAGAGGTGTAAGGCAGGGGTCTCCAAATCCAGCCCTAGAGGGCCACAAACCAGTCAGGTTGGCAGGATATCTCTAATGCATATATATCTCATGCATATTCATTAGGGCTATCCTGAACACCCGACTGGCCTAGGGGTTCAAGGAGGACTGGTTCAGAACCACTGGTCTAGACAGACACACACTCCGACACCTATGCCAGCATTGTGCTACTATAGAGGAGTTCAGCAGCCATGCCCACCACACCAATCCTGGGCACAGTACAGGAATGGATATGGTACGCAATACTGTTGGGGGTGACTCCCCAGGGTGGTAAACACTGTCGAGACCAGACCTGAAGCACACTCCCAGGAAAGCTCCAAAATAAAAGGAAATGATCTTTGGAAGGGTCTACGCTCCGTAGACCCTTCCAAAAATCATTTCTTTTTTTTGGAGCTTTCCTGGGAGTGTTTTTTATGGTTGCCCATTAATATCACTGTTGCCCAGCTGGATTATAATTTTTTAGAATTTTGTTGTGGTCATTTTCATTTTATATTTGCTATTTTGTTCTGTGCACATGTATCACACTGCTCACGTTTTGTAGGTTTCCCCGGTTTTGCTTACATTGCTGACGGAAATGGTTTCTCTTCCCTTTAAATCGGCTCTAACGCGAGGTTTTCACTCGCGGTATTTTTTAGCTTGATTTTCAGCCCAGCTCCTGTGCGGGGAGCCTCTCCCCTCCCACTCTCCTCCCATTGACCCCATCCCTCCGCCCCTCGAGAGCCTTCCTCCGCCCTCGGAATGCCTTTCCACGCCTCTATCGCACATCAGCGCGCGCTGCGGGGCACTAAAAATGCACTATTAGCGTGCGCTAAGGTACCTTAGCGCACGCTCAAGTGCGCCCCACACAATTGCGCGGTTTAGTAAACATACCCCCTAATTTTGGACTACAAGCCTGGGGCAGCAGATTTATCCCAGAAAAAGATAGGAGTACAGCAACCTGGTATTATAAGAAACAAAAAGGGTTGGACAATAGAGACTGGTGTGATTAAAAAAACACAAAAGGTTGTGTATGACAAAAGGGTGAAGTTGGAGATTGGCTCTAGCACATTACCCTATGGATACTAGCATGGTGGATGTGCGCTGGTCACATCCTTTTTCTTGTATATTAGCGGGGCCGTCCAATTCAGGCAAGAGCTTCTTTGTTAAAAAGCTGTTAGAACACGCTGGTCGTGTATTGACTATCATGCCTAACAATATTGTGTGGTGCTACAGTTGCTGGCAACCTTTGTATAAAGAAATGTTAAATAAATATCCTTTTATTACATTTATGGACACTTTGCCTGATCCTTTTAATGATGAACGAATGTTTCCAGCCAATAAAGTAAACTTGGTTGTTGTTGATGATCTAATGCAGGGGTGTCAAACTCAAATACACAGTGGGCCAAAACGTAAAACTTGAACAAAGTCGCGGGCCAGCATTGAACAAATGAACCTTTTAATATGGACCCAAACAAGATTTGCTTTAACATTGAATATGAAGTAACACTTATTACTATACAATTTATAACTTAATAGTTCAGATATGCAAAAACCAATTTCAAATAAAAAAAAATCAATGACATTCATTTATTAAATAAGATTTAAATAATAATAAATAATAATTTTTAAAATAAAATAACAATAATAAAATTAATCAACCATTCAAGCCCATGTCTTGGAGTAGCAAGAAAAAGTGCATAAAGAAAACGTTAATTATTGCTCAGTTTGCTGCACACTGATCTAATCTGATGTGCCCAAGCCAGATACCTGGCATCTCTTCTTGGATGATAGTTCATCAATGTCTGGGCTCAGGCTTTGAGCTGAGGAAATCCTCAGTATCAAGCGAAGGTGTTCATCAGTCAGACGTCTCCTGTGAGATGTTTTGGTCATCTTCATCGAGGAGAAAAGTTGCTCACATAGATAAGTGCTGCCGAACATGGAGAGCATCTGAGCAGCTTGGGTGCGGAGCTGAGGCATTGTGTCAGGGATGAACTGTGGAAACTGGGCGGCGCCCACAGCATCATACTTTGACTTCAGCGTGTCATTACACTGGAGTTCAATTAGCTCCATTTGGAGGTTGGTTGGTGCATTTTCCACATTAACTGCAAAGGGATTACTGAGCAGTTCAAACCTACATTTCTGGACATCAAAGTCGGCAAATCGCCGGCTAAACTCAGCGCCGAGTACACTGAGTTTTTCAGCAAACTGCGCATGGGAACAAGTTGGTAAAGAACTGCGTTTTCATGGTTTGGCAGCAGGGAAAATGGCCAAGGTTTCCTTGCAGCATCTGATTCTCCCACAGGCACAGTTTAGTTTTAAAAGCCCTCACTGCAGCGTACATGTCTGTGATGATGCGCCCCCGCCCCTGAAGCTGCAGGTTCAGCGCATCGAGATGGCTCGAGATGTCACACAGAAAGGCCAGCTCACACAGAAACTTTTTCTCCCGAAGCTCTGCTGTGTCCTTCCCTTTGCTTTCCAGAAACTGACATATTTCCTCATGCAGCTCAAAACATCTATTCAGTACTTTTCCTCGGCTTAACCATCTCACCTCTGTGTGATACGGCACGTCTGCGTATTCCGAACCACACTCCTCCAGAAAAGACTTAAACTGGCGGTGATTCAGACCTTTGGCTCTTATAAAGTTAACTACTTGTGTTACTGTGGTCATAACATGTTCCATCTTTAGGGCTTTGCCACACAATGATTCCTGATGTATGATGCAGTGATAAACAGTTAGTTCACCTGCACATTTCTCTTCCTGCATCTTCTCCCGGACCCTGCCCACCAGTCTACTTGTTTTACCGCACATCGCTGGCGCACCATCTGTCGTTAATCCCACGAGTTTATCCCACGGCAGCTTTATTTCAGTTACGCATTTGGAAACCTCCTCAAAAATTTCCTTTCCTGTGGTTGTGCCATGCATTGATTTGAATCCCAATAGCTCCTCCGTAACACACATATTTGAGTCCACTCCACGGATGAAGACTGACAGCTGAGCAGTATCAGATGCGTCGCTGCTCTCATCCACAGCAAGGGAGAATGCAACGAAATCTTTTCCCTTTTCCAAAAGCTGGTCATACAGATTGGTGGCAAGATCACATGTGCGATCAGCTACTGTGTTTCTGCTCAGGCTCACGTTTGAAAAGGCTTGCTTTTTCTCTGGGCACACGATGTCACAAACTTTCAACATTCACTTTATCACAAACTCTCCCTCATTAAAGTGCCGGGCTGATTTTGCGATCTCTGCTGCCACAATATAACTAGCCTTTACAGCAGCCTCACTTTGTGATGTGGCTTTTTTGAACATATTCTGTTGTGAAACCAAACTTCTTTTCATCTCCTCCACTTTCTGGCTCCTTTGAGTCATGTCCAGGTCCTTGTACTTGTCATGGTGTTTTGTTTCATAGTGTCGTCGAATGTTATACTCCTTAGTTATAGCCACGTTGACTCCACAAATCAGACAAACAGGTCTGTCTTTTACATATGTAAACAAATATTCTGTCTCCCACCTGTCCAGAAAGTTCCTGTTGTCTGCCTTTCTTTTTGCCATTTTTGGGAAGGGGTTCCACAGTGACAGTTGTAGCTTGAGATCGCTATGACTTCTGTCACACAGGAGAGGGTGTTTCTGGGACCTGTCCTGATTGACGCGCCAAAACAACAGCAAGGCATTATGGGATTTGTAGTATTAGCGATGAATGAATGCGCTGTATAATACCGGCGGGCTAGCTCTAGTAGTCATTTGGTATAGCCTCGCGGGCCAAATATAATTACACTACGGGCCAAATTTGGCCCGCGGGCCAGAGTTTGACACCTATGATCTAATGGATTCTGCCTGTAAAAGTGACAAAATAGAGAAAGCCTTTACCAAGTATGTGCACCACAGAAACCTGAGCATCATATATATTGTTCAAAATGTTTTCTGCCAAGGCAAAGCAAGCCGAACTATAACTTTAAATACCAAATACATGGTGCTCTTTAAGAATCCTAGGGTTATGTTTACTAAACCGTCTTAACATGCGCTCTCCCACGTTATCGCATGATAAGGCGCCTTATCGCACGATAATGGCGCCTTATCACGTGATAAGGCGCCTTAGCGTGCGTTAACGTGTGCTAAGGCGCAAACGAGCGCTGAAGGCGGAGAAAGGCTCCCAGAGGGCGGAGGAAGGCTCCCCAGGGGCAGAGAGAGAGGGTCAATGGGCAGAGAATGGGAGGGGAGAGGCTCCCTGCACACTAACGCTGTGAAATCCGAAGCTGAAAACTAACGCCAGTGAAACCCTGTGTGAAACCCTGGCGTTAGAGCTGATTTAAAGGGAAAAGAAACCATTTCCATCAGCAATGTACAGCAAAACCAGGGAAACCTACAAAAAGTGATGTGTGATACATGTGCATGGAACAAAAGGGCAAAGAAACAGTGAAAATGACCAGAAGAAAATGTAAAAAAACCCATAACCAAGCTGGGCAATAGTGATATCAATGGGAAACATAAAAAAACACCCCCAAGAATGCTCCAAAAAAAAGATAAGAATTTTGGAAGGGTCTATGCTCTGTCCCCATACAAGGTGAATGATCCCACAGTGAAATTGCGCTGATCAGGGATTTCCTCTCCATTGGACAGGTTTCCTATGGTGTGCACATGTTCCACAACAGCAGGGCAGGCATGTTGGAATGGGCAACTGGACAGATGCTGGTAAAGGGGACACAGAGGGCTGCAGGCGGCACATGCTGTGGTGCAGCTGGGGCACAGTGCGGACTAGGGTAATGCCTAGCTGGCCCATAGGAATGCTGAAACAGTAGAGCAGCCATACAGCAACTGCTGAGGGCCCAACATGGGCAAGAGTGTGCTTCCCACGGTGTCACAGGGAATAGTACCCAGCAGGTACCCCCAATGGCACGGAACATTGGCAGGCGGTGCTGGGGGAAAGCGGGGACAGCTATGCAGGCACCCCTACCCCAGAACCCGCACCATAGGCAGCCGCATACCTGCACAATGGATGGCCTGAGACTGCGCAGCACCAGCACCACCAGCAGAAGGGCATGTCAGCATGGTGGCAGAGGGGTACTGGTGGTGGAGGGGGCAGTGGCAGCTGCCCAGAGCAGACCATGGCCTAGCCCTGTTTAGGTGGGTGCCGTGCACTGCGACAGGCTCTGTCTGACAAACAGTCATGGTATCTCCAGGGAATGCACTATCTCTGTGGCAACACGGTGGTGCAGTGAACACAGCCAGTGTGTTCAGGAGCAGAAAGTCACAGGTTCAAGTCCCAGCTGTGGTTACTGCCAACCCTGTCTCCATATTTTACCCCCTACTAAAATGTGCTAATACAGACAGAACCTTTATTGCAGATAACAGAAACATGCCCAATAAACCTACATTTTACTCTACAGAGCACAGACACCATAAACATGCACATTACCTAGAGCAGAGTCTCCCAAATGCAGTCCTGGAGGGCCAAACACCATTCAGGTTCCATGCTGCCTCTAATAAACATGGCTGTGCTGCATGTCTATGCACCGCCCCCATGGTATGCAGATGTATCTCATGCATATTCATTAGGGACAGCATGAAAACCCGAACAGTGTTTGGCCCACCAGGACTGGAGTTGGGAACCTCTGCCCTAGAGCAGCGGCCAACAGGGGCAGACACACCCTCACCCACAGGCTCCATTATCCAAAGCCTCCTGGAGAGGCAGGATGTTGGGCCCTGCGTGCATCTCCCGATACTAGCACTTGCATACCTTAGCAATACCACCCTATACCTGGGAATATTGTACACACCTATCAAACGGTTGCTATGATTACTGGCAGATAGCAATTCCTAAGTTAAGCACAATTTGCTGATTGAGCTGCATCATAGCAACCTTTCTGCTGTCTGCGGAGTGTGCTTCAGGTCTGATGTCTGACAGTGTTTACCACCCTGGTGAGTGACCCCAACAGTATTGCGTACCATAGCCATGCCTGCACTGTGCCCAGGACTGGTGCGGTGGCCAGGGCTGCCAAGAGCCTCTATATTTGCACAATGCTGGCATAGGTGTGGGAGCGTGTGTTTGTCTATCCAGTGTGTGGTGTCTGCCAACACCTTCCTCAGCCCACACTGTTGCCAGTGTAAGCCTGCCAATATGCATAATGAGGAGCAAGGTACCATGGGTATAGCCCGGACAGGGTGGCCTGGCCAGGATGCATCTGCTCAGGGCATAGGGCAATGGCTCGGACATTGTAGTGCCTGACAACCACCTGCACGGACAGGGTGGCCACAGCATGTCCTGCTGGGAGGTCACTCTCACCCTGACTGAGCAGTGACCACGGCATGGCTAGGTTCCCCCATAGTGCTATATAGTGTTTTTCTCATGTGGTGTTTATGGTTCCCTTTTGGGGCCACAATCACTGACTTATCTGCTTGGTGTGTATGCTGATATCTCACTTCTGGGTGCATGCATCGCCTCCAGAAACATGGACTAGCTAGCAGACTGTCTGCAGCTAGTATATGTCTGGATGGAACATCTTGCAGGGTGCAGCAGCTGGAGGCTTGCTTAATGTCAGATAGTGGTGGGGGCAGCTGAGTATTTCCTGGCCTTCTGTCTGCCTTGCCTTAGGGATGTGTTCAGATCTGCATTACCTGCCCTGTATGGTGTCTGTTCCCCAGCAGGACTGGGGTTGATGTGGGAGGTAGAGTGTGGCTCTGTTTGTGGGAGATCCTGTTTCCCCCCCTGAGCCACAGAGAGTGGGTGGGGTGGTGGTACTTAATTCACCTATGGGTCCAAATACCCCCCTCCCCTTCATCATGTGACCATGGTACTAACACAGGATATGCACTATTTTAGGTGCATCATAGCCCATAAGTGCTAAACATGACTGAGAAATACAGATGTGTCTGCAGGAACTATCTATCACAAACACACACTAACACCAATGGGTACCTGCAGCATAGCTGATTTCAGCCATGAAAGGTGCTGTGGACCTGGTGCTGGGTGCCCCACCTCACCCTCAGGGTGAGCACAGTACCCACACAATGTGACAGTCTGTAGCTACTCTGTGCTAGTAACATACACGGTCAGTACCCCCTACCAGGCTGAGGTGCTGTGGGGGTGCACACGGTCAGTTCCCCCTACCAGGCTGAGGTGCTGTGGGGGTGCACACGGTCAGTTCCCCCTACCAGGCCGAGGTGCTGTGGGGGTGCATGCCCCATCTTGTGATCATCTGTAGACTGCTGATTTGCATGTGCAGTGCATCATGGGTACGGGTGGGTTAACCCTATCCTGGTAACCACAGCAGACTGTTTGCGTGGTGACATGCAGTCGTTCTGTAGCCAGCCAGGGACTTGTTAATAGCTGTAGCCCACTGGTTACTTCATTGCCTGTGGAACCAGCAGTCATGGGTTCAAACCCCCAGTGAGGTTATTTGTTAGAGCTATCCAGAGCATTGTTAATTTTTAATGTACATTAGTGCTGCCAGCAAAAACACCCTCAGAGTACTGTAACCATAAGGTGCCTCAGAAGGTGCTTTATAGGGTGCCCTATAAAGTGCCTTCTGAGGCACCTTATGGTTACAGTCCATATAAGGTGCCTTATAAGTTGTCCTATGGAGCGCCTTATAGGGTGCCCTATAGGGGACATTATAGGGTGCCGTGGCAGACAGTGCACTTTATAATGTGTCCTATGGAGTGCCTTATGGGGCACCTTAGGTTATGGCACGTGAGGGTGTGTTTGCTGGCAGCAATAATTAAAATACAAATAAAATGCCTCAAGAAACAATACTTACATGTCAAAGCTGATGCCTCAGCCAGTCTTATGCATTAGGCACACTGGGGGATCAAACTCATGACCCCTATATCACCAATCAGTATATTAACCATTGTACTACACCTCTGTTTCTGTGTTTGCATGTCTGGGTGCCTACTTAAGATTACCACACGTTAACGCACTTAGCGGCGCTTAGCAGCGCTTAGCCTGTTAATGTGCGCAGCAGCATGCGTTATCGCACGATAATCCCGTTTTGCTACTTTAAGACTGAAACGCCCACTCCTTTTATGGCAGCCTGCACACTATCGCCGGGCGCACATTAAGACGGTTTAGTAAACATACTCCCTAGAGATAAGTTACAGATTGCCATTCTAGCCAGGCAGATGTACCCTGGAAAATCAAAATTCTTTTTAGAAGTCTTCGAGGATGCAACCAGAAAGCCGTTTGGTTATCTCTTTGTGGATTTAAATAACACAACGCCTGAGGCTTACAGACTGAGGACGGATATCTTCCCGCCAGATTGTACCATGATATACTGTGAAAAACTACAAATCACACATAAAAAGAAATGAATATGTAACCAGCCCCTTCATACATGCTTGTGTGTCTCAGACAACATGTCTCGCCATGTAAAGAGAAACTTGCCCCTTTTAAAACTTTTGGTTCAAGCCTCTCCGCAGCACAGAAGAGCCATCCTGAATACAGCTTCTAATGATTTGTAAGCAGTTATAGTTGAAATCGCTCTCAACACCCTAAAAGGTAACATTCCTCTTTCACAACAACAGATAAAGTTTTTAAAAGGGAAGCGTCATGCCATAAAGAGTCTGTGCGATAAAAGACTACCCATTAAAAAAAAGAAGCAATTGGTGAGACAGTCGGGCGGATTTATCGGGCCCCTGTTAAGTTTTGCATTACCGTTGATAACGGGGCTTCTGAAAAACCTCTAATGCAGCACGCTGAAAAAATGTACATAGTCCCTAGTCAACAACTTGAGCGCTTGAGAAACCCGCCAGATCGGGATGAAAATATTAGAACCACGACCATTCATAAGTTAGATGAAGAAATGAAAAACATCCTGCAAAGCGTCGGTATGTCTGAACACGAAAAGGCTAAATGTTACTCAGAAGTGCTACAGTGCTATCTTGTGCTTAACAGACAGAGGGATATGGAAAAAGAAAAAATAAACTTGTATCTACAGGCACAAGATGAGACATCAACGGCAGCATCTCTAGAAAATATTATACCTCCAGACCCTGTAATACAAGAAGTGTTAAACAGCATCAATATGCGCTATAGGAAAAATGCTGAGTTGCTGCTTAATAAACTGTTAAAAAACAAGGATCTGGCATCCTGGGAGGGAAATGGAACATTTGTATACCGGGGAAACCCCATCAATGGCTTTAACCTACTCGACCTCGTTCGTGGGGCTACGCAGCCCCAAGCTCTTTCACAACGAAGAATACCCAGGGGCTGGGAGGAGTTCATGCAAACCCTAGCCAAATTAAATATGCCCTCTACGGTAATGGGTAATGCAGCCAACAGAGATGTACTGGCACGCCTCAAAGAGAACCCATCTGTGAAGGCTACTAAAATGTACACGCGTCCGATAAAGAGCAAAGAGCTACTCCCACACAAAAAAATGTAAATTATCCCACGACCACCGGCGGTTGAGTGTGTAAAAATGTATTTTCAATAAAATGTTTAAAAACAAAAAATAAAAGACTAGACAGTGGTTTCTTTTCAAAAAACCTCCTTAGAGGGGTTACTTTTTATTTAGAAGCATCAAAACATTCACGATAGGAAACACACACTTGCTGATTATGGAACGGATTTCTAAAAGATCTACATAAAGTTTGTTTGTTGCGTTTTACAAAATGTAACACCATATCATCACTTTGCATTAAATCTTCAGAATACATTTCTAAAATATTTTCAAAAGGCACCCCTTTATAGCGGTGGTGCAAGAAAAATACACAGTGATATCCACAAGCCGTAGACTTTCATACTTTGGAACATCATGAGAAGAGAGAGATCATTAGAGAAAGACATCATGCTTGGAAGATAGAAGGAAAACACAAAAGAGGAAGGTCAGCAATGAGATGAATCGATATGATAACAGCAGCTATGGGTACCAGTCTGTCAACATTGAGCTGCCTGACTGAGGACCAAACACAATTTAGGACAACTATCCAGAGGGTCGCCATGAGTTGACACCGACTCAACGGCATTTAACAACAACAACAAATCACCATTCAGAATAAATATTTCACCATGGTCTGCCATCTCCAATGGCACTTCAACAGGTCACCAATTGGTCTCTCATCACTTCTACACCCAGAGTGGGTGTGTGGGACCACCCAAAACGTCACCACTCCACAGCAAGAAGCCAGCTCTCTCTTCACTGCTAACATGTTTCCAGCCTTAAAAATCTCTTGATAGAAGAAAGCATTTGCAGCAAGTCATGAGTTGCCAGTCATCCTGCAAACCACATACAATACTTGGCAGAAAAAAAAAAAAAGCCACAAGTGAGCTCCATCGACGAGAGGGGTCCATATAAGAATTCTCTCCTGGGCCTGAAGGTATGTACCTGACTTCTCAGGCACATAAGCTCTTTGCCCACCCTCCTTCAAGGGTAGATGTGAGATGCCCACAGAGTCCCAGATGTTCCTGACAGCTCAGAAGTAGTCCAGGAGCTTTGAGTCCAGATGAGGAAATTTAAGGTAGGACGCAGATCAATCAGCCGATCCTAGAGCATGTTTGCTACCTGCTGATTCTCCAGCAAGGGCCAGCCTTGGAAAGACACTAGTCACAGCAAATCCAAACATGACTTCAAGTGGGCATCCACCTTCCCCTCTGGCTCATGCCAAATGACAGAGGCAGATTGTGAGAAATTGCAGGAAGACCTTGGGTGACTGGACTTCCAAATGGCAGATGAAATTTAAGTGCAAAGTGATGCACATAGGGAAGAATATGCCAATTACAGCTAGGAAGCACCTCTAGCATTTGGGAGGAGTAGATTTCAAGGATTTCTACTCTTAGAGGGCACCACTCAGGAAACAGATCTAGGCATTATCTTGGACAATATATTGAAATCTTCTGCCAACTGTGTGGGCCACAGCAAACAGAATATTAGGAATTTTTAGGAAAAGAATAGGGAATAAAATGAAAGCTATTGTATTGCTTCTGTATCGCTTTATGGTGTGACCTCACCTTTATGCATGGAATTCTGGTTACTGCATCTGAAAAAAAGATGTGGAGACTGATTCCAACAGAGGCACATCCGGGACACTGGGCCATCCAAAAACTGGATGAACCCAAATAGTACCTGATTCTGCAACTACGGAAGCCTGACGTTCCCGCAGTTGCAGGATCAGGCACTTAGATGGCCCACATATTCAGAATTCAGTGGTGTAGAACATTTCCCCTTCAGCCCTTCCAGGCTGCCCCTTGCTCCTGCTGGTGTGCCAGTGCCATGGATTGGGCTGTGGGGACACCCCTGTATTTTCTCAAGCTGTTCGGTGTGGCTGCCTGGCTGATCCCTGCAATCAATGGGCCTTATTCCACCTCGGAGGTGGAAAATGTCCCACGTCTAGCTCTCCCCTGCCTGACATACAGGGACATGACCTGAATAGGCCCTACAAGACCAGGTGCTCCCCCCCCCCCACCCCCATTCCACCTCCGGCCCTCTCCTTCTTGCCCCAATCCAGTACTCCTTGCACAGTGGTCCTGTACGTGTGAGGATCCTGGTTCGTGGCATATGGTCCCTGCGAATAATGGGGCTGCCCATCCTACCAAGATGTACAGCTCCACTATTCGTGTGTCAGGATGACCTCCATAGTGGAATTCGAAAAGGTACAGTGAAGGGCAACAAAAATAATAAAGGGGATACAGCTACTCTTCTATGAGGAAAGGCTCTTCATCTTGGAGACGAGATGGTTGTGGGCAGATATGGTAGAGGTCTATAAAATTTGAATGGAGTGGAACAGAAAAAAGACAAACTGTTTACTCTTTCATAAAGTACAAAGATCAGGGGACACACTTTAAAATTATAAAAGTACTACATTTTACACAAATAGGAGAAAATATTTTTTCTCTCAAAGCACAATTAAACTTCGAAACTCATTACTGGAGGATGTGGTAAAAGCAGTTAACATAGCTGGGCTTAATAAAGGTTTGGACAAATTCCTGCAGGAAAGGTCCATAAACCATTATTAAGTATACCTGTGGAAATCCACTGCTTATCCCTGGGGATAGGTATCATGGAATCTGACTACGTTTGGGATATGCTGGGTAATTGTGACCTGGATTGCCACAATTGGAAACAGAATACTGGGCTTGATGGATCTTTGGTCTCATCCAGTATGGACATTTCTAAGTTTTTATGTTCTTATGATGGAAAGGTGGATGTCTACAGTATGTATTTTAAGATCTTCCTGCCCAAGAAAAAGTTAGCAAACTGGATAGGGAGATTTATAACCCATTATGGCATTACCAAAAGAACAAAGAATTGGCCCAGTTGGTCTTAGCCGAGGATGCAGATAGAGAGACCCACTGGCAGGTCTGCATTCTTTCTAGATTCTCCATAACTTTATTCGTGAGGAGCATGTCATTGACATAAGGTGTCAGGGTGATCTATATATCATGTTCTTACAGCACCATTCCAGTGAGCTTCCTGTGCAATAGACATAGGGGTAGGTTTATTAAACCGGTCTAATGGCTAACCAAGGCTATCTCAACTAGGTCCCATTGAATAACATGGGACCTAGCTGCAGATAGCCCAAATTAACCATTAGCCCGTTTAAGTAAACATACCCCATAGTAACTCGCATGGGCAGCGCAGATAGTGGGCACCCTTGAAATACACACCTTCCAAATGCCAGAGCTGCCTCCAAGGACTAGTTGGCCTTAAATGGACACTACACATTTGAGTAGGGAAGGCCGATAAGACCCACAAAATAGGGGCCAAATACAAACTCTTGCAAGCTACTCAGGAGATATCCTTGATCCACTCTGTAAAAAGCCTTCTCCTGGTCAAGTGGCAAAAAAGTTACCAGCAGACCAGTCCTATGAAAAATATTTTTATTTATTTAAACTTGATATGCACACCTTCTCATAACATGCAAGGTGAGTTACAATAAAATACAACATACAAAAAAAGAAAAATATAACCTACTAACAATACGATTAAACTTTATATTTCTACTTTTCCACCAGCAAAGAACCAAGCTTTGGATTTCTTTTTTTTTTTAAGTGCCTTCAAGACAATGCTGACTTCGGGAGATTCAGCAGCCCCTGGGCTTTCTTGGCAAAGTATGACCAGAAGTAGATTGCCAGGCCTTTTCTTCCATGGCAATGGAGGGTAAAGTGACTTGCCCAAGGCTACAAGGAGGAAAGTCAGTGGAAATCGAACCCAGATCTCTTTGTGAATAATGTTTCTGTATAAAAAGATATCAAAAATGGTCCTGTCAGAGACTATATAAGATTGGTCAGGGTAGATCACTTCTGCTGCAAAGTAGCTAGGCTCTGAAATAGCCCTAGGCTAGAGTCTTATAATCCGCGTATGGTAGTGAGATGAAGTACTACAATAGTTCCTGATGTTGCACAGCTCTTCTTCTATAGGTAAAAGGCATTGCAGCAAGAGACCAAAAGCCAGCCTGTCTCCAGGTTTCAGCCAGAACCTGCAGGTGTTGAAAAAGTGACTTAAAAATTCCATAGTCAGCCCACTGAGGCCCAGAGACTTCCTGAATGACATCTGGCTGAGGGCGGCAGAGTAATTAGCCAGACATACAGAAAAGGGCTTTTATCAAATCAGGAGGCAAGTTATTCATGTAAAAAGTCGGTTCACAGAAACAGTATGCCTACTTTTACACAATCTTGGTGTACGCATTCCTGGGGATGTAGTCTGGGCGGAGCGAAAGTGGAGCTGACATTACATGTATATTTTATAGATACATGCATAGATGTGTTGAGTACATGCACGAGCACCTTTTTCAAAGCAGATGTAAATTTATGCATAAATATTTGCATGCTACTGGGGATTGCTCTTGAGCCTACGGTACAGAGGCACCTAGGCCCTTATATCGCCTTTATAAAATAACAAATTAAACCATATTCCGCCAAACAACAGGATGAGTTTCAAAAATAAACTACAATGAACCCTATAACTTAAAAAACTGAAAAAAATAAATATTTTGTCAGACCCTCTATATTCAAGATGCGTCAGCTGGATTCTTATACACCTCTACCAGCTTTCCTTTTACTTAAATGGGAAAACATACTTATATCTTCAGTTTTATATTCTTAAATTTCCTTCAACATATACTATCTCAAAGAGACAAGTAAAATAAATCACAGTAAAGCACAGTTACTTACCTGTAACAGGTGATCTCTGGGAACAGCAGGAATTAGTCCTCACATATGGGTACGTCGGTACCGACGGAGCCTGCGCGGGAACGCTCCCCAGCTTCCCAAAAAGGAAAGCTTTTGGGAGCATCCCACAGCGCCTGTGCACTGCCTTCCCGCCTTTCCTAACCAACTCTCCTCAGTTCGAGTTTAAAGCTGAGACAATAGAGAGAGAGAGGAAAGGAAAGACAGAGAGAGATACAACTCCTAGGGGAGGTGGGAGGGTTGTGAGGACTAATTCCTGCTGTTCCCAGAGATCACCTGTTACAGGTAAGTAACTGTGCTATCTCCAGGAACAAGCAGGAATGAGTCCTCACATATGGGGACTCCCTAGCTAAGATGCCTGGGAGATCCCCAAGGGTATGAGACCCTGAAGGGTTCCTCGTCTTCCTATGGATCTCAGGCATCCATTCAGGGAAGGAGGGCAGGAGTTGTTCAAGAATGGAACAGGTGTCTGAGGACAGCCTGACCAAACAAGGCATCCCGGCGGGAGTCCTTGTCCAAACAGTAATGGGCTGTGAAGGTATGAACCGAGGCCCAGGTGGCTGCTCGACAGATCTGGTCGATGGACACAGAATGAAGATGAGCCATAGAGGTGGCCATGGCCCTTACATTGTGAGCTGTGACATGGCCCTCCAGAGAAAGGTTCTTACTCTGGTAAGCAAAAGAAATACACTGAGCAATCCAATTGGACAGTGTTCTCTTAGAGACTGGAAGTCCTAAATGGGAAGGATCAAAAGCAACAAAAAGCTGGGAAGACTTTCTATGTTGCTGTGTCCTGTGTAAGTAAAAAGCAAGAGCTCTTTTACAATCTAGAGTATGAAGGTTCCTCTCTGCACTGGATGCATGAGGAGCTGGAAAAAAGACAGGTAAATATACCTCTTGATTAAGATGAAAAGGTGAGACCACTTTAGGCATAAAGTGAGGATTTGTCCTAAGGACTACCTTATCATGATGGAACCTTGTATAAGGTGGATTAGCCACTAAGGCCTGCAGTTCACTGATGCGGCGAGCAGAAGTGACTGCAATAAGGAAAATAACCTTCCAGGAAAGAAATTTCAAGGAGGTAGTGGCTAAGGGTTCAAAAGGTGGCTTCATAAGCTGACCAAGAACCAAGTTTAAGTCCCATGCCACTGGAGGAGGTCGAATGGGAGGTTTTGTTAAAGTTAGGCCTCTCATGAATCTTGCAATAAGAGGATGAGAGGAAATAGGTTGTCCATTGAGAGGCTTAAGGGATGCTGCAATAGCACTCAAATGGACCCTTACTGAATTCGTTTTAAGGCCTGCATTGGAGAGATGCAGGAGATATTCCAATAGAGAATTCACAGGAAGTGCCAGAGGGTCAAGACCCTTTTGAGCACACCAAATGGAAAATCTTTTCCACTTAAAAGAATAGGAACGCCTAGTGGAAGGTTTTCTGGAAGCATGGAGGATATCCTTCACTTGCTGAGAAAGATTGAAGTCTTGAAGGTCTAGGCCTTCAGTAACCAAGCTCTGAGGTGAAGGGACTTGGGATTTGGATGCCACAAAGTCCCTTCCTCCTGGGACAGAAGGTCTGGCGCAGCTCCCAAGTCCAGGGAGGGGGCTTGGGAGAGATGCAGAAGTAGAGGGTACCACACTTGGCGTGGCCAGCATGGAGCTATGAGGATCATAGATCCTTGATCCCTCTGGAGTTTGAACAGAGTCTTGTGAATCAAAGGAATGGGTGGAAAGGCATACAGGAAGCCCTGACCCCAATGAAGGAGGAAGGCATCCTTGGCCTGAACTCCCTGACACGGAATTCTGGAACAGAACCGGGGAAGTTTGGCATTCCACGGACTTGCAAAGAGGTCTATGTCCGGGTTCCCCCATTCCTGGAAGATTCTGAGTACCTGATCCATGTGCAGGGACCATTCGTGTGGAAGCAGAACTCGACTGAGTCTGTCTGCCCAAGAGTTTTGGATTCCTGGGAGGTATACTGCCAGGAGATGGATTTGATGCTCTCTGGCGAAGGCCCACAATCTTAGAGCTTCATTGCAAAGCGACAGAGAGCCAGTTCCTCCTTGCTTGTTTATGTAAAACATGGCTACTTGATTGTCCGTATGAATGAGGACTGTCTTGTAGCTGAGGAGGGTATAAAAGACCTTGAGAGCTAGGAACACTGCTCGAAGTTCCAAGTGGTTGATATGAAGAGAGGTCTCCTGTGGGGACCAAGTGCCTTGGGTGGAGAGGTCTTGTAGATGAGCTCCCCAACCTGTTTGGGAGGCATCTGTTGTGAGGGTTGCCTGGGGCAACAAAGGTTGGAAGGGGGACCCCAGCAACAGATTTTGAGTGGACATCCACCATTGGAGAGACCAAAAGAGACGTTTGGAGGTTGCTATTTGGTCTGAGAGAGCTCCTGAAGCTTGAGTCCACTGGGTGGACAAAGTCCATTGAGCTGCTCTCATGTGTAGGTGAGCATAGGGTACCACATGCACTGTGGAAGTCATGTGGCCTAGCAGTTGTAGCATCTCCCTGGCAGTTAAGTGGCTCTTTGACTGAATCTGGGAGGCTAACTGCACTAGACGTTGACAACAGGCCTGAGGAAGGTAGGCCCTTGCAGAAGTGGTGTCCAACCAGGCCCCTATGAATTCCAGGGACTGAGTAGGGGTGAGCTGGGACTTTGAGAGGTTTACCACAAGTCCCAGGTATTGCAGAATGCGCCTGGTGCGGTTCAGGGAGAGCTGAGCCTCCGACTGGGTTGGAGCTCGGATGAGCCAGTCGTCCAGATATGGGAAGACAAATATTCCCAGAGTGCATAGAAATGCAGCAACTATTGCCATGCATTTGGTGAACACTCTTGGAGCAGAGGCCAGACCGAAAGGAAGGACTCTGTATTGGTAATGTTTTCCCTGGAACAGAAAACGTAGGAATTTTCTGTGAGATGGATGGATGAGGACATGAGTGTACGCATCCTTGAGATCTAGAGAACAAAGCCAATCCTGACTCTGCAGGTATGGAAGGAGAATGCCTAGAGAAAGCATCTTGAACTTCTCCTTGCATAGGAATTTGTTCAATTCTCTGAGATCTAGAATGGGTCTGTATCCCCCTGTTTTCTTTGGAATGAGAAAATAGGGGGAGTAAAACCCTGACCCCTGTTGAAGAAGAGGAACTTCTTCTATGGCCCTCTGGGCCAGAAGGGTAGTCACCTCCTGATCCAGAAGGTCGAGGAGAGAAGTGGGAGAATTGAAGTGTCTCACCATGATGTAGGGAGGAAGGTCTGAGAAATGAAGTTTGTAGCCCTCTCTTATGATGGAGAGGGTCCACTGCTCTGATGTGATTTGCTCCCATCTGGGAGCAAAATGAGCTAACCTTCCTGGAATGGTGAGAGGTTCTGGCTGTTGTAGAGCCAGAAAGGTTAAGTTCTCTAGTATCAAGTCAAAAACCCTGAGGGGGTTGGGACTGCTGGGTTGTAGCAGCCCCTGCAGGTTTAGGCCTGGCCTGTTTAGGTTGCTGACGCTTAGTAGCAAAGCGACCTGTAGAAGATTGTTGGCCAGAAGTGGAAGGAAATCTGCTCCTTTTGTAAAAAGGCTTTTTGAAAGTTTTTTTCTTGGCTGGAATGGAGGTTGACTTGGAAAGTCTATCCAGAGCAGAATTCTCTGCATCCATTTGAGTGGCTTTTATTTGCCACTCTTTGCCAAAGAGATTTTCACCTGTACAGGGCAGATTTCCTAAGCCATCCTGAACCCAGGGCTCTAGATCAGAAGCCTGAAGCCAAGCAATTCTGCGAGCAGCTATGACAATGCCTGAGGCTCTGCTGGCACCTTCAAAGGAGTCAAAGGCTGCCCTGTTGGAAAACTTTGAAATGTCTTGAGTATGCTTAAGCCAAAGGAGGAATTCATCCCTTCTATCCTCTGGAAGAAAAGGGAGGAAAGTGTGCAGCTTTTCTGCAACCTCCTTTAGAAACATACCCATATAAAGGCTGTATGAGTTGATTCTGGCAATAAGCATGCTGGCTTGGAAGATTTTTCTACCAAAAGCATCCAAGGTCCTGCATTCTCTTCCTGGGGGAGTAGAAGAGTGTCTTTTGGTACTCTTTATCCTTTTCATAGCTGACTGCACCACAATGGAGTGGTGAGGAAGCTGGGTTTTCTGAAATCCAGGACAAGGAGGGACACGGTACATAGTGTCCAATCTGCGAGAATGAGGAGAAAGGGTGAGAGGAGTCTCCCATAAGTCAATCATATGTTCATGAAGAATTTCATGAATTGGCAAGGTGACTGCCTCTCTGGGAGCCTTAGAGTATCCTAAAATATCTAATTTTTTTGCTCTAGGCTCTGTTTCAGAGGTTACTGAAATAGAGAGTCCTTTAGCCACTTCTATTATGAAGTCTTGAAAGGACAAATCCTCTGGAGGAGACATTCTCCTTTTTGGAGAAGTAGGCTCCTCAGGAAGGGTAATGGATACTTCAGGAGACTCATCTGATGAATCAGAATCATCAGAGGAATCGAAGTATCGTCTGTCCCCTTCCAATGATCGATACGGGTATCGATCGGTACCGACATCGGGCGTCCCCAGTACCGGATCGGTACCGAGAAATAGCCCTGGACAAGGAACCTGAGTCGGTATCCTGGCCGATGTCGATGCAGTCGGTACTGGTATCGATGCTGGTACCGGTACCGGCGCCAGTACCGACAACGGAACTCATTGCGGTACCGTCGGCGTCGCAGCTTTAATAAAAGCCATTATAGCCTGCTGCATGGATTGAACAGTGTGATCCATGGACGCCACGACTGCCTGGATGTCGGTACCGGGAGATTGTGCCGGTACCCCAGAGCAGTCTAACAGGTGATCGGTCGAGGCCGTGCCATCGATGTCAACCTGTAACCCCATAGGAGGAGCTTTGGAAGCCGGAGCTTCCCGCCGGGGTTGTTTGGCTGGGGCAGGATCCTCGAGGGCAAGCCCGGAGGCATCTTGATGCTTAGAGGGAGATTTGCCCTTCAAGGACCTGCTAGGATTATGTTTGGTTACCTGAGACCCATCGGGAGAGGAAGACCTGGAAGATGTCGATGCCACTGCCGGTGCATCCGTGGGAAACAGCACATGGAGCTTGGCTGCTCGGTTCTGTAACCCTCGTTTAGAAATTAAAGAGCAGGACTGGCAATCCGGAATGGAGTGTTCAGGACCCAAACATTTAAGACACCATTCATGGGTATCTGTAACAGAAATTGTACCGCTACACTTAGTGCATTTTTTTAACCCGGAGGCTGGTTTTTCCATGAGGAAAAAGTTTCTTTTGGGCCTGGAGGCCTAAGAAGAAAAATACACCAAGTGAGGAAAAAAAAAAATATTTTTTTTTTTTAGAAAGAAAGAAAAGAAAAGACCAGCGGTACCGGTCCGGCGTCGGGGAAGGCAGACACGCGACCAAAGAAATAAATTAAAATAAAGAACTTCTTCAGCGGTGACAGGAACATGACCTGCTGGCTCCGCGGAAAAGAAGAACTGAGGAGAGTTGGTTAGGAAAGGCGGGAAGGCAGCGCGCAGGCGCTGTGGGATGCTCCCAAAAGCTTTCCCCATATGTGAGGACTCATTCCTGCTTGTTCCTCGAGATCTTGGGCAATTCTGAGTTCATATTCGTGGTCCCACTCCCGGGAAGGGAACATAAATATGATGCACCATCATTATAGAAGGTCCGAAAAATGTTCTTTTTTCAGTTATTAATGTTTGAGATATGGGGTTCACTATAGTCTATTTTTGCCTTTATAAAATGGGCTGAAAATAGGTGCCTTTTTAAACTTCTCACATAGGTCTCCTGTTATATAATGACTTTTCTGAATATGGGTACAAAGGGTTGAGTACACACATACAAAAAACATAATGGTTTGGATAACCCATGGAAAGCATTAATATAAAATGCATAACCTGCATGAAAAAGTGCTAACGTTGCATTGGAAAGATGTAGATAATGTGATCACCAATTTCAGCAAAACTGCTGTCTAAGAATTTCAGAGAACCATATTCTAAGGTTGTAAGATGTCCCTGATTTTTGGGGATTATCTCAGATTTTAGAGCTGTGTCCCTGATTTCCACTTGCTTGGCAGCCTCCTATCCTCAATTCCAGTAGTGAGGACAGAGGGGGTAGAAAAGAAATTTTATTTTCAATTTAGTGATTTCAATATGTCACCTTTTTGAATTTGCAACCATTATCTTTATATTTTGCACAGTATGGAAGAAATGCATCACTGTTTCTTAACCTGGCCCAGGGCTACTGGGCTGTATGCCCCACCTCAACTCCCCCCCCCCCCATCTCCTCCTAACTTTAAGAATATAAGAACATAAGATATGCCATACTGGGTCAGACCAAGGTCCATCAAGCCCAGTATCCTGTTTCCAACAGTGGCCAATCTAGGTCATACGTACCTAGCAGTTTCCCCAAAAGAGACACAGGTTCCGCAATGCTTGTACACGGTCAAGCATTGATATCCTGGGTCCATTCTTAATTATGATTTATGGACCTTTCCTCCAGGAACTTGTCCAAACCTTTTTTAAACCCAGCTACACTAACAGCCTTTACTACATCCTCCGGTAACAAATTCCAGAGTTTGTCTAAACGTTGAGTGAAAAAATATTTTCTTTTATTAGTCTTAAATAGTTTAACCTGTAGCTTCATTGCATGTCCCCTAGTCTTTCTATATTCTGATAACGTAAACAATCAATCTACGTTTACCTGTTCCACTCCGTTCATTAATTTATAGACTTCTATCATATCTCCCCTCAGCCGTCTCTTTTCCAGGTTAAAGAGCCCTAACCTTTTTAGCCTTTCTTCATAGGAGTATACTTCCATCCCCTTTACCATTTTGGTGGCTCTTCTCTGAACCTTTTCTAATAACTCTATATCCTTTTTAAGATACAGCGACCAGAATTGCACACAATATTCAAGGTGCGGTCTCACCATGGAACGATATAGAGGCATTATAATATCTTTTGTTTTATTTTCCATTCCTTTCCTTATCATACCTAGCATTCTATTTGCTATTTTGGCCGCCGCTGCACACTGGGCCGAGGGTTTTAACATGTTATCCACAATGACGCCTAAATCTTTTTCCTGGGTGGTGGTTCCTAATGTGGAACCTTGCATTGTGTAACCATAGTTTGGGTTGTTCTTCCCTAGGTGCATAACCTTGCACTTGTCCACATTAAATTTCTTCTGCCATTTTGATGCCCAGTCTTCTAATTTATCAAGATCCTCTTGCAATTTTCCACAATCCTCTTGGGTTTTAACAACTTTAAATAGTTTTCTGTCATCTGCAAATTTGATAACCTCACTTGTTATTCCACTTTCCAGGTCATTTATGAATATGTCAAAAAGCAGCGGACCCAGCACAGATCCCTGGGGTACACCACTAGTCACCTTTCTCCATTGGGAAAATTGGCCATTTAGCCCAACACTCTGCTTTCTATATTTTAACCAGTTCTTGATCCACAGTAGTACACTGCCTCCTATCCCATGACTCTTTAGTTTTTCCAAAAGTCTCTGATGAGTGACCTTGTCAAAGGCTTTATGAAAGTCCAGATACACGATATCAACTGACTCACCTTTGTCCACCTGTTTATTCACACTTTCAAAAAAACACAACAGATTAGTAAGACAAGATCTTCCTTGTCTAAAGCCATGTTGGCTGTCTCCCATTAGGCCATGACTATCTACATGCTGAGTAATTTTATTCTTTATGATGGTTTCTACCATTTTTCCCGGTACTGACGTGAGGCTCACCGGTCTGTAGTTTCCCGGATCACCCCTGGAACCCTTTTTAAAAATTGGTGTTACATTGGCGATCCTCCAATCTTCAGGTATTAGAGATGATTTTAATGATAGTTCACAGATTACTACTAGCAGGTCTGCAATCTCATATTTCAGTTCTTTCAACACCCTTGGATGTATACCATCTGGCCCAGGTGATTTGCTACTCTTCAGTTTATCTAATAGTTGTAATACATCTTCTCGATGTATCAATATTTCCTTCAATTCTTCCGCACCTTTAAATACCACTTCAGTCATGGGTAACATCCCTACATCTTCCTCAGTAAAGACCGAAGCAAAGAATTCATTCAGTCTCTCCGCTATCACCTTGTCGCCTCTTAGTGCCCCTTTAACTCCTCTATCATCTAATGGACCAACTGACTCTCTCACAGGTTTTTTGCTACGAATGTACTTGAAAAAATCTTTATTTCGTGTTTTTGCTTCCACAGCAAGCTTCTTCTCAAATTCTCCCTTTGCCTGCTTTATCAATGCCTTACATTTGACTTGCCAGTGCTTGTGCTGTTTCCAGGTTTCGTCATTTGGCTCTTTTTTCCATTTCCTGAAAGATGCTTTTTTGGCAACAACAGCCTCTCTGACCTCACCTTTAAACCATGCTGGCAGTTTTTTGGACTTCCTTCCACTTTTCTTAAAGCGTGGAATACAGCTGGTCTGGGCTGCCAAGATAGTATTTTTCAACAATACGCAAGCTTGATGTAAGTCTTTAACCTTTGCAACTGCTCCTTTTAGTTTTTTCTTAACTATTTTCCTCATTTTATCATAGTCTCCCTTTCGAAAGTTAAAAGGTAGTACTGTGGATTTCCGTACTATCCCTCCTCCACTAATTAAATCAAAGGCGATTATGCTATGATCACTATTGCCAAGTGGCCCCAACACCCTTATCTCTTGCACTAGATCTGGTGTTCCACTAAGGACTAGGTCTAATATGGCATCCCCTCTGGTTGGTTCATGAACCAGCTGCTCCAAAAAGCAGTCATTTATGTCATCTAGGAACTTCATTTCCCTAGCATGTCCTGCTGTGACACTGACCCAGTCACTACTGGGGTAATTGAAATCACCCATTATTATTTACATTCTCTTATATACTGTGCTATTCTGCATCAGTGCAGTTTACATTGAACAAACTGAAATTACATTGAACAGGATATTATAACTTGGAGATAACTATTTTACAGGGAACATGGGCTATGGAGGGTTAAGTGGCTTGCCCAAGACCACAAGGAGCACCTGTGGGACTAGAAACCCCAGTCCTTCCAGCCCAAGGTTGCTGTCTTCTAGTGGGATTTGAACCCCCAACCTTCTGGCCTGAATATCTTGCCCCAACCACTAGGCCACTTCTCCACTCCAAACAAAAGTTACTGTGCTTAAACTTTTGTTAGCTTCCTTGATTTCTTTGAGCATTTCATCATCCATTTGTTCATTCTGGCCCGGTGGTCGATAGTACACCCCCACTGCCATCGCCTTCCCCTTTTTACATGGAATTTCACTCCAAAGAGATTCTACAGCAAATTTTATTTCCTGCAAAACTTTAATCCTTTCTGACTCAATGCCCTCTCTAACATAGAGCGCAACCCCTCCACCAATTTGATCAGCTCTATCATTACGATATAGTTTGTACCCAGGTATCACCACTGGTTGTCCTCCTTCCACCATGTCTCTGATATTCCAATCATATCTAACCTCTCATTTAGTGCTATATATTCTAACTCTCCCATCTTATTTTTCAGACTTCTTTTTCTCACTCCCCCTCCCTCATAAGACACAGACTGGATTTGCTTATTTAAGTGGGCATAAATGGCTAGAGCTTTTATTCATAACATAAATAAATCAGCAGCCATAATAATTCAACAATAGTTTAAGATCAACATCACCATAGATTCCCATGACCTCACCAAGCTTAAGGATGGGGGAGGTACCTGTCTGTGTCTCTTAGGGGTATGTTTACTAAACCGTCCTAATGTGCGCCCGGCACTAGTGTGCAGGATGCCATATAAGGAGTGGACGTTTCAGTCTTAACCTAGCAAACCGGGATTATTGCGCGCTCATGGGCGCTGTGCGCTAATGTGCGCCGCGCACATTAGCGCACGAGAAACGCGCGCAGGAAGCATAAGCAGGCGCGCTGATGTTCAAACAGAGGATCAGGTTTGCAGTATAATGGTGAGGACACTGACAGATGGTGCAGGGATCATGGGTTCAATCCCCCACTGTACCCAATGAATTATGCTGGCTGAGGCACTACCTGTTATGTGTAATATTGCATTATGAGGCATTTTAATTTTATTTTAATTACTGCTGCTAGCAAACGCACCCTCAAAGCGCTGTAACATAAGGTGCTGCATACGGCACCCCATAAGGTACCCCAGAGGGTACATTTTAAAGTGCACTGGCCGCCACGGCACCCTACAATGTTGCTTAAAGGGTGGCCTATAGGGCGCCATATAGGGTGCCCTATGAGGCACGGCAAGGTCATAGCACTGTTTTTCATGGCAGCACTGTGCATTTTAACACATGAAAATGTTAAGTAGGTGTGCTAACATGCAAGGAGAAACAGCAGTGTAGCACAATGGTTAAGACACTGACTGATGATGCAGGGGTCATGGGTTCAATCCCCCACTGAATAAGGCTGGCTGAGGCACTACCTGTTATGTGTAATATTGCATTATGAGGCAATTTAATATTGTTTTAATTAGTGCTGCTAGCAAACACACTCTCAAAGTGCTGTAACATAAGGTGCCGCATCAGCCGCCCTATAGGGCACTCCAGAGGGCATACTATAAAGTGCACTGTCCACCCAGGCAGCCTATAATGTCCCCTATAGGGCACCCTATAAGGCGCTCCATAGGACACCTTATAAGGCACCTTATACGGACTGTAACCATAAGGTGCCTCAGAAGGCGCTTTATAGGGTGCCCTATAAGGCACCCTCTGAGGCACCTTATGGTTACAGTACCCCGAGGGTGTTATGCTGGCAGCACTAATGTACATTAAAAATAGACAATGCTCCAGACAGCCCTATCAAATAACCCCACTGTGGGTTTGAACCCATGACCTCTGGCTCCACAAGCAGGGAAGTAACCAGTTGGCTATAGCTCCATAGCTGCTAGCAAACCCCTGGCTGGCTGCAGAAGGACTGCACGTCACCACACAAACAGTCTGCTGTGGTCACCAGGATAGTGTTAACCCACCCATACCCATGATGCACTGCACATGCAAATCAGCAGTCTACAGATGATCACAAGATGGGGTATGCACCTCCAAAGCACCCCGGCCTGGTAGGGGGAACTGACCGTGTGTGGCACTGGCACAGAGTAGCTACACACCATCACATTGTGCAGGTACGGTACTCACCCTGAGGGTGAGGTAGGGCACCCAGCACCAGGTCCACAGCAGAAATAGGACATGCTGCAGGACCCCAGCAGTGCTAATGTCTGAGATAGGTAGTGTCTGCAGACACACCTTGGATATATCTGTATTTCTCAATCAAGGTTTAGCCCTTATGGATCCATAGGTGTATTATGTACCACCACCCCCCACGGGCTGAGGGTGGGAAACAGGGTCTCCCACCAACAGATCCACATTCTACCTCCCTGCAATGGTGGCAGTAGAGGGGACTATCAGCCCCAGTCCTACTGGGGAACAGACACCTTAGAGGGCAGTCAATGCAGCTTTGTACACATCCATAAAGCAATAGCAGACAGACATTAGGCCTGGATATGCTAAGCTGCACCCCACTACTATCTGATATTCTCCTGCAGCAAGCCTTCAGCCGCTGCACCCTGCAAGGTGTTCCAGCAAGACACATACCAGCTGCAGACAGTCTGCTAGCTAGTCCATGTCCCTGGTGGAAATGCATGCACCCAGAACTGGGATGTCAGCACACACAATAAGCAGATAAATCAGTGACTAGGCCCCAAAAGGGAACCCATAAATATCACACAAAAAAAATACTGTATAACACTATGGGGGAACCTAGCCATGCCGTGGTCACTGCTCAGTCAGGGTGAGAGTGATCTCCCAGCAGAACATGGTATGGCTACCCTGTCTGTGCAGATGGTGGCCGGGCACTACAATGTCCCAGCCATTGCCCTATGCCCTGTGCAGATGCATCCTGGCCAGGCCACCCTGTCCGGGCTATACCCATGGTACCTTGCTCCTCATTATGCACATTGGGAGGCCAATACTGGCAACAGTGCTGTCAGTGTGGGCTGTGGAGGGTGTTTGCAGCCACCACACACTGGATAGACAGACACACACTCCCCACACCTATGCCAGCATTGTGCAACTATAGAGGTGTTTGGCAGACCTGGCACCTGCACCAGTCCTGGGCACAGTGCAGGCATGGCTATGGTGCACAATACTGTAGGAGACACTCCCCAGGGTGGTAAACACTGTCAGATACCAGACCTGAAGCACATTCCACAGACATCAGAAACGTTTCTATGATGCAGCTCACTCAGCAAATTGTGATTAACTTAGGAATTGCTATCTGCCAGTAATCATGGCAAACTTTTGATAGATGTGTACCGTATTCCCAGGTTTAGGGTGGCATTGCTAAAGTATGCAAGTACTAGTATTGGGAGATGCATGCAGGGTCCAATGTCCTGCCTCTCCAGGAGTCATTGGCTAACGGAGCCTGTGGGTGCGGGTGTGTCTGCCCCTGTTGGCGGCTGCTTTACGGCAGAGGTTCCCAATTCCGGTCCTGGTGGGCCAAACACTGTTCGGGTTTTCATGCTGTCCCTACTGAATATGCATGAGACACATATGCATACCATGGGGGCGGTGCATAGAGATGCAGCACTGCCATATTTAGTGGAGACAGCATGGAACCTGAATGGTGTTTGGCCCTCCAGGACTGCTTTTGGGAGACTCTGCTCTAAGTAATGCGCATGTTTGTGGTGTCTGTGCTTTGTAGGGTAAAATGTAGGCGTTTTGGGCATTTTTACATTATCTGCACTAACAGTTCCGTCTGTAATACTATGTTTTAGTAGTGGGTAAAATATGGTGACTGGGTTGGCAGGAACCACAGCTGGGACTTGAACCTGTGATCTTCTGCTCCTGATCTCACTGGCTGTTTGCACTGCACCACCGTGTTACCACAAAAATGATGCATTCCCTGGGGATTCCATGACTGTACATCAGACAGGGCCTGTCTGTTGCAGTGCACGGCACCCACCTACACAGGGCTAGGCCATGGTCTGCTGTGGGCAGCTGCCACTGCCCCCTCCACCACCAGTACCCCTCTGCCACCATGCTGACATGTCCTTCTGCTGGTGGTGCGCCATCTCAGGCCATCCAGTGTGAGGTTAGGCGGCTGCCTATGGTGTGGGTTCTGGGGTAGGAGTGCCTCCATAGACATCCACGCTTCCCCCCCCAACACCGCCTGCCAATGTTCTGTGCCCTTGGAGGTACCTGCTGGGTACTATCCCCTGTGACACTGTGATAAACACACTTGTGCCCATGTTGGGTCCTCATCAGTTGCTGTCTGGCTGCTGTACGGTTTCAGCATTCCTAGGTGCCACCTAGGCATCTGCCTAGTCCGCACTGTGCCCAAGCTGCACCACAGCATGTGCCGCCTGCAGCCCTTTGTATCCCATTTCCAAGCATCTGTCCAGTTGGCCATTCCGACATGCCTGCCCTGCTGTTGCCACACATGTGCACGCCATAGGAAACCTGTCTGATGGTAAGGGAAACCCTGCACAGCACAATTTCACTGTGGGCTCATTCACCTTGTATGGGGACGGAGCATGGACCCTTCCAAAATTAATATCCTTTTTTTGGTGCCTTCATGGGAGTGTTTTTTTATGTTTCTCATTGAGATCACTATTGCCCAGCTTGGTTATTTTATTTTTCCATTTTCTGCTGGTCCTTTTCACTGTTTATTTGCCCTTTTGTTCCATGCACATGTATCACACATCACTTTTTTGTAGGTTTCCCTGATTTTGCTATACATTGCTGACAGAAATGGTTTCTTTTCCCTTTAAATCAGCTCTAACGCCAGGGTTTCACTGGCGTTAGTTTTGAGCCTCGGATTTCACAGCATTAGTGTGCAGGGAGCCTCCCCCCTCCCACTCTCCACACATTGACCCCTTCTCTCCGCCCCTGGGGAGCCTTCCTCCGCCCTCCGGGAGCCTTTGCCCACCTTCATCGCTCGTTTTTGCTGCGGCGCACATTATCGCGCGATAAGGTACCTGTGCGCCGCAAGATGCGACATTATCGCGCGATAAGGTATCTTATCACGCGATAACGTCGCAGAGCGCACTTTAAGACGGTTTAGTAAACATACCCCTTAGTCTGTTCTTTTTGTTCAAATATTTACTGGGCTTCCTTCTGGCGTGCCACCATTGTAGGAAAGCCCGTCACCGGCCGCCGCTCCATGCAGTCGGCTGCATCCAAATCCAGCCCCCCGCTGCTCCTGTTTCTTATCCAGGAGCCTCGTAGCCGTTGGCTCCAACTTCGAGAGCCAAAGCTGGTCTGCTGATGCCTGGACCCCCCCTTTTAATGGCCACCAAGCCCAAACACCCCATTTTTGTAGCCCAAGCCCCACTGTGTCCTTATTCACTTTCACAAGACTGGTGAAGGCCCTGCCTAAAGCTACTGTGACAACGTTTTGGCAAGCTCTGTCCTTCAAAGCAAGAGGAAAGTGGGCAGAGGCTTCTCCTCTGAATGTGCTGCCTTTCCCACCCTGCCCCGCCCCACCCCGCCCCACCCCTTTTTATTCAGGTCCTCCAGCCTCCTATCAGACCTCCTGGTGGACCTGATAGGGGCTTATCCCTTTCCTGCCAGCAGCACTTTCAAACCTAAAGCCCTTCCACCAATAGCTGCCGCCACTGCTGCCCCCCCACCACTCATTAGTCAAAGGGGCTCGCAGTCCGCATGCCAGCCTGGTTAACCTAGCTGACCCCTAAGCAGGCCAACCCCCTTCATTTCTCTGTTCATTTGTCTGCTTGGAAGTGATATTGTTGCTGTTATGGGCTAGTTTGTGGGGTGGGGGGGGGGGGAGACAGGGTAATGACTTCTCTTTCCTCCTCCATGCCTTGTTGCTGAAACCTGAAACTAAAATATCCATTCCCCCCCCCCCCCCCCCCACTCCCCCTTTCCCACTTTGGATAAGTTCCTAGATTTTCCTGCAAAGAAATCTGGTAACTCTACCATATTCACATCAGAAAAAGAGATTTTTTTTTAAAGTGTGGTCAAATCAATGCTGACTCCTGGCAACCCAGCGGTCCCTGGGTTTTCATAGCAAGGTATGATTGGAAGAAGATTGTTGGGCCTTTTCTTCTAAGGCAATGGAAAGTAAAGTGACTTGCTTAAGGTCACAAATCAGTGAACCCTGATTGCTTAGCTAGGAAGCTGTTGCTTGAACCACTAGGCTATTCCAACACACCAAAAGAGATTTAGCAACTGCTTTTTCTAGGGCAGGAAGTCATCTCAGGGGGACAAAAGAAAAAGACTCCCATAGCCTTGGCTTTTCACATCTAAACTTACATCAGAAAAGTACCCATATATAGATATGGGGCCTCAGATATACAAGGGCAAAGGAATATATTTACTAGCCCACATTAGGCTTTTGCTGTGAATGTGCTGCTATAGTGCAAAGAGTGTCACATTAGCTACAAAAGTGGCTTGTTATCTGTTGAGGGAGTGCACAGCATTTCCCCAAACAGGTAACACATGGTAATCACAAAGAGTGCGGCCTGGCAGCACTGTCAGTGCAAATAAAACCTCCTCTTGAGGTGGTGCTCTGCGCACCTGCACTGTATTGAGGCGTTGTTATCTGCAGTACATGGTGACCATGCATTGTTGTGCCCATGGTAACCCTGTATTGCAGACACACCCAGTCTCTGCCCATATCCCATCCACTCTTATAGATACCGCGGGCTCTGCACATAGCACAGCTGTGCTGTTTCTTCCCTGCACTGTTACCACGGGCCCATACCATGCACTCAAGCCTATGGGGAAAGTGAGCGCAGCTTAGTAAGCATGTCCCCAAGAGTTGCTAGCTGCAGATTTATGAAAATAATTGTTAGCCCATTATTTCAGAATGCAATTATTGCGAAGCAGTGTGGTGTCCCAAAAATAATTAAATACCTTTGAAAAAGGGCATGCCACAATCTCAATAATGCACTTAAAAGTAAAGAAAAAAAATCACTTCAGCTTATCTAAAAGCTAAAAATTCAGTGCTATCTTCAGTAATGGCATCTATATGTATCTGAGGGGGTCCTACACACGTTATCTATGGGACATTTTTCTGATAAAAGTATTGACCTGTGATGCCCCCTCATTTTTTCTGAAAATTTGCATTTTGCTTGTGCATCTGTTTGGCTTCTTCTTTGACAGGTCTAAATACCTGCCAGACCTGTCAGGCTTTGGAGGGATGTTTTTATTAACTCCTTCATAATGCAAAATCCATCCTATCATTGCAAAACTCAAGATCCTAACTTGACAACATTAAACACTGCAAGATAGCTGTTCATGTGTCACCCAGCAATTCAGGTATCATAACTTGACATTGATTTAGAAAAGTATAGAAATAATCTAGAATGGTTTTGAAAGCAAAGGGGATTTAGTAGCTGGCTTTTGCCAGAGCTCTGCCGGCCTCAATGCCTTTCTCTTATGCAGTAGGACTTGTGCAGGTAATGAAAATCTTTTGCCGTATATCTGTATGAAAAGGTAAGTATACCTTCCCTAGTAACCGAATCAGGAGTTGTTTCCAGAGCCACAAGATCAAGCCCTTGCTAAGAAAATTAACAGGTGAATTGTGCTGAATGCTGGAACCACACCCGGTTCTCCTACAGAACACTTGTTCAGGAGGTCAACAACTGCAAGGCAGAACAGGACTTCAGCAAAGCTGCTTTTGGTATCTCAGGGGGTCATGTAACTATTGTTCTTTTTGGAAGAACCTTAAGATTTGGCTGTTTCATCAGACCTTCCATGATGTTGTTCCTAACCCTTCCCCAGTTCTAGGATGATTACTCTCCTTAGTCTGTTCTATGGTAGGTCCTCCTCTTCTTTTCTGTCTCTCCAATTACAATCTTTTATTGGATTTATCTGTTGTGCCACCCTTATCCCTGTTAGCCCTACTCCAGTTATCACATGCTATTTAGCATGCTAACCGCATGCCGCGGAAGTGGAGTATGGACAGATTAGCCAGAGAAAGCTAGCATGCGGGATGTTGCATTAAGTTCAGTCATACTACTGATAGATTGATAGTATGAATGCTGCCCATGAAGAATCCAAAGTACCCCTGCTGTGCAGGCCACTGTTAGCTCCTCCCTATCACCAGCCCCCCACCTGATCTCAAGACCCCTGTCCAATCATAGCCTCCCCACTATGATCATCATCCTAGCACACAGCTCTTCCCAAGCTTCTATACCCCTCCTTGATCAACCCTCACCCCCAGTCAGTGCCCCATCCTGAAGAAACAACCCCTCTCCCTTCCCCCTGGCCCTCCTGGGTATTATCTGGAGGATTCCTGGTGGTGATGGGAGCAGAAACAGTCCCCCATTGCTCCTGCCCTGTCTGTTGGGAGATACAAAATGGTGCTGGTAATCCCTAGTGATAGTCTTGTGGTACTACTGCTAAGGTCAATATCAAACCATAGTACCACGAAACTAATGCAAACACTTGCCACACTTTAGTAAAAAGACCGCAAAGACTTTGTAGGCCCATTCAAAGAAAAGAATAACCAAAGATTCTTGTTGGTCAGAGTGAAGAAGTCTAATAGGCTTATACCATTGTAATCTTGAGGACATTTAAAAAAACAAAACAAACAAAGGCATTTAAAAGAAATGCGAAAATGAATAAGTAACCATACCAACTCAAACCTGTACCTCTAAATTTCACAAAAGATAACAATTATTGATAATCCTGTTCATTGCTTTATTTATTTTTTTCTCATTGCAATGAAATGTGCTTCTAAACAGATAGCAGTCAATTAAACATTTTTTCAGTGTATGCCAATCCAGAATATAACATACCTTAACCCCATATATATTCTATTATCTTGCACTATAAAGGCGAGTACAAACAGCAGATATTCTAAATACGAATACAATAAAAAATTCCATGAAAACAATGAGCAAATTTAAACATAAATATTACACTGGCCACCCCCTGTACCTCTCTTCTCATCTCACGCCTCTTTCTCCTAGCCTACTCACTCCCAACTTGCAAACTCATTTTCCTTGCCACCAGCTAACTGTGTCCCTTATTGACACAACTCTTTGTTCCACCTTTTATTATGCTGCTCCATTCATCTGGAACTCACTACTCCCATACCTTCATTCAGAAACCAATCACAAACAATTTATTTGAGAAGAACCAAGGGCAGGGGTGGGAGTGGATGAGAGAAGGCACTAGGGAGAGGAATTTGAAGGGAGAGAAAGAGGACTGAGGATAACGAGGGAAAGTTTGGGCTGAAGATGTGAGGGTGAGCAGGACCAGATCCAAGGGAAGGACACCTCTCTCTACTCCAAATATGGATCCTCCCCTGAATTCTGATTCTGATAGTCTTTAGTGAAAAAATAACCAGAAATTCCATATTTAGTAGGGATGTGTACTTGTTTAAAATCACATGGGAGATGTCAACAACACATTCCACAGTTTTTAACCTGAAATGACAGAATAAAATCTGAAATTTAGTTTTTTTTTCCTGTGTGGTCAATAGTGTATAATAGGCAGTGGGCATGAGTGTATAATAGGGCACACCATCGCTCACTAGTGTGCCCTATTGTTCAATAATGCACACTGCTTATCAATAGGCGCACTATTGAACAATAGGCAATACTATCTGTGCAATACTGCACAATATTGAACAATGGGATGTGAGCACACATACCAAGCAGGTATGTCAGTGATTGGGCCCCAGAAAAAAGAACTCATAGGTATCACTTACCCCCCCCCCCCCCCAGCATGACATGCTGTGGCCACCCTGTCCGTGCAGGTGGTGGTCAGGCACTACAATGTCCCAGCCATTGCCCTATGCCCTGTGCAAATGCATCCTGCCCAGGCCGCCCTGTCCGGGCCATACCCACAGTACCTTGCTTCTCATTATGCACATTGGCAGGCTAACACTGGAAACAGTTGCAAGCATTGTGGGCTCAGTAAGGTGTAGGCAGCCACAACACACTGGATAGACATACACACACTCGCACACCTATTTCAGCATTGTGCAAATATAGAGGTGGTTGGCAGCCCTGGCCGCTACACCAGTCCTGGGCACAGTGCAGGCATTGCTATGACACTCAATACTGTTAGGGTCACTCCCAGGGGAGTCAGAAACAAGAACTGAAACACACTCAACATATATCAGAAAGGTTGCTATGATGAATCTCTGTCAACAAATTGTGTTTAACTTAGGATTTGTTATCTGACATTAATCATAGCAACCTTTTGATATATATGGAACGTGTTTCCAAGTTTAAGATGGCATTGTTAAGGTATGCAGGTGCTAGTATTGGTAGATGCTGCTCCGCTCAGGCCCCAACAGCCTGACTCTCCATGAGCCGTTGGATAGTGGAGCCTGTGGGGGTGGGGGGTGGGTGTTAGTGCCCCTGTTGGCCACTGCTCTAGGTTCCCAACTCCGGTCCTGGTGGGCCAAACATGGTTCAGGTTTTCATGCTGTCCCTAATGAATATGCATGGCTACATTTACATTCAGTGGGGGTGGTGCATACAAATACATCACAGGCATATTTATTAGGGACAGCATGAAACCTGAATGGTGTTTGGCCCTCCAGGACTGCAGATGGGAAACTCTGCTCTAGGGATTGCACTTGTTTATGGTGTATGTGCTCTGTAGGGTAAAATATAGGCGTTTATGGTGCTTTTAGTTTCTCTGCAATAAAGGTTCCATCTTTATTACCATGGTTTAGTACTGGGTAAAATATAGGGACATGGTCTGCAGGATCCACAGCTGGGACTTGAACCTCTGACCTTCTGCCCCTGAATATATTGGCTGTGTGTATGGCACCAAACTGTTGTCACAGATGCAGACTATTCCCTGGGGATACCATGACTGTTCGTCAGACAGAACTTGTCTGTTGCAGTGCATGGCACCCACCTAAACAGGGCTTGGCAGTGGTCTGCTGTGGGCAGATGCCACTGCCCCCTCTGCCACCAGCACCCCTCCGCCCCCATGCTGACATGCCCTTGTGCCGGTGGTGCTGGGGGTGCGCAGTCCCAGACCATCCAATGTGCCAATAGGCGGCTACCTATGCTGCATGATATGGGGTAGGGGTGCCTGCCTAGATATCCACGCTTCCCCCCGGCACCACCTGCCAATGTTATGTGTCCTTTGGGGTACTTGCTGGGTACTGTCCCCTGGGACACTATGGGACACACACTCGTGGACATGTTTGCCCTTGGTCAGTTGCTGTCTTGCTGCTTTTCTGTTTCTACATTCCTATGTGTCACCTAGGCATCTGCCTAGTCCACCCTGTGCCACAGCTGGTCCACTGCATGTGCCGCCTGCAGCCCCCTGTACCCCATTTACCCCATCACCATAGTGCCCTTTCCTATGTGGCCACTCTGCTGTTGCTGCACATGTGAAAGCCACATAAGCAAGCTGCCTAATATACACTACAGCAAACCCTCATCAACACTATCAATGTTGGAGCATTCACTTTGTGGGGGGAATCAGAATTGACCCTTCCAAAAGTGACATCTTCCTTTTTATTCTTTATGGGTAGTGTTGATTACCGTTTATCAATGTTTTTTCTATTCGCCAGCTCGGTGTTTTGTATTTCTATTTTGGTTCTGGTCATTATCTCTCTGGTTTATGCATGTTTTGTTACTGCACATGTATCACTACTATCACTCATCTGGGTCTCCCTGCCTTTGCTGTACATTGCTGACTGAACTGGTTTCTCTCTCCTGCAAATGTGCCTCTAATGCAAGGTTTTCAGTGGCATTAATTTTCAGACCCTGATTTCACAGCATTAGTGTACCTGGGGCCTCTCTCCGCCCATTGACCCCTTATCGCTGCCCTCTGGGGAGCCTTACTCCACCCTCTGCGCACCTTAACGCCGCTGGAGACGTTATCACGTGATATGTGTCGTTATCGTGTGGTAATGCGCCATTATCATGGGATAACATCACTTATCTCGTGATAACATCGCCGCTGTGACGTTAGCGCTGTTTAGTAAACATACCCCTATGTCTTCAGAGCACTGTGTTGTAGGGCACAAAAATGACCTGCATTGAAATGGGATATTCCTAGTTTTATGCTTCAGTGAATTCTATCTGCCTTCTGCCTAAAATAATGTGCTGTCTGGTATGCCAGACATTGGCCATGCCTACATGTGGCCAGATATGTTGCCTCCAAACTATATACAGCTTCTGCAGCTTGGTCATGCAGCCATAGCCTCAGCCCTCTCAGCCTTGCTGTGACCTTGGGAGAGTTCTGCCACCTCTGGCAGGTCACGGTATCACATGACATGCAAAGCGCTGAACTGTTACATAAAGTTTGTTGGAAGGCGATTTCACAGTCCACTTCACATGCACACAAAAAAGAGTGATGACAGCTCCCAGAGGTCATTTGGGAGACATGTTTATTAAGAGTTTGGTCATAGTAGAACCACACTGAAAGACATTAATGAGTACATCACTAAGACAGTAGTTAATACATGGCATACACGGAACAGTGAAGGCAACAATGCAAAGGATCTAGTCCCCTGCCCCTATGTACAAATTCAAATGGGCTGTGGGGACCGTAGTGAGCATGTATAAAGTTCACCTGTTACCCTTGTTTAAATCTCCCTTTGTTTGCTATGTATAAAGTTCACCTGTTATCCATGTTTAAACTCCCTGTTCTATGTAAGTTCAATGTATGGCTGTTCCTCATTGTACAAACTTGTTTATTGTAAACCGTGCTGATGCCGAATAGTGCGGTATAGAAAAACCTTAAATAAATAAATAAATAAATAAATAAATAAATAAATGTATATGCAGTGTTGAAAGCACAATATAATTCTTTCCCATCCCAACCTTCCACCCCTTCCTTGAGGTCTTATCTCCCTAGACACTTTACAGCATCTGCAGAAAGAAAAGAAAATACATAGTTGGTATATATCTTCCAACAGAGGACCACATGGAGTCATGTCACAAAATATCCCTCCTTTCTGCCTCAGGCCATAGACAGACCTTGGGGAGGAAGTAGCCTTCTGTGGATATATGCAGATGAGACCCATTCAGGTGAATGGCCACCCCATGACAAACAAGAGTGCAGCCCTCATACACAGTACTGTACCTGGCTCTGTGTGAGTGGTGCAGCCACACAGGGCACAAAGGCTTAGGGGCACATTTTGGCTGCCTGCTGTTGCCCTGCTGCTGCCACTTTTTGTTCTCTCAGCGGTGACAGGGCAACAGCAGGCAGCCGAAATGCACCCCATAAGCCTTTGAGTGGGTCTTTCTACAGGTCTGGCCCCTTCCTCCTCTGATGCGATGTCAGAGTAGGAAGGGATCAGATCTGCTTAAAGATAGGTCTGCTCTGCTCTGCTACTGCCAGCGACTTGCATATCGGGTGCGAGCCCCCCTCCTCCCCATACTTCCATCCAGCCACTGCCTGCACTTGCTGGTGCCACCATGGTGAAAGCAGAGGGTGGCAACAGCAGGCAATAACTGGACAGAGGTATGGGGAGGGGGGGGGGGGCACATGCCTGATGTGCAAGTCACACAGGGTGATATTCTGTCTCGGTATGGCCCTGCTCATATATGTGTATTAGGAGTGGCCCAGTGCTATATGAGGAACATCTACAGATATATGGGCACCACTTTAGGAAGTGGAGGAATCAGCACATTACCATCCATGTGTTAGTGATTTTGTAAGCAGTCATGTACATAAGAACATAGGGCTCGATTTTCGAAGGCAGTTACACGAGTAACAGCCCATGTTACCCATGTAAAAGCCTTAACTAGGATTTTCCAAAGGTATCTACACAGTTATGTCCCTAACATGCCCAAATGCTATCCGCTTAGCACTGGGGCGTGTTTGGGGCGTTCCGGGAGGCGGGGAATGGCACTAACTGGGTAATAGCGATTTTCGATGCTGTCCGCTTAGCGCTCTGCACCTTAAAGATAGGTGTAGGTAAGAAAAACGTTCACCTTTATTTAAGGCACTGGGGCTGAATGGGCAGTATCTAAAATCGCTGCCACCTGCTTAGCCTTGACGGTTGCCGGCCTGTGCGGCTTGACCCAGATTTTCATTTCAGTCACCACAGAAATGAAAATCTGGGTTAAGGGGGTCGGTGGGCAGACTATGCACTGACACAGTCCATAGCCTGCCTAAATGAAAATCGGGCCCATAAGATATGCCATACTGGGTCAGATCAAAGGTCCATTGAGCCCAGTATCCTGTTTCCAACAGTGACCAATCCATGTCACAAGTACCTGTCAGGTTCCCAAAATGTAGACAGATTCCATGCTGCTTATCCCAGGGGTAAGCAGCAAATTTGCCCGATCCAGTTTAGGTTTATGGACTTTTCCTCCAAAAACATGTCCAAATGTTTTTTAAACCCAGCTATACTAACAGCGTTTACTACATCCTCCAAGCAAGGAATTCCAGAGTTTGATTATGCATTGAGTATTAGATACACAGATTTCCCCTGCTTTAAAATGGTCATTAGACATATTTATCCCTTATATACATGTCCATCTACAGGTCATTTTGGAAGGAATCATGCATAAAATGCTGATGTGGAGCCCCTTTCCCTACATACATGCATAAAACTGGAATATACATGTGTAGCAGCCCATTTTAGAAACACAATGATTTATTTATTTAACAGATTTATAAACTGCATTTCGAAAGGTCAAGGCAGTATACATGGAATGCAACTAGAACGATACAGTGAACATTGCAACAATTACTGTGAACATACAACCATAAAGAGAACAATGTAGCAATTACAGTAAACAATGTAACCTTGCAATAGTAACATAGTAATATAGTATATGATGGCAGATAAAGACCAGTATGGTCCAACTACTTTGCCTAGCAAGACTCCGTGCAGGTCACCCCTCCCCATGTCTTTGTTTAGGGGTGTACCCACGGCTCCATGTAGGTCACCCTATTTGTTCAGATATAAGAGATAGTTATGTTTATTTTGATTTTATCCTGTTGCTATAAAGGGATCCACTGTGTCTGTCCCATGCCATTTTGAATTCTGTCACTCTATTTCCCTCACCACTTCCATCGGGAGGAATTCCAAGCATCCACCACCCTTTCATTGAAAAAGTATTTCCTGACATTGCCTTTCAGTTTACCCCCTTGCAGCTTCATGTTCTGTCCTCTAGTTTTACAGCTTCCCCATCTTTGGAAGAGGTTTGTTTGTTTGTTTGTTCGTTAATACTCTTTAAGCATTTAAAGATCTGAATCATCTTCCCTGTCCCTCCTCTCCTCCAGAGTGTACATATTTAGGTCTTCAAGGGTAGGGATATTAACAAAACAGTGGGCATTGTGAGTGGGATGTGGGGGGGGGGGGCAACTCAGATCTCAGATTAACATAATCATGAAATGGTAGTAGGGTCGGGGAGGGGGGAGCAGGGTGAGATAAATTCTCATAGAGAGGGCATTGGAAGAGAATCTAATAAATAGGGAGGGTAGAGGCTGTCCTAAGGGTGATTGGTGAGGAGTTTTGAGAAAGTCTTGTGCATAAGGAGCTCACCCGGAAAGACAATTACTGCCCGGAAAGCACAGTTACTTACCTGTAACAGGTGATCTCTGGGAACAGCAGGAATAAGTCTTCACATATGGGTATCGTTGGTACCGACAGCCTGCATGGGAACGCTCCCCAGCGTCCAATCAGAACACTTTTGGGAGCATCCCACAGCGCCTGCGTGCTGCCTTCCCTCCTTTCCCAACTGCCTCTCTCCAGTTGAGTTTTAGAGCTGAGACAAAGAGATAGAGAGAGTGAGGGAAAGGAAAGAGATAGATAGAAGAGATACAACTCCTAGGGGAGGTGGGTGGGTTGTGAAGACTTATTCCTGCTGTTCCCAGAGATCACCTGTTACAGGTAAGTAACTGTGCTATCTCCAGGAACAAGCAGGAATGAGTCTTCACATATGGGGACTCCCAAGCTAAGATGCCTGGAGGAGACCCCAGCATGTTGCAATCTAAAGATGGGCCATGCTTATCCCTCAAAACCTCAGGCATCCAAGGGATGGAGGGTAGGAGTTGAACTAGAAAAGAAAAAGAGATGCTGTGGAACAGCATAACTGAACAAGGTTTCCAGAGGGGAGTCCTTGTGTAAATCATAAATATTAGAAAAATATTGAGTCTTAATTTTCTAATGTGGATCTCACTCAAAAAATGTTGCAAAAATATTTGTTGAGGGTAATAAGGGTCTGTGATTGAGAGCCAGATCATTATCCTCAAAGAAATTCCCCCAATGTGAAGTAGAGGGAAAAAATAATTTTGCAATACAGGAAGAGATGAGAAGTCCTCAAGGCCAGAACTAACCCCAGAAGAAGTACTGGGGGAGTTCGATGAGGTTGGACTTTTGAGAGATAGCTAAAGCTTCTGTAAAGTCCAAAAAATTGAACTTCTTGTCCTTGGAGCAGAATAAGGTCCTAGGAAGAGTGGAGATAATCTGACTGGTTTGGATGAAAAGGTAGAAATACCCTTTGCAGAAAAAAGGGGATAGGTCTTTAAGACCCCCTTTATTCCAATGAAAGAGAAAGATATTTGTACTAGGCGTTGAGCCTCCAATTTTTTGAAGATCAGTAAAAGTCTTTTGTAAGTGATGTCACTTATGATGAAGACTTTACATGTGGAGCTTCAGATGTGATGTAACCTAAAAGGTAACGGTAAAAGAAGGTATTTGGTAAAATACCATAGAAATTGGTTGTCCACTGAGTTTATGGTATGCTGGGGCAGCATTAATATGGACAGTAGACAAATCTTTCAAAGTCAGATGTTGTATAGAGATTGACGCAACAACAAGAAGGATTAAGACCTACTTGAGAATCTTGATGGAGAATATCTGTCTAGTTAAATAAGGAAGAACTATAGAGAAAGTTTCATGGAAACTGGTAATATGTTCTTCACTTACAGGGATAGGATTAGACTTCTTGAAAAGATCTAGCCCCTAAATAACCAGGTCTCGAGATGTACATGAATGAGTGCAGAGGAGATCCTTAGGGGTATGTTTACTAAACCGCGCAATTGTGCGGGGCGCACTTGAGCGTGCGCTAAGGTACCTTAGCGTACGCTAATAGTGCATTTTTGGTGCCCCACACATGTGCGCGCCGCACGCTCAAGTGCACGGCACGCTGATGTGCGATAGAGGCGTCAAAAGGCATTTCGAGGGCGGAGGAAGGCTCCCGAGGGGCGGAGGGACGGGTCAATTTATTTAGTATTTATTTATTACAGGCTCTTATATACCGCTCTATTCAGCATCAGCGCGGTTCACAATATAACAACAGACCAGAACAACAAACTGTTTGGTTTTACAGAGAACAAGGTCAGAGAACTTGGATGAGACATGGGACGTCATTACTGCAACTATTTACATGAGTATTCATTACTGCAACTATTTACATGAGTATTTACAAGTATACATAACAGGATTTGTTCTTAGTTTGGGTAGTGATCAAGATTGGTTAGCTGGGTCAATGGGTGGAGAGTGGGAGGGGAGAGGCTCCCCGCACAGGAGTGGGGCTGAATTTCGGTCAAAAAAATACCGCGAGTAAAAACCTCGCGTTAGAGCCGATTTAAAGGGAAGAGAAACCATTTACGTCAGCAATGTACAGCAAAACCGGGGAAACCTACAAAACGTGAGCAGTGTTATACATGTGCACAGAACAAGATAGCAAATAAAACTTGAAAATGACCACAACAAAATTCACAAAAATTATAATCCAGCTGGGCAACAGTGATATCAATGGGCAACATTAAAAAACACTCCCAGGAAAGCTCCAAAAAAAAAAGAAATGATTTTTGGAAGGGTCTACGCTCCGTAGACCCTTTCAAAAATCATTTCATATTATTGGAGCTTTCCAGGGAGTGTTTTTTAATGTTGCCCAGTGATATCACTGTTGCCCAGCTTGGTTATGGGTGTGTGCCCCTTTTTTCGAGGTCTTTTTTGAGGTTTATTTGCACTTTTGTCTCCATACAAGGTAAATGAGCCCACAGTAAAAGTGTGCAGAGCAGGGTTTCTGACTCGTCAGGCCAGGTTTCCTATCTCCAGGGACTGCACTGTCTCTGTGGCCACAGTGTGGTGCAACGGACACAGCCAATGCCTATAAGACCAGAGGGTCACAGGTTCAAATCCCAGCTGAGGCTCCTGTCAACCCAGTCTCCATAGTTTTACCCACCACTAAACAGTGATAGTAAAGACACTCCTTTATTGCAGAGAACATACGCATGGTTCAACCACCCATATTTTACCCCGCACACAAACCATAACAATGGGCATTACCTACAGCCGAGTCCCCCAAATTCAGTCCTGGAGTGCCACAACTCAATCAGGTCATATGCTTTTTCCCAGATAAGGACATGTCTGCATGTTGGCGGAAGGGTACAGGTGGTGGAGGGGGCAGTGGCTGCAAGCCACAGCAGACAGTGGCCTAGGCCTGTGCAGGCTGGCACTGTCCACCGCAACAGACAGGCTCTGTTGGATGTACAGTCATGGACTCCCCAGGGAATACAGCATATATGTGGCAACATGGTGGTGCAGTGCACACAGACAGTGTGTGCAAGAACAGAAGGTCACAGGTTCGAAGGCCAGCTGAGGCTACTGCCAATCCTGTCCACATTTTTTTCCCACAACTAAACCGTGATAGTAAGGACCAACCTTTATTGCTGAGAACATACGCATGGTTAATATGCCTATATTTTACCACACCAAACACAGACACCATAAACAGGTGCATTACCTAGAGCAGAGTCTCCCAAATGCAGTCCTGGAGGGCCCCACACCATTCAGGTTCCATGCTGCCTCTAATAAAGATGCCTGTGCTGCATATCTATGCACCACCCCCATGGTATGCAGATGTAGCTCATGCATATTTATGAGGGACAGCATGAAAAACCAAACAGTGTTTGGAACACCAGGACTGGAGTTGGGAAACTCTGCCGTAAAGCAGCAGCCAACAGGGCCAGACACACCCCCACACACCCCCACAGGCCCCATTGGCCAATGCCTCCTGGAGAGGCAGGACATTGGGCCCTGCCTGTATCTCCCAATACTAGCAGTTGCATACCTTAGCAATGCCACCCTACACCTGGGTATATGGTACACAGCTATCAAACGTTTCCTATGATAACTGGCAGATAGCAATTCCTACGTTAAGCACATTTTGCTCATTGAGCTCCACCATAACAATCATTCTGATGTCTGCGGTGTGTGCTGCAAGTCTGGTCTCTGACAGTGTGTATCACCCTGGGGAGTGACCCCCAACAGTATTGCGTACCATTTCCATGCCTGTACTGTGCCCAGGACTGGTTTGGTGGGTATGGCTGCTGAACTTCTCTATAGTAGCACAATGCTGGCATAGGTGTGGGGGTGGCTGTCTGTCTATCCAGTGTGTGGTGGCTGCAAACACCTTCCACAGCCCACACTGCCAGCAATGTTACCAGTATTGGGCTGCCAATGTGCATAATGTGGAGCAAGGTACCATGGGTAGAGGCCGGACAGGGTGGCCTGGCCAGGGTGCATCTGCACAGGGCATAGGGCACTGACTGGGACATTTTAGTGGCCGGCCACCACCTACACAGACAGGGTGACCTCAGTATGTCCTGCTGAGAGATCACTCTCACCCTGACTGTGCAGTGACCACAGCATGGCTAGGCACCCCCATAGTGCTATGTAGTATTTCTCTTATGTGATTGATATGTGTTTTCTTTTGGGGCCCAGTCATTGATTTATCTGCTTGTTGTGTATGCTGACATCCCAGATCTGGGTGCATGCATCTCCACTGGAAACATGCACTATAGACTAACTAGCAGGCTGTTTGCAGTTGGTATGTGTCTTGATGGAATGGCTTGCAGGGTGCAGCGATTGATGGCTTGCTGCAAGAAAATATCAGATAGTGGTGGGGTGCAGCTTACCATATCCAGGCCTAATGTCTGTCTGTTATTGTGTTATGGATGTGTATAGAGCTGCATTGACTGCCCTGTGGGGTGTCTGTTCCTCAGCAGGACTGGGGTTAATGGTCCCCTCTACTGCCACCTTTGCAGGGAAGTAGAATGTGGATCTATTGATGGGAGACCCTGTTTGCCACCCTCTGCCCTGGGGGAGAGGTGGTACATGGGCCACCTAGGTGGGTCCATGGGGGCTACACCTGACTGAAGCTGACAGAAATCCAAGGTGTTTGTGCAGAAACTACCTATCTCACACATTAACAGTGCTTTGGACCTCCAGCATGGCCTCTTTCAGCTATGGAAGGTGTTGTGGACCTGGTCCTGGGCGCCTCATTGCACCCTCAGGGTGAGCACAGTACCCGCACAATGTGACGGTCTGTAGCTACTCTGTGCCAGTAAAACACACGGTCAGTACCCCCTACCAGGCCGAGGTGCTGTGTGGGTGCACATGGTCACATCCCCCTACCAGGCCGAGGTGCTGTGGGGGTGCATTGCCCATCTTGTGTTTATCTGTGGACAGCTGATTTGCATGTGCATTGCATCATGGGTACGGGTGGGCTAACCCTATCCTGGTGACCACAGCAGACTGTCTGTGTGGTGACGTGCAGGCTCTCTGCAGCCAGCCAGGGACTTGCTAGCAGCTGTAGTCCAATGGTTACTTCACTGCCTGTGAAGCCAGAGGTCATGGGCTCAAACCCACCATGGTTTTGTTGGATAGGGTTGTCCAACACATTATCTTTTTTTAATGTACATATTTTGATGCCAGCAAAAACACCCTCAGCGTACTGTACCCATAAGTTACCTCTGAGGGTGCTTTATAGGGCGCCCTAAAGGGCACCTTATGGTTCCCATCCATATAAGGTGCACTATACATTATCCTGTGACGCAACTTATAGGGTGCCCTATTGGGGACATTTTAGGGTGCTGTGGCGGACAGTGCAATTTATAATGTGCCCTATGGAGTGCCTTATAGGGTGCCTTATATGGCACCTTCAATTACGGCACGTGAGGGCATGTTTGCTGGCAGCAATTATTAAAATAAAAATAAAGTGCTGCAGGAAAAAATATGTACAATGCAAAGCTGATGCCACAGCCAGCCTTACGTATTACAATTGTAACTGTTATCGTTCAACTTCCTCTCGTGAGGGGGAATCAACCACTATTACAGCTAGCAGATAGGGTCTCAGTTAAAAGGAACACCTCAAAAACCGGGTCTACACCCTATATTTGATGATGGTGTTTTATCACATCAATGACCCACTGCCAGCTTAGTGTGCAATTTAGAATCCTTATTAGAAGCTGAAAGCTGTTCTACCATAAACTTTCTTTAGTAATCTTAAAGGAATAAATACTCAGCTTCTGGGCAGAATCAGCTCAAAATCTTCTCAAGTTGTCAGTATCCCAACGTTCAATCCCGGTAACGACTGACGTTTCAAATTTTTCGTCAGGGGACCTAAACACAACTATAAAAGACAACAATAAATCTACTAACCCACTCCCACCTTATCTATATTAATTTATGTCTAGATAAAAAAATTATAAAAAGGACCAAAACTTAGATTACCAGTGATGCTGCCCGCGTTCACTCCCTTGCTGCAGTAGCCCCTAAAATTTCAGCTTGCCAGTGGAAAACGCCGCGCATGCGTATCCTGCATCCTAACTTCCCTTTAAAGTTGAAATTAGCCAATCATTCGAGGTCAGCACTTCCTCAATAATGTTTACATTGACACACTCCTTGGTGCCTAATCTTACTTACAAGCTAGCCATTCAATCTGATTATTTAGACCAGTGGGGGCCAAAGTATTTAATTTAAAAATTAATCGCTGCTCCTTTAGATGGAGTGTTTGGGCTAAAGTCTTACCTCGGTGGGTCTTTCAGACTTGAGCTAAGCATAGACAGCGCAATTGGTCAAACTCGTGAGCTCTTTGCATACAGTGTTCAACTATTGGGGCTTCAATATAACTACAACGGAGGCGGCTACGATGTTCACGCATGCGAGTACGAAACATGCGAATCGTCTGTCCTATGTAGCAAAGGCCACATGGGCAAATGATTGCATAGACTACACCTCTGGACTCGCAAGTAGTACTGCTCTTTATGGGCAATGTAGTCCCATTATAAACAAATATGTCCAAGCTTAAAGTAATAGCACACATATCACACATACCACATGGTGAGTGACCTAATGGATTATTGTTTTGTATCTCCTGAATATCATTTGGTACCCGAGCCGGACTCAACATGTCCTTTAAATTCAGTGCCCTTTGCCAAACACAACGGATCTTACTATTCTCTAAACCCGAGATGGTATTTACTATAGTACCATGCTTACGTAAGATTTTCTGTAATTCTCCACTCAAGGGGGAGTATGTTGTGATTAAATTAACCGAGGTGTCTGGTCGGGCCCTCTCCTTTATAGTCCTGTCCACTCCCAATAGTGTAGACCGATGATTATGCAATGCTCGAGTATATGCCTGTTGTACCACTCTTCTAGGGTATCCCCGCTTTATGAAATCTTTCTGTAAACTCCCTGCTTTACGCTTATAAACCTCCCGATCAGAACAGTTCCGACGAAATCGTAGGAACTGGGAGAAAGGTAGCCCAGTTTTTAGCCGCGGTGGATGCATGCTGTTATATTGCAAATACGTAACCCGATCTGTCGGTTTCTTAAAGACTGTCGTTATCCACTGTTCTGGGGACCGGGTGACTTTCACATCTAAATAATTTAAGGTCTCAGGATGACATTGAAAAGTAAACTTTATAGATACCTCCCGGGAATTCAACCAACCCACAAATTCTTCCAGTAGAGAAACTGAACCTTGCCAGAGTAGAAAAACATCATCTATAAAACACTTCCAGAGCAAAATATGTGGGGAATATGGTGAATTCTCTACCCAACGTTCCTCAAAGAATCCCATATAGAAATTCGCGATGGACGGGGCGCAAGTAACGCCCATGGCCACCCCTACTTTCTGTTGGTATAGTGTCTCTTGAAACTCGAAATAGTTATGGGAGATGGTCAGTTCTGCTAATTTAAGGAGAAAAACTTTCTTCTGTTCTGTCATATCTGGACGCAGACTTAACACCCTACCTACTACAGAAAGTGCTTCCTCCTGCGGGATATTCGTATAAAGGGATACTACGTCCAATGATACCAGCTGTATGTCAGGTTGAGCAGCCATTATTGCATGTTCTTGAAGAACTGTCAAAAAATGGGTAGTGTCCCGCAAAAAAGAAGGTATTAAAAATAACAACGGACGCATATAAGTGTCCAAAAAAATGGATAAGGGCTCCAGAACACTCCCATGAGTTGAAACAATAGGTCTGCCCGGTGGTTTCAGGGCATTTTTATGAATTTTTGGGACCAAATATATCCTCGCTGTAGTAGGTGCCAACAGGTTCAGGAATGAATATTCTTTCTTAGTAATCAAACTAGAATTTAGTGCTTCTAGACTGTGACTCTTAATCAGATGTTGAAGTTCAGGTAAAGGATCTAATTCTAAACGCTCGTAGACCATAGAATCCTGCAATTGTGATAAAGCCTCCGACACATAATCTTCTGTTGCCATCACAACAACCGCACCACCTTTATCAGCTCTTTTTATTATAATATCTGTGCGGGTTTTTAATTTTCGTAACGCCCTATGTTCATCTGGAGTTAATGCTGTACGATATAACTTCTTAGTATTTTCCAACCTGCAAACATCACGAAGAACCAGTTGTCTGAATACATCTAGAGCCGGAGGGGGTACCCCCGGTGGACTCCACATAGATTTAAATGGTAACTGAACCCGCTTGAAAGTTGGTTCTAAACAAGAGTCCTCTCTTTCATCAACTTCAGGCATGCCGACTGACGAAAAATAGGCTTTAAGCCACAGTTTTCTAATAAATGCCTCTAGGTCCACCCTGAATTGAAAAGAGTCAAACTCACATCGGGGTACAAAGGATAAACCTTTATTCAAAACATTCATTTCTTGTGGAGATAAATATTTCTGCGAAATGTTAACTACAAGATTTTCTTCAATTTCGGAAACAGGTAGTAAAACTATTTCTGTTTCTTTGTTGGTTTCTGTTTGAGCCGATCCGATTCTTTTTTCTTCTTTTTTCCGTTGGCGGTGTCTTCTAAAAAATCCACCCTCCCTTTTGTAGATCCACCTGAATCTGTAGAGGCGCTCCCATCTGAAGTGTCAGAAAAATTTACTCTCTTTTGAAGTTTCTTCCCTTTCCTATTTGCATTTAACCATGGGTATACATACCCGATGGTATAGTCCATATGATCTCTCTGAAATTTACGCACTTTCGCTGCCATAATTTCATGGTGAAATGTCTCTAGTTGTTTCTTAGTATCTTCCATTTTTAGACTATACACACTATCCGATTCTAAAGATTTCAAACTCGCTTCCAACACATTCAGCTCCTCAGTAAGTTTCTCCAAATCTTTCTTGGTCGTCTCTACTATCAAAACCATGAGGTCTAGCGAGCACTTATTCAAGATTTGGTTCCAGTGCTCTACAAATTCTCCCTCCATAGCTGGCTTTCTGGGCTCTTTATATATTCTCAAACCCCAAGGTATTTGTTGGCGATTTATGTATTCTATTAGTGAGTAACGGTGCAACTCCAGCCGCGTTTTTTTCTTCTGAAGCTTCAAAAACATATCCCAGGTGACCTCATTAGTAGAACTTAGTTGTAAATCCAACTGCGTAAAGGGAGTTTTTTCTTTAACAAGGTTTGAAATATGGTCCTGAGTGTAACTTAAAATATTCTTCCAGCCTTCCGGGCCTGCCATATCTGTGTTCACACAAAACTGCTTTTGGCCACTGAACGATATATTATACTACAATTGTAACTGTTATCGTTCAACTTCCTCTCGTGAGGGGGAATCAACCACTATTACAGCTAGCAGATAGGGTCTCAGTTAAAAGGAACACCTCAAAAACCGGGTCTACACCCTATATTTGATGATGGTGTTTTATCACATCAATGACCCACTGCCAGCTTAGTGTGCAATTTAGAATCCTTATTAGAAGCTGAAAGCTGTTCTACCATAAACTTTCTTTAGTAATCTTAAAGGAATAAATACTCAGCTTCTGGGCAGAATCAGCTCAAAATCTTCTCAAGTTGTCAGTATCCCAACGTTCAATCCCGGTAACGACTGACGTTTCAAATTTTTCATCAGGGGACCTAAGCACAACTATAAAAGACAACAATAAATCTACTAACCCACTCCTACCTTATCTATATTAATTTATGTCTAGATAAAAAAATTATAAAAAGGACCAGAACTTAGATTACCAGTGATGCTGCCCGCGTTCACTCCCTTGCTGCAGTAGCCGCTAAAATTTCAGCTTGCCAGTGGAAAACGCCGCGCATGCGTATCCTGCATCCTAACTTCCCTTTAAAGTTGAAATTAGCCAATCATTCAAGGTCAGCACTTCCTTTTTTGCGGGACACTACCCATTTTTTGACAGTTCTTCAAGAACATGCAATAATGGCTGCTCAACCTGACATACAGCTGGTATCATTGGACGTAGTATCCCTTTATACGAATATCCCGCAGGAGGAAGCACTTTCTGTAGTAGGTAGGGTGTTAAGTCTACGTCCAGATATGACAGAACAGAAGAAAGTTTTTCTCCTTAAATTAGCAAAATTGACCATCTCCCATAACTATTTCGAGTTTCAAGAGACACTATACCAACAGAAAGTAGGGGTGGCCATGGGCGCTACTTGCGCCCCGTCCATCGCAAATTTCTATATGGGATTCTTTGAGGAACGTTGGGTAGAGAATTCACCATATTCCCCACATATTTTGCTCTGGAAGCGTTTTATAGATGATGTTTTTCTACTCTGGCAAGGTTCAGTTTCTCTACTGGAAGAATTTGTGGGTTGGTTGAATTCCCGGGAGGTATCTATAAAGTTTACTTTTCAATGTCATCCTGAGACCTTAAACTATTTAGATGTGAAAGTCACCCGGTCCCCAGAACAGTGGATAACGACAGTCTTTAAGAAACCGACAGATCGGGTTACGTATTTGCAATATAACAGCATGCATCCACCGCGGCTAAAAACTGGGCTACCTTTCTCCCAGTTCCTACGATTTCGTTGGAACTGTTCTGATCGGGAGGTTTATAAGCGTAAAGCAGGGAGTTTACAGAAAGATTTCATAAAGCGGGGATACCCTAGAAGAGTGGTACAACAGGCATATACTCGAGCGTTGTATAATCATCGGTCTACACTATTGGGAGTGGACAGGACTATAAAGGAGAGGGCCCGACCAGACACCTCGGTTAATTTAATCACAATATACTCCCCCTTGAGTGGAGAATTACAGAAAATCTTACGTAAGCATGGTACTATAGTAAATACCATCTCGGGTTTAGAGAATAGTAAGATCCGTTGTGTTTGGCAAAGGGCACCGAATTTAAAGGACATGTTGAGTCCGGCTCGGGTACCAAGTGATATTCAGGAGATACAAAACAATAATCCATTAGGTCACTCACCTAGTGGTATGTGTGATATTTGTGCTATTACTTTAAGCTTGGACATATTTGTTTATAATGGGACTACATTGCCCATAAAGAGCAGTACTACTTGCGAGTCCAAAGGTGTAGTCTATGCAATCATTTGCCCATGTGGCCTTTGCTACATAGGACAGACGATTCGCATGTTTCGTACTCGCATGCGTGAACATCGTAGCCGCCTCCGTTGTAGTTATATTGAAGCCCCAATAGTTGAACACTGTATGCAAAGAGCTCACGAGTTTGACCAATTGCGCTGTCTATGCTTAGCTCAAGTCCGAAAGACCCACCGAGGTAAGACTTTAGCCCAAACACTCCATCTAAAGGAGCAGCGATTAATTTTTAAATTAAATACTTTGGCCCCCACTGGGCTAAATAATCAGATTGAATGGCTAGCTTGTAAGTAAGATTAGGCACCAAGGAGTGCGTCAATGTGAACATTATTGAGGAAGTGCTGACCTCGAATGATTGGCTAATTTCAACTTTAAAGGGAAGTTAGGATGCAGGATACGCATGCGCGGCGTTTTCCACTGGCAAGCTGAAATTTTAGGGGCTACTGCAGCAAGGGAGTGAACGCGGGCAGCATCACTGGTAATCTAAGTTCTGGTCCTTTTTATAATTTTTTTATCTAGACATAAATTAATATAGATAAGGTGGGAGTGGGTTAGTAGATTTATTGTTGTCTTTTATAGTTGTGTTTAGGTCCCCTGACGAAAAATTTGAAACGTCAGTCGTTACCGGGATTGAACGTTGGGATACTGACAACTTGAGAAGATTTTGAGCTGATTCTGCCCAGAAGCTGAGTATTTATTCCTTTAAGATTACTAAAGAAAGTTTATGGTAGAACAGCTTTCAGCTTCTAATAAGGATTCTAAATTGCACACTAAGCTGGCAGTGGGTCATTGATGTGATAAAACACCATCATCAAATATAGGGTGTAGACCCGGTTTTTTGAGGTGTTCCTTTTAACTGAGACCCTATCTGCTAGCTGTAATAGTGGTTGATTCCCCCTCACGAGAGGAAGTTGAATGATAACAGTTACAATTGTAGTATAATATATCGTTCAGTGGCCAAAAGCAGTTTTGTGTGAGCCTTACGTATTAGGCACCCTGGGGAGCAAACTCATGACCCCTGTATCAGCAGTCAGTGCCTCAACCATTGTGCTCCACTGCTGCTCTTCCTTGTCTGTCAGCGCACCTACTTATGCTTTTCATTCCTTGAACTGCACAGTGCTGCCATAAAAAACAGTACTCTGACCTTGCGGTACCTCATACGGCACCCTCTAAAGCACCCCATAAGCAACATTCTAGGGTGCGTTGGCTGACAGTGCACCTTAAAATGTGCCTTATAGGGCGCCTTATGTTAACACGCTTTGAGAGTGCGTTTGCTAGTAGTGATAATTAAAATAAACATAAATTGACTCCAAAAACAATCTTCCCCATAATATGTAATGCCTCAGCCAGCCTTGTTCATTGGGCACTGTGGGGGATTGAACCCTTGATCCCTGCACCATTGGTCAGTGTCTTACCCTTTGTGCTGTGGCTCTGCTTTTCTGCTTGCACATCAGCATGCTGCTTATGCCTCACAGTATTAAAATGCCTCTGAAAGCATCAGCGCTCTGCCTTATGCTGCCCATTATTTAAATGCCTCATAAATTAACACCTCAGCCAGCTGTCTTCATTGGGCACTGTGGGGGATTGAACCCCTGATACCTGCACCATTGGTAAGTGCCTTGACCATTGTGCTGTGGCTCTGCTCTTCTGTATGCCCATCAGCGCACCACTTATGCCTCCCGCGCAGCTTCCTCATGCGCTAATGTGCGGGGCGCACATGGGCGCTGTGCACCTTAGTGCATATGTCAATCACGGCTTTTCTTTTTCAGGACGGAACGCCCACTCCATATATGGCATCTGCACACTACCGCGGCACGCACATTAGCGGGGTTTTAGTAAACATACCCCTTAGTCTTAAGACAGCAAGTCTGGATCCTTCTACAATTTCAAATAGTAGCTGGAGAAAAAGACAATATAAGGAGATACCATGTTTGCCTCTTTATGAGGGCAATATGAGTATCATGCGTTCTCCTGTTCAACATAAGCTACAATGAAGTATAGGAAATTAGAAGGAAAGTAGTGAATAAGGACCAACTGCAGTGAAAAAATGCATCCCTGTTGAGGAAGTTCCAGTGAGATGTGGAACAACCAGGGAATTGTGCAATTTTCTACACTTTCACGTGGTCTAAACCCTGGTTACCTTTTCTTAAAAGGAAAATTTAAGGAAAAAAACCAGTCATGTAGGAACATGACTGACAGAGTCTACCAGCTGAAGCTCTTATTAACTATCTGGCAGCTCCCTATTAGGAGTAGCTCTGAGGCTCTCTGGCAAAGGCCCACAGTTGCAGAACTTTGTTATAGAATTGCAGAGAGCATGTTGTAGGTTGCTTAGATCTGGCTGTTGAATTGCCAGTGTGCAACCTAATCTATTCTGTTGGAGCCAAAGAGAACTGAACATGGCTAAGAATAGTAGACAGGCCTGATGCCTGCAACAATAAATAGTCCAAATGAGTTCTGGATCTCCTTTGGAATTATCTGTTATTAAGGAAGCATAAAAGTTAGGTCCCATAGGTTGGAGAGGACCGACAGACATAATTTGGAGTAGTGATACCCAATTTCTGTCGGAAAAGCTGCCTTAAAAAGATATGTGAGAAGGAGATGAACTGCAAAAGGGGAGAAAACTCTGTATGGAAACTAGTTACTGGAGTAGGTATTGAAGAAAATCCTATGGCTGAGAGGATAAGCCCTCCAGTTGATTAGTAGTACTCTTAGAGACTGAATGTCTGGGCTAAGAAGGATAGAAATTAATACAGAGTTGAGAAGACTTACAATTTAGTAAGTCTTTGAAGGGATAGGGTCCCCTTGCAGTTAAAAGTATGAGATATCCTCGTACAGGAAACTGACAAGGTGAAAGATATAGTTCACCCTGTTAGTTGTTAGTTCTCCTTTTGTTTTAAAAGGAGAAACCTGTTATGTCTGGGGTATGATAGTCCTTAATAGCTCTTAGCTAGAAGGATAGATTTCTCTTGTAGCAAGAGATTCATGCCCAGAGCAGAGGATTGAGTCAATGTATGACTGATATCTCAGCATGGATGAGATGAATTTTAGATGCTTCTGTTGAAAAGAAGTAGGTTCAAGTTCTAAACCTCATGCAGAAAAAGTGAATAAAATATCAGAAACCCTGCGATTGCTGGGTTTGCTGAGCCTGTTGAGGTTTTGGTTTTCTTAGCCTGGTGTGGTGTTGCCCATCTTTGGAAACATCTGCAGAATGGGTAGAAGATGGATACAACTTTTTCCCCTTGGGGGAATAAAGCTTTTTATGAGTTTTTTTATTAGCTGGGATAGAGGAAAGTTTGGACAGTCCTCTGAAAGTATCAGCATCAGTGCTCAACTGATTAGCTTGAAATAAAGCCTTCTTGTTGAAGAGATTTTCACCAGTACAAGGAGTATTTCCCAGCCTTTCCTGAACCCATCTGTCCAAGTCAGAATCTTGGAGCCAGGCTATGCGTCGTGCTCCTATGGCTATAGCAGAAGTTCTGCTAATAGACTCAAAACAGTCCAGGGAAGCACGATTAAGGAACCTAGAGATATTTTGAGCATGATTGACTAATAAGGAATAGTCTGCTCTTTTATGCTCTGGAAGAAAAGGGCTCAAAAACCTTAAGTTCTTTGTGACCTCTTCAAGAGATAATCCCATATAGAAAATATATGAGATAATTCTTGCTGAAAGCATGGATGCCTGGAAACATCGACTTCTAAAGGCATTTAAAGTGCTAGACTCACGACCTGGCGGATAAGAAGAGTGCTTCTTCACACTCTTAATACGCCTCATTGCTGATTCTACAACAATAGAATGATGAGGAAGTTGAGTCTTTTGAAAACCTGGAGAAGGTGGCACCTTGTACGAGGTACATAGTGTCAAGTGTCTTGGAATGTGGGGATACCGTTAAAGGAGTTTCCCACATTCTTAACAGTAGATCTTGTAAGATCTGATGCAAAGGAAGCAAGATGACCTCCTTTGGAATCCAGGGGAATTGCAGTGTCTCTGAATTCCCCGGTAGGGATTCTTTACCAGGTATATAAATGGCAAGTAACTTTGCCATATCAAGCAGAAAAGCTTGAAAAGAAATCTCCCCCGAGGAGGACTTTCTAAAATGAGGGGTAAAGGCTAGATTTGTAGAAAAATCAGCCTTGCTACCGATGGATTCATCCCAGTCATCGGGATCGGAAGACTGAAAAGGATGAAGCATCGGATTTTCTTTAAAGCGATGTCTTAGGTACCGCCCGAGGTCGGTACCGAGACGAGTCGGTACCGAATCCTCCATGCTAGAGATCAATTCCAGGCTCAGCATCGAGGGAAGCGATTCTGTCGAAGCAAGCATGGACGGTACCGACACCGATGCCGATGTCGATACTGGTACTGGTACCGGAGTCGATACCGATACTCGAGGAGCGGTCTGCAGCAACTCTAGCGGTACCAAAATAGCCAAGAGTGCTAGACTACGTTCATCGGTGAGGAGTGTTTCGTCCATCACCATAGCCGATGCCAGGGTGTCAGTACCGCTCGAAGTGGCCACAACCACAGAGCATGGCCCAGGTATGTTCATCGAGGTAAAAACCCCGGGAACAACCCGGAGTCCCATTAATGCTTTGGAGCCCGAAGACTCCCGCCGGGGCTTTATTGCCAAGATGTCCTCGAGGACAAGGCTGAAGCCATCTCGATGCTGAGAAGGAGATCTACCACTCGAGGACTGGCTAGTCTTAACAGACTTTTGTTTGGTTACCTGATCCTGTGAAGAAGAAGATATTCTAGCTGGTAACATCGAGAGCGATGTGGACCGGGTATCGAGTTGTGCTCGATTCTGAAGACTTCTTCTGTTTGAGCTCGAGCAGGAGAGACACTCCAGAGGGCAATGGTCAGCACCCAAACATTTTAGACACCAAGTATGAGTATCAGAAAAAATATCTGTACCGCTACACTTTGAGCATTTCTTAAGGATAGTGGCTGGCTTTTCCATAATGGAGGGGTAGAGGCCTAGTGGCCTAGAAACCGTCAGGCACTAAATAGGGAAAAAATTTCTAAGGAAAGAAGAAATTCTTCAAGAAAAAGAAAGAAAAGTACCGGCGGTACTGGTAGCGTCGAGGGAAGGCAGACGCGACCACAAAAAAGTAAAAATAAAAAGAAGAATTTTCTGCGGTGACAGGAATATGTCCTGCCGGCTCCGCGGAAAACGGAAAACTGGAGAGAGGCAGTTGGTAAAGGTGGGAAGGCAGCACGCAGGTGCTGTGGGATGCTCCCAAAAGCATTCTGATTGGACGCTGGGGAGCGTTCCCGCGCAGGCTCCGTCGGTAGCGACGATACCCATATGTGAAGACTCATTCCTGTTTGTTCCTGGAGATAGACAATTACTGCCAAGCTGAGGTGGAATTCATACTGAAGGAAGTGCTCAAGCATCAGCGTGTTCTCCTTGACATACTGGTGTTCATGTGAGTGCCTAGCAAATGTCTGTGAGGGGACTGGGTGAGCTAGAGTACCGTAGAGCGGGTCTCTAATTCTGGTCCTGGAGGGCCACAAGCCAGTCAGAATTTGAGGATGTCCCTGATGTATATGCATGAGATATATTTCCATGCACTGCCCCTATTGTATTCAAATGTATGTCATGCATATTCATTAGGGACATCCTGAAAACCTGACTGGTTTATGGCCCTCCAGGACCAAAATTGGAGACCCCTACTCTAGAACCTCACATGAACACAGTAGCTATCTCTAGCATACCTTGCACTCAATTCCTACCTTTACCTACATGCTCTCCCACCGGTTGGTGAGACCTAACCTGTATCTGACCCTAATTTTGGGGCATGCAGTACCAATTACCCTATCCTCACTGTCTTTATCAATGATGAGAGTCTATGCATCATCAGGTCTGGCCTGTCCACTAGGCGAGCTAGGCAGCCACCTAGGGTGGTTGGCCTGAGTGGGCGGCTGCGCTGCCCCCCTCAGCTGCCACCGATTCCATTTTTTTGGGGGGGGGAGGCAGGCAGCAGCAGCAGTGGCAGTATTCCAAAAGCATCTGCTTTTTGCCGCCACTTCCTTGCCTGCGGCAGGCCATGTCCTTTAGCACACATGGCCACCCCTTTTGGAAATACTGCTGCTGCCTACCTCCCCTTCGTGAGACGGAATCAGTAGCAACTGGGAGAGGCAGTGACGGTGGTGGCAACTGGAGCGGGTGATGAGGCCGGGGTTTCTGCCTAGGGACGCATTAACCCTTGGGCCGGCCCTGGACATCATGTCTTCCCAGTGGTGCATGCAGCATATGAGAAGTGGACTCCAGTCACCAAAGGTATTGTAATGCCATGCTGTGATGTGTTTTCACCTCCCAGCAGTTGTAATGCTGTGATGGTGTGGCTGCTGCACTGGTGGCATTCTCTCCATTCGCTACTATGTGTGAATATGTAGTGACCCACAATGATGAGCCCCAGTGGTCAGGCTATTCTCAAGGCAATGCCCTAGAACTAGTAACGGTGCAGAAACTGAATTGGAAGAGGGCTCAGTGGAACACATAGCAAAATTGTTGGACCTGCTGATATAAGGGTTGGAGAGCAGTATTCATGTCTATCAGAACTAGGTGCCCTATGTTATTGTGCCCTGCACCAGTTTCAACACCACCCTCATGTCTAACAGTGTTTTTCTATTTGCTTGTCCTTCTACAGAATGCATCATCAGCTCTGGGTTCTGGCTACCATGCACATCTAGTCTCATAAGCTTTTGTTGCATGTGCCTAGGTACATGTGGAGTAATTACTTGTGTGCATAAGCCAACTCCCCCCTCTCCACCTTGACAGCACCCACTCCTAAAGTGCACTGGGAAACATGTGGCTTGATATGGACATTGAGTGGTAAAGCTTTCATCTCCTTCCCATTGTGAGACTTCATATAACCCTAGCTTTATCATTTCTAAAGCACAAGTAGGCACGACCAATGTTTATGCCATAGGAGTTCTGAGCACATCGTGTACATCTGGACCAGAAGGGATATCTCTGTTCGAATGGGTAAACAAGGATGATTTCACAATGGGTTCTATAGTTATATGGCATGTACATAGTGAATGAGTGCATTTGATATCCTACCTACAGGAAAGATCACAGCCAAAGATCCATTGGATGGCAGCAGTGCTGAGGTTAGAGAACTGGCCCCTGAGTGGGGCATCCATCACAATCTGTGGCAGCCAGAGAAGAAAGTAGCACACATGCCAAGGTGGAGAACCAGGTAGCCAAACAGGAGGGATGTCAGGATGAGGTGGTAGAGGGCAATGGTGGTATCCAGGCAGAGGAAGAAAAGGATGAAGAGGTGGCTGACATCCAGCTTCTACTGCTGTCACCCCTCCTTGAAAGATTCTCTGGAAGGAGCAACAGCAGCCATGGACCTGGAAGAACTTGTGCCTGTCAGCGAATTCATCAGCTGGTGCAGTGTGGGGAGAGGTTTCTGCAACAGAATCAATGGCTCCAGGAACAATGGACAGAGAAAACTGAGCTTCAGCAGAGATTGGTGAGCATCAGTGCATTTGAAGAAGAGATAGTTGAAGGTATCAGAGGCCCTGTTAACTAAGATCTAGGGCCTGAGTAGGGAGCTGCACCACTTCATCCAACATGGAGCTCTAGCCCCTCCTAACTGTTCTGCCAAGTGCCACAGCACTATGGCACTGCCAGCCTCCCAGCCTACACACATGGCACTGACTAGGAGGGCACATCCTCTCTTCCAACACATCAGAGCAGCCACCTGTCCAGACAAGCCACCCTCTTCCCATATTTTGGGACCTGTTCCCTATGGAAGGAGGGACCACCTCAGATTTTCCCTCTTCAATGAGGCTACCCATTGCTCTGGTGGGCTGGATGATATAGCTATAAAAGCTCTTCAAAGAGCAATGAGACATCATTGTTTATTTTATTTTAATGCTTTATCATTTCAGTCAAAGCGGTTTACATTTGTAACTTAAACTTGGTAATGTACATTAAACAGGGACATTGATAACATGGATTTTTCTGAAGCAGTGGAAGGTTAATTGACTTGCTCAAGCCCACAAGGAGTGCTAGTGGAAATCAGACCCTGGCCTCTTGGTTCCCAAGCCAGTGCTCTGACCATTAGGCTACTTCTCCACTCCATTTCATTGAAGGAAAATGTAGTATATAAAACTGGTTAAATAAATTAATTAATACATTGTGGCAGTTTGATCCAGGTTGGGAGCAAGGGGCAGGTGCAAAAGGGCAGAGAATCAGGGGATAGGTGAGGGAAGGCATGAATAAATAACCTTGTAATCCTACTATGGGGACCCTGAAAGGGGGATAGAGATCTTGTACTAGTAGGGGGTTGGGAAGGAGCAGAGATCTGCTGCTGAGAAGTTTGTTGGGGGTCACAGGAAAGTGCTGGTGCAGTGGGGGTGAGGGGTTAAGAAGAGTAGCAATGACTTAGTGATGGAGGTAGGGAATATGGCACTGGGCTAGTGATGGGGCGGGGGGGGGGGAGGTTGGGAGGCAAATGGGGCCGATTGGGCATGGGAGTTGGGTGGGGTATGACCAGGGGTTGGAGGGGATGGTGGTAGATATGACACTCTCATGTACACAAGGAATGCCTATGTATGACTTCATCTCTTGAGGTCAAACCAAGCAGGTGCAGAAGGGCTGTGTCCTTTTGTATAGGGCCTTCTGCATCATCATCTCTGTCTTGGTCTGCCTTAGCAGTTCTTCATGTAAATGTTGTTGTTGCCTCATTGACAGATTGTGCAACATGCAGCAGGCCATAAATATCTTGCAGACTTTGGCTGGGCTGTAGAGGAACTCCCCCCTGGATTGGTCGAAGCAACAGAAGTGGCTCTTAAGCAGGCCAAATTTCCTCTCAGTCAGGGGCCACAGAATGCCTCTTGGATTGAGGGGCAGGCTCCACCTTGATTTTGCCACCACCACCACCCTAACTCTGCCCCTAGCCCCCATGGACTTCCCTTGCAGTTCTGCCTTCATGTATCGCATCTCCCACGGGGAGAAGAGAAGGAAATGGTTGCAATCGTGGCAGAATCTTGTCTGCCTGCAAGAGACCAGATCTCTGCGGGCAGAAAAGGAAGGCCGCTGTGATTGCGGCAAAGATTCCTATCTGCCCATGGATATCTCCTATGGGCAGATGGAATGAGTCTTTGTCGCGATCACAGCGGCTTTCCACTCTGTCTGAGGGGATCTTATCTCCCATGGGAAGACAGTGAGAGTCTGCCACAATTATGGCTTCCCTCTGTGGGCAAAAGTTTGGTGGGACCAGGGCCTGTGTGGCCCATGCCATTCTGATGCCCCTGCTCTCAGTGATGGATTAGGTGTATCTGTGAACCCTGTTGTGCCACTTCTATGCAACTGTGTAGAGTGTGATGAAGAGGTCAGGAGACATCTCCTCAGAGGTAGCCTCTAACATCTGTGTGGGTGGAGAGAGAGTTGGAACAGATTAGAGTCTAGCACCAAGGTATTTGCTGTGCTGGGTAGGCACTGCAACCATGGGCTCTGGTTGTCAATTGTTGCAGCTACCATGGATCACAAGGACCTCCTAGCATATGCATGTCTAGAGGCATAGAAACATGATGACATAAAAAGACCATATGGCCTATCCAGTCTGCCTTCCATACCAACTAATGTAGTCCCTTTTTTTCTTTTACATATCTTTTATGTTTGTCCCATGCTTTCTTGAATTCAGATGCTGTCCTCATCTCTACTACCTCAACTGGGAGACCAGTCCATGCATCTACCACTTTTTCCATAAAGAAATATTTCCATAAATGACTCCTGAGTCTATCTTATTTTTCCTTCATCCTATGCCTCCTCATTTCAGAACTTTCTTTCAATTGAAAGAGGCTCTTCTCCTATGCATTGATGCCACAGAAGTATTTAAAAGTCTCTATGATATATCCCCTCTCCTGCCTTTCTTCCAAAGTATACATATTGAGATCTTAAAATTTGTCCCCTTATACATTATGATGAAGCCCACTGACCATTTTAGTAGTCACCCTCTGCACTGACTCCATCATGTTTATATCCTTTTGGAGGTGTGATCTCCAGAATTGCACACAATACTCTAAATGAGGTCTCACCAAAGACTTATACAGAGGCACTATCACCTCCTTCTTCCTGCTGGCCATTTCTCTCCCTATGCACCCAAGCATCCTTCTGACTTTCACCATGCCTTTTCTACCTGTTTAGCCACCTTAAGATCATCAGAAACAATCACACCCAGGTCCTGCTCTTCTTTTGTGGATAGAAGTACTTCATTCCCTATACTTTACCGCTCCCTTGGATTTTTGCATCCCAAATGCATGACCCTGCACTTTTAGCCTCTGCTGCACCATCTGAGGGAATGCTATATATTCTGTTGTGTAGGTTAGAAAGGCCCTCAGGAACTGTGAGATGCACCATGAGATGGCTGACTGGCTGAGACTCACTGTGATGGCCAACATGGACTGAAAACTGCCAAAGGCTAGGAAGGTGAGGACCATGGTGATCTTGAAATGGACAGGCATGGGTGGCCCCCTCTATGTAGTGGAGTAGCTCTAGCACCTGGCAGAGATAGTGGATGGTTGCCTTGACAGTGAGGCACTGCTTATCCATGAGGTCTAGGAATTAGGTCCTTGGCCTGTAGACCCTCTGATATAGATACCTTCTGATAGCTCGCCTGTGTTCCTTAAGGGCCTCAAGCTGCATGGCCTGAGCAAATCACCTGTTCAGGATACTTATGGAACCTGCCTCCTTCCACCAATACTAGTGACTCTTTCCACCAATGCCTAGTGACTTCCTCTGCTACTGCACATACACCTGCACACATATAGGCAGCAGGGAACCACAAAGAGATACCGATACAGATGCAGATGGAAACATTGATAAATACAGATACACACACAAGCAGCTGGGTACACTGAGAAACATAGTCACACAGAGGTTGCAAGGAACTCTGAGGTACTCACAGACAGAAAGCACCAAGTAGCTGGCCAACAGGAAGGCCAACACACCAAGGGCTAGTAAGAGGAAAACTAAGGGGTATGATTACTAAACAGCGCTAAGGGCACAAAGGTACCATTAGCACATATTATCAATACCCACTAGCAGAAAATGCAGGCTTAATGGCCAGTAGCCTGTTAATAGGCATTAAGGTACAAAGGGATGGAGAAAGAGTGTTAACTGGGTGGAGTGTGGGTGGAGACAGCATAGAGACAGTAACCTTAACCAGTAACCTTAATGGCAGCACAAAACTGGCATTAAGGGCTCATTTTGGAAGGAGAGAGCTGTTTTCAGCTATGAAACACCACACAGGGAGCCCAATCACATGTTTGCAGTGTGCACCTCCCAGACTGGAGCCCTGAAATCAGTGATATAAGTGGTCCATTGCCAGTCACGGCATGGTGCCTTATCAATAAAGGGTACTATGTTGTTGGCAACAAGGTGTCAAAGGGGGTGCCATATGAGTGATCAAGCAGAGCCGGTTAGTCCGCTAGGTGGACCAGGTGGCCACCTAAGGTGTACATCTTCCCTCCCAGCATCCATTGATTAACCTAGGGGAGGAGGACAGCATAGCAATTGTTTCGTGTTGTGCGGTGGCAAGGCTTAACACTGCATCATGCATGCTCATGGCATGCTGCTCCTGGCCCCCTGTGACACATCAGAGAGGGACAGAGGTGGCATGCTGGGATGATCTGTATGTGTGCTGCTGCTCTAAGGCCACCCGCAGCACTGAAGTGGCAGCTGTGCCGTTCTTACAGGGAGGGAGGGATCTAAACTACTCACTGTGGTCTGCCAACTATGAAAGTAGTCCAGGACTGATCCACAAGCACATATCAGGCAATAGTTACATTGGTCACTCTGCTAGGTTACCCATTGCCTGGAATGTGTGTGTTCTTGTATCCTGGTCTACCCCTCTGGCAAGACAGATCCCATATGTAAGACATGAACGTTAGTTGATCCAGCGCATATCGTTGCAATGCTACATACAGACCTAACAAGATGTTCCTCTCCTACACCTTCCTAACATACCCTGTCAGACAGGTATGTCACAGAGCCTGCAGAAAGCTACACTGACAGAGGCATACCCCAGCTTATGCTTTCATGCAGCCTAGCAATGACCACATGGAGTGATACAATCCCATATAGTTTCTCTGTGGCTCCTAACATATTGCCACTGTGTGTAAAAGAGAAGGGTTCACAACCAGGCTACTACTCCTACTGAGCATTTGTATAGCGATAAAAGATGTACACAGTGCTGCACAGATACATGTAAGAGACAGTCCCTGCTCATCAGGCTCACAACACAGTAGCTATAGACACAGGATACATCTAGGGGGAATGGTAAGGAAACACAAAGGAGATCAGGTGAGTCAAGATCCAAAAGCAACAGCAAACAGGTGAGTTTTCAGCCTGGACTAGAAAAAGGGTCAGAGAAGGCACCTGATGTACAGACTTGGATAGTTTGTTCCAGGCATAAGGAACAGCAGGGTGAAAGGAGCAAAGTCTGGAGTAAGCTATAGAAAAGAAGGGGCACAAATAGAAGCGATTTGCCAGAAAAGTGACTGTTTTAGTTGTTGATATGGAAGGACAGACTAGATATGCCATGTGGTCTTTTTCTGTTGTCATATTTCTATGTTTCTATGTTTCTATCTAGTCTGTCCTTCCATATCAACAACTACAACAGTCCCCTTTTTACCTTTAGAGATCCTCTGTGTTTGTCCCATGCTTTTTTGAATTCAGTTACTGTCCTCATCTCTACCACCTCCACTGGGAGTCTATTCCATGGATCCACTACTCTTTCTGTAAAGAAATATTTCCGCATATCACTCCTGAATCTATCCCCCTTCACCCTCATCCCATGTCCCCTCATAGCAGAACTTGCTTTCAATTGAAAGAGGCTCTCTCCCTGAACATTTATGCCACGGAGGTATTTAAACATCTCAATCATATCACCTCTATCCCGCCTTTCCTCTAAGGTGTACATATTAAGATCCTTAAGTCTATCCTCATAATGAAGACCACTAACCATTTTAGTAGCTTATAATGAAGACCACTAACCATTTTAGTAGCCACCCTCTGCACCGACTCCATCCTGTTTGCATCCTTTTGAAGGTTTGATCTCCAGAATTGCACACTATACTCCAAATGAGGTCACACCAAAGACTTATACAGAGGCACTATCACCTCCTTTTTTCTGCTAGCCATTCCTCTCCGTATGCACCCAAGCATCCTTCTAGCTTTTGCCGCCACCTTTTCTATCTGTTTAGCTACTTTGAGATCATCAGACACAACCACGCCCAGGTCCCGCTCTTCTTTAGTGGACAAAAGTACTTCACCCCTATACTATATTGCTCCCTTGGATTGCTGCAGCCCAAATGCATGACCTTACATTTTTTAACATTAAATCCCAGCTGCAAGATTCTAGACCATTCTTCAAGCTTAGCTAGATCCCTCCTCATGTTATCTACACCTTCCTGGGTGTCTACTCTATTGCATATTTTGGTATCATCCACAAAAAGGCAAACCTTACCCGACAGCCCTTCTGCTATATCACTTAACAAAGATATTAAAAAGAATCAGACCAAGGACAGATCCCTGGGGCACACCACTGGTAACATCCTTCTCCTCAGATTGCTGGATAGATTTCAGGTATAGAGAGGTAGATCTGTGAGTCATCAGCATAAAGAAGTTACTGAAAGCCATGGAAGAGATGAGTGCACCAAGGGACTGGATATATAGAGAGCAAAGGAGTGGACCCAAGACAGATCCTTAGGGTACAACTGACAGCGGGATAGCAGCAGAGAAGGAACCATCAGAACAAACACTGAAAGATGATGGGAAAGATAAGAAGAGAACCAGGAAAGTACAGAGCGAAGACAAGGTATCAAGGAGAAGGTTGTGGTCAACAGTGTCAAAAGCAGCAGAAAGTTAAAGAAGGATGAAGATCAAGTAAAGGCCCTTGGATTTTGCCAGGAATAGGTCACTGGAGACTTTGGTAAAAGCTGTTTCAGTAGAATGTAAAGGACCAAAGCCAGATTGTAAAGGATCCAAGAGGGCTTGAGAGGAGAGAAAGTCGAGGCAACAGTAATGAGCCTCATGTTCAAGTAGTTTAGAAATGAAGAGGAGGAGGGAGATAGGTCAATAGTTAGAAGGACAGGTAGAGTCTAGTGGGGGGGGGGGTTTGAGGAGAGGAGTGACCACAGCATTCTTGAAGAAAGCAGGGAAAGTTGCAGTGGAGAGCGATAGGCTGAGAATATGAGAGATAGAAGGGACTACAGTGGAGGAGATGGGGCTTAGGAGATGGGTGGGAATAGGATCAGAGGATCAGGAAATTGGTTTGGAGGAGGAAAGAAGGTGCGTAGTTTCCTCCTCAGAGATCGTAGAAAAGGAAGAAAGGTTAGCAAAGGTAGAGGGGGAAAGTTGGAAGTGAAGAGGGGGAGATAGGAAGTAGCTGACTTCATGGGGAATTGGAGGATGTTCTTGTGGATTTTGTCATGGAAATAGTCAGCTAGAGTTTGGACAGAAATGGAGTTAGGGGTCAGAGGCGGCGGCACCTTGAGAAGAGAGTTGAGAGTAGTAAAGAGTCTGCGAAGGTCAGAGTCAAGAGAGTCAAATGGACATAATGGTTTTGTTTGGCAAGTGCTATGGCTTACTGGAAAGAGACCAACATGAATTTAAAGTGTAGAAAGTCTGCAAGGGAGTGGGATTTTAGCCAAGCACACTCAGCTGAACAGGCACAGGAACGTAGATGGAAGACAACCAGGACTGGGATATAGTACATCTTACAGGACTTTGCATGGATGGAGCAAGAGCATCCAGAGTGGAGGAGAGTGCAGCATTATAGGAAGCTATTGACATAGTGGAGGAAAGAGGTGATGAGACAGTGGAGGAGAGAGCCAAAGGGTCAATATCATGAAGATATCTAAAGTGATTGAAGGAGACAGGGTGAGGTTGAGATGGCAAATGATGAAGAGTGAAGGTTAGCTGGTGATGATCTGGTAAGAGAAGAACTGAGGTAAGCAATTAGAGAAGAATACAAGTTCAAAGGGGGAAATGAGGATGGTAAAGGGGAGCTAAGGAGGGGAGGAGAGAAGGTGTTAGTAGGAGGGGAGACAATTAGGGAGTATAAAGAATAGAAGACAAAGTGATGTGGAGCCATTGAAAAGAGATGGAGAGGAGAACAAAGGGCAGAAGAAATAAGGATAGTTGGGAGAGCACAGGGGATTAGGTGCACCTGTGAATAATCATGTTAATGAGCAGAAGATGGCAAGAAGAGACTGAATGCCATGGGTTGGGTGGGTAGAGAGGAGGGGAAAGGATAAAGGTTGTGAGGATATGTAGGAGACAGGTAGGAATGGAGGAAACTGAAGAAGCTTACAGATAAATAAATAGCACACTAACAAAAGTACAGATAAATAAATAGTACACTAACACGCGCAGACACCCAAACACAGAAACAGAGCTGTAGCACAATGGTTACTACACAGACTGATGGTACAAGAGTCATGGGTTTGATTCCCCAGTGTGCCTAGTGAAAAAGGCTGGCTGAGGCGACCTGTGTAACCCTTTGAAAGCTGACTATAATATTTTAATTCAGTCTGCAGGTGGGTTACAGCTTGCATAAGTCTGGAAAATTGTACCCGTCTTATGCAATATGTTCCAATAGTGACATTCTCTCTGACATGGTCATGTATTATATACCATGTGATAGGAATATTTAGGCGCTCCCTATAGGGAGAAGTGGAAGGTGCACCGTTTAGGGCAACTGGTAAGGGGCACCGCGTAAGGCGCGCCCTATGGGGCGCCTTATAAGGCGCCCTATAGGGCGCCTTTTGAGCTACCCTAAGGTGATAGTACCCTGAGGGTGGTTCTGCTGGCAGCACTAATATACAGTAAAAATAGACAATGCCTATGACAGCCCTATCAATGAACCCCACTGTGGGTTGTGAACCTATGACCTCTGGCTCCATGGACAGTGAGGTAACCAGTGGGCTAGAGCTACTAATAAACACATGGCTGGCTACAGGAGGACTGCACGGCACCACACCCACATTCTGCTGTGATTACCAGGGAGATTACATACCACCACCCAACGCACCCTCTAGGGCTCAGGGTGGGGGACAGGATCCCCCACCCACAGATCCACTTTCAACCCCCTGCAATGGTGGCAGTAGAGAGGACCATCACCCCAGTCCTACTCAGGCTCAAACTCCCTACAGGGCAGGCAATGCAGAGCAATACACATCCATAAGGCAAGAGCAGACAGACGGCAGGTCTGGAAATGTGCAGCTGCCCCCCACCATTATCTGACATTCTCCAGCAGCAAGCCTCCAGCAGCTGCACCCTGCACAGTGTTCCAGCAAGACACATACTAGCTGCAGACAGTCCGCCAGCTAGTCCATAGTGCATGGTCCTGGAGGAGATGCATGTACCCAGAACGGGAATATCAGCATACACAACAAGCAGATAAGTCAGTGATTGGGCCCCAAAAGGAAACCCATAAATATCACATAAAAGAAAGACTATATAGCACTATGGGAGAACCTAGCCATGCCATGGTCACTGCTCAGTCAGGGTGAGAGTGACCTCCCAGCAGGACATGCTGTGGCCATGCTGTCCATGCAGGTGGTGGCCGGGCACTACAATGTCCCAGCCATTGCCCTATGCCCTGTGCAGATGCGGCCAGGACAGGCCACCCTATCCAGGCTATTCCCACAGTACCTTGCTCCTCATTATGCACATTGGCAGGCCAATACTGGCAACAGTGCTAGCAGTGTGGGCTGTGGAGGGTGTTGGCAGCCACCACACACTGGATAGACAGACACACACTCCCCACACCTATGCCAGCATTGTGCAACTATAGAGGTGTTGGGCAGCCCAGGCCACCACACCAGTCCTGGGCACAGTGCAGGCATGGCTATGGTACGCAATACTGTAGGAGTCCCCCCCCCCCCAGATTGGTAAACACTGTCAGACACAAGACCTGTAGCACACACCACAGACATCAGAAGGGTTGCTATGATGCAGCTCACTCCGACCATTGTACTTAACCTAGGAATTGCTATCTGCCAGTACTCATAGCAACCTTTTGATAGCTGTGTACCATATTCCCAGGTTTAGGGTGGCATTACTAAGGTATGCAAGCACTGTTCCCTCTAAGCTGTGCGCGTGTGCGCGCGCAAACACCGTGCCAAGTGATCGCGCATACTTTACAACAGAGCGCACAAAAATTACGGTTCTGATTCTGATAGAAAACAACACAGACGTTCTTAAAATTGAAAAGCTGTTGTTTATTTATAGTTTTCACAAGTTCTACAATATTTTCTAGTGCAATCAATGTGGTGTACATACTGTATTCTGATGTGTAGTCAAATTTTAAAGTATATAACTCCAAGTGTCGTTATGTGGCGCACAAAAATTTAACCTTCCTTCAAAAGCTGCACAGCTGATATTTTATGCGCACACAGCCTACAGAAAATTAGAGGGAGCATTGTATGCAAGTGCTAGTATTGGGAGATGCACGCAGAGCCCAAAGTCCTGTCTCTCCAGGAGCCTTGGGATAATGGGGCTTGTGGGTGCGGGTGTGTCTGCCCCTGTTGGCTGCTGCTTTACGGCAGAGGTTCCCAACTCCAGTCCTGCGGTGCCAAGCACTGTTCGGGTTTTCATGCTGTCCCTCATGAATATGCATGAGATACATCTGCATACCATGGGGGTGGCGCATAGAAATGCAGCACAGGCATCTTTATCAGAGGCAGCATGGAACCGGAATGGTGTTTGGCAGTCCAGGACTGCATTTGGAAGGCTCTGCTCTAGGTAATGTGCATGTTTATGGTGTCTGTGCTCTGTAGGGTAAAATGTCGGTGTTTTGGGCATGTTAACATCATCTGCAAGAACGGTTCTGCCTGTATTAGCACGTTATAGTAGTGGGTGAAATATGAGGACTGGGTTGGCGGAAACCACAGCTGGGACTTGAACCTGTGACCCTCTGCTTCTGAATACAGTGGTTCTGTACACTGCACCACCATGTTATCACGGAGATGGTGCATTCCCTGGTGATACCATGACTGTTGGTCAGACAGGGCCTGCCTGTTGCAGTGCATGCCACCCACCTACACAGTGTTAGGCCACGGTCTGCTCCGGGCAGCTTCCACTGTCCCCTCTACCACCAGTATCCCTCAGCCACCATGCTGACATGCCCTTCTGCTGGTGGAGCTGGTGGTGCGCGGTCTCAGGCCGTCCAGTGTGCAGGTAGGCGGCTGCCTATGGTGCATGTTCTGGGGTAGGGGTGCCTGCATAGACGTCCATGCTCCCCCCCAGCCCCGCCTGCCAGTGATCTGTGCCCTTGGGGGTTGCTGTTGGGTACTCTCCCCTGTGACGCTTTCGGAAACACACTCGTGCCCATGTTGGGCCCTCATCAGTTGCTGTCTGGCTCTACTGTTTACGCATTCCTATGGGCCAACTGAGCATCACCCTAGTCCCCACTGTAGCCCAGCTGCGCCACTGCATGTACCGCCTGCAGCCTTCTGTATCCCCTTTTCCAGAATCTGCCCGGTTGCCCGTTCCGACATGCCCGCCCTGATGTTGCGGGACATGTGCACGCCATAGGAACCCTGTCCAATGGTGGGTAAATCCCTGAGCAGTGCTGTTTCACTGTGGGCCCATGCACCTTGTATGGGGACGGGGTATGGACCCTTCCGCGGTTTATAAATAAATAAATAAAATAACTAACTAAATAAATATCTGTTCAATGGAGCTTACTCGCGGGGGGGGGGGGGGGAGGTTGATGTTTCTCATTGATACCACTATTGGCCAGCTTGGTTGTTGTTTTTTTCCAGTTTGTTGGGGTCATTTTCAGTGTTTCTCTGCCCTTTTGTTCTGTGCACATGTATCACACTTATCACCTTTTTTTGGTTTCCCTGCCTAGGCTGTACATTGCTGACAGTTAAATGGTTTCTCTCCCCTTCAAAGTGCATTTAACGGCAGGTTTTCATTCGCGTTGGAATTCAGCTCTGAAATTTAGCGCGTTAGTGTAATGGGAGCCTCTCCCCACCCACTCTCCTCCCATTGACCCCTTCTCTCCGCCCTCTCTCCTCCTTCTGCGTTGTTTTACCGCGCCGCGGAGCATCACGCGTTAGCGCGTTTACGATCGTTAATGCGCTATAGCGCGTGCTATAGAGCGCTAATGATCATTAACGTCATACAACGCGCGTTATTCATGTTTACCGCAGTTTAGTAAACATACCCCTAAGAATCATAACTAACTAACTAAATATACATAGAGAGGCAGAAACGACTCATAAAGCAAGCAGATTCAAAGTGCCAAGCAGAGCTTGTAATGGAGCTGTTCTCTTCCCAGAGGAGAGAGAGGCTCTGGATCAAGAGTGATACTGTATCTCCAGATGTGTTAACTTTATCCTACATTTCCATATCTGCATCTGCAGGTGCAACCTTCCCCATTTCATCTAGCATGAGTCCCTACAGTCTCCCACCATAACTGAGAAGCTGCTCCACCACTTGTTGGATGGCAGAGCGTGCCAATAGTGCCCACACACTAAGCTAACTTTAGCAACATGTGCACGCTCAGTGGGGGCGTTAGCAAAGTCCAAGCATTAAAGGAGTCCTACGGGCCAAGTAAGAATGCCAACTTGCACTGCTGTTGGACAGTGGGGTGATATGTTTGTGGGTGTGTGTGACTGAGGGTGTGTGTGACCGAGGACTGTGAGCAGTAATAATGTATTGTACATCCACGTGATGCCCAGGCTTTATGGCTGTGCATACAACATGCTGCATGGTCAGTTCTTTTGCAACTCCACAAACTGTGAGACACCATTTATGGGCAGAAGATTAGTCTCCAACAGGGCCGGCCCGTCCATTGAGCGAGAATGTTTTTTGCACAGGGCTCCGCATTTCAGGGGGCCCCACGCAAAAAACATTCTGATCTAAAAGTAAAATTAATTTAAAAAAAAAAAAAGCTGTCTGCTGCCGCTGCCTGGGCCGCCGCGACAGAATCGAGTGTGCCGCGGGGCCCCCCTGCCCAGCAGAGCCTGCCCTCCCCTGTATCACCTCTCTTTACAGCTGCAGTCAGTCACACGTGCCGGCTTTCAGAGCGCGAGGGGAGAGTTTCTCCCTCGCTGCTCTGTGAAGCCCGCGGGGGGCTGATGGGAAGTTCCCATCAGCCCCCGCGGGCTTAACAAAGCCGCGAAAGGGAAACTAGTTCCTTCGCGGGCTGATGGGGTTAGGACTGGTAATGGGCTGTGGGCTGATGGGGGGGGGGTTAGAACTGGTAATGGGCTATGGGGGACTAGGACAGGAAATGGGCTGATTGGGAGGGGTTAGGACTTGAGGTGGGCTGTTGGGTGGGGTTAGGACTGGAAATGGGCTGATCGGGGGGTTAAGACTGGAGGTGGGCTGATGGGGTTAGGACTGGTAATGGGCTGTGGGCTGTTGGGGGGGTAGGACTGGTAAGGGGCTATGGGGGGGCTATGACTGGAAATGGGCTGATGGGGGGGTTAAGACTGGAGGTAGGCTGATGGGGTTAGCACAGGTAATAGGCTGTGAGCTGATGGGGGGTTAGGACTGGTAATGGGCTATGGGGGGGTTAGGACTGATAATGGGCTATGGGGGGGGCTAGGACAGGAAATGCGCTGATGGGGAGGGGTTAGTTCTTGAGGTGGGCTGATGGGGTTAGGACTGGTAATAGGCTGTGGGCTGTTGGGGGGGTTAGGACTGGTAATGGGCTATGGGGGGGGTTAGGACTGATAATGGGCTATGGGGGGGCTAGGACAGGAAATGCGCTGATGGGGAGGGGTTAGTTCTTGAGGTGGGCTGATGGGGGTAGGACTGGTAATGGGCTGTGGGCTGTTGGGGGGGTTAGAACTGGTAATGGGCTATGGGGGGGGGGGTTAAGACTGGTAATGGGCTGTTGGCTGATGGGGGCTGTCTGGTAATGGGCTATGGGGGGTTAGGACTGATAATGGGCTATGGGGGGGCTAGGACAGGAAATGGGCTGATGGGGAGGGGTTAGGACTTGAGGTGGGCTGATGGGGTTAGGACTGGTAATGGGCTGTGGCCTGATGGGGGGGGGTTAGGAATGGTAATGGGTTATAGGGGGGGGCTTCAACTGAAAATGGGGTGATGGGGGGGGTTAGGACTGGAAGTGGGTTGATGGGGGGAGCTAGGACTGGTATTGGGTTGGGGGGTTGCTAGCACTGGAAATGGGCTGATGGGGGGCTAGGACTGGAAATGTGCTGATTCAGGGACTAGAAGGGAATGGATGCTGGGTGAGGCTGAAACTAGAAGGGAGCTGATGTTGGGGGAGGATTAGAATGGGATCGGGCTGGGAGAGTAAAATGGAGAGGGGAAAAATATTTTGTGTGGGAGGGATAAAAAATCTACAATTGGCCGGGTATTGGGAGAGTAAGTGGGGATTGAGGATGGAGGGGTAAAATTTGAGAGGATGAAATAGGAATGAGGAAAGAGCAAAAGGAGAAAGATTAGTATGTTAAAGCAGATGTAGAGAGAGAATGGAAAAAAACTAGAAGAGAGAAGAAAGGACAAATGGACAGCAGACGATGGAGAGTTAGCAGAAGACACGAAGAAACCAGAAGAAAGTGGCTGGAGCAATTGCAGCTGAAAAAAAATGCACAAAAGGTAGAAAAATATCTCTTTATTTTGAATTTATTAATTGGAATATGTCAGCTCTGGTAAATGTGCATCATTAACGTCTGTGCTTTGTTTAGTACAAGAGCAAATTAATGTATAGTTTTATTTCTACAGTGTTGTACATTCCAAGTTTGGCTTTTTGGATTCCCAGTTTAATTATTATCTTCCTGTTTCTAAATTGTGATTCCTTGTTTGGTGATGGTCTATGTTCTGCATGTGTAACTGAGCTGAGGTATTCTGTTTATGTAATTCCTATTTGACATTGCCACTTGTTCTCTTTCCCCAGTAGGTCATGTATTGTTGTTCTCTGAAATATATTGGTTTAATATTTGCATGTTTCCTTTTGATAGGTAGGGTATGGTGCTTTGTGAGTCCTGGTAGTGCTGTTAGGATATGGCGGGTTTGCTATGGGTTCTAAATGGGCAGTGTTTGTAGTAGTTCCTAATGTGTCTGATGGTTGGCACTGGATTATAGTAATGAAATCTTTTAGTCTTTCTTTATCCATACACTCATTAAGAGGCATGTTTACTAAAAGTTAGTATATGGTAACATTATGCAAATATTTATGCAAATGAGGCCCCTTATGCAAATGAGGCCCCGCACTGAGTCTCCGCACATGGCCCCGCACCCCCCTTTGGCCGCCCCTGGTCTCCAATAAGTTGTTGCAACGTGTGGGAGTCACTGGCTGACTAGCTGTGCCTGTACATATCTTGTCCTCAAAGCAGTGACACTCAAATGCATTCCTACTTACACCATCATCAAGGCCCATCCCCACAGTATGTCCTTACACTTACCTCCCAATATGTATATAGTTACCCTGTTAGCCAAGTTGAATTTCCTGTTCATATGTAAACACAAAGTACTATTGGAAATGTGTATGTTCGTTGTTTATTGTAAACCGCACTGATGCTGAATAGCGCGGTATAAAAGAGACTTTAAATAAATAAATAAATATGTCACTGCTATACAGCTTCGATATCACCTGCTGGTTTCACTGGTGTGAGCTGGGGGAAGGGGGGCATGGTTTCACCAGGGAGAGCTCCATCACATATGTGTGTGCAGCAAACCTTACCTCTGACTGAACCTCCAGCACTCAGGGCACACCTGGCTGCCCAGGTGAGAGATCTGATTAATGCTAACTGCCACGATAGCTGTATCTGCAGTAACACTGTCAGCCCGCTGGTGCAGCTGCAACCTATTTGGAACTAGGCTAAAGTGGAAGCCTGGCCTCTGTGATTGTCCAATGGAGTCACTGAGTTGGTGTGACAGGAAAAAATCTGTAATGTAACTGCATGCACTTTGCTCTTGTCCTAAGCTGTAGTCACAGAATGCATTCTGGGGAGCTCTTAGCACCATGCACCTTATGTACATACAGGCATGTCCATCTCAGGCATATCTGCACACAATATACTCTATCTCAATATTGTCTACTTATCATTGACCACAGCATTTAGCATGACATTATGTTTTACTCCAAAACAACAACCAGCCTTATGTTTACAGAGACGACATGCATTGGTTTGCCTGATTGTGACAGTGGGTCACTGACCTTTGAATGGTGCGTGCACAATTCCAGCAGAAGGAATGTGCCACAGGATATCATGTTGGTCTCTGCATGGCCTGGCACCATGTAGGAAGGCAGTGCCTGGTGGTGAGTATTGGGATGGAGGTAGGGGGAACAGTCCATACCTGTTTTGAATGTACCTCTGCTAGGTGGCATTGCTAGCCAGAGGCTCTGTTCAGATGCATAGAAGCTCTGAGGGTCTACTCAGTCCCTGCATGTTTCATATCAGAGGTCCTGCATGACAGTCTCACTCACTCTCTATTGGTACCAAGTGGGACAGTCACAAGGATGTTGTTAGAATACAAAGAGGATGTGGATGCTGGTGTATGTGTAGCCAGCAACTATACAGACATCTAACCCCATGACCAATCTGCCATCTTTCCACATGCTCGGGGGGGGGGGGGGGGGGGGACTGTATACATGTTTTGCATGCATGTGCTGAACTGTGCAGTGTCAATGGCCAGGAACATGACATAATATGGGAGCACGAGCATGGCACTATGTTCAAGGCTCCCTGCCAAAAGCTCTGTAGGGGGATACAGTCTTCTGGTATGTGACAGATGTCGGCCACTGTGGGCCAACATGCACTCGCATCTTGTCTTTGGGCCAGTTTCCATTGCTCTTGGCACTGCATTAGCAGTCCCTAAGTTCAAATGAAAAGGGTATACAAAGGAGGAGCAGAGAATTCTGGATATTGTCTAGAAAACAGTGGTTTGCAGAGGATGTACATGAATCAGAGATTAGGTAAATGGTTGAGTCATCAAAACATGGGTCCGGCATGAGCATTGCGTGATTGCACACAGCTGTTCATGCTGAGAGGCCATTCTCAATGTGACCATGCCAAATCTATATATCCATATAGTGCTATCTACACTTAGGCTGAAGTGACATGGGTATTGTTTTTGTTATGGTACTCCAGTTGTTAGCCAGATTGTTGGCTGTCCATGCTGTTTGCATGCAGCCACGATTTTCATCGTGTCTATGTATACCTGCAAGTGGGTAGTGACTAGCTAACCTGGTACAGCCCACTGTTGTGTAACATCTGCTGATTAACTATAATGGATTTAGAGGAATAGATTTCTCTGAAAGAGAAGAGAACTGCTTTCCTGGGCTGCTTCTAGCCTCCTGGTGACTATGTTTTTGGCAGGCTGTGAGGTCCATGTCACTTCCACCTTCCTGCCAAGACACTGCTCACCGCATTCAGGTTCTTTAGAAATAGCTGCCCAAGCCCTAGAGTATGACATATGATGTTACACAAGAGTCCCTGGCCAACAGATACATGGCACAAGGGCCAGATGGGATATATAACTCCAATGTACTGCAGTTATATTGGGTACAAAACACTTAGCATGACATATCTCATGCTACACCTGCAGCACTAGCAATAGAGCAAAACTGCTCCAGAACCTGGAAAGACCATCTATTGCAGTGCTTGGTCTGGGGACCAGGTGATGTGTGCTGTTACCATCATTCGGGGTGGTCGGTGAAAAGGTCATTGCGCATGTGCTGGCTGTTATGTTTGTGAAGCACACAACATGCCTGCACATTCCAGAGCTGATATGATGGATTGCTGCATTCTCCATTGGGTAAAAAGTGGTGTATAGGTGCTCAAATTGAAGCCATAGTGGCTACTCTGATCATTGGAGCATAGCCCAGTGCCTGCATGTCTTGTATGATGAAGGAGCAAGTGTGCATGGCCCCCTGGAGAGGGCAGGATGGTCTTGGATGGACCTCATGGGTCATGAATGAGGTTTGAGTTTGGTGTATATACAAAAGTACTTATCTTGTAGTGTAGAGCAGGTCACAAGGGAATGCATACCCTGCACATGTTCTGCCTCAGGGATTAGTGCCATACTGTAGCCCAGTGGATCTTTGTGTGCGAATGTTGTTTGGCTTAGGGGAAGGGCATCTTGCCCTCATATGTGGCTTGGTCATTGCATAGGAGATTTCTACTATTGCTGTGTGTCTGTTCTGCAGTTGCAGTACTGAGTGTCATTGCAGTTCATACTGCATGTGTACCGCTGCAGGCAAGCCCTAGGTGTGCTTTACAAATGCCTTAGAATGTGCCTGCCAGGTTGTTTGAAGTCCAGGGTTTAGGCCATTACAGGCAGGGACCTGTAGTCTGGTATATTTTAGACAGTCCTCCACTCCTGGCTAAATCCAAAGGCCTTTACTCAGTCCTCATTCTTCTTGACCTTTCTGCTGCTTTTGACACTGCTGACCACCACCTTCTCCTTGATACATTGTCCTCACTTGGTTTTAGAGGCTCTGTACTGTCTTGGTTCTTTTCTTATCTCTCCCATCACTCTTTCAGTGTCTATTCTGGTGGTTCCTCCTCTACTGCTATCCCTCTTTCAGTTGGTGTATCCCAAGGGTCTGTTCTAGGCTCTCTCCTTTTCTCTCTTTATACCCAGTCCCTTGGTGCTCTTATCTCCTCCCTTGGCTTTCAATATCATTTTTATGCTGATAACTCTCAGATCTATCTATCTACACTTGATATTTCTCTTACACTCCAAGTCTGTATTCTGCCTGCCTATCTGCCTGGAATTCTCACTACCATTTGCAATTGAACATGGCTAAAACTGAACTTATTTTTCCCCCTAAACCCTCTTCCCCCCTTCTTCCCTTCTCTATCTCTGTTGATAACCTGCTTCATGTTTCCTCAGCACGCAACTTTGGAGTCAACTTTGACTCTTCCCTCTCCTTCTCCACACATATCCAACAGATAGCACAAATCTGATGTTTCTTTCTCTACAACAACAGCAAAATTCACCCCTTCCTTTCTGAACACACTACTAAAACACCTTTCCACTCTTTAGTCACTTCTCGCCTCAACTATTTAAACCTCCTCCTTGCTGGTCTCCCTCTGAGTCATCTTTCTCCCCTTTAATCTGTTCAAAACTCTGCTGCGTGGCTAATCTTCTGCCAGCCCCAATATATCCATATAACCTCTCTTCTCAAATCACCTCATTGGCTTCCCTTCCATTTCTGTATCCAATACAAACTTCTCTTTCTGACCAATAAGTGCATTCATTCTATTGCTCCTCCCTACCTTTCCTCTCTTCTCTCTCCCTACACCCCTCCTCATGAACTTCGCTCTTCCTCTGGCTTGCTTCTCTCTATGCCCTTCTCTTCAACAGCCAATTCCAGACTTCAATCCTTTCACCTTGCTGCTCCTTATGCCTGGAACAAACTACTGGTATCTTTACGCCAAGTTTCATCTCTCCCCCTTTTCAAATCTATGCTAAAGGTTCACTTCTTTCAGGCCACTTTTGGATCTTAATCCTTTGTTCTCCTTCTGTTTCCTTTACTCTTCCCTACTCTACCCATGTTTTCATCTATTGTAGTCTGTCTTGATTAGATTATAAGCTCTGATGAGTGGGGACCATCTTTATATGTGTCTGTACACCACTGTGTATGCCTTGTAGTGCTATATAAATGAGAAGGAGGAGGAGGAGGAGGAGTTAAGAGCAACAGCAAGTATGGAGCTGTAGCTGAATGGTTAGAGCACTGGCTCACTAAACAAACCAGTGTTCAAATCCCACTTGTGACTTCAGACAAGTCACTTCACCCTTCATTGCCTTTGAAGAAAGGCCTGCCAATATAATTTTAATCACATTTCCATGAAAACCTAGGAGCTGCTGGGTCACAATGAGTCAATATTGACTTGAGGGCACACATTAGTATTATTCTTTTTTATGTTATGCACATTTTTTCTGCAAGCATATACATTGCAATCATAGCCATCTGACAGCATGACTTTATTGTTTCTGCTGCTGCACATTGCAAAGGGTCATCCAACTTGACCCTATAGATGCATGACATATGAGTTGTAGATGATACTGGAAACTGTTATGATAACTGTGAATGAACATTGTTTGCTCCATCATATATATGCATTACATACAGGCATGTCGTGCTCCTGGGATGACCACCTACGCAGACCATCCCACATCCTTACTTACTCTATATGGCCAATATTAGAGAAATGTGAGTTCAGAGACACGCGTGGATGCCAGATATGTAACATCATCCGTTCCACCAGACCGTACTGTATGGGTGTAGACCTTATGAGGTAGATTCCGATCCTAGTTTGGTGGGTCTGGATGTTCACACTCGAAAAAAACATCTGGATCACACTGCAAGCCACAGAGCTCCCTGCACATATAGCTGACTTGTGTGGGGAGCTCTGTTCATGGGCGGGAGGGGGTGGGCTGGGGGAGGAGTGTGGGTGGGCATTGGGTGGGGAAGCAATTCCAGACATACAAGGTCGATTCTGAGGTCGGCCCTGTATGTCTGGGGTTGGACAGTTAGACGGGGGAATTATTCCACCTCAGAGATGGAATAAGTCCCCCTGGATGTCAGGGGACAGTGGAAGCCAATGAAGACAAAAAGGTGAGGGGTGCAGAGGGTCCTCCATAGCCTGACCCTGGCCATGGAAGGCCAGATCGGTGGTCGGGCTGTGGGGAAAGAATTCTTTTGGTGGAGGCTGGTGATCTCAGCCCCATCATGGAGCCACGGTGCCATGGTGACGGAATGCCATGGAACTGTGGCCGTATGAGGGAGCTTGACTGAGCTATCCAGGCAGGTGGCTGAATATTCAGGGTGTCTAAATCGGGGCAGCTCCTGGACGTCCAGCCACTGTGATGCGATTCTGCTCCCGCGGGGACATCTAGCCCCTGCGGGAGCAAAATTGGGTGCATTCCCGAGCCTATCCAAGAGCATTCTGCGTTTGCATGCAGCTTATACAGATGTGTAGCTTCTATGTCTTTTGATCATAAGCTCCTTACTTGTGCAGTAGTTTTATGCATTCATGTCAAGAAGATTGTATGGGTGTCAGAGCAGCTGAGACAGCTGTGAAACCTAAATAGAAGGTATTAGACCTTCCCTGTGGCCCAGCACCTATATTTCACACACACTACAACTGAGGTCAGCTGCATTAGCGAGGTCACATTGGGGCAGCAAGGCCATACAGTACTCTCATCTATCCCCATCCATCCTTCGGCCCAACCATCTGCATATATCCATCATGTTCAGTCAAATATTCTCCTGCCAATTGTTACACCCTGGCCCAATGATGGCATTTTACTCATGGTGAGTTGTATCATTCCCATCCCACCTGCAGCCCAGGCATTCTTTCTATGTCTACATTTTGGCCATGGTGGCTTCTCCATGGCACACTTCTACCCACTCCTATGCCACCCACTGACATCACCATGGATTACATGTGCAGCCCTCACTGCTAGGGCCCAACTGCCTCCCACATTCTCTTCCCACTCACTGTCTCAGATGTAAAGAGCATATGGATGTGGCATGTTCATCAGTTATTACCTTTGCTCCCATCCAGCTGCACAAATGTGACTTGCGGAAAGTCTCCCTTATCCCATGTTATGGCAACTGACCTTAGCAGGCATTAATGTGCACACTGGGTGCCCTTAATGCCCAATATCCACTTAATGCCTGCTAACTGGCTGCCAACACCCTTAATGCTGGAATGCCTACTTCCCGCCCCATCCTTTAATGCACATTAGTCTTTAAAATAATGAATTGAGTGGAACAGGTAAACGTAGATCGATTGTTTACGTTATCAGAATATAGAAAGACTAGAGGACATGTAATGAAGCTACAAGGTGATCTATTTAAGACAAATAAGAGAAAATATTTTTTCACTCACTTGTAATCAAACTCTGGAATTTGTTGCCGGAGGATGTGGTAAAGGCTGTTAGTGTAGCTGGGTTTAAAAAAGATTTGGACAAGTTCCTGGAGAAAAGGTCCATAAACCATTATTAAAAAGGGACCCAGGATATCAATGCTTGACCCAATACAAGCATTGTGGGACCTGTGTCTCTTGGGGATATTGCTAGGTACGTATGACCTAGATTGGCCACTGTTGGAAACAGGATACTGGGCTTGATGGACCTTGGTCTGACCCAGTATGGCATATCTTATGTTCTTATGTTCTTATTGGTGCCCTTAATGGTGCCATTTACCACTCACAAATCCTGTGCCCTTAGCGCCATTTAGTAATCATGCCCCTAAGAGTATGGGATTGGCACAACTGAGGAGGGGGGAGATGGTGCTCAAGGAGTAGGAATATTATGGGATCTTGCAAAGGGGGTGGAAAATAGCTTTGAGAAAGAAGCAGGATTGAATGCAGGGAAACAAGAGATAGCTCAAAAGAAATCTACATGGACAGAATGACAGTCGAGCCAAGGAATCACAAGCACAGCTTCTCCAGTCATCAACGCACATGCAGTCCCGAGAGAAAACAAGATCTGGTGCTTATTCGTGATGTATGGCTGATGTAAATTGGCATGTTCCAAAAATACACCCTGCAGGTCGCCAGCCTATGTGAAATAGATCATGGAGATGTAAATGCCAGTGCCACCCAAGCCATGCCCCCAGAAGCCCCCAGAACGCCTCCTGGAAAATCATGCAGCGATTCATGTGTCCAGCACGAAAACGCAGACCTCATGGCCTTTCCAAAATGGCATTTTCCACATGGATGCAGTTACCTATTTTTCTGGCACCACATCCACGGTTAAATCGTGAGTAAGAATTCTAAAATAACACCCTTTAAAAAAAAAAAAAGTAATTGGGGTAGGGCAAAAAATAGGTAAAAAGAACTTCCAAAGGGAAGTAAAAGACCAGAGCTATTTATTTTGTTCCTATAATCTAGTATGTACCCTGAGGCACAAAGAGGTAAATGGATTTGTGCATGGTGAAGCCAGAGCCAATGAAAATGGCAGCACTCATATTAAAGAACTCCTCCGACTCCAACCAGGCTTCATGCTGTCACTTACATCTGATCCCTTCCATGCTTCATGTCCCTTATGTTACAAAACAGCTGTTCAAAGGGCTCTGACTAGATGCATGAAAACGTGTGGAGCCTCACTCATATTGCTAATTTGACAGGCACTATATGAAACTGATACATTTGACACTGGATTTTTAATGTGCCATTATGGTGCATGAAAATTCAAAATTTAGTAACTGAAAGAAAAGGTGGATTTGATGATGGACGATACCAGACTTGAATTTGAAAATATTTGCTTTTGCGAGTTCATATTACGGAAATGTGCAGATCTTGAGAGTTAGCTTTAGACAGGTCTAGCTCAAGAGTATCTGATGCTTTAGGAAACATTTAGCCATGCGTCCCTCCCCCCCCCCCCCATTGTTCAAAATTTCCCCTCCCCCCAGTATAGCATGTCCCCTTCCATGCCTTACCCGCCACACCCCAGAGTCCAGCATTCCTTGCCAAGTCCCTCTAGAAATTCATCATCTCTCTTTCTCTGCCCCCTCACTAGTAGTCCGCATTTCTCCTTCTTTATCACCCCTCCCGCTGCCTCCACCACCTGACCTCCATCTTCATCCTGAGCTGCAGCTGCATCTGAGGTAAACTAGGCTCTCACTGATGAAGGGTACCATGGGGAGAGGGGGGAGAGAGAGAGATAGGGAAGAGGAAATGCTGAACAGCTGGTGGGAGGGGGACCAGGGAAGGGAAGGGGAGATGCTGCTCTCATGCTGAGCTACTGCCCTCTGAATTTTGCCACCCTAGGCAGACACCTAGTCTGCCTTGAAGCTAGACTGATAAACGGGGGTGGGGGATGTATGACCTCAGCGCCTGTGGGTTTCTAAAGGGGTCTGGCCTAGGTCTGACTTACAGCGTCCACACGTGCTCTCGGTCGACTGCGTCCTGTCCCATCTAGCAGGAAGTGTCAGAGGGGGCGGGTGGCAGCTGACCTAGAGTATGTGTGGGTGCTGCAAGGCCTGTGGTTGTGCTCTTTCATTGTTTTGAAGCTTGGGTCTTGGAGAAGGTTGGCGATAAAGGGGCCCGGAAAGGTTATCTCAACGTCTCTATCTAGTGGTGGTGCTGACCTTGACTTTAGGACGCTGAGTTGGGACATGCAGAACAGCATTCTCTTCCAGTCATACCACTATCAGTGACTATTTTAGAAAACGTAAACCACCATTGAACTAAAACCTATACATGTAATAGGTAGAAATCATGGTTTCTGACAAACAAGAACTGATGAGACAGTGGAGAGCAAGCACATGCACATGCTGAACTGGTTAGGCAAGTGTGGGCAAGTTTATATACACCCACACTATGGTGGGTCCTTCCTGTTCTTTATTTAGATCATGGAGGCACAACGAGGGCTTTCACGATGTTACTGGTGGAACGTGGACCCTGATCCTTTCCAGGAGTATAGAAATAGGGGTCTGCTACAATCCCCCGTTCCCCCTCTACCATGTCTGTTAAAAGATGGGTAAGCCATTTTTTCCGTGGCACTCCCAGAGGTTGGGCGAGATACTGAGACACTTGAAAATAACAAGTTGAAAATTGTACACTTGCAGTGTGACACAGTGGCATGTTTCCCTTACTTTCATTCTTGTACTTGGGCATCTCATAAGGAGGCTCAGTGGGAAGAGACATTTATTTTATTTTTGGTGCATTTGATTTTCTGGACAGTGGTGCTGATATTGGTTATGTATCATCTTGACTACTGTAATTTGGATTTTAAGGGTTATCTGAGCATGCACTTAAGCCTTTGCAACAGGCTCAAAATTCGGCTGCAAGATTTATAATGGGCCTGTGTAGACATGACCATCAGGGTTGGCAATACCATTAGGCAAACTAGGCAATTGCCTAGAGCACTGGCCCTCCAGGAGTGCCTATTGCCGCTACTGTCACTCCTCTCCAGACCTGCAGTGGCAGCAATGGCCACAAACAGCCCCCTGGTGCTTACCTTACAACTTCAATGCTGCAGGGCTATTTGCTTTTGCCCCCTCGGACCACCCAATATTGACTTCCTGTTCGCAAACAGGAAGTCAGTATTGGGCACCATGGGGGTGGAAGCAAACAGCTCTGTGGCACCGAAGCTTTAAGGGCCCTGAGGGGGAGGGATGTAAGGGATGAGGCTCACCTAAAGTGCTTCATCTCCTTGTACTGACCCTATCCATGCATTAAGAAAGGCAGAAGGAAGGTTAAACAACAAGCAGCATGACCAAAAGATGAGGTTACAGTGGTTATTGGAGCAAAAAAATAAATCTTTCAAAAAATGGAAGAAGGAACAAAATGAAGAAAATAGGAAACAGCATAAGCAATGGCAAGTTAAATGCAAGGCACTGATAAGGCAGGCAAAACAAGAATTTGAAAAGAATTTTGCCACAAAATAAAAAATTCACAATGAAAACTTTTTCAGTTACATACAAAGCAAGAAGCAGGGGAAGGAATCAGTTGGACCATTATATGATCAGGGGATAAAAGGGGTACTCAGGGAGGACAAGAACATAGCTGAGAGATTAAATGAATTCTTTGTTTTGGCCTTTACTAAGGAAGGTATAAGTAAGCCAGCCATGACAGAAAGTGATGAGTCAGAAGAGCTGAATAAAATCTTAATGAACCTGGAAGATAAAATAGAACAACTGATAAATTAAAGAGCAGCAAATCACCTGGACCGAATGGTATACACCCAAGAGTACTGAGAGAAATCAAAGATGAAATTGCAGAGCTACTATTAATGATTTGTAACCTATCATTAAATTTGTCTGTGGTACTAGAAGTTTGGAGGGTGGCCACAGGGCTGCTCCAACTCCTTATGGGGCCATGGGCAAACTTTTGAGAATGGGCTCTCCCCATTCACCACCTCCTTCCCATTCATGGACCCCACTCCCATTCGCAGGGCCATCCCTGGAGCTACACAGTCAACATCCCTGCTCTTCCCTTTTGCTCCCTCAGGCTGCTTTCAAGAGAAGTGAGCATAGCTTTAGTAAACAGATCTGAGACATATTAATTGTGGGCTAGTCTTGCAATATGAGCTCATACCACAAGACTGGCCTGCAAGCAGGAAGTTGTTGATCTATTCACTTAAGTACCACCCACTTCTCTCACAAGTGGCCTGAGGGACCTGAAGGGAGGAACAGGGCTGCTTTTACCTATAGGCAGCAGGGCAGCTGGGCCCCCATTTGCTTCTCCTTTAGCCTATAGGTAAAAATGGCCCTGGGTGGCCAATATAACATCTATTTATAACAAGGGCTCCAGGGGTGAATCAGGACACTAAAGCTGGTGAGCCTAATATTGGTGCCAAAACAAAATGGTGGAAACCATTATTTAGAGTAAAATTACTGGACACATGGACAGGCATGGTTTAATGTGACAAGGTCAACATGGATTTAGCCAAGGCAAGTCCTGTCTCACCAGTTCGCTCCATCTCTTTGAAAGTGTGAATAAACATATGGATACAAGTGAGCCAGATAATATGAGGGGGGGGGGTATATTCAAAGTCATTCATGCAGTTTGTAGATCTGCAAATTGTGTAAATACTGCTCAGTGGACTAGTCAATGACACCAACATGGTTAGTAATGCTGGATATCATCTCCTAACCAGTTTAAAAGCCCTGACACTAACCAGTTAGCACTGAGCTGTTCCAGGGGTGGAGTGGGGACAGTAACCTTAGTTAGCCTCTCAGCAGCAATATTGAGCCGCTAACCAACTAACTAAAATGCCTGAAGTTAGGACAGAAAAAACACCTTCCTAACTTTAGGTGTTTTAGCTCTCTGGCCAGTGGCTGAATATCATGGCTGACTTGTTAGCTAAAACACTATCCAGCCAAATTGGTTATTCAATGTCAATTGTCAGATATGATCCAGCACTGAATATCTCTAGCAACATTCAGTCACCATCTCCGGGGCCTGAAGTGGTGGCAATAGCTTTCAAACCGTGACAGAGCACTTACCTAAAGCCTCCAGTGCTGCTTCATGGTTCGTGGCTTCTAGGACCTTCTGCTTCCGCCCCCCTCTAGTTTATGGAAGGGGTAAAAGCAGCACGTCCTAGAAGTCGCAAAACAGGATACAGCCCTGGAGGCTTAAGGTAAGCTCTGTGTCGCAATTTGAAAGCCATTGCCACCACTACAGGTCTTGAGAACGGCAGCAGCAGCAGCAATGGGTGCCCCCATAGGACTGGTGCTCTAGGCAACCTCCTAGTTCGCCTAATGGTAGCGTCAGCCCTGGGTAGGAATTACTACTCAGTAAACAAATACTGGAGTCATTGTGGACAATACTTTGAAATTTTCAGTTCAACTGGTGCTAGAAATAAATCAGAAAGAAATAGTGAACAAAATGGGAATTATAATAATGGCCCAATATTGATCCATGGTGCAACCACACCTTGAATACTGTGTGCAGTTATGATAGCCCTATCACAAAACAGATACAGCAGAACTAGAAGGGTACAGAAAAGGACAACAAAAATTATTAAGGACATGGAACATCTCTCATATGAAAAAATGCTAGAGTTTAGGACTCTTCAGCTTGGAGACGAGACAACTAATGCAGAACATGTGTTATCAGTGTACAAGATCATGGTATGGCCCAAAATGTGCAAGGACAAAATGTTCCTCATCAGGCCTTAGCTGTAGTTTGCATGATGGCTTTGTCACCCTGAATGAGCCTGTTCCTGACTACTAAGCAGGGTTGGGCCTGGCTGGTACATGGATGGGAGACCATGTGCTGTAGACTTACTGCACAGAAAAAAGGCCTGTCAATCTGTTTCCATTCACACCTTGCCAAGAAAACCCAGGGGCTAGGTTGCCAAGAGTGAGCAGTGACTCAATGGCATGCAACTACAGGCTAGTGATCTATGGTCAGAAACAAACTTCAGTTAACAGATATCCTGGTACATGCAGGGCTGGCCCGTCCATTGAGCAAGAATATTTTTTGCACAGGGCCCCGCGTTTCAGGGGACCCCGCGCAAAGAACATTCTGCTCGCAAAGTAAATTTTAAAATAAAAAAAAAGCTGCCTGCTGCTGCTGCCGCTGCCGCCGCAGCGGCAACAGCAGAATCGCATATCCCGTGGGCCCCTCCCCCCCCCCCGACAGAGCCTGCTCTCCCTGAATCAGCTCCGTCGGCTTTCAGAGCTCGAAGGGAGACTAGTTTCCCTTCCGTGGCTCTGTTAAGCCCGCAGGGGCTGATGGGACTTTCCCATCAGCCCCCGCATGCTTAACAGAGCCGCAAGGGAGAAACTCTCCTTTCGCACTCTGAAAGCCGACGGAGCTGATGCAGGGAGAGCAGGCTCTGTCGGGGGGGGGCACGGGATATGTGATTCTGCCGTTGCTGCCACGGTGGCCGTGGCAGCGGCAGCAGACAGCTTTTTTTTTTAATTTTAAAATTTCCCTGGGCTGTTGGGGTAGGAGTTAGGACTGCAAATGGGCTAATGGGGTTAGGACTGGAAGAGGGCTGATAGGGGGTTAGGACTGGGGCTATGGGGAGCTAAGTCTTGAAATGGGGTGATGGGGGTTAGGACTGTAAGTGAGCTGATGGGGGGTTAGGACTAGTAATGGGGGGGGCTTAAACTGAAAATTGGGTGATGGGGGGTTAGGACTGGAAATGGGCTGATGGGATTAGGACTGAGAGTGGGCTGATGGGGACTTAGGACTGGTAATAAGCTATGGGGGGGGGCTAGGACTGGTAATGGGTTGGGGAGGGGTTCCTAGGACTGGAAATGGACTGAGAGGAAGGGGGGGCTTGAACTGCAAATAGCTGATGGGGAGGGGGGCTTGAATGGAAATGGGCTGAGTGGAAGTGGGGCCTGAACTGCAAATAGCTGATGGGGAGGGGGGCTTGGAATGGAAATGGGTTGTGAGGGAAGGGAGCTAGGACAGGAAATGGGCTGATGAAGGGGGCTAGGATAGGACTAGGAATTGGGTTTTGGGGGGAGCTAAGATTGGAAATGGGCTGTGGTGGGGGCTTGGATTGAAATAGACTTATGGAGGGGCTAGAACTGGAAGCAGGCTCATGGGGGGCTTGGATTGGAAATGGGCTGAGTGGAGGGGAGCTAGGATTTGACATGGGCTGATGGTGGGGCTAGGAAAGGACTAGAAATGGGCTGATGGGAGGCTGGTATTGGAAATGAGCTGATGGAGGGACTTGGATAGGACTGGAAATGGATGGGGGAGCTATGACTGGAAATGGGCTGATGGGGGGGAGGCTAGGACTGGAAATGGGCTGATGCGGGGACTAGAAGTGAGTGGATACTGGGTGTGGCTGGAACTAGAAGGGAGCTGATGTTGGGGGAGATTAGAATGGGATGGAGCTGGGAGAGTGAAATGGAGAGGGGAAAACTATTTTTTTGTAGGACGGAAGAAAAATCTACAATTGGCTGGGTATTGGGAGAGTAAGTGGGGATTGAGGATGGAGGGGTAAAATTTGAGTGGATGAAATAGGAATGAGGAAAGAGCAAAAGGAGAAAGATTAGTATGTTAAAGCAGATGTAGAGAGAGAATGGAAAAAATTAGAAGAGAGAAGAAAGGACAAATGGACAGCAGACAATGGAGAGTTAGCAGAAGACACAAAGAAACCAGAAGAAAGTGGCTGGAGCAATTGCAACTGAAAAAAATGCACAAAAGGTAGAAAAATATCTCTTTATTTTGAATTTATTAACTGGAATATGTCAGCTCTGGGAAATGTGCATCATTAACATCTGCGCTTTGTTTAGTACAAGAGGAAATTAATTTATAGTTTTATTTCTACAGTGTTGTTGTACATTCCAAGTTTGGCTTTTGGGGTTCCCAGTTTAATTGTCTTCCTGTTTCTAAATTGTGATTCCTTGTTTGGTGATGGTCTGTCTTCTGCATATGTAACTGAGCTGAGGTATTCTGTTTATATAATTCCTATTTGACATTGCCACTTGTTCCCTTTCCCCAGTAGGTCATGTATTATTATTCTCTGAAATGTATTGGTTTAATATTTGCAGTGTTTCCTTTTGATAGGTAGGGTATGGTGCTTTGTGAGTCCTGGTAGTGCTGTTATGATACGGCAGGTTTGCTATGGGTTCTAAATGGGCAGTGTTTGTAGTAGTTCCTAATGTGCCTGGCGGTTGGCACTGGATTATAGTAATGTAGAAATCTTTTAGTCTTTCTTTATCCATACACTCTTTAAGAGGCATGCTTACTAAAAGTCAGTGTATGGTAACATTATGCAAATAAGGCCCCTTATGCAAATGAGGCCCCACACCGAGTCTCCGCACATGGCCCCGCACCCCCCTTGGGCCGCCCCTGGGTACATGGCACACCCCAGCTTGGCCTGCAGGGGATTAAAAAGGCATCCAGAGATGGCAGGCACATCCCAGTTGCATCGGGCAGGGCTAAGTGCTGTAGCCGCATAGCCCTGCCTGCCAACCCCTTAATCCCAGATATTCACTTCCATGAGGACGGAAGTGAATATTCAGGGTTTGCTGCACAGCAGGAGCATCCTTGCCTATCTTTATGGTGCAGAGCACTAACTGGGCAGCATGGAAAATTGATGCTGCACGGTTAGCGCTTGCCTCTGCCTCCGCTCCTCCCCAGAACGTCCCCAACGCTAAGCAGATAGCATCGGGGCATGGAGGGGATTTTCAAAGGCACTAACCGGATAAGTGCCTTTGAAGCTCCCTGTTTACAGCATTTACACTGTTTACTGGACTATAAACCATGTAAATGCCTTTTGTATATCGGGCCCGACGTTCCCAGCGTTTTGACATCTAGGAGGCCAACCACTTGAATTGATCCTGGTGCAGACCTCTGAGTTCATGATACGTTTACACCGGTATGCCAGTCTGAAGTTGTATCTAGTGTGAGGTAAAGAAGTCTTGTTTAAAAGTATTACCTGTGTGCTAAGAGGAAGATTACTGATAACCTGAATCCTGGCCTGGATTAAACCTTACTGCAGCCTTAAGTGTTTACATCCTTGTTACATAGCTACCTATCCTTTTTGCTTGCAGTAGCTGTAAGCCATTTGGCCTGTATAAACAGGCATTTTAATCTCATTCTCGGGTGGCTGATTAGTGTAGAAGCATCCAGCCTGACAAGTTGATAGGGAATGGTTATTTACTCTTTTCAATAATACTGGGACTAAGGGGCACTTTCTGAAGCTAACTAGTAGCAGCTTTAGATTTTAGAAAGCATTTTTTTAGTCAAGGCACAGCTGAACAATGGAATTTGCTGCAAGAGAATGTGATCGAGGTTTGTAATTTTAATTGAGCTTACAAGTTTAAAAAAGTTTAGATATAATGCAAAATCTTGGTTCTGGCCTTCAATGTCCTAAATAGCTGTGCACAGCCGAATCTCTGCTGTCCACTCCAGCCCCCCACCTATGAGTGCCTGCATCGAAAGAACAGTACCTTGCATCCACAAGACAGGGAACCTTTGCTGGTTCAGTACTAGTTAGGCCTGTGCATTCGTTAGCACACATGCAGTTTGTTAGTGAGCTTTAAAACATGTGCAGGGTAATTTTATAAGGGGGTGCATCAGTAAAGCACCCTTTAAGGTGCCTATTTGAAGCCTATTGTATAAGAGACAAGGAGGTGCCTGCCTATCTTTATTAAATACTAGTGTAAGTGGAAGAAATCCTGCCTTTAGTTAGAGCACAGACATTTAGAACAGCCCTAGAATTGGTGTAAACACTCATGCCTATGTTTTGCAAATATGCATGGAAATTATAACATTTTATAATCTACACGCATACTTGTGTGCTCTGCCAATACGCACACCCACTGCTAAAATACACGTGATAAAAACAACCTGCACATATTTATTTTCGGTGCTAATTTATAAGAGACTGCTTACATATGCATGTGGCCACATATGTGTGAAAATGACAAAAATGGCCCCTTTTATGCGCCTACTTTTCTGCTTAAAGTAGGCACATCCTTATAACATTACTCCTTTAATGCTTGCTGAATTGGTTTAATACATGTTAACCAACAAATTATTGTATGTTAAGTCGATTAAAAAACATTAAAATGTTCTGGTGGAAGTGTTGGGAGTTCCAATGAATCCCATCCCCCTATGGTTAAATTGTATTATCTCCCTTTGGGTAAAAAGGTGGTTGGTGGTGGGATAATTTCTGGAGTAGAACAGGGTGATTCATTAGATGTCTCTGCTATTTTGGAAACTTCATTAATTGAATCTGTTTCCTCTTCTACCATGATTGTAACTTTTGCTCTTTCCTCTGATAGAGATTGGTTTCTACGTATGTTTTTTCGGAAGCGTAATGTAATATTTCAAGGGTTAACGATACGTGTTTTTCCAGATTTATCTAATTAAACTCAGAAATGTAGGAAAGAATTTCTACTGTTCCACCCAGGTGTTCTGCTGTTGGGGGGTCAATTCTTTTTTAAAATTCCCTTGTAAATGTATGGTTAGGTTGAATTCCGTTTTCATATATTTTCTGGCCTTTCTGAGTGCTCGTCAACCAGCTGAGGTGGTCCCGGCTTCACTGTAATAGGTTTTTGCCTGACTGCTAGTTACCCGTCAGTTTTTTTTCTTCTCAGGTTTGTGTTTAAATGATAAATGTTGGATGGTTCTCCCCCTGATGTGGTGGGCTATAGTAGGTGCAGGATTGCTTATTGCTTTTCATACTTGTTAATGGTTTTTTTTTAATAATATTGATGTATCAATGTTATTTTTTTCCTTTCTGTACCTTAATTTCTATGCAAGTGTGTTGATGCTTGGATTTATTGTAAAATGATAAAGATTAAATTAAAAAAAACAAAAAAACATTAAAATGTTCTAATACACATTCAAAACCTTTATGTAAAATGAAACCAAAAATGTCCAAAAAAGTCCCAAATGATCCAAAATTAAACCAAAATGTTTTGCATCCTACGTGCATCTCTACAAAAAAGGTTTCTATATGCTACTCGCTTAGGACCAGGTTGCATTCAATGACGGAGTCATATCCAGCCACCAGCATTGAATATCTGGGTCAGCCAGATAGCATGATACTCAGCCGCTGCCTGGTTAGCCTCTGTGGCAAACGTTAGGCGAGCCTTTCAGGGCCTAACCTTCGCCACTAAGGGATAACTGGCTAGTGGCTGAATGCTGCCTCTAGCCAGTTTTTTTTAAATTTTATATTTATGAATTTCAATATACGGCCACTAATCATTCTTGTACAGAAAACGAGCAATATCAAGAAAACAGGTGAAAAAATACAAAGTATTCCCCTTACAAAATTAACAATATGACAAACATAATGCTCTCTAGTCCTCGATCGAGGAGGAGGAGACTCTAAAGACAGTAATTCTAAACCAAAAATGCAAGAAAGTTACTACTAAGCCAACAACAGACTAAATACACAATTACTCGCACATCACCTGGGAGTCAATTGCGGCCTCCAGACGCTGGGCATTCACAAAGGCAAACAACTGAGAGAGCTCATAAAATATATAGGCAATAGACTGATATTTAATCAGACATTTACAGGGATGCTTGAGAAAAAAGAGCCCCCCCCCAATTGTTGAACCCTCAGTTGGAGGAGTAAAAAATCATGCGATCGTGTCTGTGTTTCCCTAGCCAAATTAGGGTACATCCTAACCACTAAACCAGGAAATAGAACAACCATTTTTTATCTGAAACTTAATGCAAAAGTCACAAACAGTATACAGTAGATGATGTTACTGCTTCCAATCCAGAGGTTTCCAACAGTTCTGACACATTTAAGACATCCATTTGGTGTGTCCCAGGATCCTCGGATGAAGATTTCATTTTACCCAATGGTAAATAATACAATTCTACCAATGGGGGATGAAATTCCTCTGGAATTGCCAAAATGTCAGACAAATATCTCTTGAACATTTCATGTGAAGAAATTATTGCTGATCTAGGAAAATTAATAATCCTTAAGTTAGCCGCTCTTGAAGCATTTTCTAGCTGTTCAGTCTTCACTAGAATAGTAGCAGAGCTCTTAACAGTATCTTGAACCTGATTCTCCAGAACATCCACTCTAGTTTTAGTCTCAGAGAAGAAAGTCTGTACTGTGTTAACCCGAGAGTTTAACTTATCAATCGCGGTAGCATGGGACAACACTCGAGTGGCAAAGCTGACATCTTTTGAAGTAAAGCATTCCACAAAGAGACTATCATTGCCCAAATAGTCTTTAGCATGAATGTTTCAGGGCTTACTGGTGTAAAACCTAACCATTCAACTTCAACAGATGGTCCTCCTTCATAGCTCACAGCACCTGGCTTCCATTTGCCGAAGCAGGAACACCTCCTATCGGTTGCTCAACCAGTGGGCTTTGAAAACTTGCAGATAAAGATGACGTCGGTGAACTTAGCTCGGCATCCCATTCTTGGTTGTCCAACCCTCACAGCTGCAATCCACTCCCTGGAAAGGAAGTGTCGGCTGTGAACCACCACTGGAGGTATGCTGAAGGCACAGCATTTTCGAAGCCTAGCATGAATCAGGGGAGAGAGACAAAATGCCTGAAGTAGACATTGGGCCTCAGGATCCAGCGTATCTGCAGCCATGCTTACTTCCCCTGCCAATGCCGGCTGTTGCAAAGGCTGAAAGAAAGTGTCCAGAAGGCTGAAAGACAGTGCCGGCAAAGGTGTTGAAGCAGTAAGGGGTCGAGAGAATAAGAAACCCCCTTTTACTTTGCTCTTTCTCCCCATGGAAAATACGACTGCACATTAAGACTCAGCAAGATGCCATCTTGGCTCCTCCCCTCTGAGGTGTGCCTGAGATAGCCCATCTGCCTCTAGCCAGTTATCTCTGTGAGCCACCTCTGATCCATCCCCAGAACACCCTGATGCTAGCTGGCTTGCATTGGGGAGTTCGACGCCAGCACCAGGGGATATTCAGCCGTACTGACTGTGTTAGTGCCGCTGAATATTGTGACAATGAGAGCTGTGAGGACCCAATGGAAACAGAGGATAATAGTGACTATGTCTTTAAGACAGGAGACAGGCAAGCTTTTCAGAGGGCTAAAGCTACAGCCAAGCAAAAGAAACACGTACTCACTGAGGCTAAGCCACGCCCAAGCCCCAACGTGAGTGCAGGCTTGGACTCTAATGACAACTACCTGTGCAGAGATAAGGGTGTGGTAGCTAGGAAGCAGCTTCTTAAACCTGCTTCAGTGCAGAGAGAGAGAGCAGGAGGAAGGACGAAGGAAGGAGAGAGGAGCAGCAACAGGAAGGAGCAAGGAGATGGGGGAAGTTTAACTCCATGTGGGAGCAGGGGCGGCCCAAGGGGGGTGCGGGGCCATGTGCGGAGACTCGGTGCGGGGCCTCATTTGCATAAGTGGCCTTATTTGCATAAATATTTGCATAATGCTAACATTCATTAAGAGACATGTTTACTAAAAGTTAGTGTGTGTATGGATAAAGACAGACTAAAAGATTTCTACATTACTATAATCCAGTGCCAACCGCCAGGCACATTAGGAACTACTACAAACACTGCCCATTTAGAACCCATAGCAAACCCGCCGTATCATAAAAGCACTACCAGGACTCACAAAGCACCATACTCTACCTATCAAAAGGCAACACTGCAAATATTAAACCAATACATTTCAGAGAACAACAATACATGACCTACTGGGGAAAGAGAACAAGTGGCAATGTCAAATAGGAATTACATAAACAAAATACCTCAGCTCAGTTACACATGCAGAACATAGACCATCACCAAACAAGGAATCACAATTTAGAAACAGGAAGGCAATAATTAAACTGGGAACCCAAAAGCCAAACTTGGAATGTACAACAACACTGTAGAAATAAAACTATAAATAAATTTCCTCGTGTACCAAACAAAGCGCAGACGTTAATGATGCACATTTCCCAGAGCTTTCATATTCCAGTTAATAAATTCAAAATAAAGAGATATCTTTCTACCTTTTGTGCATTTTTTTTCAGATGCAATTGCTCCAGCCACTTTCTTCTGGTTTCTTCATGTTTTCTGCTAACTCTCCATCATCTGCTGTCCATTTGTCCTTTCTTCTCTCTTCTAGTTTTTTTTCCATTCTCTCTCTCTACATCTGCTTTAACATACTAATCTTTCTCCTTTTGCTCTTTCCTCATTCCTATTTCATCCACTCAAATTTTACCCCTCCATCCTCAATCCCCACTTACTCTCCCAATACCCGGCTAAGTGTAGATTTTTTATCCCTCCCACATAAAATATATTTCCCCTCTCCATTTTACTCTCCCAGCCCCATCCCATTCTAATCCTCCCCCAACATCAGCTCCCTTCTAGTTCCAGCCTCACCCAGCATCCATTCCCTCCTAGTCCCTGCATCAGCCCATTTCCAGTCCTAGCCCCCCATCAGCCCATTTCCAGTCCTAGCAACCCCCCAACCCAATACCAGTCCTAGCCCCCCCATCAACCCACTTCCAGTCCTAACCCCCCATCAGTCCACTTTCAGTCCTAATCCCCCATCAGCCCATTTCCAGTCAGCCCCCCATAGCCCATTGCCAGTCCTAACCCCCCCATCAGCTCACAGCCCATTACCAGTCCTAACCCCATCTGCCCACCTCAAGTCCTAACCCCTCCCCATCAGCCCATTTCCTGACCAGCCCCCCCCCCCCCTAGCCCATTATCAGTCCTAACCCCCCCATAGCCCATTACCTGTCCTAACCCCCCTTCAGCCCACAGCCCATTACCAGTCCTAACCCCATCAGCCCACCTCCAGTGTTTACCCCATCAGCCCATTTCCAGTACTAGCCCCCCCATAGCCCATTACCAGTCCTACCCCCCCAACAGCCCACAGCCCATTACCAGTCCTAACCCCATCAGCCCACCTCCAGTCTTAATCCCCCCAGCCCATTTCCAGTCCTAGCAACCCCCCAACCCATTACCAGTCCTAGCCCCCCATAGCCCACTCCCAATCCCACCAGCCCATTACCAGTCCTAACCCCATCAGCCCACCTCCAGTGTTAACCACCCATCAGCCCATTTCCAGTCCTAGCCCCCCCCCCCATAGCCCATTACCAGTCCTAACCCCCCCCAACAGCCCACAGCCCATTACCAGTCCTAACCCCATCAGCCCATCTCCAGTCTTAATCCCCCCAGCCCATTTCCAGTCCTAGCAACCCCCCCCAACCCATTACCAGTCCTAGCCCCCCATAGCCCACTCCCAGTCCTAATCCCACCAGCCCATTTCCAGTCCTAATCCCCATCACCCAATTTTCAGTTTAAGCCCCCCATAGCCCATTACCAGTCCTAACCTCCCCATCAGCCCACTCCCAGTCCTAATCCCACCAGCCCATTTCCAGTCCTAATCCCCCATCACCCAATTTTTATTTTTAGCCCCCCCATAGCCCATTACCAGTCCTAACCTCCCCATCAACCCACTTTCAGTCCTAATCCCATCAACCCATATACAGACTTAGCTCCCCCATAGCCCATCACCACTCCTAACCCCCCCAGCCCATCACCACTCCTAACCCCCCCCCAGCCCAGCCCAGCCTAGCCCAGGGAAAATTTAAAAAAAAAAGAAGCTGTCTTCTCCGGCTGCCGGGGCCGCCGCGGCAGAATCGAGTGTGCCGCGGGGCCCCCCTGCCCAGCAGATCCTGCCCTCCCCTTTATCACCTCTGTCTTCGCAGCTTCAGTCAAACGCGCCGGCTTTCAGAGCGCGAAAGGACTAGTTTCCCTTTCGCGGCTCTGTTAAGCCCGCGGGGGCTGATGGGAACTTCCCATCAGCCCCCGCGGGCTTAACAGAGCAGCGAGGGAGAAACTCTCCTCTCGCGCTCTGAAAGCCGGCGTGTTTGACTGAAGCTGCGAAGACAGAGGTGATAAAGGGGAGGGCAGGCTCTGCTGGGCAGGGGGGGCCCCACGGCACACTCGATTCTGCCGCGGCGGCCCCGGCAGCCGGAGAAGACAACTTTTTTTTTCTTTTTAAAATTTTACTTTAGGATCAGAATGTTTTTTGCGCGGGGCCCCCTGAAACGCGGGGCCCTGTGCAAAAAACATTCTCGCTCAATGGACGGGCCGGCCCTGTGTGGGAGAAGCAGTTCCAGCAGCCAATGAAGCAACCTGTGTGTGAAAGGTACACTTGAGCCAGTGACCAGCAGATGTTTAGCTGGGGAGGTTGCTGAAGAGCTGGGACAAAGTGCAGTGCAGTGTGTGCAAGAGACAGTTCAGAAAACCCAAGCTGCCAGAAGGGGGGTGAAAGCTGTTACAAACGAACGTAACCAAGACCCAGCCAAAGGCAGAGACGTAGTGCTGAACACAGCTGAAGCAGTTAAGCTTTTGTTCCAGGGAAAGAAGCCCCACGCTCCTGATACAGCCAATGCTTACCAGGGAGAGCAGTTCTGGAAAGGACTTTTGAACTTTCTACAGAATAGTAAGTTGGAAAACATTGTTGAAAATCTTGAAAGAGATAAGCATTTTGCAGAACAGGAAGGTATGCAAATTGACACTCTTGAGTCAGATTCAGTGTATGATGAATCACCGATGGATTGTTCTTTTTGCATGAGGGAAATTGAAAGCTGCTAGAAAGGACTGTAAAAAGAACCTTTTGAAGAACAATTTTTTCTTAGCCAGGAAAGTGCTAAGACCTTCTTTAAGCTAAAGAACTTTGCTAAGAACAGAGTTTGAATTAAAGCAGCATTATTGGAAAATGAACAGAAGTTACCTACGCTATTTGAATGAACAGAAGCTGTAACACAGGCGCTGAGATGTGTACTGAAAGCAGCTGCCGTGTTTAAAGAAGTATTGCAGTTCTTTAACTTCACGTGTACTTTTGTTCCTGTAAGTTTTTCTGTTTTGGAGAATAATCCTTTTGCCTGCGTTGTCATTGAATTTAATGCGTGGAAAGAACCCAAAAATAAATTTCTTGTTTTTGCCTTAAACAACTCCAGTGGTCACACACTACTTTGTCTTTAATGAAAAGAACTACAAGTCCCAGGATTCCTTGCTGGAGACAAAAATAGTTTTACTTAAGGACAAATATGGCAGCCCTTTGCCTGTGAGCCACCGGCCCAGGCAGGGGGTCACGACAATATCCGCAGTATCATTTAGGCAGTTTGCAGGCCCGCAAATCGCCTAAATGGCTTTGAAAATGCGCCCCCCCCCCCCCCCAGTTCTTTGATGTAATTTCTGAGCTACAAACCTTTTGATGGCATTTTTCTTATGATACACTAGACGGGCTCCTGTCCCTTCTTGGGCTTAGTAGGTGCTCATACCCAGTTGCACTTCCGTTTTGCATCTCAGTACCTCATTATTATACAGAAATAATTCTTAACACTGGGTATCTACTGTAGTTATATCCCTTGCGGTGCATGAATCAATTAAATACCAGCAACTGCTATAAAAATCGGTCTGAAAAGTTTCTTAATCACATGCATGTCTATTTTAAATTTGGTGTTAAGCAGCCTTGGAAATATTTGCTTCATCCCCCTTTTTTTGAATATATTGTAAGACGTTTTAAGCATTTGTTTAATTTTCCTGCCCTCTTAATTAAAGGGATGAGCCTCACCGCAGTACGTACGTATGTATTCACATAGTACACATGTGAGATTTCTTCACCTAGCCTGTATTCTTGCCTTAGGCTAAGATATGCCATATCTCAGAAGCTATTCATATATCTCTTTAGATTTTACATCATGCCCCCAGTGACAGACTTCATGCATGTGGCTAGAATTATGTTTCAAAGCTATACTTACAAATTGTTTTTGATGCTGCACTTACACAATCTCCAGGCTTCCCGTTGTGTCGGTAGTCACATACCAATGGATGGCCATAGCACTCTTGTTCAATTGTTTGTTGCCGTTGTTTGGCTATGCATTCACAGAAGCCAGCCCTCCCCCTGAGCCCAGTTCCCTATAGGCTGCAGCTGTCCCAGGTGGACAGACACTGTTGCCATGGATACAGCTGTTATGGCAGTTGGCATCAATCTGCCCTCTCTGTGCAAATTGGTGTTTCCCGAGGCCTGAAGGCTGAGTCAGAGGTGAGGGTTGCAACACACACAAATGTGCCTCCCCCCCCCCCCCACTCACTCCATTCAAGCCAGCAGACCATTTGGGAGCTGAACAACAATGTAATATTGGAAGGTAAGTGTAGGGGAATGATGTGGGGATGAATCTTGTCGATGGTGTAACTGGGAATGTATTACGGCATCACAGCCACAGGTTGCAACTTTGTACTGTAAACTAACCTTCTGCTTGTAAATGGTATCTCACACAGTATGTGGAGTTGCTGTATAGCTGACCTGCAGCATGTTGTATACACAGCCATAAAGCCTGGACATCACATGCATGCACAGTGCATTGCTGAGGTTCACTCTATTCTGGAGACACACACAGACACGCACACACACACACACACACATGACCCCGCTGTCCAAAAGTGGTTCAGCTTGGCATTCCTACCTGCCCCCTAAGGCTTCCTTTGATGCTCCACCATTGTCAATGCCTGCTCAGTGTCCTGGTACTATTAGCATGCTCTGCCATCCAGCTGTAGTTGGTGCTTCTCAGTTTGGCAGCTGAGTGTGTGGACTCTTCCTGGATGAAATGTTGAAGGTGAACATGCTGATACACTTCTGGAAACATAGGATAAAGTTAACACACCAGGACATACATTTCCTTATCCACAGGCTGGTCTTGCCTCTATGACACTTCTCTCATATACACACTGGCCATGGGTTTGGAGCCACAGAGCAGCCATGTGGGTTTGTCATTCCATGGGTATATATGTGGCCATTCTCAGAGATGGGGTATGCCTATGTCAGCTTAGATCTCTGCAGGCTCTGTGCCATACTTGTCTGACAATGTATGTTTCTCTGACATGAGAGAGGGTTATCTTGTTAGGTTTTTATGTTGCATTGCCTTGTTATTTGCTGGTTCACCTGACATTTATGTCTTACATATGGGATTTGTCCTGTCAAAGGGGCAGGCCATGATACATGAACACACACATTTCAGACCCTGGGTATACTAGCAGAATGACTAACATTCCCATTTCTTGGTGTGCGCTTGTGGGGCAGTCATGGAATAATCTCATATCTTGCAGACTAGCATAGTTTCTTTGGTTTCACATGTGGCTCAGATGGTTGTAACTGACTGAGTACTTATTTATGGAGGGGCAACAGGTTCACACACAGATTATGGTTGTCATTTGGCAGTTGAGGGGACAGGGTGGGCATTTATTATTATTATTATTATTAAACACTTATATAGCGCCGCAACATACAAAGTGCTGTACAAACATACAAAAGAGACAGTCCCTGCTCATCAGAGCTCACAATCTAATAAGACAGAATACAAAATAAGTTACAAAATACAAATAACAAAATTTACAGGACAAAGTAAACAAAAGTTGATGGAGAGATCAAGATAGGGCAAGACAGGAACGAAAAGCAGTAGTGAAGAGGTGGGGTTTGAGTCTGGACTTGAAAATGGGCAGGGAGGACGCCTGGCACACAGAGATAGGAAGACTATTCCAAGCAAAGGGTGCTGCCAGTTGGAAGGAGTGAAGTCTGGAATTGGCAGTATGAGTAAAGGGCACAGATAAACGAAGACTATTAGAAGAGCGAAGCAACTGAGAGGGGGTGTAAGGAGAGATGAGAGATGAAAGGTACTGGGTGCAGAAGAGTGAATACATTTATAGGTTAGGAGGAGAAGTTTAAATTTGATATGGAGACGGATGGGAAGCCAATGAAGTGAGATGAGGAGAGGAGTGATGTGGGAAAAGCGAGACTGGCGGAAAATAAGTCAAGCAGCGGAGTGTTGAATTGACTGAAGAGGAAAGAGGTGGCTCGCAGGGAGGCCGGCAAGGAGAAGGTTACAATAATCAAAACGAGAGGTGATTAAGGAGTGGACAATCATCTTAGTGGTATCAACAGAGTGGAAAGGGCGAATTTTGCAGATATTGTATAGAAAGAAACAGCATGTTTTAGCAATGAGCTGGATATGTGGAGAGAAACATAAGAACATAAGAACATAAGATATGCCATACTGGGTCAGACCAAGGTCCATCAAGCCCAGTATTCTGTTTCCAACAGTGGCAAATCTAGGTCATATGTACTGTCAGATGGCTGCCTAGGGTGAGAACTTACACAATCTTGACGATGCATAAAGTTCATATGATTCTTGCAAGGTATTGTGGGTAATGTAGTTCTTTCACTCCCAAACACAGCTGAAGACAATAATTGAGTTGTGATACCAGTGGTAAGGCCAATAAAATACTTCTTTTATTGATGGGGTTTAATTCACCCAGCACAAGTATGCTTGTTAGCAATATAAATGAGGTTACTTGCTTGCAGTGTTTAAATGGATAACATAAAGTCACAAAGCAAATCAGAAAACAACCTTCAGCTTGTCAGGCAATTAGCTAATGTTTTCTTAGCAAATAATTACCAAATAAAAAGGCACAAAGAAATGAATAAACTTTGCTTGTTAGGTTAACTTCTGCTTATTTTCCACGCAGATCCCAGCAGTGATTCTCCCTTGCTCACACACACAATCAGGTGCAGCTTTAATTACTATCAATTGACCAGCTGAAAGCCTTTAGCTGGCTGGCTGCTACTGTGTGAACCCAAATCCTGCTTTAAGAGCTGTTTGCAGTGGAAATAAAGAACAAAGTTAGGTTTCTTTGTGATGGCTGATGTGTTTGCTCACAGAAAGCTAGCAATAGCATTTAGATAGAGAACAGTCCATGTAATGAATAGTTTCATCTGCTGTATCTCCCCCTTCATCGATCAGCATAGGGTCACTATCATACATTGGCACAGACGAGTCTTTCCATAAGGCACTATCATGAGAATGCTTATTCCCTTGCTGCCATTCACTATTATAGATAGCGTCTGGATCAGTGTTCATACCTGAGCCTCTCCTGCTATCATAATTCCTCTCTGTATAGCCTGGCCAGTATGTAATCCAGTTCTGATGTCCAGCCTTCCAATCTTGATCCCTGGACACTGGATCTTTCCTCACATACCTTCTGGCATAGGTCTGAAAGTCCTTTCCACGTGCAGTCTTCTCTCTTCCAGGTAGCCACTGGTGATTCCTATCTCTGCCATTCCATTCCTCTGGCTGACTCCAGTCCAATGGACTCTGCTGGCATTTGGAATACCTCCCAGTATTGGTACTACTGCCTTGGACTCTCCCAAACCTGCCAATGGCTTTTCTTCTCTTCCTTCCAGAGAGTTTCCTTCTCTCTCTATCCTCTTGGCTTGGCTTCTGTTTCTCCAGGTGATGCTGGTGCTTGAGCTTGGAGCTGTTGCTGTCTCCTTTCCTGAAGCTCTTTCTGTAGCTGTTATCTGAAGAATAAGCTCTATTCTTATTCTGTTCTAATGTGTGCTCCTCCCTAACACAGCGCAGCTGTGTTGAATCAGGCCCTGCCCTTTGAGATGAGTGCTTAGGGATTACCTCATAGCTCTCTTGATTGCACACATGTTTTCTCACTTCAGCCCCCCTCATGGCTGCTGGAAACCTGGTGCATTCTGGGACTGGTAGTCTTTTATGTGAAAACTCTGTTTTCTTGCTTCTACCAGAACTGACAGGTTGCTTGTTCAGAGTCACATCATCTTTTCTATAGCTCCTACCTGAGCTATGATAAGCTTCCTTATCACATACCCCCCTGCTTAAGTTATTACGGACTGGTTTTACTGGTGAAACTTCTTCTCTACAGTCCGTAATACGGGAAAGTGCATCCGCATTCTTGTGTAACTTCCCGGCACGATGTTCAACTTGGAAATCAAACGCCTGTAAGGCCATGTACCAGCGTGTCAACCTGGCATTGTGGTTCTTCATTTGCTGCAACCACTTAAGTGGGGCATGGTCCGTGACCAACTGGAACTTTCTCCCTGTAAGGTAAAACCTTAACGCCTCCACTGACCACTTGATAGCCAAACACTCTTTTTCTATCGTGGAATACTTTTGTTCAGCCGGTGACAACTTCCTGCTTAGGTACATCTCAGGATGCTCCTCCACATCATGGCACTGGGATAGGACCGCTCCTAGCCCTACATCCGATGCATCGGTTTGAACCAGAAAGGGTTTCTTGAAGTCTACTCCTTTCAGTACCGGTCCTGTACACAATTTTTCTTTTAATACTGAAAACGCTTTTTCAGCTTCTGGTGTCCACTTTATCTGGTTTGGACAATTCTTTCGCAGCATATCCGTGAAAATGGCACTTTTCTCTGCGAATTGCGGTATAAACCGGCGGTAGTATCCAATAAGTCCTAAGAAACTTCTTAGTTGTTTCTTGGTTGTTGGAGGAGGAAAATTCCTGATGCTATCTATTTTGCTTAATAGAGGTTTAATTTTTCCTCTTCCCACTAGGTGGCCTAGGTATTTTACCTCCCTATTTGCAAAGGCACACTTCTTCGGGTTTAAAGTGATTCCCGCTTGCTTCATAGAGCACAAGACTGCCCTGATCCTCTTCAAATTCTCCGCCCAGGTGTTACTATGGATTATGACATCATCCATGTATGCAAAAGCATAATTTTGGTGGGGTCGAAGTACCTGATCCACTAACCTTTGGCAGGTAGCCGCTGCTCCATGCAGTCCGAAAGGCATCCTCTTGAACTGAAAAAGGCCAACGGGGGTGCTGAACGCAGTCTTCGGCTTCGACTCCCTGGTGAGAGGGATTTGCCAATATCCTTTTGTCATATCAAGGGTGGTTAAGTATTGAGCCTGTCCCAGCTGGTCCAACAGCTCCTCAATTCTTGGCATTGGATATGCATCAAAAACTGATATGGCGTTTACCTGCCGGAAGTCAATACAAAATCTTAAGGATCCATCAGGCTTCGGCACCAGGACTATGGGGCTATTCCAGGGACTCTTTGACTCCTGTATTACCCCCATGTCCAACATCTCCTGGACTTGTGCCACTACCTCCTGTCTTTTGGCTTCAGGCAAGCGGTATGGCCTTTGACGAACCAATTTCCCAGGTGGAGTTATTATTTCATGGGCCACCAAATGGGTCTCCCCAGGTATGGGTGTCAACACATCTGGGAATTCCTTAAGCAACTTCCTAATTTCTTCCTGTTGTACCATTGTCAGGTCCTCACCTATTTGGGGCTCTGATTTTTCTTTACAATCAGATACCTGGGGTCCCAAATCTTCCTCTTCACTCACCTCCCTCTCTCGGGCACAGGTGGCAGCTAAGCTTTTAACCCCTTTGACATCAGTAGAACCAAAGCCTTTGGCTCCACGTTCAGAATTCTCTAGGGATGTGACCTCCTCCACAGGTGGAAAACCCAGCCTCTCACAAATCAATTGGGCAATTTTGTCTCCTGTCCTCACGTGATACTCATTCTGTCCAAAGTTAAACAACAGAACTTTAATATTGCCCCTGTAATCGGGATCAATTACTCCCGCACCCACATCGATGAAATATTTAAGGGCTAAACCGGACCTTGGGGCTACTCTCCCATAACATCCAATTGGTATTTCCACTTGGAGACCGGTGTCAACCAGGGCTCTCCCTTGGCTAGGTACAGTCACATTTTCTATGCTGCACAGGTCAAACCCAGCAGATTGAGGGGTTGCCCGCTTAGGAGCTTGGGCCTTCTCAGAGACCTTATGGTACTTTAGGACGAATATCTGCTTTGGGGTAGCTTGGTCTTCTGGACGCTTAACCATCTTTTTAGCTGGGGTCTGAGGACTTCCAAATAAAGGCCCGGGAGCTACTACCATTAAACCTTCTCCCTCCTGCTTTCCTAGTCCTTCCACTAGACCCTGCTTAAATCTTGGCCAGTCTCTTCCTAGAACCAAATCAAAGGGTAGCCTAGGCACCACTGCTAATAGGACTTCCTCTTGTTTCCCTATTCACTTAACCTTTAGCCTATAGGTGGGATATGATGATGCAGCACCATGAATGCATCTGATGTGAACTTGGCTTTCAGGGGTTCTAGGCACAAATCTTTCTTGGGCCTCTATCCTCTTCCAAAGCCTTTTTGACATCATACTCTGGTCTGCCCCAGAGTCTAATAATGCATTTGTGGTAATTCCCTGCACATCAACCATCAAAAGAAATCCTTCCTTGGGCTGTTTTAAATCCAGACCCATTAAACTAGTGTGTGTCTGGCATCTCTTCTCTAAATGTCCCAATTTCCCACACTTGAAACATTTCTTTCTATTCCACTGTGTCATCTGGTTTGATACAGTACATTCATTTTCAGAAACATTCTTAATTATTCTCTTTTCTGATACAGCACATTTAGCCTCAGCATCCATCTTTAGAGGGCCACCCATTCTATGGCAAGCCTGCGTGGCTTCCAAGAATCTCTCTGCCAGCATGGTTGCCTCTCCAAGATTTTGGCAATTTTGCTGTATAAGAAAAACATTCAAATCTTTAGGTACCCCAAGCATAAATTGTTCCAGCATTATAATATCTAATAACATTTCTACTGTCTTTTGCTCAGGCTCCAACCATTTTACAGCTAAACTTCTAATTCTCTGACTCAGAGCCCTGGGTGTCTCACCCACTTTCAATGTAACAGCGCTAAACATTCGCCTATACTCTGAAATAGACAACCCTAGGCGATCTCTAATAGCTGCCTTTACATCCTTATAAATCAAGGCCTGGGCTGCTGGCATTGCCCTGTAAGCTGCAAGTGCCTCTCCAGTTAATGAGGCTGCCAGCCTTACTGCCCACTGGGTCTCTGGCCATGCTAAAGCCTGTGCCACTCTTTCAAAAGACTCTACAAAATCATCAACATTATCATCTGGAGTTAATTTCCCAAAATTAAATGCCCCAATCCCTTGATTGAGTCCCACATTGTCCACATGTGGTGTACCAGTACTAACTGCTGGTCTTGCATCTGTTCCACTTTGGCTCTGCAGCTGAACTAGAGCTTGCACCAGATCAAGCACTGGCTTCTGCTGTTCCATTAAGGCCTTCATAGCAGTGTCCTGGGCCTGCTGTGATAGCTCCTGCTGCTTGCTAAATTGGGCTGCCATCCACTGAGCCATCTCCCTCGGATCCATCTTGACCCCTGCAAGAAATAAAGAAAAAAAACCCCAAAGTGCAGCACCTTCCAACCAGGTGTGTTTTTTTCAACTTTTTTTTTTTTTTTCAATTACCCCCTGTGCTTACACACATCCACCACTAGACATGCCCAGGTACATATTACCTTGTCTCAGTGATGAATCCAGCTTTGCACAGGGTCTTTTCATCTGGGACAGCTTCCTGGAACAACCACTTCTCCTCCAAAGTGCAGATGAGGGAAAAAAAATCTTCTTTCAGCTTTAAAGTTGAATTTTATTTATAATCCACAGCAAGTAAATCCTCTTGGTGCAAAAGCAATCCGAAAAACTACGCCATTTGTCAGACGGCTGCCTAGGGTGAGAACTTACACAATCTTGACGATGCATATATTCATATGATTCTTGCAAGGTATTGTGGGTAATGTAGTTCTTTCACTCCCAAACACAGCTGAAGACAATAATTGAGTTGTGATACCAGTGGTAAGGCCAATAAAATACTTCTTTTATTGATGGGGTTTAATTCACCCAGCACAAGTATGCTTGTTAGCAATATAAATGAGGTTACTTGCTTGCAGTGTTTAAATGGATAACATAAAGTCACAAAGCAAATCAGAAAACAACCTTCAGCTTGTCAGGCAATTAGCTAATGTTTTCTTAGCAAATAATTACCAAATAAAAAGGCACAAAGAAATGAATAAACTTTGCTTGTTAGGTTAACTTCTGCTTATTTTCCACGCAGATCCCAGCAGTGATTCTCCCTTGCTCACACACACAATCAGGTGCAGCTTTAATTACTATCAATTGACTAGCTGAAAGCCTTTAGCTGGCTGGCTGCTACTGTGTGAACCCAAATCCTGCTTTAAGAGCTGTTTGCAGTGGAAATAAAGAACAAAGTTAGGTTTCTTTGTGATGGCTGATGTGTTTGCTCACAGAAAGCTAGCAATAGCATTTAGATAGAGAACAGTCCATGTAATGAATAGTTTCATCTGCTGTATCTCCCCCTTCATCAATCAGCATAGGGTCACTATCATACATTGGTACAGACGAGTCTTTCCATAAGGCACTATCATGAGAATGCTTATTCCCTTGCTGCCATTCACTATTATAGATAGGGTCTGGATCAGTGTTCATACCTGAGCCTCTCCTGCTATCATAATTCCTCTCTGTATAGCCTGGCCAGTATGTAATCCAGTTCTGATGTCCAGCCTTCCAATCTTGATCCCTGGACACTGGATCTTTCCTCACATACCTTCTGGCATAGGTCTGAAAGTCCTTTCCACGTGCAGTCTTCTCTCTTCCAGGTAGCCACTGGTGATTCCTATCTCTGCCATTCCATTCCTCTGGCTGACTCCAGTCCAATGGACTCTGCTGGCATTTGGAATACCTCCCAGTATTGGTACTGCCTTGGACTCTCCCAAACCTGCCAATGGCTTTTCTTCTCTTCCTTCCAGAGAGTTTCCTTCTCTCTCTATCCTCTTGGCTTGGCTTCTGTTTCTCCAGGTGATGCTGGTGCTTGAGCTTGGAGCTGTTGCTGTCTCCTTTCCTGAAGCTCTTTCTGTAGCTGTTATCTGAAGAATAAGCTCTATTCTTATTCTGTTCTAATGTGTGCTCCTCCCTAACACAGCGCAGCTGTGTTGAATCAGGCCCTGCCCTTTGAGATGAGTGCTTAGGGATTACCTCATAGCTCTCTTGATTGCACACACGTTTTCTCACTTCAGCCCCCTCATGGCTGCTGGAAACCTGGTGCATTCTGGGACTGGTAGTCTTTTATGTGAAAACTCTGTTTTCTTGCTTCTACCAGAACTGACAGGTTGCTTGTTCAGAGTCACATCATCTTTTCTATAGCTCCTACCTGAGCTATGATAAGCTTCCTTATCACAGTACCTAGCAGTTTCCCCAAGAGACACAAGTTCCACAATGCTTGTACTGGGTCAAGCATTGATATCTTCGGTCACTTCTTAATAATTGTAACACCGAAAATCTGCCCTATAGCTTTAAGACACAAAAAGCTGAAGAGTACGGCACAGACTCTGACAGAAAGGGAGAGAAAAAGCTTCCTAGTTGCTATAGGCAACCAGAGCAGGCTGAGGCACGAGACCTGAAGGCACGCCCAGCCAACAGACACTCCCCAAACACTGAGGGAAACACTCTGCACATGTGCAGGAAAACGCCCATAACTCTGCATAAGAAAGCAGGCAGGCAAGCAGAGTTAGCTCAGGAACAGGCCAGAGCTCGGGAGCAGGCCAGAGTTCAGGAACGGGCCACAGTTCAGAAGCAGGCCAGAGAGGAGAATCCTTATTATGCTCGAGTCCAGGAGAGAGAGAATCCAGGAAGAGAGGCTGAATGTGATTCCTGTATGATTTCTGACGAAGGTTTTGAGGACACAGAAGCAGCAAGCATTTGTGAAACCTGGCAGGTTAGAGAGAACCTAAAACCCTTCAGCAAAAGGTCAGAGTATTTTCAACCTAACCCTGTTTATTGTGAGGCCTGGAATAAGAAGCCAAGAAGGGCTGGGAGACAGAACAGGCAGCCATTCTCCAACCGTGAGTTTAACCACAGAAAACCCTTTGCTAATGAAAGCCAGAAGCTTTTAAGATATTCACATCCTTGTGAAAGAGATAGTGAACTGCTGCAGGATATTTGTATGAATGAAGAGCCTGAATGTTTGTATGTAAAGCCTGGCAGCAAACTGACAAGAGCAAGGTTCAACAGAAAGACTGCAAAGCAGTTTTATCAAGGCTCAGATAATTATCTCCCTGACCAGGAAGAGAGTATTGAAGAGAGACCAGTCACTGGCTGGAGGAAGATACAAACTCTCTGCCAGAGGGAAGGCGAGGCAGGTGAGGAGCCCATGTGTATTGACCAAAACGAATGTTTATCTTATGATGAAAAGATGGACTGTTCTTTAGTGATTACTGAAGAGACCTCTCTGCGCTGAGAGCAGATAAGCCTGCTAGAGAGAACAGGTCTGCACAGAGGAAACTGCCCAGGTGTTTACCTTGATTATATATTTTGTTTTGTCATTTGATTTCTTAAGCAAGAAGCTACTTTTCTTTAACCATTTGTTTATGCCAGAAGTATGGCTATCTTTTGAGTTTGGAAGTTGTATCATTTTTGAAAATCCAGCAAAACCCCGGGAGGGGAATAAATCCTTGTTTAAACCTGACCCTCGACTTGCAACTACACTTTCTTTTTATAGAAAGGTCAGGGCCAGTAGTGCACTAAGCTAAATAATACTAGTTTAGCCTCTGCTGGTGACATATAAAATGGCGTAGTTGGCAGGATTTTTGAAAAAAAAAAAAGCAATACTACTACCCAAAGTTTTTCAAAAGAGAAACAGATTGGAAGAAGAAAAAAAAACCCACAGCAGCAAAGGAAATCCTGAGAGGAAGAAAATCCTGATACTGAGAGGACATCCACAAGCTGACCGGACGGAGGTGCAGAGAACCTTTCTCAAAATAAGATCCTTCACCGTGCTAAGGTACAAGTGGCTGGGCATGGGTGGTAAGGATTGTAGAGAAAGGGGGAGAGAGATATCTGGATAAAAGCAGATAGGGAGAAAGAACTATATTGTGTGCCGCACTTGGTGGGCCCTCTGTTTTTTTTCTCGCCTATACAGGTATACCGCAAGCGCCAAGATGGATTCAAAAGAAATGATGAAATGGATGGAAGAGCAGTGGAAGGCACAAAGTGAGCTGGCACGACAGGCCCAGGACAGGACTATGGCAGCACTGGCTGCGCAACAAAAGCCCCTGTTGGACTTGGTGACCACGCTACTACAGCGAACATCCACTACTACGGCTGCGGAGGAAAGTGTACCGGTACCAGCGGCGGTAGGAGTACAACACTATGGTGCATTGGCACTAGGACCTTTACAAAAAAGTGATAACTTTGATGATTATTCGGACGCATTCGAGCGAATCGCTCAGGCGGCTGAGTGGCCCCTAGACCAATGGGCAGTCCGATTCGCCATGTCGTTAACTGGAGAGGCATTGGCGGCCTATAAGGCGATGCCCGCTGGCCTAGTGTCCAGTTACCCAGATGTAAAATTGGCAGTTCAAGATAGGCTAGGTTTAACACCTACACATTATCGCCGACTTTTTAGGGAGGCAAGGCTCTTGCCCCAGGAGACACCTAAAGCTTTAATGCAAAGGTTGAAAGGTTTAGCAGCAAAGTGGTTGGCTCCAGAAAAGGCCACGATAGAAACCTTAATGGATGCGGTGCTGCTAGAGCAGTACTTTGAAGCTGTACCCGCCGAAGTAAAAGCTTTCCTGCTGTTACAAAAATGTCAGTCCACTAGAGAAGCAGCGGAAATGACCGAATGCTATTTTGAAGCTGCATTGGCCGGAGCTTCTAGAGATAGTATGATGCGGGTAACAGGCATGGAAAGGATGCCTGGTATAAGGAAAGCTTATGCTTCTACGGTCCCAAAAGAAAATGTAAAAAGCTATAATAATCTGATAAGATGTTTCCACTGTGGAAAAAATGGTCATGTACATAGGGACTGTAAAGAACACATAGCCCTTGTATCAGGAAGAGAAATACACGGTGGGGAGGAGTTTATTATAGATGTCCAAGTGGAGGGTATAGATGCGGTAGCACTCCTGGATTCTGGGGCAGACCAGAGTATGGTCTCCCAGGAAATGTGGAAGGCCATTCAGGCCCACAATCCTACCCAGTGGGATAGTACGGATGGACGTGTGAAAGTGCGATGTGTGCATGGTGCTTCCTCTTTTTACCCGATATATGACATGAGTGTGAATGGGTTGAATACTAAAGGAAAGGTACACATGGCAGTTGTCCCCCGACTTCCCTTTAAGGTGGTCCTAGGCCGTGACTGGCCCCCATTTAAGGAGGAATTGGGGAAAGGCCTCGAGGGGAAAGTAGGCCCCGAAGAATCACTAAGGGGAGAGGTATCGTCCGAAGCCCACATAACTGAAGCCATTGCACAAAAGATCCCAAGTGCTTTATTTGGGAAACCGCGGGTGGAAGGGAAACCCCCAGTTAAAAAAGGGTTTGTGTTGCACTTCACGAAAACATCCCAGCAGGTAAAGAGTCCCCAAAGAGCTACTGAAGCCTCAGCGGGCTATGACCTATTCAGCAATGAGGATACAGTAGTCCCCAAGAGAGGGAAAGCCCTCGTTGATACCGGGTTGAGCATTCAAATCCCCGAAGGATGTTATGGCCGCATAGCACCGCGGTCTGGCCTAGCGGTCAATCATTCAATTGACATTGGGGCAGGGGTAATAGACCCGGATTATCGGGGGGTGGTCAAGGCCCTACTGTTTAACTTCGGGGAAGAGGATTTCATAATAAAAAGGGGTGAAAGAATAGCCCAGTTGATATGTGAACGGGTGGGCTTCCCGGTATTATTAGAGACATCCTCATTAACCTCTACAGGCCGTGGGTCTGGGGGGTTTGGCTCCACAGGCAGAAAAGATGTTAAGGGCTTAGCAGCCATCGCTGAGGAAAGGAAAGAGGAGGACTTAGGCCCTCAGCCCTCAGATTGGAAGGAACAACCCGAAATACGCACAGGTACTGACCTGTCTGAACATCAGCAGGTAGAGTTAGCCCGGCTATTAAGGAAATTCTCCGATGTTTTGACAGCGGTGCCCGGTGAAACACGCCTGGTAGCCCATGAGGTCATCACAGTTCCGGGGAAAATTATTAGACAACGCCCCTATAGGTTGCCAGAGGCGAAGCAAAACGAGGTCATTGCCCAAGTCAAGGAAATGGTGGAAATGGGGGTGATCGAGGAATCTCATAGTCCTTGGTCTAGCCCAATAGTCCTCGTCCCAAAACCGGATGGCTCCCTTCGTTTTTGTATTGATTTTAGGCAGATAAATGCGATCTCACAGTTTGACGCATACCCCATGCCAAGAATCGACGATCTGTTAGATCGGTTAGGGCAGGCCCGGTTTCTAACAACCCTCGACTTAACCAAGGGCTATTGGAAAATCCCTTTGACGAGGGATTCGAAGCCAAAAACAGCTTTTTCCACCCCTTTAGGCCTATACCAATTTAGGCGTATGCCATTTGGGCTACAGGGCGCAGCGGCAACGTGCCAGCGTCTTATTGACCAGGTCCTAAGGCCACATCAAGAGTACGCGTTAGCCTATATGGATGACGTTATTATCCATAGCGGCACCTGGCTAGAACACCTATCACGGATAGAGGCGGTATTGAACGCCATCCGAAAAGCGGGTCTCACTTTGAACCCCAAAAAATGTCTTTTTGCGGCTAAAGAAGCCAAATACCTGGGTCATTTAGTTGGGAATGGGATAGTGAAACCTCTAGCAGACAAAATAGAGAGTGTCCGGAACTTCCCACGACCGGTAGAAAAGAAGCATGTCCGCAGCTTCTTGGGCCTAATCGGCTACTACCGACGGTTTATCCCCAGGTTTGCGGAGGAGAGCAGCCTTTTTACGGACATGATCAGGAAAAATGCCCCAAATAAGGTGCATTGGACTCCCGAGGCCGAGGAGAGTTTTATCTCTCTTAAAGAGAAGTTGTGTAAAGCTCCTGTATTAAAGGGAGTTGACTTCCGGCTTCCATTCATTATCCAGACAGACGCTTCTGAGACTGGACTGGGGGCAGTTATGTCCCAAAAATTTGATGGTGTAGAACACCCGATTACCTACTTAAGTAGGAAACTGTCCAATGCGGAGCGGAAGTATTCTACTGTAGAAAGGGAATGCTTAGCCATCAAATGGGCGGTAGAAGCATTGCGATATTATGTGACAGGGCGAAAATTTATATTAATAACAGATCATGCACCGTTAAAATGGCTAAGCCAAATGCGCAACAATAATGCACGACTGACGCGCTGGCACTTGGCTTTGCAAGCTTTTAGTTTTGAGGTACAGCACCGCGCAGGGAAGCTGCATGGTAATGCGGATGCGTTGAGCAGAATTACGCGCTGTCCGACGGGGACGTCAGCAGCTCGTAATGTCTTAAGAAGGGGGATGTGTAACACCGAAAATCTGCCCTATAGCTTTAAGACACAAAAAGCTGAAGAGTACGGCACAGACTCTGACAGAAAGGGAGAGAAAAAGCTTCCTAGTTGCTATAGGCAACCAGAGCAGGCTGAGGCACGAGACCTGAAGGCACGCCCAGCCAACAGACACTCCCCAAACACTGAGGGAAACACTCTGCACATGTGCAGGAAAACGCCCATAACTCTGCATAAGAAAGCAGGCAGGCAAGCAGAGTTAGCTCAGGAACAGGCCAGAGCTCGGGAGCAGGCCAGAGTTCAGGAACGGGCCACAGTTCAGAAGCAGGCCAGAGAGGAGAATCCTTATTATGCTCGAGTCCAGGAGAGAGAGAATCCAGGAAGAGAGGCTGAATGTGATTCCTGTATGATTTCTGACGAAGGTTTTGAGGACACAGAAGCAGCAAGCATTTGTGAAACCTGGCAGGTTAGAGAGAACCTAAAACCCTTCAGCAAAAGGTCAGAGTATTTTCAACCTAACCGTTTATTGTGAGGCCTGGAATAAGAAGCCAAGAAGGGCTGGGAGACAGAACAGGCAGCCATTCTCCAACCGTGAGTTTAACCACAGAAAACCCTTTGCTAATGAAAGCCAGAAGCTTTTAAGATATTCACATCCTTGTGAAAGAGATAGTGAACTGCTGCAGGATATTTGTATGAATGAAGAGCCTGAATGTTTGTATGTAAAGCCTGGCAGCAAACTGACAAGAGCAAGGTTCAACAGAAAGACTGCAAAGCAGTTTTATCAAGGCTCAGATAATTATCTCCCTGACCAGGAAGAGAGTATTGAAGAGAGACCAGTCACTGGCTGGAGGAAGATACAAACTCTCTGCCAGAGGGAAGGCGAGGCAGGTGAGGAGCCCATGTGTATTGACCAAAACGAATGTTTATCTTATGATGAAAAGATGGACTGTTCTTTAGTGATTACTGAAGAGACCTCTCTGCGCTGAGAGCAGATAAGCCTGCTAGAGAGAACAGGTCTGCACAGAGGAAACTGCCCAGGTGTTTACCTTGATTATATATTTTGTTTTGTCATTTGATTTGTTAAGCAAGAAGCTACTTTTCTTTAACCATTTGTTTATGCCAGAAGTATGGCTATCTTTTGAGTTTGGAAGTTGTATCATTTTTGAAAATCCAGCAAAACCCCGGGAGGGGAATAAATCCTTGTTTAAACCTGACCCTCGACTTGCAACTACACTTTCTTTTTATAGAAAGGTCAGGGCCAGTAGTGCACTAAGCTAAATAATACTAGTTTAGCCTCTGCTGGTGACATAATGGTTTATGGACCTTTCCTTCAGGAACTTGTCCAAACCTTTTTTAAACCCAGCTACACTAACAGCCTTTACTACATCCTCCGGTAACAAATTCCAGAGTTTGATTACACGTTGAGTGAAAAAAATATTTTCTTTTATTAGTCTTAAATAGTTTACCCTGTAGCTTCGTTGCATGTCCCCTAGTCTTTCTATATTCTGATAACGTAAACAATCGATCTACGTTTACCCGTTCCACTCCGTTCATTAATTTATAGACTTCTATCATATCTCCCCTCAGCCGTCTCTTTTCCAGGTTAAAGAGCCCTAACCATTTTAGCCTTTCTTCATAGGAGTATCCTTACATCCCCTTTACCATTTTGGTGGCTGTTCTCTGAACCTTTTCTAAAATCGCTATATCCTTTTTAAGATGCGGCGACCAGAATTGCACACAATATTCAAGGTGCGGTCTCACCATGGAACGATATAGAGGCATTATAATATCTTTTGTTTTATTTTCCATTCCTTTCCTTATCATACCTAGCATTCTATTTGCTCTCTTGGCCGCCGCTGCACACTGGGCCGAGGGTTTTAACATGGTATCCACAATGACACCTAAATCTTTTTCCTGGGTGGTGGTTCCTAATGTGGAACCCTGCATCGTGTAACCATAGTTTAGGTTGTTCTTCCCTAGGTGCATAACCTTGCACTTGTCCACATTAAATTTCATCTGCCATTTTGATGCCCAGTCTTCCAATTTATCAAGATCCTCTTGCAAGTTTTCACAATCCTCTTGGGTTTTAACAACTTTAAATAGTTTTGTGTCATCTGCAAATTTGATAACCTCACTCATTATTCCACCTTCCCGGTCATTTATGAATATGTCAAAAAGCAGCGGACACAGCACAGATCCCTGGGGTACACCACTATTCACCTTTCTCCATTGGGAAAATTGGCCATTTAGCCCTAACCTCTGCTTCTATCTTTTAACCAGTTCCTGATCCACAATAGTACACTGCCTCCTATCCCATGACTCTTTAGTTTTGCCAAAAGTCTCTGATGAGGGACCTTGTCAAAGGCTTTCTGAAAGTCCAGATACACAATATCAACCGACTCACCTTTGTCCACCTGTTTATTCACTCCTTCAAAAAAACATAACAGATTAGTAAGACAAGATCTTCCCTTTCTAAAGCCATGTTGACTGTCTCCCATTAGGTTGTGACCACTGTTCCCTCTAAGCTGTGCGTGTGTGCGCGCGCACACACCTCGCCGAGTGAGCGCACATACTTTACAACAGAGCGCACAAAAATTATGGTTCTGATTCTGATAGAAAACAACACAGACGTCTTAAAATTTAAAAGTTGTGATTGTAATTACTAGAAATTTTCTGCTTCATTTAGTAATCGTCTATTTTCATTTAATTTGATTACAATCAATGTGGTGTACATACTGTATTCTGACGTGTAGTCAAATTTTAAAGTATATAACTCCGAGTGTCATTATGTGGCGCACAAAAATTTAACCTTCCTTCAAAAGCTGCACAGCTGATATTTTATGCGCACATGGTCTACAGAAAATTAGAGGGAACATTGGTTGTGACTATCTACATGCTGAGTAATTTTATTCTTTATGATGGTTTCTACCATTTTTCCTGGTACTGACGTCAGGCTCACCGGTCTATAGTTTCCCGGATCACCCCTGGAACCCTTTTTAAAAATTTGTGTTACATTGGCGATCCTCCAATCTTCAGGTATTAGAGATGATTTTAATGATAGTTCACAGATTACTGATAGCAGTTCTGCAATCTCATATTTCAGTTCTTTCAACACCCTTGGATGTATACCATCCGGCCCAGGTGATTTGCTACTCTTCAGTTTATCTAATAGTTGTAATACATCTTCCCGATGTATCAATATTTCCTTCAATTCTTCCGCACCTTTAAATACCACTTCAGTCATGGGTAACATCCCTACATCTTCCTCAGTAAAGACCGAAGCAAAGAATTCATTCAGTCTCTCCGCTATCGCCTTGTCGCCTCTTAGTGCTCCTTTAACCCCTTTATCATCTAATGGACCAACTGACTCTCTCACAGGTTTTTTGCTACGAATGTACTTGAAAAGGTCTTTATTTTGTGTCTTTGCTTCCGCAGCAAGCTTCTTCTCAAATTCTCTCTTTGCCTGCCTTATCAATGCCTTGCATTTGACTTGCCAGTGCTTGTGCTGTTTCCAGGTTTCGTCGTTTGGCTCCTTTTTCCATTTCCTGAAAGATGCTTTTTTGGCAACGACAGCCTCTCTGACCTCACCTTTAAACCATGCTGGCAGTTTTTTGGACTTCCTTCCACTTTTCTTAAAGCGTGGAATACAGCTAGTCTGGGCTTCCAAGATAGTATTTTTCAACAACACCCAAGCTTGATGTACGTCTTTAACCTTTGCAACTGCTCCTTTTAGTTTTTTTTTTAGTGAAGTAGGGGGACTCACACCCCTATGTGAAGTAGGGGGGCTGACACCCCTATGTGAAGTAGGGGGGCTCACACCCCTATGCGAAGTAGGGGGGCTGAATTGAAAGAGAGGAATCAAAAATAACACTAAGGTTACGTGCTGGAGACAGGGAGGATTACAGAGTTATCCACAGAGAGAGAGAAAGGGGAAAGAGGAGGAGAGGCATATGGGGGGAAAGATAAGGAGTTCAGTTTTGGCCATGTTCAATTTTAAGCAGCGGTGCGACATCCAGTTAGCAATGTCAGAGAGGCAGAGTGAGATCTTAGACTGGATTTCAGGAGAGATTACAGTTGCAGAAAGATAGATTTGAGAGTCGTCGGCATAGAGATGATAGTGAAAGCCATGGGAAGAGATATGGGCACCAAGGGATTGGGTATAGAGAGAAAAGAGGAGCGGACCTAAGACAGAACCCTGAGGAACACCTACAGGTAGTGGGGTTGAAGAAGAGGAGGAGCCACCGAAGCACACACTGAAAGAGTGATGAGAGAGATAGGAGGAGAACCAAAATAGTACAGAGTCTTTGAAACCAAGTGAGGACAGGGTGATAAGAAGAAGGTTATGGTCAACAGTATCAAAGGCAGCGGATAGATCAAGAAGAATGAGGACAGAGTGGAAGCCTTTGGACTTAGCCAGGAACAAATCATTAGAGACCTTAGTAAGAGCTGTTTCAGTGGAGTGTAGGGGACGGAAGCCAGATTGTAAAGGATCCAAGAGGGCATGAGAGGAGAGGAAATCAAGACAGCGGTGGTAGACTGCATGCTCAAGTAGTTTAGAGATAAAAGGAAGGAGAGAGATGGGTCGATAGTTAGAAGGACAGGTGGGATCAAGTGAGGGTTTTTTGAGGAGGGGTGTATCCACAGCGTGCTTGAAATCAGAAAGGAAGGTTGCAGTGGAGAGAGAGAGGTTAAGAATATGAGAAATAGAAGAGACAATAGTTGAAAAGATGGAGCTAAGGAGATGAGTGGGGAAGGGATCAGAAGAGCAGGTAGTAAGTTTAGAGGAAGAGAGAAGGAGTGACGTTTCCTCATCAGAGACCATAGGGAAGGAAGAAAGGGAAGCAGAAGTAGGGGGGGGGAGAATTGGGAATTTGTCCTCTGAAAAGGGCTGTTATCATGTTGCATACTATTCCTGTCTCTGTGACATATTTTTCCCCCCACAGGCACATATCCACTCAATATGTGTGGGAGGGATGCATCCTGATCCCACGACCAGCCCATCCACTAGGGAAACCAGCCAGGTGCAAGGGTCCAGTGATCCTGGTGGACAGCATGCCAGCTGTTCCCTCCCTCCCTGCCATCGTGGCACATCTGCCGCTTCAGGGGTTGGGACAATGTTTCATCTGCAGCAGGCCACAGCCGCTGTGATCACCACCTCCACCTCACACAATGCTGACATGGCAGCATGGTGGCAATGAGGGTGGTGCAGCTTCTTTTTGACCGTGGCAGCATGTATGTGTGCTGCCATTGTCACAGTGGAGTCATACCAGACATCACAGATGTACACCCTAGTCCATGGCCTTGTCAGCCTGGTGGACCAGCCAGCCTCACTGCATCAGCCACATGATACCTCCTTTGCCTATTTGGCACCAACAACATAGTGCCCTTTCTTAAATAGGCACTATGCTGTTGTTGCCAATGGAGCACTACTATCACACATTTGGGAACTCTTGTGGGTTGAGCACATTGCATACATTTAAATAAGCTCTTTCCCCTCAGAAGTAGCACTTTCCACGAGATTTCAGCTTGCATTAGGGTTCCCAGTGCTACTAAAGGGCGCTAAAGGAGCAAGTGTGCCGTTAACACGTGTTATCGGCGCCCGTGAGTGGTTAATGCTGCAGAAAGCGCTGATAACGCTGGATTAACATTCAAAAGTGGGGCCCTTAGCATTAAGATAAAAGGAGGTGGAGAGTGGGCTTCTATGGAGCATAGAGTGGGCAGGGATAGGGCTATTCCATAACATGGGGACTTAGGAAGAGTCATAGCGAGCTGTGGCTGAGAATGGTAGAGCTAGGGATGGTAGGTGTAAATGTTTCCATGAATAGTATGTAGGGAACAGACTGGACAGTGAGAGGTAATCAGAGATGAATGCTAATCTAGGGCATCTTGAAGGAGGGTCTTATATGCTAAGATCCAAATCTTACATTGTATACAAGCTTTAACTGGGAGCCAATGGTAGAGGATCAAAAGAGGGGTTATATGATGGAATTTTCTAGCATGAGACTGGATACAAGTGGCAGTATTCTGAATGAGTTGTAGGCATTTGAACTCCAAGTTAGACAAACAATTGTATATGGAGTTACAATAGTCAGTGCATGATATGACCAGAACTAAAAAAAAAAAAGCAAAGAAAAGCATGAATTAAACAACAGCCACCCCCCCCCCCCCTCTTTTCCTATGGCCTCTCTCTGCTGCTGCCTGCATCACTCTGTTGGCACTGCTCTTATGACTTGCCTTGGTGCTGCCCTTTGTCCTCTCCTACTGATTTGGGTGGTTCATGCCACCCTTCATGTCATGTGGCTCTGGCTTTTTCTAGGCCACTTTTCATCCTCCTCCTACTTTGCACCTTTGTAGGTGCTTTTGGTTTGTCATTGTATGCCTCTTTGGGCATTTTGCCACTCATTTTGGCATGCAATTCCTAACAAACAGGGTCAGAAGAAATTGATTCTGGAATAATAGGGGAACACTACCAGACTACCTACCACCATTGATGAGTCTTGAGCTCTCTCAATAAAGCTCTTTTCAAATTTCTATTATTGTACATGTTTAGAGGTTCATGCGGGGCACTCAGCTACTGCTATACCCTTGAGTGAACAATGGTATTTTCTCTATCAGGACGGATGGGTATGGAGCACTGACAGAGGAGAGGGACACCTGCCTAGCCATCCTAATAGCTGAATTAATCCTAGCTATCTTGGGATGGCAGATTGCTTTCACATCCACCATCCTTAATTATTGAACCTGTCGACTAAGAAGAAACTGTACTTGTCAAGTTGTTGGCTAAGAAACCCTTAGCTTTTTCTGAATGATGGCGTGCACTCCATGAATTCTTCTTTCATCCAGTACCTCTTCTATCATGAGGCATGAGATGATGTGATGAGAGAGTAAGGGCCTACCTGCCTATGTATCAACTCTGGCTATCATAGGGTGACAGATTGTCTTCACATCCACCCCCTTCATTACCGTACTTGTTGACTATCAGTCTTCTGCCACAAATGTTAGCCTTTCATTACAGGGGCTTGTAGCCTACCCAAGTTTTTGTTCCTGTTCTATGTAAAAAAAAACAGATAATATGTATCTTATCTGATGTTTTATTGTTCTATGTAAACCGCGCTGATTATAAATAGTGCGGTATATAAAAGATGTTAAATAAATAAATAAATAAAATGATGCTGAGCTGGTCTTCCTCAGATCTTCTAGGCTATGTCTGCCAATGCTGTAGCCCCACTCTCACTACTTGTTGGGTCTTCACCACGATTAATGCTCTGAGTTTTGTTGATATCTCCAATATGTCATTTAAGTAGTCCCATATGCTTCTTACATTTGGGGAGAGAGGAGGGGAAGGCTCTTCCTCTGTACTGAAGATTCCTGTGCTGGGAACAAATTCCTCAGGAATTTAACTTGTGGGCGCACAGCTCAGCTTAACTCACCCCACTCCTGTGGCCTGGGCTTATACCGCCTTGTTGTGTTGACTCTCCTTTGGTGTTTTAGAGCCTTGCAACCAATCTGGGTGCTGTTCTGGTCCCTTTGCCCTTTTCTTCTCAAAGTGCATTCATGTGCTTCCAACAATTGTGGTGCTGCTTTGCCCTCTTTCACTATCTTGAGGTGTTCATTGTACTCTTTGTACTGCTTTGGCCTTCCGATAGTGGTTTCCGATACTCATCTTGCCACAGTATGTACTCTTTGCCCTTCTTCTGGTGTCCCTGGGGAATTTGTAACACTCTTGATGGCTTATAAAGCCTTTACAGATGTCTGCCATCAAGTTTCACACAGGCTTGATTAAAAATAGATGGCAAGCCTGACTGTTTAACCCCATAGACTGTTATGGGGATGAACGGGATGAACATATGAATGTTGGGCTCCTGAAGACTCAGCAAGCAGATATATTTGGATGAACAAAAATGAGCCCAAAAATCTTTGGCACGCACACAGTCTCTCATAGAAAAACCTTCACACCTTGCTCAAAAAATAAAAATGGACTAAAATTAATAGGAAAGCTGCAAAAAAACAAAAGATAATCCATTCTAGAGTTTTACTTTTTCAAAAAATATATAGTTATATTATATAATAATATATAATCCGAAAGGCAGTATAAAATAAACATTTAATAAATAAATGGATAAATATAGTTCACATTCCAAACAAGAAAAGTACAACACAGAGCAGGAGAATAAATTGTGTGTTCCTTCTGGCTTCCCTTACTTCCAAGTCCTTTCTGGAATAAATGTACTGTACCATTACAGATTCCTTGAGGTACTAGAGTGACCCATGTATCACTGCAATTTCCTAGTTACATTGCTATGCCAATCTGGAGTGCTAACAGAGGGGTGTGGACCTTGGAACAAAAACGGTAAAAGGAAGTCATCCAAAATGATTTGGAGCCTGCACCAGAAGACATATGAAAAGAGACTTGAAGACCTAAATATGTATACTCTAGAGGACAGGAGGGACAGGGGAGATATGATACAGACCTTTAAATACTTAAAGAATACTAATGAACAAATCTTTTTCAAAGATGGGGAAGCTGTAAAGCTAGAGGGCATAACATGAAGCTGCAAGGGGGTGAACTGAAAGACAACATCAGGAAATACTTTTTTACTAAAAGGGTGGTGGATACTTGGAATGCCCTCCCAATGGAAGTGGTGAGGGAAAATACAGTGACAGAATTTAAAATGGCATGGGACAGACACAGTGGATCCCTTTATATCAACAGAATAAAATCAATATAAACGTAACTATCTCTTATATCTCAACAGATAGGGGTGACCTGCACAGAGCTGTGGGTACACTCCTAAACAAAGGCACGGGGATTGGTGATCTGTACTGAGTGGCAGGTGCACCTACTCTTGCCACCTTGCTTCTCCCATTGCCATCATATACTATGTTACTATGTCTGGGAGATTGGCAATGAGAGAAGTAGGAGCTCAGCCTAAGGGAAAGGACTGAGAAGTTCCTTTATGGGAATATAAATATCTAGACTTTTGGAAGGCAAGCATGTTTGATGAAGAAGCCTGATTCCTTCCTCCTCTGCCATGGTGTTCTATAAAGAGTGAGGGTAAGAGTAATAGGAGCCCGATGAAGATTAACTTCAGGAAGCTCTCTTGCCAACCGGATGACTGCTGTCCCTATCTGTGAAGCTGTCATTGCGGGATACCCCATCAGAGAGGGACTCTGTTTCTATCAAGCGGGCCTTAAACTGCTCACCCAGCTGGTCCCAGTGGGGTCTATTGGATCAAGAGGTCTGGAGACAAATGAAATCAACCAGTAGGAGAAAGAAAGTGACAGAGCAATTAGAAGAATTAAATCTAGAGGTGAAGGGCATGATTTTCAGCTGTCCAGATCTTCAAAGGTCTATGCACCTCGTTGGCGCATAGCCCTCTGCACCAACCTCTAAAATGGATATTCAATGTTGCAGCGACGGCAATGAATATCGGGTGATTGCTGCAAAAGCCAGAAGCTGCCAAAGCTAACCGGGCAGCAGCGATACAGGATGCTGCCTGGTTAGCTCATGAACCTTAAAGTTAGGCAAGGGTTTTCCTTATTGCTGCCCGGTTAGCTCCATTCTCCACTTCCGCTCCACCCCGGAATGCCCCCAACATGCCCTGACACTAACCATATAGCATCGGGGCAAGTAGGGGACTTAAAAGGGGATATTCAACAGCAATAACCATGTAAGTGGCATTGAATATCCCCAACTGGGCTGTAAACCATGTAGATGCCTTTGGAAAATAGGGCCAAAGAGCCTGTCTTTACCAAATTTCCCAGGATCCTTTTCTGCGCCAGCTGGGGGAAGGACCTCAATCATTCTAACAGCCTTTAGGATTCCAATATAAGTGAGATTCTATGTTATGGAGTGTGTGGAGTGAGAGAGAAAGAGGGAAACAATTACATTTCCTTTGATTTGGAGAACCATGCGAGGAACTGTTGGATACATCTGTAAAAATGAACTTGCCTATCTACCTCATCTAAAAAGTTGCTACTTGCAGCTTACTGTGTTGGAAAGAGTTTACTTGACCCTGTTGTGTCCCAATAAAATTGGGCTTTTGTTGCATCAACCAGCATAGCATGACAACTTGAATGGACCCTACATGCCTGATCTGATCTGTTCAATCCCTGCCTCATGCTCTTTTCCATTAATCAGGAAATATCCCTCTGGCCTTTCCCACTCAGAGCTAAATACATAAATAAACTGTAATCTTGAGAATATACTGCAAGGAATACTGGAGCAGCAAAGGCTTTGGTCCCGATCCCTGGCTAAACTAGTGAATACTGAAGTACTTCAATAATGGCTACACATTCCTCTCCTTGAGATGGATAACTTCCAAAGATTTGTACTCACAGCATTTCACAAAATTCTCCTTTACAAAACATCTGCTAGAGCCCACTGCTGTGAATTTCTAGCACACTTTAGATTTACTTGATCACCAAACAAAAATGTGCGAAAGTCAAGCTTTTCTTCCTTTTTGAGCAAAAAAGGGGAAACTTCCAATCCAACAAGAAAACAGTAAAACTAGGAAACATGCTCACTCTATGTGGGCAGAAAAGTGATCTTCTCCCTAGAAAAATCAGAGAAGTTGGAGAAACCCCTACAGATTGCAGGCCAGTATCCTCATTGCATTTCCACTCTTCATTGGATGTCAACTCTCCTGCTGTCTCTTGGAGATACCTATTTGGATTTTGAGAAAACTGACCCAAACTGGGAGATGGGCCATGTCAAATAATACATTTTAGCTTTATACTCTTTAGGACAGCACTTCAGTTATGGCCATGCCACCTTGAGTTCCAGGGCCAGCGCTACCCAGTAAGCCAGGTAAGCACAGCAGCAGGGGGGAGGGGGCACATCGCTAGCCGCCCGCCACCCACGGCTTTAAAAAAGGAAGCAGCCATGGGAACATTTCTCTAATCCTGCGGCTCTGCTCTTTTTAAACTGCTGGGTCGCGGAGTTTCTAATAGCCTTTAGAAACTCGTGACCCAGCAGTTTAAAAGAGAGCAGAGCCATGGGAAGAGAGAAATGTTCCCATGGCTGCTTTCTTTTTCAAGGGATGAATCGGAGCAGACACAGGGGGGGGGGGAGGAGGGGTGCTGAAAAGGAGCAGACACAGTGGAGGCACTGAAAGGGATCAGACACGGGGGGAGGGAGCTGAAAGGGAGCAGATACTGGGGAGATGGAAGATAGCAAACACTGGGGAGCTGGAAGGGAGCAGACATGGGGGGGCTATAAGGGAGCAGACATGAGGGCTACAAGGCAGCATACATAGGGGGGAGAGCTGGAAAGGAGCAAACACAGGGAGGAGCTGAAAGGGAGCAGATATTGGGGAGCTGGAAGGGAGCAGATATGGGGGGGAGCTGGAAGGGAGCAGACACGGGGGGCTGGAAGGGAGCAGACACTTGGGGATGGGGCTGGAAGGTGGTTGGGTAATAGGATGGGGGTTGGAAGAGAACTGACAGGAAGGAAGGTGGGGGCTAGAAGGGAGCTCACATGGGGGGTTGGAAGGGAGTGGAAAAGAGAGGAAGGAGGAGGCTGGAGGGAAGGTGGGGGCTTGAAGGGAGCTGACACCTAAGGATGGCACTGGAAAGCAGATGGACAGAGGAGAGAGTGACTGGAAGGGAATTGACATGGGAGGGGGCACTGGGACTGGACGTTCGCTGATACCCGGGATGGTATTTGGACTAGAAGAGGCTGGATGATGGAGAAGGAGGGGGACTAAAAGGGAATAGACACCAGTGGCGGTGCTGGGAATGCAAGGGGGTATGGGTAATGGGAGGGGAGGCTGTAAAGCGAGCTGATACTGGGGAGGGTTACTGGGACTGGAAAAAGGCTGATGGAAGAAAATGAAGAAAACAAAAGGAGAGATAAGAAATGGCAGATGGACTATAGACCATAGAAAGAGAGTTAAGAGAAGACAGAGGAAAACAGAAACCTCAGATCAGGACCAGCATGATCAAAAATAATCCGATAACAAAGGTAGAAAAAAATAATTTTATTTTCAATGTAGTAATTGAACTTTACACTATCTTTATATTTCAAAAGTATGGGGAACTGCCTCTCTTATCTGGTGTGGCACTGCATGCGGAGTCTGGCTTCTTGGGGTTTCATTTTAATTTTTGTCTACATACTTTTATTTTTACTTTAGATTATGGTCACTTATTCTTTACTTGGTGAGGGTTTTTGTTCTGAATCTGTGACCAAGGCCAGGTGTTCTGTTAACATAGGGTTTGTACGTAGGGATCTGTACTGTAGTAATTTGACTTGTACAGCTTTTCAAATAGGTGTATGGAGGTTTTGGGGCCCATTGCAGTATTTGTAGTAATGCTTTTTTCTGGGTATGCCCCTTATTGTATGAGTTTTGGAAGTGTATGCTGGTATGGTATGATAGATTTGACTTTGTAGATTTTCAGTGACTTTTTCAGTGTTTTATATTAGTTCACAATATGCCTGGCACTGAAGAATGTTTATGTTGTTAGTGAGATGACCAGAATCAGATTTTATTATTTTTTTGGACTATCACAGCCTATTTGTATGATGCTAAGTATTTACTGCTAAGTATTTTTATTTTGGTTATACATTTGCTCTTTTGCTGCAATTTTCTTACAACACTGGATTTGAAGGAGAAATACTAACATCGCTTGAAAAGAGTTCACAAAGCAGTTTTGAGAAAAAGGAGGGTAGAGTGCAGCCAACATTAACAATAATGAGGGAGGGGCACAGATTTATAGGTTACAGAGAGGTGTTAACAGCCCTAGCACTGGCCCTGTTGAGTACACCTACTCTCATCTGGTTTTTTTTGGAAGCTAAGCAGGGTTGGGCATGGTTTTTACTTGGATGGGAGACCACCTTGGAATACCAGATGCTGAAGGCTTACTGTGCAGAAGGTAAACCTAGCAATCTACTTCCAGGTGCACCTTATCAAGAAAACCGAGTGAATAGCCATAACATCCTTAATCAACATTGACTCAATGGCACGTAACAACATTGCTTCAGGAAATTTCCACATTCTAAACATGTACAACTAAAGTTACTGGTATACACTAGCACATCTTTTAATGCTGTTAAAGAGCTTTCTATTACCACAAGTCCCATTTTATGCAATTGGACCTATTACTAATAATACACATTGCAACCCTAAACAAAGTCATAGAGGTGGGTAACCTGCACGGAGGATCAGATACAACCCTAGCCATTTTATTGGGCAGACTAGATGGGCAATGCTGGTCTTTACATGCTGTCATTTACTATGTCACTCTCGAAACAGCATTAATAGGCTTAATGTGGTAGTGCACATTAGTAACCAGTTGACGATGAGGCTCAGTAAGACCTTCATCAATATAACTCAATGAGACGATTGATTAAAACAGTTTACAAGCTTTCTGATTAGTGACATGTGCAAGTCGGTTTTAGGTCAGAGCATTGACTAGTCTTCTTTCAGAAAGCCTATTGTTGGAACTTCCTCCATTTCCTTCTCAAAACAGCTCTGCTTTGGAAGCTATTCAAGTTTTGGAGCGTGCTCACTGTGTGCCCGTTTAAAAATAAAGAGCGGATTTGTATACTGTTTTTCCCAAGCCTCCACTTGGGACTAATTAGTGGCTGTTCTTAGCTCTGGTGCTTGTTTTTTGCTCAGCTGAGCAAAAAAAAAAAAAAAATCATGTCATAATCTATTACTGTCCGTGTCATTTCAAGATACTGTGCCAGGGTTGACATATGGTTTATGGTTTATATAGATTTGATATACTGTCCTTTGCTAGGCAGACAGAATGGTTTACAATAAAAACAAATACATCTCACACGTAGGTAAAAAGAAAGGCACTCCATATATTAACAGGATAGAGGAGAAAAGCAAAGAAAAAGATCATAAAGAGACAGATGAAATAAACATGAGCTTACAGAAATGACATGCTTAGATAAGGGAAAAGAATGACATTTACAAAGAATACAACAGAGAGCTGAAACTTTATTACAAAAGGTGCCTGCCGCTTCTGACAACCCTCTGACACAACTTCCTGTCAAAGGGGGGTCAGAAGTGGCAGGCCATGTGTGCTGAGTTCATTTATAGGGTAGGGAAATCCTCAATATCTTTGAATATTATGGAAAACAGATACAAACAGGGCCTTTTTGGAGGGGGTAATCAGTGGTATTGAGTACCAGCACCTTGTTCATTGCCTGCTAAAACTGACCCATGGTCCTCATGAATTAATAGAGAGCCCTGCAAATGAAAAAAATGTACTGGATATAAAGTTTATTATTGATGTTACTTCACATCCCACAAGCTTTGCAAAATATATCAGAAATATGGGGGGGGGGCGCTCGTGAGCCCGATCAACATGGCCACGATGTAAGTGAGCTCTCCAACCTCCAGTACTGTCTGTGATGATGGAGTTAGTCGCAATGTAGCAGCGAAGTGCAAACAACGAATAAATCCAGGAGTCAATTGCAGGGTCCAAGCCAATTTATTGTGCACAAGGCTCAGACAGTCAAGCATCAAAAGGACTGAGCAAAGTTCTTACAGAAACATATTCATTTTATACATTTCTTTTCAGTTTGATACATGCAGACTTTCTATTGGTCCCAATGCCCCCTGCACTTGTCCAATCGGAGACCCTTTCTGGGCCTAGCACCCAGTTCCCTCCTCTAGGATTGTTCTAACAATGGCACAGTTTCTAGGTATTGATACAATTCTACTGCGAGGTCGTTTCTAGCTCTAGGAATGCAAGTATTGAAACTTTTCTATCATCAGAACACAAGAGAATAATAAAGGATTTATGAATTCATGAAAACTTCTTGTTAAGCAGTTTAAAACAGTTTTCTCAAACTCTTACAGATTTTGTTTTTCTCAGATGGGGGTTGGAATCAGGGCCTAACTTACAGGCCTTTCATATTTGCAGGCTATTATAGGCCATAGCCTACCACATTCCCCCTTTGATTATTCTCAACCGCAAGTTAAAAAGGGTGGGAATTAAATCACACATTATACTTGCGTAAAAGCATCATTATGGGGTATAGGGTAATATTGCCACATAGCTAAAACGTTTGTAGCTGCCTTCCGTTCTACAGTGCTATCAATAACTGAGGTTATCATACGTAAGCAAAGGGATAATAGGCATGGGAGCAACAAGCATACAGCCAACATGAATAATACAATAAACACAAGGGTCTTCAGACCACCTAACCACAAGCTTCAGACCATGCCAGGTCTGGACAGGCACATATGTTTGTTTTCTCATTTGAGTAGCTATATCCTCAAGAACTTGTCCATTATTGTCAATCTGCAAACAACAGTTAGTTAAATTCAACTTTCCACATACTCCACCTTCAGCTGCTAACAAATAATCTAGAGCTAAGCGATTCTGATAAATAGCTGTACGCATTTGTGTACTCTGCTTAGCTAAAAGAGTTAGTGCTTTACTAGTTTCATTAGTTATTATTTCAACAACAGCTTGTAAGCATATAATACGATTTATCATATATACAGGAGTGCGGTATCCCCATGCCCCATCTTGTGTCCAAGTGGTGGGTCCATAGTACGAAATGATTCTCTCAGGGGGCCCACTCCTCATCATCCCATTTGTCCCATTGGCCTATTTTCAAGGCCTCTCATTTCTGTTGACTCTTGTACACAGGGAAACCCAGTTGTTCTCCATGGGAAATGGGTAAAAGAAAGAAGGAAGGTCGTATAGTTCCTAATACACATGCTCCTCCCCAATGCTGAGGAAGCTTAGCATATGCTCGAGTTCCACAAATCCAATATAGTCTGGGTGGAGCTTGCCAGGTACTGTGAGAAGCCAGATTAGTCCAGATCTTGGCAAGAGTAGGAAAGAGGACTAAAGGGTTGGAGGGCTCTGGAGTGTTTATCCCTGACCACCAGGACATCTGCTTAGTAGTACTGTTGTAAAACTTCTGATTTAGACAGACCAACTGTCCGACTAACATAGTAAACTGTGGTCCTGTACGAGCAAAACACAAGTTACCAACAATAGGGTGAGCCAGTACCCACTCACTAGTAGTATTATGTAGAGCAGTCTGGTTATAAGGAATGGAATAGTTCACTTCTTGCGCCTCCCAGGGCCATTGGTCTCCCATCTTAGTTCCGCCACAGAAGAAACAATCAGAGATGTGGAGACTAGATGCTACTGCCCCAGCAAGTTCAATGAACAGGTTTTGGGAGGTGTGAGGGATTGCAAATTCCGCCTGCATGGCCTCATAAAAGGTATGATGTATTCGATAAGGTGCAGATACATGGGTCTTAGTATTTAGCCGTATATGTATAAAAGTTCCAGGATCTGTGCCTCCTCCCGCTATACGTAACCCAAATCTGTACCCCTGCTTCCACTGGCTAGGGTTAAGTATGAGGAGCTGTAGGGGATTACAGGCACCTTTCTTGCATTTCTGAGGCTCAGGTAATGATAATCGTTCTAAGCTGGCTATACAATTATCTCCATCTCGTCCAGTAGGCCCACCAGACCAAGTAGCATAATACACACATTCCCACTTCAGACAGTAGTAGGCATCTTTAGATGCTTTGCTGTAGACTGTTGGGGAATACTTTCAAGTACACTGTCCCCATCCGTATGCTCCTTCAGGACACATATATTTATCATCATAATAGTAGGCTTGTTCCCAAGACCCACACTTGTAATAGGCATTCCTGTTTATCACATCGCAGGCATCAAAATTCAGGATAACGTGTCTTGTGGGATCGGAGAGTTGTCGTGTGGCATTTATGAGGACCCCCTCCTCATCATTCCAACGCAGCTCCAGTACATAATAAAAAGGGTTCTGATGAGGATTGAAGCAAGTTTTACTCTTCCCTTTCGTACAGATATTTAATTCTGTACCATTATACACACATCGACTAACTATACCAGTGCAAGTATAGTAGGAATGATAAAATAAAGTTTGAGTAGCCTTTATCCCAGTTCGGGTGGTAGTTATACAAGCTGCACAAGGAGGTAGGGCAAAAGTCTTTTCCAGGGATCCCAGGGCTACTGCCCCCATAAAACAGTAGTAGAGGAACATCATGACTACAGTCTCTTGAGATTAACTGAAATATTGAGAACGATGAACTCGTAGTCTTTTTCTTCTTCTTCTTTTCTGCTCCCGCTGTATGTAGACCTCTCGATTGCCACACTTGTGTGAAAGGGGTAGGATTGTAGATTCCAAAGACTCTCACAATGCTGGTTGTCTCCGTAATGTAAGCCGCAATGGGGTTTCAGGGTCATCTACTGAAGTCCATTGACCAGGTTCAGGAGCGGCTGCCGGCTTTACTCGACTATGATGGATCCAGGGTTCAAGCTCTGCAACTTTTACTGCAGTTGGGGTCGATAAAATGACAACATAAGGTCCCTTCCAATGCGGTGCCAATGGTGTCTTTCTCCACTCTTTGATCCACACTGACACTCCAGGCTTGAAAGGATGCAGAGGTTCTGTCAGATTGATGGGCAATCAATCTTGTACCCAGGTGTGGAGACTCTGCAAAACAGAACTTAAAGCCAATAGTTCTTGCCTAGTAATTTCAGATCCAATCTGTTACATATCCCCTTTTATTCCCTGTACAATGGGTGGGGGTCGCCCATACAAGATCTCAAAACGGGAAACTCCTAAAGACTTGGTTGGAGCAGAACGAATCCTAAGAAGAGCTACAGGAAGAACCTGGAGCCACTTCAGGTGCGTTTCCTGACAGAGTTTGGACAACTGAGATTTCAGGGTCCTATTCATACGTTCTACTTTTCCTGAGCTCTGAGGTCTATAGGCTGTGTGCAACTTCCATTGTATCTGTAGAGCTCGGGCTAACTGTTGGATTACTTCAGACACAAATGAGGGTCCATTATCTGATCCTATAGTCAATGGTATTCCAAATCGGGGAATAATCTCATGGAGCAGAATTCTAGTGACCTCTCGGGCTTTTTCAGTTCGAGTGGGAAAAGCTTCTACCCACCCATAAAAGGTGCACACTAAGACCAACAGGTAGTGATATCCATTTGCCCGTGGCATTTCAGTAAAATCCACCTGAACATCACTCATGGGGGTAACTCCTACTGACTGAACTCCTGGAGGTGGATTGGGACCCTGCCTAGCATTGTTCTTAGCACATGTTAAACATTGATGAGCCACTGAGGCGGACAGGGGTCCTAATAGTGAAATACAGAAATGAGGTTTCAGGGCTCTTTCCATAGCAGTCTTCCTGTAATGTGTGGCCTGATGAAAAGCCTGAACAAAGGCCGGTCCCAATGCTTCGGGGATTACTGTGGGACCTGGTGGTGAGCTACCCTCTGGAGGTGGCAGCACTATCCAACCTTTTTCTGTTAGGACACCCCCCTCCTTCTCACAGAAGTAGTCTAACTCTTTTGTGGTGTATCGGGGGGCCCATGAGCTAAGGGGCACAGGGAGTAAGGCTGCCTGCATCGGTGTACTTTGGGTCAACACTCGTCCAGTTGTGGCTGCTTTTCGGGCGGTGGCATCAGCAAACTTATTCTCTCAGGCAACTCCTCCTATTCCTGCTTGATGACCCAGACAGTGCATGACTGCAACTTGCTCAGGGGCCCACACGGCATCTAATAATATCAATATCTCGGGCCCATGCCTAATGGACTTGCCTCCCGAGGTAATCAACCCTCGTTCTTTATACAGTGCTCCATGTGCATCTAAAGTTGTGAAGGCATACTTGGAATCTGTGTACACATTTAGACGGAGCCCTTCTCCTAATGTCAGTGCTCTAGTGAGAGCTATCAGTTCAGCCTTCTGTGCTGAAGTTCCTGGGGCCAGAGCTGAGGACTCAACTACCAGAACAAGGGTCACCACTGCATTCCCGGCACAATGATGTCCATTGATGACGAGACTGCTTCCATCCACAAAGAAAGTCTGTTCAGGGACCTCCAAAGGAACATCAGTCAAATCCAGGCGACTTGAGAACACAGTGTCCATAATTTCTAAACAGTCATAATCGGGGGGGCCAGGACCAACTGGGAGCAATGTAGCAGGGTTCAAAACTTGACTGACCTTCAATTGTATCTGAGGGTTTTCACACAGCATACTCTGATACTTCAACATTCGCGAATTTGTAAGCCAGAAACTTCCTTTGTGTTCCATGAGGGTCAGAACAGAATGCGGTACAGTAACTTGAAGATTTTGTCCCAGAGTGAGCTTGTCTGCTTCGCTCACTAGGAGGGCTGTGGCTGCCACAGCTTTCAAACAAGGGGGCCAGCCTCTTGCAACCACATCCAACTGCTTTGACAAATAGGCTACTGGCCGTTGCCAAGATCCAAGAGATTGAGTCAGCACCCCTAGAGCATTTCCTTGTGACTCATGAACATAGAGGCGGAAAGGTTTCTGGACATCTGGTAAACCCAGAGCTGGTGATGACATCAGAGCGGTTTTTAGAGATTGAAACGCTGCATCCTGTTCAGGTCCCCACTCCAATGGAGACTTTTCCATTCCTTTGGTAGCTTGATACAAGGGTTTTGCCAGCAGAGCGAAATTGGGGATCCATATGCGACAATATCCTGCGGCCCCCAAGAAGGCTCTCACTTGCCTCCTGGTGGTTGGAGTAGGAATACTGCATACAGCTTCTTTGCATTCCGGTCCCAAGCCACGAATTCCGCTGGACAACTGGAATCCTAGATATTTAACTTCAGTTTGACATAATTGCGCCTTGGCTCTTGAGACTTTGTATCCAGCCTCATTTAGAAGGTGCAAAAGTTCACTGGTGGCTTGTAGACATTCACTTTCTGAATTGGTGGCTATGAGCAAGTCGTCCACATACTGAAGAAGAACCCTTTGTCCCGGGTTCACAGAGTAGCTTGAGAGATCTTGATTTAAAGCAGCACTGAAGAGAGTAGGTGAATTCTTAAATCCTTGGGGTAATCGAGTCCAGGTAAGCTGACCCCGCCTTCCTGTTGTGGGGTCTTGCCATTCAAAAGCGAACAGAAGCTGACTGGTGGGGGCCAGGCATATGCAGAAGAAGGCATCTTTCAGGTCCAAGACGGTGAAATGAGTAGCCTCAGCGGGGATCAGTCCCAAGAGAGTATAAGGATTTGGTACCACTGGGTGTATAGTTTCAGTTGCATCATTTACCCGCCTCAGATCTTGTACTGGGCGGTAATCCCCTGTCCCAGGTTTCTTAACTGGGAGAAGGGGGTTATTCCAAGGTGACTGGCACTCCTTGAGAAGTCCATACTTCAGCAGTTTCATCAGATGGCAGTGGATACCTTCAATGGCTGGTCGAGGAAGAGGATACTGCTTCACATGCATTGGTTCCGCTTCTGGCTTGAGGGTGACAATGACAGGGGCTATGTTCTTCGCTAGGCCAGGTGGATTATCTTCTGCCCATACTTCAGGCGGGGCTAAAAGGTTGGTGGGTATACAGGAACTAGCTGACTTGGTTGGAAATGCACTATAGAACCGCCACTCTTCTTCTCAGGGGACAGTCAGCACCATCAATCCAGCAGGCCTCGAGTTCACAGTCATTTGCATGTCTCCCCCTTCAGCGAAGGATATCTGCGCCTGGAGCTTAGCAAGCATATCTCGGCCCAAAAGCGGAATAGGGCATTCAGGCATATACAGGAACTGGTGCGTTATTTTCTGTCCCCCTAGTTCACACGTGCGGTTCTGCAGAAAAGGCTTAGTGGCCTTAGCCCCAGTGGCCCCAATAATGGTGACAGTTCGAGAGGAAAGAGGTGCCACCGGCCTTGCCACCACTGAATGTTCTGCTCCTGTATCCACCATAAAGTCCATATATTGGTCCCCTATTTTCAAACTGACAATAGGCTCCTGGGGACCCAGGGTAAACTTGGAGCCCTGTCTGGCCTAGTCTTCATCCATATCATAGCCTGTCGCAATTGCCACTCCCTCAATAGCTTCTTCCCTCTCTCGCTGGAACTGTGCTCGGTTCATTCTTCCACGACTCTGGAATTGTCCTCCTGTTCTCCAGGGACTCCCTCCTCCCCTCTTGGGGGTGGAGTCAAGATGCAGGCATTCACTTCTCCAATGTCCTTCTTCTCTGCAATGGGTGCACTGATTCGCACCCAGTGGGGTCCAATTATTTTCACGACCCCTTCCACGTCCTCTGCTCCTTCGATTAGGAAAACCTCCTTCACGTCGTTCAACTAAAGCGGCAGCAAGAAGATCTGCTTTCTTCTTCATCTTATGTTCACTTTCTCTGTCACGTTCATTTTCACGATTCACAAACACTTTCTGAGCAACTTCCATTAACTGGGCTGTATTCATGCCCACAAATCCATCCAATTTCTGTAATTTTCATTTTATATCTCTCTGGGACTGACTGACAAAAGCTGCGTTTACCATACGCAAATTTTCCTGGGCGGCTGGATCGTATGGGATGTACAATCTATAGGCTTCGGACAACCGCTCATAAAAGGCCGTTGGGCTCTCATTCGGACCCTGGATAGCTTATGATACCTTCCCGATATTCATGGCCCTCTGGCCTCCCTTCCTCAGGCCCTGCAACAAGGCCTGGTGAAATCGAGTTAGGGCCGCCGCCCCCCTTTCGTCATTTCGATCCCATCTAGGATCTTCATTTGGGAAAGCTGCGGCAGCTGCTTGTGGGAGATTCATTTCCCCCCCTTCTACGGGATTCTCTTCTAACCAGCGGATAGCTGCTTGCACAATTCGCGCTCGCTCCTCGGTAGTAAAAAGAGTGAACAGGAGCTGGCGGCAATCAGACCAGGTGGGCTGACGAGTTTGCATTATACTAGACACTAACTCTGTCAATTCTTGGGGTTTATCAGTATAGGACGCATAATGTGTTTTCCAGTTCAATAAATCAGTAGTGGAAAAAGGCACGTAGATTAGACTGGTTGGTCCTGGCGCCATCTGGCCTTGTTCATTTAGGATAGGTAGACCAGGTACTTGGCGCAATGGCATTAGGTGCCTTGTTTTCTCCTTCTTCTTCGGGTTTACACTTCTTAAATCATACGGTTCTCGGGGATAAGCTTCCTTAACAGGTGACCCTGAACTGGCAGGAGAGCCTCCGCTTCCAGTATCATCAGGGGACCCTTATCCTCCTGATGTACTTGGGCCCGACTCAGGGCTATCACTTGGGGAAGTGGGCTTCTTTTGCTGCTGCAGCGGTAATTGCTGGGTCACCTCATTAGATTCTGCTTCAGGTGGTGGAGCTAGTGGAACTAACCTACATGGATACTGGGGTAAACAGGCCAGGGTTTCTGGGGACTCTGAGGCAGAATACACAGGTGGCTTCCCCTCCTCAAACTTCCGGGTTCCCCTGGTGGTTGCTACTAGTATTCTACACTGTTCCTCATAGCAATGCTTCATCCAAAAGGGCTGCCTCTCACAAATACCCAACCAGGAGTCTATGTAGGGGAACTGATAAGGGAACGTTTTTTGTACAATCTGATGAACACGGGAAACTATACCAATATCAATGGTGCCCTCATGGGGCCATGAAACACTGGCCCTCCCTTTCACAGAGCATTTCTAATAAGGACGGAGGCATTCTTATTCCGTAGTCTCCGGAAAATCCCTTATGGAAATTCTTGATCATACATTCCAACGGAGTTTGGGTAGACTCCGCCCCTCCCATAATCGTAATGACATACACAACAACAGACAGTAAGGGTAGGTAGTATGGCTGTAGGTAAGGGGTCCGTACAGCCCACAGAACAATGGGACAAACACCAAACGCGTCCTCCTTTTCGCGACCTGGGCGCAGTCGCCCGGCCAGGAACTGCGCTACTCAGGAGTCCGCTCTCACTTATTTATTTATTTATTTTATTTATTTAACAGTATTTCTATACCGCCTTATCCTACAATCAAGGCGGTATCACAGCAAACAATCACAAACGTGTGTGTATTTCATGCAGTGAAAGCTATAACATGGATTGAATGTGTGTAGTTTTGATTAGTTGAACTATGTACATTGTGCGCTATAATACAGTGTGTCCTATAATACATTTAAGATACATCGTGTGCCGTTATATATTTTCTTATCAGGGTGAGGGAGGGGGGATGTGAGAAATCATTTTTGGCTAGGTCATGTTACGTGTCCATAGTGTTCTATGAACAGTGTTGTCTTCAGCAGTTTGCGGAAGTCTTTTAGGTCTGTCGTCGATCTCAGTTCATCTGGGAGGGAGTTCCAGATTGTTGGGGCAGCCAAGGAGAGTGCTCTTTCTGTGGTGTCTTTGCGAGTTTTTCTGACGTCTCTGGGTGTGTTGACTCGGTTGGAGGTTCCTTTTCTTCTTGGTCGTGTGCTGGTGTCTGGCTGTATGAGGGTGTGCAGGCTGTTGGCTGAGGTGTGTTGTTTGATCTTAAATATGTTTATGATTGTTTTGTATTTAATGCATGACCTAATTGGGAGCCAGTGGAGGTCTTTCAGAACAGGAGTAATGTGTTCTTGTCTTGCAGATCCAGTTATTATGCGGGCTGCCGTGTTTTGTGCCAGTTGTAGTGGTTTGAGTGTTTGTGTTGCTAGTCCTAGGTAGATGGGGTTACAGAAGTCCAGTAAGGGGGTTATTAGCGCTTGGCATACGGTACGGAAGTGCTCAGTGGCGAGGAGTGGTTTGAGTCTTCTGCTGATTCTCATCCTGTGGTATGCATTTTTGACTGTTTTGTTTATGTGGGTCTTGAGATTTAGTTCGTTGTCCAGGGTAAGTCCGAGGTATTTTACTTCCAATTTTATTGGTATGGTAGTGCTATGTACCTTGATGTCCGGTGGGTGGATGAAGTCTGGGTTTCGGGAGATTATACTTGGTCTATATCTCAAGACTCTCAGTCACACAGACAGTCATACCAGCAACAAGAAATCATTTTTCAAATACCCAAGGTTTTACTGACTGACTATCCCAACCAAAGGGTCAGTGGATTCTGCTCCGCTAACCCTTATGCGAAGCGTACTAGGACTGCCCTTATGAGAGGTGATCAAGCTCTCTCGTCTTGCGCACTTAGGCAAGACTTTCCCAGTTAGTCTATACCAAATTAGTCTCGCATACTCATGCAAAACTTTTCCCCAGGCTTCACTGACTATCGAACAAGAAAATGTCTACTCACCGGATCCGATTCTCGATTCCAAACCAGTTCATGGGTTGGATCCTGGACTCCCCTCGGGTTCGGAGGTGTTGACCAGCTGGACCCAGTGGCCCACTGAGGCAAGGCGGAACCCTCCCCGATACAAGAGGACCGGTGGCGCCTGAGGTTTCCCCTGCGGTCGGACAGACACGGTTCCAACCGGACCAAACCTGGAGGCGAAATACGTGGAATATTCACTTGAATACCATCCACTACTCGCACATTCCCGGCCAACGCACCAAGAATATGTAGCAGTGAAGTGCAAACAACGAATAAATCCAGGAGTCAATTGCAGGGCCCAAGCCAATTTATTATGCACAAGGCTCAGACAGTCAAGCATCAAAAGGACTGAGCAAAGTTCTTACAGAAACATATTCATTTTATACATTTCTTTTCAGTTTAATACATGCAGACTTTCTATTGGTCCCAACGCCCCCTGCACTTGTCCAATCGGAGACCCTTTCTGGGCCTAGCACCCAGTTCCCTCCTCTAGGATTGTTCTAACAATGGCACAGTTTCTAGGTATTGATACAATTCTACTGTGAGGTCATTTCTAGCTCTAGGAATGCAAGTATTGAAACTTTTCTATCATCAGAACACGAGAATAATAAAGGATTTATGAATTCATGAAAACTTCTTGTTAAGCAGTTTAAAGCAGTTTTCTCAAACTCTTACAGATTTTGGTTTTTCTCAGATGGGGGTTGGAATCAGGGCCTAACTTACAGGCCTTTCATATTTGCAGGCTATTATAGGCCATAGCCTACCACAGCAAGAGCTGGGAACCTGGTTTAAATTGCCTGCTTGTAATTTTAAGCAATTTTGACACCCTGGGGAAATCAAATCGGGATTGTGTTGCAACTCCTTAACAAGGATCTGACAGCTACAGCTCCGGCGGCTCTAATGCACCCTTTCCGCTACCGTCTCATCTCACAGAGCAAGACCTCACTCGCCCCTATAATCTCCTGGTTCACCGAGAGGATGCTCAGGCCGAATTGATGGGTAACTTCAGCTTCTGATCTTGATGATCTTCGCCGGTGAGTGCTGAGCGGCAGTTTGAGTGCCCTTGTCATTTGGATCCTGTCAGAATTGGTGTGGAGGATATGGTGTCCCTGGTGAGTGGAGATCTCTGGCGATTGTGATGGGACAGGCTGTTCCATGGTGTCTCTCCCCTTATGGAGACTAGACGTGAGCCTCCGAAGATTGTGTTTGTCGGGTGAAGCACCCGCAGCCATTGTGGATCCCTCGAGGTGCTGAAACGCAACGGTGGAATGTAGGAGGAGGCAGGAAAGTCCGTGACATGCACCAGTGAAATGCACAGCACACAAGCTGCAGCAGTGACAGAAGTGCCGGTGAACAGGGCTGAATCTCTTTTTCGCTGCCTGTTCTCTCTTTTGGTGTGCAGGTGGGATTCACTAGGTGACCTTCTCTACTTATCATTCTTACCGGTATTATATATGTGAGCCCAGCTTTAAGAAATTCAGAGATATGCTGCAGGAATTGGTGGGATCTGAAAGAGGAGAATGAAAGAAGAGAAGTGAAGGGGGTATAAGAAGAGGAAAGAAACAAGGAAAATATATAAAATAACTGTGTTTTGAAGGAGCAAATCTTAAGAAAGTTAAAAGAAGTGAAAAGGAGGAGTTAAGCACAATGACATGTGGAAAGGGGGTAAGAGCTCTGGGAGAGGAAAGGGATAATTCTAAAGTTTTTCCTCCACCTTCGCTTAATGCATGAATTCCAAGATCTTTGTCTAATAACTTGCTTGAAGCTGATGCTATCTCTGGGAGATCCAGAACTGATCTGGTGGAGTTTCATTGTTTGAAGATTCAGCTGTTACCAGTATGGCCACTTCAAATCCTATGCGTCCTCTTTATCTAAATTTGCTAGATCTTCAGACTCACCGTCAACAACCCCTTCGCCTACATCAGAGGGAGCTTCCACCTCCTAAAACAACCCTTCGGGGCCACATTCTCCCGTTACGAAAGCATATTTTTTGGAAATTCTAAAGGAGCTTAAGCTCATCCGGCAAGATTTCACTATGGCGGTGAGTGATATCCAGGCGGATCTTAAATCGCTTGATGACAGGGTCACACAAAACGAGATCAATATCGGTGAGCAAATCGACTCAACTGTTGCTTTCCAATCCAAATTTAAAAAATTGGACCAACTTATGAAAGATCTCAAGGAGAGACAAGATGAGATGGAAAATCGCCAGAGACGTAATAACATCAGAGTGTTTGGGCTCGCTGAACAACCTGGAGAGCTAGAGAACACTACAGCTCTAATTCAGGAACTTATGCCTTTTGTGTGCCGAATGCGTCAATCCTGTACATTTGGAATGGGCTCACCATAGTTATAGGGTTCAAAGAAATTCTAATGCTCAACCACGTGCAGTTATCACCTGTTTCAGCTTCTTTGAAGATAAAATGACTCTAATGCAAAGTTTAAGGGGCAAACGTTCTTTGGTTTTTAAAGGTCAGATCCAGATATATCAAGACCTCTCTCAATATACACTGGAGCAGCGTAGATGTTTTAAGCCCCTAACACAGGCGTTGCAGAAACGTGCAATATCTTACCATTGGGACTTTCCCTTTGCCTTAATGTTTGACTGGAACAACACCGCTCAAAGAATTTTGGATCTGTCAGCTTCGATGGAGTTTCTAGACCTAATGCAACATGGAGAGCGTCCCTTGCGTCAGAGAAGTACAAATGGAGAGTGGGAGGTCTCTTTGCCAAAGAGACGCAAAGTTCCTAGGTCCCGCAGGACATCCAGCTCTGAACAAGAACCAAATCTTCAAAAAGAGATGGACATTTCAGCTCCTCCTTGAGTCTTACATGTTGGTAATTTTCTTAATATGGCTTGTTTCTTAGGCAAGGTTTTTCATTGTTAACTGGTACTAGATTGGGGGTTAGAATGCAGTTTTGAAGGGGCTAGATGACAAGGGTCATTGAGGGTGATGAGGGAAGGACTTGGGGAGGGTAAGAGGGGAGGGAGGCAGAGGAGGAGAGGTTCCCTGGAGGTGCACAGTCTGAAAAGTATGGTTGCATTTTGTAGGAAAGTTTGTAACCAGCTTATTGGGAAATGGGATTGGAGGGAGGTTGGGAAGTTTCTTAAACCTTTACATAGTGACTTCTCTTGGGACACTTGGAGTGTCACAAACTTAGAGATGTATATATGTTTGGTTTACTTCCTGCACATATAGAAATGTTTGGGCGGAGGGGGAGGGATGGGTAAGTTGGGGTGGGGTGGGTGGGGGAGGGATTTTTGACCCTTGCAACAGACAACTAATTTTGTGAGTTTGGGATAATTTCTATGTTCCTCAGGTTCTCTATAGTTGGAATGGCAGACGATACTCGAGAGTAATATTTTTTCATAAGGGGAGAGGTACTTCTTTCCAAGTTCTGGGGAGTGTATTCATGATGCTTAACTTAATGACGGGGAATGGTTAAGGCTATTTTGTGGAATGTGCATGAACTTAATAATCCATGCAAACATAGGAGGGTTCTGGATCAATTGTACCGAGAGAAAGCCAAGATAATCTTTCTACAAGAAACTCATTTCTCCCAGCAAGATCACTTTAATTCTGCTAGATGTAGGTTTGCACAAATACATCTGGCTAATTTCTCCTCAAGAAAGAGAGGGGTTGCTATTTTATTCTCTTCCACTTGCCCCTTTCAGCTTATAAATCAATTTATAGATCCAGAGGGTCGCTTTCTGATTTTGGTTGGTTCTATACAAGAGATCACTTTGACCTTAGTGAATGTTTACCTTCCTCCAGTTTTGCTGGGGAGTTCTTTGCAGGATCTTTTTGAGGTTCTCCAGCATTACCATCAAGGTGAACTGCTCATAGGAGGTGACTTTAACAATGTGAGATCTGAGCTGGATTGTTCCGGGGCCTGTGTTTCAGGGGTTACTCCATTGAAATTTCTAGAGGAATGGGTTTCACATTTGATCTCTGTGATGTATGGAGACATCTGCATGATTCGGAAAGGGACTATACTTTTTATTCTAGGGTACACAACTGCCATTCACATATTGACATGTGGCTCTTGTCACGATCCGGGATTTCATGGTTGACTCAGGCAACCATTGGGACCATGGGCCCATCGGATCATGCTATCATCACTATTGGTATTTCCCTTGGGGAGACCGAGACCCCACCATACAGATGGTCCATGCCTCGTGGATTATTGCTCAAGCAGGAGTTTACCTCAGAGGTTCAGAAAGGCTGGATGGAGTATCTTACATTTAATGACACTTCAGATATCTCCAGAGCTCTTCTTTGGGAGGCTGGGAAGGCGGTTTTACGTGGACAGCTCATCTCTTTGTCGAGCGCCTTTAAAAGGAACTTGGAGGCTCGACAGGAGGAACTGCATCGGGAGACTGTTGATTTGGAAAAAAAATCACAGACGGGGTGTGGGTTCCCGAGTATGGAAAGTGTTGACTCGCCGTAGGAGGGAGTTGGCGGATCTTGAGTCCAAAAGGGTTGCCTCCCTTTTCCTGCGAACAAGACAGCATTTTTACGAGCAGGGGAATAAAGCAGGGAAGCTGCTGATGTGGCAACTGAAACATCAATGTCAACGTCATAAAATTGTAGCGATCAAATCTCCACAAGGTCAGGTCATGCATGGTTCTAGAGACATCGTGACAATCTTCACGAAGTTCTATGAGCATTTCTATACTAGTGAGGCATCCGCAAAGACTAAGGATATATAAGATTAGTTATGGGAAGCATCTCTTCCCCAGCTTTCACCTGAAGGAAGGGAAAACTTGGATTGTCCCTTTACCCTTCAGGAGGTGCTTCAAGTAATCAGGAACCTAAAATCTGAAAAGGCAGCGGGTCCAGTTTTTTTGCCGGCAGAGGTGTATAAGGTGTTTCCTAATTTGTTTGCCCCAATCCTGTTGACAGTTTTTAAGAGATTCTTTCCAAGCAAACACTTCCATCATCCTTTTCTAGTCTTGAAAGACTAGAAAAGGGGCCCGTTACTTCTGGAGAGAGATCTGCAACTGTGAGTATATACTTCTGGGACTTTTCTGAAAGGAATTCTTTTTATTAAAGCTAATTAATATGTGAACCCACTATTTTTTGTTAAATCAGTCAGGGCCTAGTAGCAGCAGTTTAAGTTTACATTTAAAACATAGAAGAGAGCTTTCTGGTTAAATTTCATACCCAGCAGAGAGCTTGTAGTTTAAATTTAATAGTCATTCAGGGCCTAGCATCAGCAAAGTACTTTTAGTTTACATTTAAAACACAGAAGAGAGCTTTCTGGTTAAATTTCATACCCAGCAGAGAGCTTGTAGTTTAAATTTAATAGTCACTCAGGGCCTAGCATCAGCAAAGTACTTTTAGTTTAAATTTAAAGCACAGAAGAGAGCTTTCTGGTTAAATTTAGAACCCAGCAAAGAGCTTGTAGTTTAAATTTCATAATAAGTTAGAGCGTAGCAGCAGCAAAGAGCTATAATTTAAATCAAATAAGAATATAGATTAGCACAAAAGGCAAAACAGGGTCAGTACTCTTTGAGCAGCAAATAGTCTTCTAGAGACCTTTACAAAGAGGCCTTCTACCTAGGGGGCAAGAGACCTGTGAAACTTTTTTCAATAGGTGTAAACACCAGGTGACAGATCAAAAGGCCATTTTGAAAGACTTAGCCAAGAAAGGACTGTTAATCATCCAGGAAGTTGGTCACAGCTTACCTCAGCAGCACAGGCATAAATAGCTCAACCAGAGCTCTGTGAGCCTCAGTCTTGAAAGACTAGAAAAGTGGCCCGTTACTTCTGGAGAGAGATCTGCAACTGTGAGTATATACTTCTGGGACTTTTCTGAAAGGAATTCTTTTTATTAAAGCTAATTAATCTGTGAACCCACTATTTTTTGTTAAATCAGTCAGGGCCTAGTAGCAGCAGTTTAAGTTTACATTTAAAACACAGAAGAGAGCTTTCTGGTTAAATTTCATACCCAGCAGAGAGCTTGTAGTTTAAATTTAATAGTCACTCAGGACCTAGCATCAGCAAAGTACTTTTAGTTTAAATTTAAAACACAGAAGAGAGCTTTCTGGTTAAATTTAGAACCCAGCAGAGAGCATGTAGTTTAAATTTCATAATAAATTAGAGCCTAGCAGCAGCAAAGAGCTATAATTTAAATCAAAAAAGAATATAGCTTACCTCAGCAGCACAGGACAGGGTACTGTATAGCAGCCCTCTTTTAATAAGTGTTATTTCCCTCCCTCCCTCCCCACACGTACCCACCCCTGGGATAATTGTAGCTTTATAGGTACTTACACATTTTAGCAGACAGGAGGTGCTCTCAGGTGAAGCTTGTTACCCAAATCAGTCATACACTAAGGACCTGAGATTATCTAAGCTTCAGGTGAACAAGGTATATTAAACATACTAGGTACAGTTTTATTGGCAACCCTTAGTAAGTAAAGAACTTAAAGATCTAAACAAAAACTTAAAACTAAGATGCAGACAGCAGTCCAGCAGCAAGATGGGGGCTTTCCAGTCTTTTGCATTGAGTGTCACATGTATGATTTTCTCCCAGTTGGTGAGAGGTCTTACGTGTGCACTAGGTGCAAGGAGCTCTTTGCTCTCAGGGAACGAGTCCATTCTCTAGAGGCTAGAGTAGCAGACTTGGAAAACATAAGAAAGACAGAGAGGTACATAGACGAGACCTACAGGGATATAGTCCTGAAGTTCCACCTCCAGTGTGGCAGCATCCCTATTGCCATGGAGGAGAGAGGTCACGTGACAGGAGAGCATCACCCTGGTGTGGCAGGAAGTGATCCTGTAACTAGGACCTGTCCTCCAGGTGATGTAAAACCCTCTCGCACCGAGGAAGATTCTCCAGGGCCATGTGCCCATGAGGGAAGGATTAGGACAGCCGTTATAGTTGGTGATTCGATCATTAGGCATGTAGATAGCTGGGTGGCTGGTTTACGTGAGGATCGCCTGGTAACATGCCTGCCTGGTGCAAAGATAGCGGACCTCACGCGCAACCTAGATAAGGTCTTAGATAGTGCTGGGGAGGAGTGTGCTGTGTTGGTACATGTCGGTACCAATGACATAGGAAAATGTGGTAGGGAGGTTCTGGAGGCTAAATTTAGGCTTTTAGGTAGGAAGTTGAAATCCAGAACTTCCAGGGTAGCATTCTCTGAAATGCTTCCCGTTCCACGCGCTGGACCCAAAAGGCAGACAGAGCTCCGGAGTCTCAATGCGTGGATGAGACAATGGTGCAGAGATGAGGGTTTTGGATTTGTTAGGAACTGGGGAACATTCTGGGGAAAGGAGGGGCTCTTCTGAAGGGATGGGCTTCACCTTAACTGGGATGGAACCAGGCTGGTGGACTTAACCTTTAAAAAGGAGATAGAGAAGCTTTTAAACTAGATAATAGGAGAAAGCCGACAGTCACCCAAGAGCGGATGGTTCGGAAGAATGTATCCTTGAAGGATACTACCAAAAGCAGAGAGGTTCCAAAAAAGAGTAAAATAGCCCAAATGCCCTCAAGCATGGATAAGACAGAGCTTAAAGATCCCAAATTACCCATGTCTACCAATAGCCAAATTAATATGAATAAAATAAAGTCTCTAAAATGCTTGTATGCAAATGCTAGAAGTCTAAAAAATAAGATGGGAGAGTTAGAATATATAGCACTAAATGAGAGGTTAGATATGATTGGAATATCAGAGACATGGTGGAAGGAGGACAACCAGTGGGACACTGTGATACCTGGGTGCAAACTATATGGTAATGATAGAGCTGATCAAATTGGTGGAGGGGTTGCGCTCTATGTTAGAGAGGGTATTGAGTCAGAAAGGATTAAAGTTTTGTAGGAAACCAAATTTGCTGTAGAATCTCTATGGATTGAAATTCCATGTAAAAAGGGGAAGGCGATGGCAGTGGGGGTGTACTATCGACCGCCTGGCCAGAATGAACAAATGGATGATGAAATGCTCAAAGAAATCAAGGAAGCTAACAAACGTTACAGCGCAGTAATAACAATGGGTGATTTCAATTACCCCGGTATCGACTGGGTGAGTGTCACGTCAGGACATGCTAGGGAGATAAAGTTCCTAGATGAAATAAATGACTGCTTCTTGGAGCAGATGGTTCATGAACCGACCAGAGGGGAAGCCATATTAGACCTAGTCCTTAGTGGAACACCAGATCTAGTGCAAGAGATAAGGGTGTTGGGGCCACTTGGCAATAGTGATCATAACATGATTGCCTTTGATTTAATTAGTGGAGGTGGGATAGTAAGTAAATCCACAGTACTACCTTTTAACTTTTGAAAGGGAGACTATGATAAAATGAGGAAAATAGTTAAGAAAAAGCTAAAAGGAGCAGTTGCAAAGGTTAAAGACTTACATCAAGCTTGGGTTTTGTTGAAAAATACTATCTTGGAAGCCCAGGCCAGCTGTATTCCATGCTTTAAGAAAAGTGGAAGGAAGTCCAAAAAACTGCCAGCATGGTTTAAAGGTGAGGTCAGAGAGGCTGTTGTTGCCAAAAAAGCATCTTTCAGGAAATGGAAAAAAGAGCCAAACGACGAAACCTGGAAACAGCACAAGCACTGGCAAGTCAAAGGCAAGGCATTGATAAGGTAGGCAAAGGGAGAATTTGAGAAGAAGCTTGCTGCGGAAGCAAATACGCGAAATAAAGACTTTTTCAGGTACATTCGTAGCAAAAAACCTGTGAGAGAGTCAGTTGGTCCATTAGATGATAGAGGGGTTAAAGGGGCACTAAGAGGCGACAAGGTGATAGCGGAGAGACTGAATGAATTCTTTGCTTTGGTCTTTACTGAGGAAGATGTAGGGATGTTATCCATGACTGAAGTGGTATTTAAAGGTGCAGAAGAATTGAAGGAAATATCGATACATCGGGAAGAGGTATTACAACTACTAGATAAACTGAAGAGTAGCAAATCGCCTGGGCTGGATGGTATACATCCAAGGGTGTTGAAGGAACTGAAATATGAGATTGCAGACCTGCTATTAGTAATCTGTGAACTAACATTAAAATCATCTCTAATACCTGAAGATTGGAAGATCGCCAATGTAACACCAATTTTTAAAAAGGGTTCCAGGGGTGATCCGGGAAACTACAGACCGGTGAGCCTGACGTCAGTACTGGGAAAAATGGTAGAAACCATTATAAAGAATAAAATTACTCAGCATGTAGATAGTCATGGCCTAATGGGATACAGCCAACATGGCTTTAGACAAGGAAGATCTCGTCTTACTAATCTGTTATGTTTTTTTGAATGTGTGAATAAACAGGTGGACAAAGGTGAGTCGGTTGATATAGTGTATCTGGACTTTCAGAAAGCCTTTGACAAGGTCCCTCATCAGAGACGTTTGGCAAAACTAAAGAGTCATGGGATAGGAGGCAGTGTACTACTGTGGATCAGGAACTGGTTAAAAGATAGAAAGCAGAGGGTAGGGCTAAATGGCCAATTTTCCCAATGGAGAAATGTGAATAGTGGTGTACCCCAGGGATCTGTGCTGGGTCCGCTGCTTTTTCTTAAATTCTTTATTTTCGTTTTATAACAACAAAGGAAAAGGAAGACATACACTAAAAGACAGATACATAAAGTGTAATACATACACCAAAGTAAACCCCTGCCACCCCCCTCCCCCCTGCTTCTTCTCTAGAAAACTAATCATTCCCGAAGCGGGCGTGTACTTACATTATTGTGTTACAAAACCTAACGGTGATCTGAAACATGATGAGTGCACATTATACAGGCATGTTGGAACAATGAGCAGATTGTACATAATCATTAAGCATCTGCCATTTAGACAAGCGAGAGTGAGTTTGGGCATGGGGAATAGCTCTCCGAGGTATCTGCTCATATTTACTATATAAGCAGACGAGGTTCCACCATTCATTGACAGTAAGTCGAGAGCTATCCTTCCAGTTCCTCGTGATTAAGCATATGGCTATACCCAGCATGAAATCAAGGAGAAAGCGACCCTTCTTAGGAAGAGAGGGGACCTCCGCCACAGAGCGGAGTCCCACGATCTTCCAAGACAGAGGTTCGTGAAGGTGTAAGATAAATTGAATACAACCCCAAACCCGCCCCCAATAAACCTGTAGTTGAGGATATTCATAAATAACATGAGCGAAGGTTCCCACAGCAGTATGGCAAGACCAAAACTGGTCCCTAGCAGTTGTGTTCCATTTGGCTATTTTTTCTGGGGTATAAAAGCATCTGTGTGCAAAAAAGAAAAGAGTTTGGGTAACAGAGGCAGACCGGGAAACCCGCACTACTTTGCTCCAGAAAACGCTCCATTGCACAGGGGTTAAAGTGGTTTGCAGTTCGCGCTCTCAGGCTTGTTGGGCTCTAAAAGTGGCCGTGTCTGTACCCTGACATAATATTTTATAAAAGTTAGAGGCTACCCCATGTGTACTACTAATAGAGTGAACTATCTCTAATAGCCCGTCCTCAGTAGGGGCAGAGGGCGGCATGATTCGAGCATTTTTGAGGCAGTGTTGAAGCTGCATCAATTGAAAGTAGTGTTTCGCTGGTAACGCAAATTCCTTTTGTAAATCAGAAAAGGTTTTCCAACGAGCTGCAGAGAAAAGCTGTTGGGGTGTTCAGATTCCCCTTGAGTACCAGGGTTTCCATGCTATCGTTCTATTTAGGACTTGAATTCTGGGGTTATTCCATAGCGGGAGTCCGTCCTGAGGACATACGTTCGGGCCCAGTGATAGAATGAGAGTGTTAAAGGCCGCAAGAGTATCGACAATCATTGGTGGATGGCGGGTGTCTACTTGATAGGACATACCGGGGAGATGGGTCAACGGAATTGGGCTACTAAGCTCCTCTTCTATGTCAAGCCAAACTGGTCTGCTGTCTGTTGAGGCATCTAGCCATCGGGCACCTTGCTTAAGTAGGAAGGCTTGATGATATCTAAGAAAATCAGGAAATCTGGTACCCCCTCTTTCCTTTGCAGACTGTAGTTTTTGTTTAGCTATCCTTGGTGGCTTGCCCTGCCAGAGATAACGGACGAGAAGGCCCTCAATATCTTTATAAGTATGTAGCGGGAGTAAGCATGGCAGAATTTCTAAAATGTAGTTCACTTTGGGGACTATCATCATTTTCACAGTTTCTAGGCGGCCCCACCATGTAAGAGATAAGGGAGACCAACGATTTGTGAGCTCACGGACTTTGGAGACTACCTCTTTGGCATTAAAACTGATAGTGTCTTCTAAAGGAGAACAGTAATGGACCCCGAGATACTTCACCATGCGGGATTGCCAAAGGAAGGGAAAGGCCTGCATGTCAGCCTCATGTACCCAGCGGTTCAGTGGGAATGCTACAGATTTGGTCCAGTTAATTTTATAGCCCGATAATTGTGAGTATCCGTCAATCAGATCCAAGACAGCTGGAACCGAATCGAGGGATACGAAAAGCATAAGGTCATCTGCATATGCAGAGAGTTTAATCTCCCTATGACTGAAGGGGACACCTCGAATACGTGCGGACTGTCTAATAAGGAGGGCTAGGGGTTCAAGAGCTAGATCAAAGAGCATTGGTGATAGGGGGCAACCTTGACGCGTGCCTCTTTGGAGATTAAATGGCTGAGACTTGATGGCATTTACACAAATACTGGCGACGGGTTGAGTATACATGACTTGGAGATATCGGAGGAAGCCCTCCCCAAAGCCATACCATCGGAGAACTGCAAATAAGAAGGGCCATTCTAGGCGATCAAAGGCTTTTTCGGCATCCAGGGAAAGACCCACCCATGGATGATCTAGATTGGCAGCACTGGATAGCACATGGCACAAGGTCCGAGCATTGTCAGCAGTTGATCTGCCGGGTATAAAACCGCATTGGTCGGGGTGAATTAGGGTGGCCATCCTGTCAGATAGCCGGGTGGCCAAGATCGTTGCGAAGATCTTATAATCGGCATTAAGTAGGGAGATTGGACGGTAGTTGGCGGTTAGCAGCGGGTCTCTGCCTTCTTTCTCAAATACTACCACATTAGCTGCAGAAAAGGATCCCAAAGAGGATGTATCTACCGCAAGGGCAGTAAAATAGAGTTTTAAATAGGGAACTAAATCTGCACTGAACGTTCTGTAGAATTCGGTCGGGAGACCATCGGGCCCTACGGCACGGCCCGAGGCTGTTCGTTTTAGGGCAGATTGGATCTCTGAAGTAGAGAAGGGTTCATCCATCGCATCCCTATCATCTTCAGAGAGGGTCGGCCGCTGAATGCCAGAAAGCAATCGCTCGAATGTCTCTGACGAGAACTCACATTCAGATTGATATAGGCGGGTATAGAAATCCCGAAAGAGCTCTACAATGTCGGAGTCTGTGGTCACTATGCCCCCTCCCTGTGGAGCTCGAAGGGCCGCTACGCGTTTGGCTTCTTTTTGACCTTTCAAGGCGTTGGCTAAGAGTCGACCGACTCGGTTATTTTCACGATAATATGTCCCTCGCTGAAGCTCAATACTCTTAGAAGCTGCAGTTGAGAGGATTGAATTATATTGAAAACGGAGACGCTGTAATCGAATTAATACACATGGATCAGTACGTGAAGTTAGAACTCGTTCGCCTGCTTTTATTTGTTGGTCTAGTATAAGTAGCTGCTGTTTGCGTTGTTTTCGCAGGCGGATTTGATAGCTAGTGATCGTTGCTCGAATGGCCGCTTTGAAGCCCTCCCACCAAGCCCAATTCGCAGTATCCTGGGGTAGATTAAAATGGAAGTAATCCTGTATGGCTGCTCGAATTTCTAACTGGAACTCTGGCTGAGTTAACAGGGCTCTATCAAAGAACCAGGCCCCCGAATTCCCTTGGGGTGCAGTAGTGTGTAATTGAAAGGAAATAGCAGCATGATCTGAAATATTTTGGGAGTGAATCTTTGCAGTGTCCACCTGAGGAACTAACAGTTTTGATATTAGAAAAAGTCTATGCGAGACTGGGATTTGTGAGGGGAAGAGAAGAAGGTGAAGTCAAGCTCATTGGGGTGTAGTAACCTCCATAGATCAACTAAAGCAAGATCTTTGATCAGGGAGGTAAGCGTGGTGTGACTCTTGGGGGGACCACTTGTCCTAGGCGGCTGTTTGTCAATCAGGGGATCAAGGACTAGATTGAAATCCCCCCCAATTATCAATGAAGTATTAGCAGAGGCCTGCGCAACCTGAGCAATGGTAGCAAAAAAGGCAGGGTTATCCACATTAGGAGCGTAAAGGCATATACATGTAACTTCAAGGCTACCTATCTTGAGGTGAACTCTGGACCATCTACCTTCTGTATCTGAGCTAGTCGCAATAATAGTAGCATGCAAAGATTTCCTAACCAGTATGGCAACCCCACATTTCTTAGAAACGGCTGGGGAATAGGCGGCCACCATGTAAGGTTTAATATTGAGTTTAAGAGTTTCCTTCGAATTTAAATGCGTTTCTTGGAGAAAAATCAGATCCGCAGCTTCCTGACTTAGGTAGCTTAGGATTTTCTTCCGTTTTATCGGATTATTGATTCCTTTTACGTTCAATGAGAAAATCTTACATGGTGCCATCAATCGGTAATAGACATTTTAGGTAAGGGCGCTTGAAAACATACAACATAATCAGAATCTGTGCAACAATGACATAATCACCGAGTATGCTGGCTAATACACCCCATATTGAAAAGTATGTACCAAAGTATCTTAGAGAAGAAGCAAAACCCCCAAAGAATATGGCGACCATATGTCTGCGGGAGGAGGCCCTAGAGAGGAAATAGAAAGACATGAAAAAAAAGAAAAGAAACACCAGAGTCCATAATTAACACTGTCTCTGATACTCATCGAGGCTACTGTGGGTAGATGGAGTCGGGTCACAGATATCATCAAAAGTAAGGCAAACAAACTGCCCTCGCCAGACTCTTTGCTGGGCTGCGGCAGATCCAATATGGCAGGTACAGCGGATATGAGAATACTTGCAGGAATATTCTGGAAGTCAGCGCATCAAGTCGGCTTCTTTGGAATCCAAAAACTCCGCTAGTAGATCAGGGTCCTCAAATGTTCTTGTCTGATTGTGAAGCGTGACTCGGAGCTTGGCCGGGTACATCAGGCCATAGCGTGCTTGTAGTTGTTGAAGCCTCGGCCGGAATTCCAGAAAGCGCTTTCGGCGGTCGACCGTGGGTTTAGCCAAGTCGGGATAGAAGGAGATCTTGTGGCTCTCAAACTCCATATGGCCCTTTGCCCGAGAGGCACTTAGAATTTGCTCCACGTGTTGATATCTCAAAAGTCGAAAAATGATAGGCCGCGGGGTCTTCCTGTTGAGCGTTATGCTTGTGGGTACACGATGAGCGCGATCGATCTCCAAATCTTTGGTAAAGGTGATTTGGAGCAGGGAAGGGAGGATTTTGCATAAAAACTCTTTCATGTCTCCCGATTCCGCTCCCTCCGGTATGCCCACGAGTCGTATGTTGTTGCGGCGCGCTCTATTATTGCCATCTTCCACTTCTTTCTGCAAGGCCCGCACCTGACGTTCAACTTTGTCGAGTTTGGACAACCGGGCCGCATGGGAGTCCAATATGCTCTCCATTTTGTCCTGATGCGAAGAAAGCCCTTCTAGCTTGCTTTGCAGCACACCGAGATCTTCCCGCAGCGCTCGGAGTGCTTCACCGTTTGACTGCACGAGGTTTTTGACCCCTCTAATCTCTGCGAGGATTTCCTGCTGCATTTCGGGGCCCTCGCGCAAGGCCAGCCCCTTCTGCGGGGACGGGGGTTCAGTTTTGGAACGTTTGCCGTGAGAAGCCGCTGGAGATCCAAATTCCAGGCGCGTGGGTTTGGTCCCCGCCATCTCACCAATGTGCCCCGGCAAGATCAGAGTAGAAGTTCCAAGTATGTACGGTGTTAATTCAGGATTCTGAGTAGGCCTCTCGGGAGCCTCAGCGTTATGCGACCATCCCGCTGGACATCAGGCTCCGCCCCCCGGGTCCGCTGCTTTTTAATATATTCATAAACAACCTGGAAAGTGGAATAATGAGTGAGGTTATCAAATTTGCAGATGACACAAAACTATTTAAAGTTGTTAAAACCCAAGAGGATTGTGGAAAATTACAAGAGGATCTTGATAAATTGGAAGACTGGGCATCAAAATGGCAGATGAAATTTAATGTTGACAAGTGCAAAGTTATGCACCTAGGGAAGAACAAGCCAAACTATGGTTATACGATGCAACGTTCCACATTAGGAACCACCATCCAGGAAAAAGATTTAGACGTCATTGTGGATAGCATGTTAAAACCCTTGGCCCAGTGTGCAATGGCGGCCAAGAGAGCAAATAGAATGCTAGGTATCATAAGGAGAGGAATGGAAAATAAAACAAAAGATATTATAATGCCTCTATTATAATGCCTCTATATCATTCCATGGTGAGACCGCACCTTGAATATTGTGTGCAGTTCTGGTCATGGTATCTTAAAAAGGATATAGTGATATTAGAAAAGGTTCAGAGAAGAGCCACCAAAATGGTAAAGGGGATGGAAGGATACTCCTATGAAGAAAGGCTAAAAAGGTTAGGGCTCTTTTACCTGAAAAAGAGACGGCTGAGGGTAGATATGATAGAAGTCTATAAATTTATGAACAGAGTGGAACTGGTAAATGTAGATTGATTGTTTATGTTATCAGAATATAGAAAGACTAGGGGACATGCAATGAAGCTACAGGGTAAACTATTTAAGACTAATAAAAGAAAATATTTTTTCACTCAACGTGTAATCAAACTCTGGAATTTGTTACTGGAGGATGTAGTAAAGGCTGTTAGTATAGCTGGGTTTAAAAAAGGTTTGGACAAGTTCCTGGAGGAAAGGTCCATAAACCATTATTAAGAAGGGACCCAGGATATCAATGCTTGACCCAGTACAAGCATTGCGGAACCTGTGTCTTTTGGGGAAACTGCTAGGTACGTATGACCTAGATTGGCACTGTTGGAAACAAGATACTGGGCTTGATGGACCTTGGTCTGACCCAGTATGGCATATCTTATGTTCTTATGTTCTTTTATCAGGCGACTATTGTAGTGATTCCCAAAGCAAACAAAGATCCGCTTCAGTGTTCTAACTACTGACCGATTTCTTTGTTGAATTTAGATTACAACATTTTTACCAAATTATTAGCTAATCGTCTAGCTTCTTTAATTCTGGACATTGTTCATCCAAATCAAACAGGTTTTATAAAAAACAGATATGGTTTTGAAAATGTGTGAAGGTTAATTAATGTGTTACATGGCCTTAGATCTAAAGTCGGTTCTTATAGAATCCTTTCGCTAGATGCAGAGAAAGCTTTCGACAAATTAGAATGGCCATATGTCTTAGAGGTCCTCAATGAGTTTGGCTTTGGGCTCTCTTTTCACACATGGATTGCTTCATTATATGCTTGCCCACAAGCTTTGGTTTCAATAAATGGTTTCATTTCTCCATCATATTTTTAGGCAGAGGCATGAGGCAAGGATGTCCACTCTCTCCCTTACTGTTCGTCCTTGCGATGGAGCCTTTAGCGGCTCATATCAGGCTACGAGCAGAGGAATTTGGTATCCATTTAGGATCTGAATGGCATTCTATCTCATTATATGTGGATGACACGCTGATCTACCTTTGTAACCCTTCCAATTCCCTTCCTATAGTGATAAACATTGGATTGCTTCTCTCAAATATCTGGATTTACAGCAAATATGCAGAAGTCGACAGTACTTAATTGTTTGTCCCGATCTTCATCTCGATCCCAGTCTATTCCTGGAGATTTTCCAGTGGTGAATCACTTCCGATACTTGGGTATTAACATACGCAGATATATCTCGATGTTGTACACTCTGAATTATATTCCCCTCCTTAAAGCACTCAGACAAGATATGGATCATTGGTGTTCATGTTCGGTCTCCTGGTTAGGACGGATAAATACTTTTAAGATGTTGGTATTACCTAAGCTACTATTTCTCTTTATGCAATTACCTATTTCTCTTCCTAGATCATTTTTTAAGACTCTTAGGCAGGCGATACTGAGTTTTCTTTGGAAGGGCAACCACCCTTTAATTATTTGGAAGATTCTTACACTTCCAAAATGGTCCGGGGGATGGGGCTTTCTGATCCTGAGCTATACTATTCATGTATTTGTCTGCGATCTTTATTGCTGTGGAGAATTAATGCTGATGCAGGTTGGGCTACCCTGGAAAGAAATTGGATGAAGCAGATTCCGCTAGATGCGGTGCCCTTCCTCAGCGAATCATTAGAAGTGGCAAAGGTTAAGGCACATCTATTCATTGGTCCATGCTGGGTGGCTTGGCGGAAGATCTGCAAGCAGCTTGGAATTCCTGTATCACACTCACCTTACATAATTTTAGGTGCTATGGGGTTTGCCAGGAGCTTGAGAAGAGGTGTTAGTTCGGAACTTGCCTTGACAAGAACATCCTCCTTATTTGAAGGATCTTATCCTTTGCCTAAGAAGAGGTTAGAGGAATGCCTGGGTTTCCTCTTTCCCAGTTCCAGTTTATCCAGTTTCACCACTGTTTGGACACTGTCACCGCCCCTCTCTCCCAGAGGCCTCAGCGTGGGTAAAGCGAGTGGGGTGGTGTGTTCCTTAAGCTTGTGAACTTGAATTTGAGGCTTTGCAAAGCCTCCTGGGAATTGTAGTTCCGTGGCTTAAAGAAAAATAGTTGTGTACACGAATGATAAGGTTTCAAAATGGATTTATTCCCTTCCCAGGGTTGGAATTTGACCTTTAGAACATCACAACAGAAAAGTCCATACTTCTGGTATAAGGTAACAAAGGAACCAAACAACTTAGGCAATGCTTATCTTCAGCTTAACAGAAAAATGAAATACAAAAACAGTTTTCCTCCAAACTTGCTTTTGGACTGTTTTTCTCCTGCAGCAGTGGTTATAGCAAGACTAGCACAAGGACTGTATATTATCTGATACCGTGTACGTACAGTCCATATAGGTTTCAGTGTCTGAAGTTGGATAAAATTCACATTGCATTTCATGCACGTTATCTTCAACTTCCTCCGGGGAGAACTCTGCCCTTTGCTCATTCACAGTGTTCCCATCCCCCAACAGCTTAGCTGAACTCAGGTGTTTTGCATAAAGCTCTCGGTCAGCTCTCTCACACAACTCTTGATACGTACAAGGGCTATTATCAAACTCCTCTGCAAAGCTATCTGGAAATATTCTTCTATCTTCCAGCCACTGCTTATCCAGGGACCTTTCTTGGCTATAATATGGCTCCCTGTAAAACTCTTTCCTTTTAGTTGCCTAGGGTTTCTTACAGGCAAAAACTCCTCTTCAGAACAACAAGTTTCCCTTCCACTATATTTAGTGCTAGAGGACTGAGACTGTCTTCTCAGGGGATTTAAAAGGTATTGCTTGCCTTTAGGAGAGTGGAGTTCCTCTGTGCTTTGCCCAGCCGTGTATTGCTTTCTCCGTCGTGGAATTGCCTGCTTCCTGGAGTCAGCGTGGCTTTCACAGCTCCCTTCTCTAGATGAGCCTTCCCAGGTAAGATAGGGTTTTTCCTCCCTTCTCTTATCCTGTCTTTCACCTTTTTCCCCTTTCTCATGCCATTCAATCCTTTCCGTCCTCTCAGACCTTGTTCTGTCTGTCGTGGTTCTTGCTCTCCTGGTTCCTGCCCCAGTTCTCCCCTCTCCCCTAACTAGAGGATTTTTAACTGTGTTGCTTTTCCCGGTGGCTGAAACTCCGCTCCCCATCAGCTGTTTCTCTTTTGCTAATGAGCCATGTGTTAGCTCTTGGCTCGGGCGTTCCCTAGCACTGAGTGACCTCATTTGTTTGGGGTTTCTATGCCAACCCTTCTCTCTGTTTTGCTCTGAGCTGTCAAACATGCATTCATTCTGATATGAAGTCCCTGTTTCCATGGGCTCTGATTCTTGTTCCTTATGACAACACCCAGTTCTCTAAATCCGATCTGGTAAGAAGACCTAGACAATGGGAACAGGCCCTCTTTGAATCTAGGCGACTTCCCGCTTCATTGCACGGCTATATCGTACTATTGCAGAGGATTTACCTGATCTTTCAGCTTTGAAGCTTTCTCAGAGGAGATGGGAGGCGACTCTTCCAGAGAAGGAGCAAGATTTTTGGATAGAAGTGCATCATTATTCTCATTTGTGTTCTATCACGCTTGGGTTAATTCACACTCAACTGAGAATTTTGTATCGTCTTTCAATAGCGCCAATTGACCTTTTTTACTGGAAGAGAGCTGATGACTCTCTCTGCTGGCATATGTGTGGCCGTCAAGGAGACTATGACCACATGTGGTGGTCTTGTCCTTGTATTCAAAGTTTTTGGAGGAAGGTATTTGAACATATCACTTGTAGACTAAAGGTAAATTTCCCCTTCGACATAGAGACGTGTATACTGGGTGTTCTTCCTGAGTCAGCCGGTAGTGCCCTTCTACGGCATTTGGCTCAGACACTTTTACTGGCGGCTAGATCGGTGATAGCTCATTTCTGGAAGCGCAGTAGGTACCGTCTTTTTCAGAATGGCCTCTAAAAGCTGGGAAATTTACCGCTTAGATAAGATTACAGCTTTAGTAAGAGGCCTTCCCTTCCAAGGGGAGGAACTATGGAGTATAGTTCTCCAGGATGACACAAAGGTGTTAGCTGCTCCAGATGTCTCCTAGATAGATATACGGAAGGAGTCTATCGTCTTTCTCTATTCTCTATTCCTTATTTATTTGGTCTAGTTAGAGTAAGGGCTAAGGTAATTATTGAGGAGAGGTGTTCAAATTCCCTGTTTCATTACATTGGGAGTATGTTGTCTGTTCCTTTTCTTCTTTCTTTTCTTTTATTTCCTCTTTTGTTTAGATGGGTCAGAGGGGTTGAGGAGGGGGGTTGTGCAGGGGTGTAAGGGTGGGGGAGAGGGCCTAGTTTTTGAACCTTTGTCCCCTATGTGACTTCTAGTTCTTAGATGCCTCGATAAAAAGAGGGATAAGAAGTTTAGGGGTTTTGACTAAATGAAGGGGTGCAGCTGCTTTTTGTATATTATCACCAGAGGTTGTTGTTGCAATACCTTTTGTAATTTTGTAATTTTTCAATTTGTAAATGTAAGTTGTATTGTATTGTATTGTTTTGCTTTGTATTGCATGGTTCTCTCTTTGTAATGCTACCAGTATTGGATGCATAATAGTATCTATTCTTTTCATCCTGTTGGGCATACTTTGGGATTCTGTACGTTAATTATTCCTCTGATGTTGTTTGGTGAGTTTGATTGTATCTTATTTGATGCTGCTCAATAAAATTTATTACATAAAAAAAAGAAATATAATAATACTCGGTGGTGGTGCAAGGGAGACCGGAACAATGGATCATATCTGGTGGGATTATCCTATTATAAAGATACATTGGTCACAGATCTAATTTGTTCTCTTTTTTTAAATGCCATCAAGTTAATGCTGACTCCTGGCAACCCAGCAGCCCCTGAGTTTCCTTGGCAAGGTATGACCAGAAGTAGATTGCCAGGCCTTTTCTTCCAAGGCAATGGAAAATAAAGGGACTTACCCAAGGTCACATGGAGTACCAGTGGGAATTGTATCCTGATCTGTTAGGTGTTAAGCTGTTGTTCCAACCACTAGATTACTTTTCTACAACTCGTTTTTTTGCTCACATGATTTTGACTCTGGATTACCTGCCTGTTGTGCTAGGTGCTTGGGGTTTGTTTCCTGCTCTGGGACCCCAACCTCAGCCCTCCATTGCCTCAGGTACGCATGTAGATTGTGAGCTCTTCGGGGATGATGGAATATATACAGTACCTGCTTGTAAACTGCCGAGAATGCGTTTGCAGACGGGCAATATATAAATGCCTTAATAGTGTAGAATAAAGCTTTCCTAGCTTGATGTAAAATTGTAGCTACTCCAAGCATGGAAGCAACAGTCAAGAGTCTTGAGCATTTTCCTGATGGAAAAAGTTGACAACACAGGAATAGGCACACAGAGCTCAAACTTGGAAACTTTGAGACATGGCCCAACAGCATACAACAGACTCCCCAGACGAGTTGCAATGGTTAATTAGATAGTTTGGTATAAGCTGATGCCTTCCCTTGATGGCATTGTTAAGTTACATATTGATCTTAAACTCTTTAAATGATTCCCTGTCTGGGGGCATTATGGGAGAATGGGTGGGAAGCTAGGGAACATGTTCATGTAACTATAAAGAATATAGTGGCCAAGGCATAAGTTCTGTCAAAACTTGGTTTATTCTGCACAGTTGGAGGTTGTTTGCATTTTGCTAAAAAATTACAAAAAATAAAAGTACATAGGCACTTATGCCACATTTATAAAATACTTGTACCACGTTGTTGTTGTTGTTGTTAAGTGCCGTCGAGTCGGAGTCTACTCATGGCGACCCTCTGGATAGCTATCCTAAATTGTGTTCGGTCTTCAGTCAGGCGGCTCATTGTTGACAGACTGGTACCCGTAGCTGCTGTTATTGTAGCAATCCATCTCATTGCTGGCCTTCCTCTTTTGCGTTGACCTTCTATCTTGCCAAGCATGATGTCTTTCTCTAATGATCTCTCTCTTCGCATGATGTGTCCGAAGTATGAAAGTCGAAGTCTTGTCATCTGAGCTTCTAAAGAAAGCTTAGGTTTGATCTCTTCTAGTACCGACTGGTTTGTTCTTCGGGCAGTCCATGGTATACACAGTATTCGCCGCCAGCACCATAATTCAAAGGCATCAATTTTCTTCCTGTCTGTCTTTTTCACTGTCCAGCTTTCACATCCATATGATGTTATTGAAAATACCATGGCTTGAACAAGTCGAATCTTTGTATGGAGAGAGACATCTCTGCTCTTGAGAATCTTATCTAGGTCTTTCATAGCCATTCTGCCAAGAGCAATGCGTCGTCTGATTTCTTGACTGCTTGTTGCTTCTTTATTGATAGTTGATCCAAGTAGGTTAAAGTTGTTCACGATTTCAATTTCTTCTCCTTCAACGATGAACCTGTTGATTATGCCAGTTGTCATGATCTTTGTCTTCTTTACATTAAGGTGCAGGCCCATTTTGAGACTATGTTCTTTGATTGTGAGAAGCAAATGTTTCAGATCATCTTCACTTTCAGCCAGTAATGTGGTATCATCAGCATAGCGAAGGTTGTTGATGAGTCTTCCACCAATCTTCACACCTCTGTTGTCTTCATACAGTCCTGCTTCTCTGATGATTTGTTCTGCATATAAATTAAACAGGTAGGGGGAAAGTATGCAGCCTTGTCTTACACCTTTGCTTATTTTAAACCATTCTGTTTCTCCTTGTTCCGTTCGAACTGTTGCTTCTTGATCAATGTACAGATTACGCAAGAGAACGATCAGGTGTTCTGGTATACCCATGCTTCTTAATGTGGCCCAGAGTTTCTCATGGTTTACACAGTCAAAAGCCTTGCTATAGTCGATAAAGCACAAATAGATATCCTTTTGGTATTCTTTAGTCTTTTCAAGGATCCATCTCACATCCGCAATGATGTCTCTCGTTCCTCGCCCTTTCCTGAACCCTGCTTGCACTTCAGGTAGTTCTTGTTCTAGGTATGGCTGTAGTCTCTTTTGAATAATCTTCAGTAGAATCTTGCTGGCATGTGGGATCAGAGCGATTGTGCGATAATTTCCACAGTCAGTTGGATCACCTTTCTTTAGTATTGGTATAAACACAGATCTTTTCCAGTCAGTTGGCCATGATGTTGTCTTCCATATTTCTTGGCAGAGCCTTGTAAGTACGGTAACAGCTGCATCAGATTGCTGCAATACTTCTATGGGAATGCTATCAATGCCTGGTGCTTTGTTCTTTGATAAGGCTTTCAATGCTGCTTCAACTTCTTCTTTCATCACCAATGGTTCCTGATCATAAGGTATAGGTTGAAACGGCTGTTGGTCCACTTGATCTTTATCATATAAAAACTCTGTATATTCCTTCCACCTTTTCTTGATCTTCTCAGCATCATTCAACATAGAACCTTGAGCATCTTGTAACATTCCAATTCGAGGCTGGAACTTTTTCTTTAACTCTCGCAGCTTTAGGAAAGCCGATCTTGTTCTTCCTCTAATAGTTTCTGCTTCTATTTCCTTGCAAGTGTCATTGTAGTACTTTTCCTTGTCCTGTCTTGCTGCACGTTGGAAATCTCTGTTGAGTTCTGCGATTGTCTTTCTTTCTCCTTTGGCTTTAGCTTCTCTGCGTTTCTGGGCAATTTTCAGAGTTTCTTCCGTCATCCATTTTTGCCGTTTTTGCTTTTTCACCTTTTGTAGAGACTTCTCGCTTTCTTCCAGCACAACCTTCTTGATGTCATTCCATAACTCTTCCGGAGCTCTGTCATTTGTATCTAAGGCAGCAAATCGATTTTGCAGGCAGTCTTTAAATTCCAGTGGTATATTCTCAAGGTCATATTTTGGTGCATTCATGAGTGGTTTGCTCTTTTTCAACTTTAGCTTGAGTTTGCATACTAGTAGTTGATGATCTGTACCACAGTCAGCTCCAGGTTTTGTCTTTGTTGATGTTACAGAGCTTTTCCATCGTTGACTTCCACAGATGTAGTCAATTTGATTTTTATACAATCCATTGGGTGAAGTCCATGTGTACAGTCGTCGCTTGTGTTGCTGAAAGAAGGTGTTTGAGATGAATAGATCATTGGTCTTGCAGAATTCTATCAATCTTTCTCCAGCTTCATTTCTGTTGCCAAGTCCATATTTTCCAACTACTTTGCCTTCTTCTTTGTTGCCAACTTTTGCGTTCCAGTCACCCATGACTATCAGGATATCCTGTTTGCATGTTCTGTCAATTTCAGCTTGTACGTGTTCATAGAACTCTTCAATTTCATTCTCTTCTGCAGCTGTTGTTGGGGCATATACTTGAATTATAGTTGTGTTGATAGGCAATCCTCGTAGACGAATAGAGATTAAGCGTTCGCTGACTGCATTGTATTTCATTACAGTTCTTGCAAGTTTCTTGTTTATTATAAATGCAACACCATTTCTTCTTTGTCTTTCATTTCCAGCATAGTAGACCATGTGATCATCTGATGCAAAGTGCCCGATGCCAGTCCATTTCAGTTCGCTGACACCCAACAGATCAAGTTGTACACGTTCCATTTCATTCTTGACCACTTCCAACTTCCCTTGGTTCATGCTTCGTACGTTCCATGTTCCAATGTGTAAGACATCTTTACAGCTTCTGACTCTCATTTCATGCGCAGCTACATCAGCAGTCAGACTTCCCGAAGGCTTTGATCCAACCACATCATAAATGCTGGCTTTACTCTGAAAAGTCTTCAGCTCTTCCCCAGTAGCTAGTTGAGTGCCTTCCGACCTGGGAGTCTCATCTTCCAGCACCATAGCACAATTTGTTTTGTTGTAACTATCCATTGGGTTTTCATGGCAAGATACAGAAGTAGATTGCCGGGCCTTCCTTCCGCGCAGTTTAAGTTTGGTGTTGTTGCCGTTGTCACAGAAATGTGATCCTCCGCCGTCAACACTATCCCATTCTGCTGCTGCCCAGATGGGTGGTTTCGTAACAACCCACAATTAAGGGAACAGATCTTACAAAAGTCCCTATATAAAACCCCAAATGTTATTGAAAAATTGCATATAGGATCATGAAAAACACAATGAGAGTTTAGGGGCATGTTTACTAAGCCCCGTGGCAGTAATGTTCGTGTGGGCCTCATTACCAGAGCGGGGCTTCTAGCTAACTGCAAAGGGGCTTATACATTTATCCCCTGCAGTAAATACAGAGAAACTGCACTTTAATACGGTGAATGGGCTGTGGGTGCAACTAGCGACACCCATTGAGGTAGCGTTAGTTGCACCCACACTATCTGCATGAAGCACAGTTTTATATGGGTCATTAACACCTGTGCTGGCCACACTGGGAGTGCCCCATCCCATCCAGTCTCTGCCCCAATGTTTGCTTCCATAGTAGCATGGAGTTTTTAGTATGGGGGCCCTGTGCTACTTCTCAAAGCAGAGCTGAAACCACACTAAACCTGTGGTACTCTTGTGGTGCACTTTAGTCAACATGTCCCCTTAGTGCAGTGGTTCTCAACCCAGTCTTCAGGGTTCACCCATCCAATCGGGTTTTCAGGATATCCACAATGAATATGCATGAGATATGCACTGCCTTCTTGTTATGCAAATCTGTCTCATGCATATCCTGAAAACCTGACTGGATGGTAGTGCCCCGAGGACTGGGTTGAGAACCACTGTGTTAGTGCATATTAGCTTTCCAGGTAGAATCATCATTGGTTCAATCCAATATTACCAAATTATTGGTTAAGCACCAAATCTTTAACCATCATTCAATATTAAATATTTGATCACAAATATATGTCAGTTCAGCACTATTTATAATTCACTCTTCTTAGCTTCTTTGTTGTTCTGTTTTAAAATCAAGGTTAAAATATGTATAATTATAATTATAATGTATAATTATAATTTGTCCTATATATGTTCTGCATCTAAATATTTTGCTGCTTTTTTAATGAAAGTATTTGATCACCAAAAGGTAAATATATCCAAGAAACATGCTCTAGCTGCAATTTGACTATTGTATTAAGAAATCCTCTACTTTAAAATAGCAAAGACTAAGAGGAAACTACATCTTTGTCCGGTCCCCTCCGCCTCATCTTTCATGATATAGTATCAGTGGAGCTGACTCACTCCTTGTTTATTCAGGCAGACAGAGTTGGCAAGTTTCCAAAGACCAGTTTCAGAAGATTACCTTTATCTATTTTATTTATTTATTTAAACAGTTTTTATATATCGCCTCTTCCAACGATCAGGGGCAGTTTACATTGAACAGTTTTATTTATTTATTTTAATATCTATTTTATTTAAACTTACTTTTATACCATCTTTCTACTATCCAATGCGGTTTACAATTACCTTGTTCCAAGGGAGTGTCGCCTGAAATTTCTTCACACATGCTCTAGGAGAGCCGCATATTCAAGAAACGTAATATGTAACAAAAGGAAATATTTATTCACCGAATAGATTAGTGGATGCTTGAATGGATGTATGAAAATTCAATAAAGCCCATGATAAGCACAGAAGATCCTTAGCTGCAGGAAAGTCAAGGTAACAGCAGAAATAAAGCAGCATCTGTACCATTGTAATAGGCAACAAAAACAAGTACACTAGGAACTAGTTTATATATTTATTTAACTTATTTTTCACCAATCCAAAAAGCTCAAGCAAATTTTAAATTTTCCATTAAGATGCAAGCAACAATAAAAAAAGCTGCTAGATGTCAAAGATGCCATTTAAACCTGGAGCCTGATGGAGCAGAAGTGACTGAATACTGTTCCTGCTCCATGCTAGACTACCAGGGAGATCTTCAGTAGGGGATGGGATCAAGGGAGTGAGCGGATCTTGTCTGGTGGAATGGAGGCTTGGGGAGGACATGACAAGTTTGGGGGGAGGGGGGAGTGGTTTCTTAACTGGTTGGGATGACCTGAACTGGTTCAGGGGGATACTGGTCTAATTTGGCCGGAGTCTGGGGAAGGGTCTGCACTGGCACAAGGGGGAGTCTTGGAGGAAGAAGGTGGGTAGGAGGAGAGAATTTTGTCTGCCTTTGCATGTGCCCCTTCAAGCTGGCACTTGTGCATGCCTTGGGGCATGTGCCTGGGTGGAGCACTGGTGAGGTTTGCTAATACACATGGGTGGTTATTCTGTGGCAGGGGCGGGGAAGGGGTGGCTCGGGACAGAGTCTGGGCGAGCGGTGGGCAGTCGCTGGCCCTGGACATACTGGGCTGATTCTAATATTTGATCATGTGTAGGGAACAAATAGGGCAGAGGGGCTGGAGGACATTCCCCACAGCCCGACCCTGGCCTTAGAAGGCTAGATTGGGGGTCAGGCTGCGGGGAATAAGTCTTTATTTCCGGCAGCTGGAAATAGCGACTTTTAAATGGAACCATGGTGCCATGGCATCCGGACAGCATGGCGCCGTGGCTCCATTTAAAAGCCCTGACTGAGTTAGTTGGGCTTGTCATGTACGTGCAGGCCGGACTGAATCGCGGTCCCGGCCTGCATGTGCATGACTGATTGCGATTCTGAACCCGCGGGGCTGCGGGATCAGAATTGCAAGCCCCTCTGTATGACCGGCTCAGACCAGACGTACAGAGGGGCTGGACATCCGGGATGGAATAAGCCCTATAATGATTATGCAATACCTCAACCTATACTTGTACTCATATACTTTATGCGCATTCATTTACACATGCTCTCAAGCAAGTGCACATGTCTGCACCGGCATTTAAGGCAGGATCTCTGCTTCTTATCTTACACCTTCTTGCCCACTTAAACTATATGCCCTGTTATAAAATTACCTTCCATGGACCATGATCAACAGATTTCAAAGAATGTATTTTACATTTAAACTACAGAGTGCAACTGTACCAAGGGAACAGCTATTGCATTTTAGTTTACACACTTTATTGCTTTATTTAACAAAACAAAACCAAAACACAAAAAAAGGAGATGAAAAAACATAAAGAGCATTTATAATATTTAGGGAAAAGAATAAGAGCAAAACAATCCAATATGGGCCCGATGCAGAGATGCGGGTTGCGGGGCTGCATGTCTTGGCCCGATTCCCCCTCCAGCTGTCCCTGCATGTCGTGAGCAACAGGATGGGGAGAGCCGGCGGGGAGCAGGAGGGGGCAGGATCTGGGCGGATTGAGGGCGGGCAGCCCGATGTACAGGGCCGATTCAGGTTATGACCCTGTACGTCTTGCCGGGTCAAAAGGGACGTGCTGCTTATTCCCCCTCGAAGGTAGAATAAGCATCACCGACCCGGTGATCGGGCCCAGGGATCCCCGCTGGGGCTGGGTGCGGGGAGGTCCCTGTAGCCTGATCCAAACCCCAGCTATCCAGTCGTAGGTCAGGCGGTGGGGAAGAGGGGAGCCGAGCCATAGCAGCCAAGGGAGCCTGTGGGGAAGACGTCCCCACAGGCAGGCAGGGGTACGCTGGACCATCCTATGGCCAGATTCGATGTACCACGGGAACATTTTGTTCCTGCAGTCCAGAATCAGATAGTTCAGGCCTATCCTGCACAGGGATGTCCGGACAGCCTGGACATGCCCCTTTTGGAATCGGGCTCTATCTCTTTAGACAGCAAATATGATCCATCAAATGGAAGACAAGGTAAATTATGGATCAGCAAATGTGTTGTTAACAAACTTTTCCAGGGATGCGCACATTTTTTTTCCATTTGATCATTTTATTAAGTGTTTAGTATCATTACAAACATCGCTTAACATGTATCAAACTACACATAACATTTGGGGAGAGGAGCGGTGTGTTCACCCCTAAACAAACAAAGAAACAAAGATATGGGGCGGGGTGATGACATGGGGAGGGGTGCACCTGCTCCTGGTGGGTGCACCACTAAGCAAAGACATGGGGAGGGGTGCACCTACTCCCTAAAAGACATGGGAAGGGGTGCACCTACTCCTGTCATATTGCTGGGCAGACTAGATGTACCATACTGTCTTTATCTGCCGTCATTTACTATGTTACTATGTTACTATATTTATGTATCAAACTTCCCACAACATTTGTATTTATTAACAATTATATATTCTATTTATTAATTCATATAATATTACTCCAAATACTCTTTATATCATTCCCTTTCTAGCCACCCTCTCCCACCCTCCCCCGCTCATCCGTCCTCATCCATTATTGAATTAATATCCTCTCTCCTTTCACCCAATCACCATTTATCCTTCCAGTAAAATTTTATTTAAATTTTGTATAAAAATCCCTCTCATATTTTCTCTAGCACTCCCACTCATTCTTCCTTCCATTTTTCCAACCACTTACACACACTCTTCCATTGTTCCACAGCTTTCTCACCTGTCCCCCGCCTCATCTCCGTCAATCTATGCATCAAACACATCTCTGCCACCCTTTTCACAAATCCTGCCTTATGTGGCATGGATTTCCCCTGCCAATGTTGTGCTATTTCATTTCTAGCAGCTACTGTACAGTGATGTATCACGCTACTAACTCTCTTTGGCATGTCCACATCTAATTGCAGGGATGCCCACATTCTAACCACATTAAGCGTCGGCTGGGATTAACAGACATTGATCCTTGTTGCCAGTTCCGCTCTCCACTTCTTTCACCATGTCCACAATACTCGATGGGCAAAGAAATATAGAGACTGGGCTAAGCTGGAAAAATTCAGGAATCACAGATTACATCTTCTTCCATGATTGTCCAATGTTTCAATCTTCCTCTGAAGCAAAAATTGATCTTTCACTACTGCATCTAAGCAACTTTGTATAGTCCCCACCTGTTTCCCCATTTCCCCAGATGTAGATTCCTGCAAGTTCACCCCTAGTAACTGGTCATTCTGAGAGGTGACTTGACTGTTCCTTAGACACTAAAGAGCCCAAGGTAACTGTTCCTGGCTTAGCCAGAGGGACAGCTATGACCCCCATTACCTCCAGAGCCAACATCTCAGGTTGCAGAGGTACACTCAAGGCAGTACCCATTTCAGGCCGACTCTATCATTCTCCTGCCTGAGGGTCGCTCTCAAGCCCTGAAGTTGATGTTGCTGTTCCTACACAAGACCTTCTGTCATTGATGCCCCTCCCCCCCTTTGCAGGCACACTATATCAGGCTCCTCCAAGTTGTGTTGTTGCTGCAAGCCAGCAAGCAGAACAGTTCTGAGTTGCTGTGGAGGCATGCACTGCACGAGTCTGAGGGAGAGCTCCTCCGCAGCTTCAGCAGGCTTCATGCTGCATCCAGGTCCCCCGGCAAATGTGAGCAGAAAGGTGCAATCGATGGCTAGATATTGGCAAGGCAGGCACGGGTGTTAGGGGAAAAACCTGCATCTTGCCTTTGTGCTTCAAGAAATGGCAGCCCATTAATGTAAGCAAAAAACAGGTAAAAACAAGGAAAATCCAGGTAACTCTCGATAGCTCTTTCACTCAGTGTCCGCACTCCACCGCCATCTTCCTAAAATCATCTTAACTGCCTCCATTCATCCCCACCAAGTCACAGCCAAGGGAGACAGCTCTTGGTGGTATCAGTAATGATGCTTAGAATCCTCTACATATTTAAGTACAGAATTTCAAAGCAATCCTAAATATTTTAATTGCCTAAGGGACCATTGTAATCCACAGTTCCCAGTATCTCTAAGCACAGTCTGGCTATTCATAGGCATCACTTCAGATTTTCCCAATTAATTTTATAACCTGAAAGCTGGGAGAAGTCTCCAACAATATTTATCAGAACTGGAAGTGATGTCTGTGGTTGTTCTAGAAATAATAAAACACCATCCACATAAGTTGCAAATTTACAACTGAAGCTTGGGAAAGATATATCCCGAACGGCTTCACATTGATGAATAGCAATCAATAATAGTTCAAGAGCAATGTTAAACAACAGAGCGGATAATGTACAACCCTACCTAGTTTTGCGGGAAATTGGAATGCACAAAGATAATATACCATTAGCAAATACCCTAGAGGACGGGTAAGAGTAGAGAACGTTCACCCACCTTAAAAAGTCAGGACCACAGCCCATCCACTCGAGCACTCATTTTAAATAGATCCATCCTATACAATCAAATGCTTTCTCTGCGTCCAGACACCGCCACCATAGGATCACCTCTGTCTCTGGCCCAATCAGTGCCCACTATCTCCAAAGTATCTACTACCCATGAAACCCACCTGGCTTATAATAAAAAACAGAGGCTAGTTCCTTCTGCAGTCACACTGCCAGTACTTTAGTTAACGCCTTATTATCCATATTAAGTAATGAGATTGGTGCTCTGATCTCCTCCCAAGGTTTTCAGTATCGTTTTTATGCTGATGACTCTCAGATCTAACTACTGTATCTATATCTGATATTTCTCTGACTCCCCAGGCCCGCATCACTGCCTGCCTATCTGACATCGCTGCCTGGATGTCTCACCACTGCTTGAAATTGAACATGGCCAAAACTGAGCTTCTTTTTTTTCCCACTAAACCCTCCCCCCTTCCTCCTGACTCTGTCTCTGTAGATAACACTCTTCTTCTTACTGTTTCCTCAGCCCGCAACCTTGGGGTCATCTTTGACTCCTCCCTCTCCTTCTCCACACATATCCAACAGATAGCTAAAACATATCATTTCTTTCTCTTTAACATTAACAAAATGTGCCCCTTCCTTTCTGAACATACTACTAAAACACTTATCCACTCTGTAGTCACCTCCCGTCTCGACAATTGCACCCTGCTCCTTGCTGGTCTCCCTCGGAGTCACCTCTCTCTCTTTCAATCTCTTCAGAACTCTGCTCTGCAGTTAATTGTCCACCAGCCCTGATATTCTCATTTAACCCCTCTTCTCAAAGTCACTTCATTGGCTCCCCTTCCATTTCCATATCCAATTCAGACTTCTCCTTCTGACCTATAAATGCATTCATTCCACTTCTCCTCACTATCTTTTCTCTTTCCTCTCTCCCTACACCCCTCGTCATGACCTCTGCTTGTCCACTGGCCTGCTTCTCTCTATTCCCTTTTCTTCCATTACCATCTCTAGACTTTGATCCTTTCACCTTGCTGCTCCTTATGCCTGGAACAAACTACCCAAGTCTGTACATCAGGCTTCATTTCTCCCCCTTTTCAAATCCATGCTAAAGGCTCACCTCGTTGTGGCTGCTTTTGGATCTCAATGCCTTGTTTTCCTTATGTCTCCCTACCTTTCCTTATTTGTACCCTTACTCTCAACTATTGTATTGTCTGTCTTGATTAGACTGTAAGCTCTAATAAGCAGGGACCATCTTTTATGTGTATCTGTACTGTGCTGTATATGCCTAGTAGCGCAATATAAATGATAGTAGTAGTAGTACTCGATAATCTCTGCCAGGCTTTGATGTAAAAACAATTCTTGTTTCCATGAAAGAAGTGGAGGGGGGAGTGATCCTTAAACATATAATGAAATAATTTAGCCAGCTGAGGAAATATTAATTTCTTGAACTGATTATAAAACTCTACAGTATTTATTTATTTAACAATTTTTCTATACCGCCTTATCTTAAAATCAAGGTGGTTTACAATAAAACTTCAATTTACAGAGAACTTTCGAGAGAAACAATTAAAACTTTAATCCATTGTAGAATAACTTTCTTAGCAAACATAGGGAGGGGGAGAACTGGAAGTGCTAACGTATAACTTATGTACAATGTGACGTATATGTAATTGGTTATGAGGGGGAGCATCAGATTTGAGTAACGCTGTGGAGTTAAAGGTGTTTATTGAAGTGCTCAATGAAAAGAAGGGTCTTGAGCTGTTTCCGAAAGTCCTTTGCGTCTGTGATTGTTCTTAGTTTTTATGGGAAAATGTTCCAGATGGAGAAGCAAGCGAGAGGGCCATCTTAGCAGTGTTTTTTTTTTTGGCTTTTGTGAGCAGGTTGGTTGTAGGTATGGTACTGATATGGCTGCTTCTCTCAGGTCTGTTGTTAGGTTTGTTATAGATGAGATCCTGTAGACTTCTGGATGTTAAGTTGTTTTTGATCTTGAAGATGGTAAGGATAGATTTCTATTTGGCACGTGATGTAATTGGCAACCAGTGTAGTTGGTGTAGGAGGGGAGTTATATGCTCCCATTGAGATGATCCCATGATGGTTCGGGTAGCGGTGTTTTGTAATCGTTGCAAGGGTTGGGTAGTTTGCTTGGGCAACCCTTGGAAGAGGGCTTTACAGTAGTCCGGTGATGGTGTTATGATGAACTGACATACTGTGCAGAAGTGTTCTTGACTGAGGAGATGTTTTAATCTTCTGATCATTGCAAGCTTGTGGAAGGCAGTCCTGGAGGTCTTGATGATATGACCTTCTAGGCTGAGATGCTTGTCAATGATGATACCCAGGTATCGGACTTCATCCTTTATTGTAATTTGAAAATTGGCAATTTTGACTGAGGCGGGAGGGGGGTGTGTGAAATCAGTGTTCCTTGTGATTATTATTACCTTATTTGAGAGAAGAAAATACATAGGGACTGATGCAGAAAGCAAGTTAGCGCTGGAAACATGCCAGAAAAACTACTGTGCTAAACTGCAGCACAGTAGGCATGCAAATTGCATGCAAAGGGATGTATATTTAATTGTGCCCAATGTAAAAAACTGTGTTGAAACTTAGTGCAGTTTTTTACATTATTTTTAATGCTGGATCTTTACACCAGCTTTGGGCAGACAAAAAGATCCAGCCGGGAGCAAAAAGATCATCTGAGGTGAAGTCTGACACGTCACCTCAGATGATGCAGGCATTGGGGAAAGCCCCTGATGCCACTGACACAACGTGCAGCCTCCAAATACCGATCACCTCAACAGAAATAAAAGCATTGGTGGCGCAGTGGGCCCCAATCCCCCTCTCACCTCTTAAAAATCAATGGTGGCCCAGTGGACCCTGATGCAATCCCCTCCAACCTTGTTAAAATCACTGGTGGTCTGTGGGTCTCCATTAAATCCGCCCCCATCCCCGCAGTACCTGTAAGTGGAATGGTGGGTAGGAGCATTGCCTACAACACACTCCTACCCCTGATCTCATTTTTCAAAATGGTGGTGCCTGGCACCACCTGGGGGAGCACAGGCCCAGCCTCCATCCTGGCCATATTACAGTTTCACCAAGAGGCTTCCTCAGGGAGACTACTACAAATACTAAAACAAAAAATAATGTGCACATGAACAATGAATTGACTTATAAACGTTAGAAGACATCAGCAGCAATATTTTGTTTATTAAAGATAAGTTATGGACATATAATTTTTAAGCAAAAAGGGAGGTTATGAGCAATGATGGTAGAGGTTTTGATGGTGTGTCCCATTTGTTAACGTTAAGCTCATTACCCACGCACACAAAAAGTTTTGATTAGATAATAAGTTTTCAAGGTTAAAAGTGCTCACAAGATTGGGAATTGAGTCTGGTAGAAAAAAAATACGAATAAACAAAGTTAAATGGGGATATACTGTATTAATTTGAATTGAATGTTTGGTATTGACAGCATATTTGAAATATTGATTGACCACATTTTTTGATTTATCAATGTGTATTTTGTGGTTTTCATTTGAGTACATATTGTTGGCTAGAGTGAGGAAAGGCCAGCAGGGAAAAGGAGGTGATGGTGCCTCTGTGTAAGTCTCTAGTGAGACCTCGTCTGATGTACTGTGTACAATTCTGGAGACTGCGCCTTCAAAAGAATATAAACAGGATAGAGCTGGTGCAGAAGGCAGCTGTTAAACTGGTCAGCGGTCGTTGTCATAAAGTATATGGGGATAGATTTAAAGATCTCTATTACTTTGGAGGAAAGGCAGGGGAGAGGAGATATGATAGAGATATTTAAATACTGTACCTCTGTTGTATAAATCCACAGGAAGTGGTTCTCTTTCAATTGAAAGGAAGCTCTGGAATGAGGGTCACAGTATGAAGGTGAAAGGGGATAGACTCAGAAGTAATCTAAGGGAATACTTTTCTACAGAAAGAGTAGCGAATGCATGGATGTGATGGAGACGAGACTTGTATCTGAATTCAAGAAAGCATGGGACAGGTATGGACAGTCTCTGAAGGAGAGAAAGGGATTGCAGAGCTTAATAGTTCTTATGGAAGGGCCGACTAGATTACTACTACCACAAGTATTTATCATTTGTATAGCGCTACAAGGCATATGCAGCACTGTGCATATACAAGTAAGAGACAAGGCCTGCTTATCAGAGTTTACAATCTAATCAAGGCAGACCATGCATCAACTAAGGACTAGGGTACATCTAGAGAATGGCAAAGATTCAGATGGGTGATGAGCAGGAGAAAAGGGGGCATCAGGATACAAAATCAGCCTTAAAGAGGTAGGTTGTTAGTCTGGATCTGATTAGGGCCAGAGATGGAGCCTGGCATACTAACTGAGGTAGTTTGTTCCAAGCATATGGAGCAGCAAGGTGGAATGAATGAAATCTGGAGTTGGCAGTGGCAGAGAAGGGCACAGATAGAAGCAAACAAGCAGAAGAGCAGAGTTCCTAAGGAGGGGTGTAAAGAGATAAGAGAGGATAGGTAGTGAGGATAGCATTATTTATTTATTTATTTATTTATTTAACAGTATTTCTAAACCGCCTTATCTTAATAATCAAGGTGGTATCACAGCAAGCAATCAGGTAAAGTGTGTGTGTTGTACATGCAGTGAGGATAAAACTTAGTTGTGTGAGGGATGTGTTGGTGCTATATACAGGGTGGGCTATTTACAGTGGTGCTAGAATCATATTTTATATATATTCAGTTGTTTGGGAGGATTGGAGTGCTGTTATCCATTCTCTTAGGTTATGTGATGTGACCATAGTGCTCTATGAACAGCATGGTTTTCAGTTGTTTTCTGAAGTCTTTGAGGTCTGGAGTTGCCCTTAGATCGTCCGGTAGATTGTTCCATATTGTTGGAGCAGCCATGGAGAGAGCTCTGTCTGTTGTGTCCTTGCGTGTGTGCTTGTACTCATTTGGGGTGCTGACTCGGTTGCGTGTTTGACTTCTTCTGGGACGTGCGCTGGTTTCCGGTTGTATGAGCAGGTGGAGGCTGTTGGCTGATGTGTGTTCTTTTATCTTAAATAGGTTTATGATAGTCTTGTATCTGATGCGAGCAATGATTGGGAGCCAGTGTAAGTCCTTTAGTGTAGGTGTGATGTGCTCCTGCCTTGCGGCTCCGGATATGATTCGAGCTGCAGTGTTTTGTGCCAGCTGTAGTGGTTTGAGAGCTTGTTTTGGTAGTCCGAGGTATATCGGATTGCAGAAGTCTGAGAGTAATGGTGCTAATGATCCTCATAAGCTAAGAAGATAAGCCATGGGGGTGGGAGGGAAATAAAGTCAGTAGTTGAGGAGGGAGGATACAAAGCCATGTGCTACAGAGAGAAGAGGGGAACAGCAGTAGTATGCAGAAAGCTGGCCAAGATTACAACAAAACAGATACAGTCGGGGCCGACATGTCCATTGTGCGAGAATGTTGTTTGCACAAGGCCGCGTGCTTCAGGGGACCCCGCGCGAACATCATTCTCACATGGTGGGCTTCAGAGGGAGCCGGGGAGGTCCACCCAAGGCCTCGGCTCACCTCTGCACAGCCACCAGCGTGAAAAGCAGCATTTCCCCTCACAGTGCAGCTGTGCTCTTGTGAAGCATGCGAGTGCCATCCCGACATGTTAACTTTCCCGGCATTCAGCGTGCTTCACAAGAACACAGCTGCCAGTGTGAGGGAAAATGCCGCTCTTCACACTGGCAGCTGTGGAGAGGTGATCCGGTCTTCCCGGCTCCCTCTGAAGCCGCTCAGATGGTGCAGGGCTCTTCGGGGAGTGGGGGGGGGGAGTTAGCTAGGATAGAACTGAAAATGGCTGATGAGGGGGCTAGGATTGGAAATGGGCAGATGTGGGGGGGGGGGCTTGGACTGGAAATGGACTGATGGGGGGCTAGGAAAGGACTGGAAATGGCTGATTGGGGAGCTAGGACTGGAAATGGCTGATGGGGGCTACAATTGGAAATGAGCTGATGGGGGAAGCTAGAACTGGAAATGGACTGATGCGGGGGGCATGGGAGAATGGATGCTGGGTGTGGCTGGAACTAGAAGGTTGCTGATGTTAGGGGAGGACTTGAAGGGGATGGGGTTGGGGGAATGAGGATGGAGAGGGGAAAATATATTTTGTGGGGGAGGGAAGAAAAATCTATGATTGGCCGGGTATTGGGAGAGTAAGTGAGGATTGAGGATGGAAGAGTGAAATTTGAGCGAATGATAAAGGAATAAAAAAAGAAATGGAGGAAAGAGTGAAAGGGGAAAGATCAGTATGTTAAAGCAGATGTGGAGAGGGAATGGAAAAAAACTATAAGAGAGAAGAAAGGACAAATGGACAGTAGACAATGGAGAGTTAGCAGAAGACACGAAGAAACCAGAAGAAAGTGACTGGAGCAATTGCAACTGAAAAATAAAATGCCCAAACAACAAAAGGTAGAAAAATACTTTTTTATTTTTAATTTATTAACTGGAATATATCAGCTCTGGGAAATGTGCGTCTTTAACGTCTGCATTTTGTTTAGTACAAGTGGAAATTAATTTATAGTTTTATTTCTGCACTGTTATTGTACATTCCAAATTTGACTTTTGGGATTCCCAATTTAATTATTGTCTTGCTATTTCTAAATTGTGATCCCGTGTTCTTTGTGTGGTGACGGTCTATGTTCTGCATGTGTAACCAAGCTGAGGTATTCTGTTTATGTAGCTTCTATTTGACAGTGCCACTTGTTCTCTTTCCCCCAGTGAGATGTATTGGTATTCTTTGAGATGTATTGGTTTAATATTTGCAGTGTTGCCTTTTGATAGGTAGGGTTTGGTGTATTATGAGTCCTGATAGTACTGTTATGATACGGCGGGTTTGCTATGGGTTCTAAATGGGCAGTATTTATAGTACTTCCTAATGTGCCTGGAGACTGGCACTGGAGTATAGTAATGTAGAAATCTGGTAGACATTCTTTATCCAGACACTCATTAAGAGGCATGTTTTCTAAAAGTTAGCACATGTTAACATTATGCAAATAGTTATGCAAATGAGGCTCCTTATGCAAATGAGGGCCCACAATGAGTCTCCGCATATACAGTTAAATAATAATACCATACACACACACAAGAACAAAAAAAAATAAAAACAAGTTAAGAACTCTGAATAAACAGAATAATAAGTCTGAATAAGCAAAAGCTAGCACAGAGGCTGCAATTTAAATGCTCTCAAACCAGTGTGCACGCAGATCTCAGATCCTACTGAAGGGCTCTGTAGTAGGCAAGCCCTCCCCCTCAGGCACAGACTGAAGTTAAAATGCAGGCAAGCCAAACAATATTTAAGAAATGTAGAAGTGAAGTTAACGAGAAACAGAGAAGACAAGTTGAAAGCTTTTAATACAAAGGCGGACTGAAGAAAAAATGCAGTCAGGTAGACCAATAAGGAATAAATATTTAAGGTTAACTAGAGCAGAAGTTAAGAGCTCTTATTACAAAGGCGGTCAGAGTATTGGGACAGATAAAGATAAGGGACACATATATATAAAGACAACAGATAGTAGTAATAAGCTGCAGAGTTTTAAGCAGGCAATATAAGCAAAATAAAACAGATAAAGACAAATAGACAGCAAATAAGTGATTAAATCTAGCTCAGGAGAGAACTTGGAAGCAACTCTTACCGGGTTAGGAGAATTCCAAGAGGTCTTTATCTTCCATTATTTTCTCAGGGCCCAATATTTAAAAAAGCTGAGCTCCTAAATTTAGGTGCCTAAGTTAAGAACATAGGGCCCGATATTCATTTGCCCATAAATTTTAAACTTCTAAATTAAGATGAATTTTCAGCTGAAAACTTAAGCTCCTAAGTATGGCTGAGGTTTGTGCCCTATTTTTAGCCACACTTAGGGGTATGTTTACTAAACAGCGGTAAGGGAGCATGTCTTCCCGACCAGTAATGGCAGCAATAAGGGGTTACCGTGCTGTAAGTGTGCTGGGCATGTTAGAGGTGTTCCGGCATTTAAGGAGTGATAGTGGACACTTAATGGGCGGGTAACTGGACTTGATGTATTAAGGGGTGGTAGTGGACACTTAATGAGCGATAACTGGACATGCTGCATTAAGGAGTGGTAGTGAACACTTAACGAGCAGTAACAGGACATGATGCATTGAAGTGTTTTGCAAGCACCTTAATGCAGGAAAGCCTCTGAATTGCTGAAAGAGAGGCAGGGAAGCCATTGAAGAAGGTATGTATGCAAGTACAGTTGGTAGCTGATGGAGTCGATTCACCTGATGCCTGGCTATGTGGCAGTATGTGTGATGAGCATGTTTGACCATACAGCAGGACTGTGCAGTCGACTAGGCAAGACAGGCAGCTGATTAGTGATGCTAGTCAGTGTGGGTAGTGGGTAGTGTCATGGGTGGGTGGTGGCAGCAGCGGAGTCAGCAGAGGGGGTTGCAGCAGCGGGGGCAGGGGGAGGGGGGGCGCTGTGACAGGCATGCAGTCCTAGATGCTCCTGAAAGCATACACCATGCTGTAAGCTATATTATAATGTCTGTGAGGTGCAGGCATGTATTTAGATGTACCATCAGTATGTGGCATGCCATAGGTCAGGACAGTGTCTAGGTTGAGGCAGCATGTTCCTGATGTGGGCAGCAAAGTGAGAGTTGTCCATGAGTGCTCATATGGAGCATTCATAGGAGAGATGTGCATGATATTGCTAACTGCTGCAAATGACCCTTGATGGCCATGGTGGGGCAGCTACTGGCAAATACATGAATCCCCCTGATGGCCAAATGGTGGGTGCAGGGCTGTGCCATGAATTTTCTAAGCAGAAAGTTTGCAATATGTGTAATGGGTGAATATATGGGCTCTTACTGGCCAAACGCATGTGGTTGGTGTGTGTGATCCAAAAGTAGCAGTGCTATGGGGTACATGAAACACCATTTCTGTGGGTGGGACTGGTGCTTCAGCCTGTGCAAAACAATACACTCGACAGAGTGGCTTAATAGAAAGGGACAAGTTGAACCCATTTGCCCCATTTGGAGCAAGCAATGATGGCAAAACAGTGCAGGGGATGGCTATGCAATGAGTGTTATGTGTCTGAATGTACGAGATATATCCTCTTTACATAAAGCTGGGAGGTCACAATGATGGCACAATAGAAAATGCATCCATACCAGTTGTCCCAGACATCTGCTGTGTATACATCATTGACCTGCTGCAATGGGCTGCAGCAGAGCCAATAAAGCCATGCTCTCAGATGTCCATGATGGGGAATACCATGTTGGGCTATCCAACGTGTGCCCAGAACAAATAGAAACGGAGAAGGACAATTGTCTGCAGATCATAGCAGAGCCAGGACTCTGTGAGGTGTGCAAGGGACCTGAGTAGTACCCAGGCACAAAATGAACAAATGGGACTGGATCCCTGGACCTTTGACTTGGAAGAAAATGCACCAACCAGTAGGCTGCACCTCCACACAGCTCTATATGGATGCATGGAGCCGGCAGGTCTCTGATCAAACTGTTTGATGTGTGTGCCAATATAGGTTGGGCCCTCCACTACCCATGAGGCACTGCAGATGTAAAACAATGCTCTGCAGCTGAAGAACGAATGGAGAATGCACTGATCACATCAGTTCAGTATGATGCACTCACTGCATGTGCTATATGCAGATAACAACTGCAAGCCGTGCTACAGAGCAGTTTCAGCTGTCACACTGAGGGTGAGGATGGGTGCCCAGCACCTAGTCCACTGAACCTGCACTGTTAGAGATGATCTCTGCTAGCTGTGCTGCAGGTCTACATCACTGCTATTGTGTTATGCTTTTCTATTTGTTTACTGCCTGCTGTAGGTAACAGCTTAGTTCTGTGCTCTGCCCATGTTGAACACTAATCCTCCAATAACATTGTAGGTCAGTGCCCACTGTCAATATGCTGATGTCATTGACAGCCACTGCAGTGGGGGCATGTAGACTGGTATGGGGCTACAGCTACTGTCATGCCACAGCCCAGTGAGTAGGCTATGAACCACTGCTGCCCCCAACCATTGAGGACCAACAATCAACCAAAGCACACACAGTAGGACTGTCCCTGTTGCCCTTCACTGCTATATCAGTCCTTCACTGTGCTGTAGTTGGTCCACATACACAGCATGTGCTTAGAGCAATGACCACCATCCTGCCTTGGAATACCCAGCATGTTGCTCAGTGATTAGCATCCCCAGACAGAGATTACATCTACATCACTGGAGCCAGACATTATAATAACTCTATGTGGATACGTAGCCGTGCCAAGGTCACCTTTTGGCCATAGTGAGAGTGCCATCTCAGCATGACATGCTGTGGCCACCCAGGCAATGCACCCTACCATTGTGGCAGACACATCCAGGCCAATCTGTGCTGTTTCAGGTGATACCCATAATCCTCCGCTACACGTTATTCACATTTTTAAACAAAGGCTGGGAACAACTTGGACAATGTGAGCCAAACTGAAATACAGAAAGCCACAGGACAAAGGGGAGCCATACACGCACGCACGCACGCACGCACACACGCATACACTTTCACTGGCGCACTGTGCAAAAGTGGAGATGGTTGGCATTCCTGCTTACCACTCCTGTCTCAGCTCAAGGATTGATAACGTGTGCTCTGTGTGCAGGCGCTATTAGCGCGCCTTGGCCTCATCACATGTTGTTACCCCCCAGTCAGTGTGCTATTAGCCTCCAATCAGCTGTGGATAGTGGAGTCTGTCTGTGCTGCTGGTGTGTTTCCACCCTTGCTGGCCACCTCCCTGAGGGTTGCACATGCTGGAACTGTACTTGCACTGTCGGCTAAACCTTGTCCAAAGGAATATGCAATACAGAAACACCAGCAGGAACCTGAACCTGTGACTCTTTGTACATATACACACACTAACCATGTGTGTTGCACCATGTTTTCCTTTGGCTGGCCTTTGGCACATGCTGCAATGCGCATGGCTCACAGGGCTAGGACAAGGCTTCTGTCTGCTGCAGGCTGGTGCTGCTGCCCAAGCAACTGCAACCACCATACCAGGCAGACATGCTCACGTGCTGCTATTGTTGGTGGTGCACATTCCCAGTACATTAAACATGCAGGTTAGGCAGGCGCCTTGAATGCAAAGCCTGGATGGGGGAATCAGAGGCACACATAGACGGCAAGCTCCCCCACCAGCTGACTATGCAGGGGCCCATCACTGCCTGCCACTGATATGTCTCAGGGGGAGGATGGCAGCCACTGCTGTGGTATTTCATAGTTTCTTCTATCATTTTCATTCACTATTTTTTGAAAATTATACGAAATGAAATGGGAAATATCATTGACATTTCCCATTTCATTTCAAATGAATGCATATCCCTAGTTCTGCAGTGTTGGATATTTCTGCAGCTTATGACACTCTTAGCTATGAAATCTTGCTTTATACTTTGCACCAGCTGGGAACTGATTGTTGTATCTACTGGTGGCTGCAGTCATACTTGTGGGCTGGGAACAGTTTGTATGGGTGGGAGACACTTTTTTAGAAGGCTGGGTTTTGATGCAGGTTTTGCCCCACTATTTATTTTGCCTGTATTTGATACCATTTGGTCTACACTGCGAGTGGTAGAGCTCTATTTTCAGGGTTACACCAACAAGGTTTTATTTACCTTCCCAAGGACCATGAGACAGGTACAAGTTGTCATGCAAGAACAGCTTGGTAGATTGGGTAACTGATTACGTAGGCTTTGGCTGAAACTAAAAATGTTGGGAAAATGAATAGCTTGCTTGGTGGGAAGGAGGGCCTCTGCTATGCCTCCTCCCACTTTAACTGAACCTTTTAAATGGCTTTGTTGAAATCTTGGTGTTTGATTGGACCTGCACCTCACTCTGAGGGATCGTGTAGGCTGGATAATTTGTAGCTCTTTTTATGTCATCTTCGGCAATTGTGCCCTTTTCTTTCAGAGGCTGATTTTGCTTCAGTGATTTGGGATTTGAACTTTGATCTTTCCCCACTAGATATTTTAATGCCATATTGGTGGGTTTTCCCCACTGAGATATTCATCGGCTACAGTTAGTGCAGAATACATCTGCCAAATTGATCAGAGGGATTTGAAGAATAGACTTTGTGACTTCTATTTTGAAGGTCTTGCACTGGCTACCAATATAAGACCATATTAGGTAGAAAATGTAGATGTTGAATTTTCGTTCTTTGCATAATTTGGCCCCGCAATATATATCTGCTAAAGTGGTTCTTTATGTTCCCAATAGGTCATTGACATTGCAGGAAGTTGAGCTGTTGACAGTACCTTGTGTTAGGGACATTTGGAAGGATATGAATAGGGATTGCACCTTCTCATTTCATGGTCCTCTTTCTGGAATATGCCTCCTTGGAACTTCAAGGGGAGTGAGATTTGAGCAGGTTTAAGAAATCTTTGAGGACCTATAGAAACATAGAAACATGATGACAGAAAAAGACCAAATGGCCTATCTAGTCTGTCCTTCCATAACAGCAACTACAACAGTCCACTTTTTACCTTTAGAGATCCTCTGTGTTGGTCCCATGCTTTTTTGAATTCAGTTACTGTCCTCATCTCTACCACCTCCACTGGGAGACTATTCCATGGATCCACTACTCTTTCCGTAAAGAAATAATTCCGCATATCACTCCTGAATCTATCTCCCTTCACCCTCATCCCATGTCCTCTCGTAGCAGAACTTGCTTTCAATTGAAAGAGGCTCTCTCCCTGAACATTTATGCCACGGAGGTATTTAAACATCTCAATCATATCACCTCTATCCCGCCTTTCCTCTAAGGTGTACATATTAAGATCCTTAAGTCTGTCCTCATATGCTTTATAATGAAGCCCATTAATCATTTTAGTAGCAACCTTCTGCACCGACTCCATCCTGTTCACATCCTTTTGAAGGTGCGGTCTCCAGAATTGCACACCATACTCCAAATGAGGTCGCACCAAAGACTTATACAGAGGCATTATCACCTCCTTTTTTCTACTAGCCATTCCTCTCCGTATGCACCCAGGCATCCTTCTAGCTTTTGCCGTCACCTTTTCTACCTGTTTAGCTACTTTAAGATCATCAGACACAACCACGCCTAAGTCCCGCTCTTCTTTAGTGGACAAAAGTACTTCACCTCCTATACTGTATTGCTCCCTTGGATTGCTGCAGCCCAAATGCATGACCTTACATTTTATAACATTAAATCCCAGCTGCCAAATTCTAGACCATTCTTCAAGCTTAGCTAGATCCCTCCTCATGTTATCTACACCTTCCTGGGTGTCTACTCTATTGCAGATTATGGTATCATCTGCAAAGTGGCAAACCTTACCCGACAGCCCTTCCGCTATATCACTAACAAAGATGTTAAGAAGAATCGGACCAAGGACAGATCCCTGGGGCACACCACTGGTAACATCTTTCTCCTCAGAGTGAGCTCCATTTACTTGTATTCTTTGTCGCCTCCCACCCAACCAATTTCTAACCCAAACAGTAACTTTAGGGTCCATCCCTAGGGTGCTCAGTTTGTTTATAAGTCGCCTGTGAGGAACAGTGTCAAAGGCTTTACTGAAATCTAAATACACCACATCTAGAGCTCTCCCTCGGTCCAACTCCCTGGTCACCCAGTCAAAGAAATCAATCAGATTTGTCTGACAAGACCTGCCTGTGGTGAATCCATGCTGCTTCGGATCCTGTAATCCGCTGGTCTCCAGAAACCTCACTATTTTCTCTTTGAGCAGCGTTTCCAATAATTTAATCACCACTGAAGTTAAACTAACTGGCCTGTAGTTTTCAACCACATCCTTACTTCCGCTTTTGTGTAAAGGCACCACATGAGCCTCTCTCCAGTCCTTTGGCACCACTCCCGACTCCAACGAGGCATTGAAAAGGTCAGTCAGTGGAGTTGCTAGAACGTCCCCAAGTTCCCTCAGTATTCTAGGGTGTATCCCATCCGCTCCCATCGCTTTGTCTACTTTAAGTTGAGCTAGTTTCTCACGATCACAGTCTTCTGAAAATTGTTCAAGATGTCCCTCGCTTCTGTTCTTATTTGTGGGTGTTTTCTGAGGTCCTGCTCCTGGTTCTTCATCTGTGAACAAAGAACAAAAATATTTGTTAAGCAATTCCGCTTTATCCTTATCAGCTCTACATATTCCCCCCCCCCCTGCACCCTTGAGTCTGACAATACCACTTTTGCCCTTCCTCTTCTCACTAATATATCTGAAAAATGTCTTATCCCCCCATTTTATTGCATTGGCTATTTCCTCCTCCTTTTGAATCTTTGCCTTCTTGACTACTTTGCTAGCTTCTCTAAGTTTTTCCAAATACAGATGCCTGTCTTCCTCTCTCTGTGATCTCTTGTATTTCATGAAGGCCTCCCTCTTTTTCTTCACTTTTTCAGCTACTTCCTTCGAAAACCATAGCGGTCTCCTGTTCCTTTTGCCTTTATTTACCATTTTAACAAAAAGGTTGGTTGCCCTTAAAATACCCCCTTTCAGTTTTGCCCACTGTTTTTCTACATCTCCCAGCTCTTCCCATCCCACTAACGACTCCCTGAGGTATTGGCCCATCTTCGCAAAGTTAGTCTTCCTAAAGTCTAAGATCCTCACCTTGGAATGGATTCTAACAGTCCTAGTCCTAATACTGAACCACACCATCTGGTGATCACTGGATGCAAAATGATCTCCCACTACAACATCAGAAACACTTTCACCATTGGTAAGCACCAAGTCCAGTATGGCCCCTTCACGTGTGGGGTCTGTTACCAATTGCCTGAATAGTTCTCCCGGTAGAGAATCCAGGATCTCCTTACTTCTAGATGATACTGCAGCAGGAATGTGCCAATCAACATCTGGCATATTGAAATCTCCTATCAGTAGCACTTCCCCTTTCCTAGCAATGCTGCGTATGTCTTCAATTAACTCTCTGTCCACCTCTTCCTCTTGTGAGGGAGGTCTGTATATCACACCAATGCAATTAGATTTCTCTTTCCCTCTTTCTAGTTTAACCCACAATGCCTCCTCTCTCCCTTTTAAACTCTGTAATTCCAAAGCTTTAATAGTAGTTTTTACATATAGTGCCACTCCTCCTCCCCTTCTTCCTACCCTGTCCTTTCTGAATAAAGTATAGCCAGGTATAGTTACATCCCAGTCATGGTTTTCTGTGAACCATGTTTCTGTAACTGCCACTAAATCCAAGTCAGCCACTCCCACCAAAGCTTCAACTTCAGGGATCTTATTTCCCATGCTACGGGCATTAATGCGCACTGCTTTCCATATGTTACCCCTGTTACCCATTTCCATAAAGGTATTTAATGTATCACCTACCTGGGGGCTTTCACTTACCTGGGGGCTTTCTTCACCCATCCCCAACGAAACTAGTTTAAAGCCCTCTTCTGTAGATTAGCCAGTCTACTACCGAAGATGCGTTGACCTTTCTTGGACAGATGGATGCCATCTCTGCTCTGCAACCCTTGGAACAGCATCCCATGGTCTAGGAAACCAAAACGCTCTCGATGACACCATCCACGCAGCCATGCATTCATCTCCAGGATGCGAGCCTCTCTGCCTTGGCCTTTACCCTCAACAGGGAGGATTGAAGAGAACACCACCTGTGCACCTAACTGCTTCACCCTCTGTCTCAGAGCCATGAAGTCACTTTTGATACATTCCGAGGTATACCTGGCAGTATCTTTTGTTCCAACATGGATTAGCAACATTGGGTAATAGTCAGTGGGCTTGATGAGTCTCGGCAAACTCTCCGTAACATCTTGGATTTTGGCACCAGGCAGACAGCATACCTCTCTGGACATCAAGTCTGGTTGGCAGATGGACGCCTCAGTACCCCTCAGAAGAGAGTCTCCAACCACCACTACCCTTCGTTTCCTTCTGGTCACTGATTCTGCAACTTTGGGGTACTTGAACTCTGGTTCTTCCCTTTCCAGGGATGCTTTCACCTCCTCCACTTCCAGGGCTGCATAATGGTTCTTCAATTCAAGGGCTGGAGAAGTTGGATTGGTGATTTTTCAGGCCCTGGTGACTTGTGTCCAACCATTGACATTTTGTTGGCACCCATCTTCTCCTGTGCTGGAGAGCTTGGTTGCTGCAAGAAGCATCTCATCAATGTACTTCTCACTGTCTTGAATGCTCCTCAGCCTCGCCACCTCCTCTCTGAGTACCTCCACTTGTTTCCTCAGAGCTTCAGCATGCAGGCACCCTGCACATGGAACCAGTACTTCAACTGGCATTAGGACCTCTGTCTGGACCGAGGCAGAAGCTGTAACGGGGGCAACAGCTTTAGCAATACAATTTTTCCCAGCCATTGTTCTGTTCGTGGAGCTTAGGTATCTGTTAAAGCAAAAGAGAGAGATCTACCAAGTACCAGCCGGTTTCACAGTTGTCCTTTCAGAGAAAAAGCAGTTAAATCTCTTTAATTATATTCAAAATGTGCTGGTCCAATTCTCTGTGATTTGTTAAAGGGGGAGGTGACCTATAAAGCAAGACTGCTCACTAGGGGTGGGTGGGAGTCGGGGTGGGTAGGAAGGGAACTAACACCTGATTAGGTGTTAGCAGTTTCTAAACCTGAGGAGGTTACTGGAATTCAGCAACCTACTGTGCTCAAGGAAAGTTCCCCTAAAGCAGCAAAAAGAAAGTAACCTTGCTTTAAAAAATATACAAAAAACCCTTTTAAGAGCTCCCAGTCAGAGAACTAGCAATGTAATATAATAAAACAAACAAACAAACCCTCAAATCCTTACTGTTTGTTTGATCTGTGGAGCCCTGGTTAGGAAAGCCTCAAAAGGGCAGGGCACTGGAGCCTTTTATGCAGGCTTCAACTGCACTCAGGAAACAGGCCCACTAACTCCTGATTAGGTGTTAGCAGTTTCTAAACCTGAGGAGGTTACTGGAGTTCAGCAACCTATGTAAGTTTGCATTTGAAGGTGGTTAGGAATAGTTCCCCAATGCATGTTGGAACATTTGTTGTGCGATGAGGATGGGGGTGGGGTCAGGGATTACAGTGCTAACGGGAATTTAGGGTCAGGGTGGCTATGCAAGCACTTTTGCTTGGGGAGGGCAGAGTGGTGATTGGTATATTTGACAGGATGTGATGGGAGGAAATAGCATAGGTAGGGTGGATTGTTCATTTATTATTGTTTTGTTCATTGTTTTGTATGTTATATTTTGCTGTGAACTGTGCAGTATAGAAGTGTAAATAAATAAATAAATATTCAATAGTTCTGCCTAAGTAGATCATCCACTGAATTTTTGGAGCAAAATAAATGGATGAATTATCCACTTATCTTTATGCTGTACCTGTAGGCTGAATACTATCCCCTTGTTTTTAATTTTTCTCCACTAGCTATCAGGTAGGAATTTGGTATAAGTTGGCACTGAATAATAATTTATAAGGTATTTCTCTGTATTTTGTCTGTTGTATTGTTTTTAGATTGTTTATGTTGCTTCTAACCTACTTAGACCTTTTTGTGATTGAGCAGGATATAAAAGGCATCCTATTATTCTAAGATTCCTGTTTTATAAAAGATCATCACACTGACTACTAGAATATCACACTATAAGATTTAAGAGATACTTCTACTCAAAGTGTAGGATTAGCCTAGTAGTTAGAGCACTGGTTTGGACACCAAGCAATCAGGGTTCAATTCCCACTAGCACTCCTTGTGTCCTTGGGCAAGTTGCTTAACCATCTATTGCTCAAAAAAATCCAAGTTATCAATGCCCATGTTTAAGTTGCAATGTAAACCACTTTGATTGAAATGAAAAAACAAACAAACCACCCTGTTAAATAAATATAGGAGATTTCTAAGGTGATGGGGGGGCGGGGTTGTATGCAGTTAGAAATGAATTGCTTGCAGCTATTAGTAATCTGGGGAAGCTGAATATAAATCTTTTATTTTCATCAGTGACTCTTCTGTCTATCAAACTGCCTTCATCAAAGACTTTGCATTGTAGCATTTGTTTCCCACTGTTATTGTTATGATGTAAAAAATTCCTTTCAGGTCAGGGCTGTTGCCAATGAAAGAAATGGAACTGCAGAAAAAAGCCGAGGAATTCTGAGTGAATGAACTGGGTCAGAGTCACAGCTAGCAGGTAACAAACTTTAATCCTTTGTAAGTGTAATGAGGTTAGGGGCGTTTTTGTCATCTAACCATAGGTGAAAAATATTGCAGTGAAAGGTACATATTAATATTACTTATGAGATATTCCTTTGCGTTTGGTCTGTTATTGCTATAGGTTGGAAAACAATAGACAAAAGATGATCCAGTGGATAGATCAGAGATTGTTGTGGCTACTGCTGGAAATGTACCTTAGTGCCAAGTAATGAGATTTTAGGCCTAGATGGCAGCAAGAGTGGCTTCGGCATGATCGATAGTCAAGATTCACCTTAAAGCTTATTTCCTTCAAACAGCTTGGCTTAACTTTGATTAGGTTTGAAGAAGAAGAGCCTTCAGGGCTTTGGTATCAAAGATGAGTAATAACCACATTATATCTGTGGCTGTAGGGACTTGGTGGTAACCTCACAAATATTTAGGTTAAGTGGCAATCTATAGTCAAGGCTATCTGCTTTTCTGTGGTAACTTAGGACTAGTTTCTGAGGTATTGTGTTAAAACAATTGTTGGGTTATGTCAGCTAAATCTGAATTTGGTGCATGGCGTTGCATACACTGCACTGTTTGCATGGATAATGGGCATATTTATTTATTTATTTAATTTTATAACTTTTCTATACTGCTGTATCTACAAGTCACAGCGGTATGCAGGGAACAAGAATGAGTAAATTTTATATGAAACGTTGTTGATAACAGTTTAAACAGTTATAACAATAAATAACGTGTAACTTTACAGTGTATTATATAGGGGTGGGGGAGATTATTGTACATGATGTACAACTAGAAGGTTTAAAACATTCAACAAAGAATCATTCATAGACAAAATCACTCCACAACTTCAACAGGAATATGACACCCTTGACCTAAACATAGAAAAATGGAACAGTATAATATCTAACGCAGCATCTGCCCCAGCGAGCACAGAACCACAAACATGCAAAAGATCCAACGCCCCATGGTACTCAAATGAAATCAGAATTGCAAAGCGCACACTCAAAAGACTGGAAAGAAAATGGAGATGGAACAAATCACACAACCTCCAAACCCAATACAGAGCCAAGCAACTGGAATATAATAATCTAATAAATGAGCGTAGACAGCAACACCATACAAACCTAATCATGAAACCTACTAATAGACCAAGAGAACTCTTTAGCATTGTCCAAAAGCTCACCAAGGACGACCCACAACAAAGTACACACCACCTTGACCCACAAAAATATGCAGATTACATGAAGTCAAAAACCACCAACCAAACATGCTCTAATACACCACAAACAAACGATTACAAAATAAGAAAAGCATGGGAGAGCTTCAGCATACCAACAAAGCAGCAAGTAGAAAACATTATACCTGGACTAAACACAACAACTTCACCGTCAGACCCATGCCCTGTGGCGTGGCTCAAAGCTACAAAAAGCCAACTCTCTCATCACATTCAAAAAATCGTCAAAGATTCACTCCAATAAGAATACATGCCGCAACCTCTAAAGTACGCAATGATACGACCAATACTCAAAAGTAGCAATCTAAGCCCATCCGAACCAAAATCATACCGTCCCATCTCCAGCCTGCCATTCCTTGCTAAAATCGTGGAAAAGCCAGTGCAAAGACAACTTCAGGACCATATTGTCATAAATGCCCCACTAGACATCCATCAGCACAGATTCAAGCACCAATACGGCGTGGAAACTCTACTCACCTCCCTCTTTGACAATCTCCTAAGAGGCATGGACAACATAAAAAAACGGCTTCTTGCTAGTGTTCATGGATATTTCAGCGGCCTTCGACACCGTGTCCCACACTAAGCTACTGCATTGCTTACAACAGATAGGACTATGTAAAAATACCCTGAATTAGTTTATATCATACTTAGAAGGGCGAACACAACAAGTCAAATGCGACCAAAAGAAATCACTACAATTCCCAGTCATGCAAGGAATACCACAAGGCACAGCCCTATCAGCAATGCTCTTTAACATCTACATCCAGCCCATATGCAACATCATCAAGCACCATAAATTACACTACCACATTTATGCTGACGACATCATGGTATACGCTCCAGTCAACCTACTAGCACTAAATACCACAACAATAACCAAATGCCTCAAAGACATGAATGACTGGCTCATAGCCAACAACTTAACAGTCAACTATGATAAAACCGAGGCAATGTTCGTCACCAGGAACCCCACCTTCATACCTCCACAAACTATCAGCATCTTAGACAAACATATAGTAGTCAAAAAAGAAGTTAAGTATCTAGGCATCACATTGGACAGAGCGCTGAACCTGGAAATCCCACATCACCAAAACCACAAACAAGGCCTATCAACAGTTGAGGACCATCAGACAAATCAAACCAATACTCCATCAGGACCATTTCCGCACAGTGTGCCAAGCACTCATCACACCACTGCTTGATTACGGAAACTCACTATACCAAGGCTTCCCTCAGCAGACACTACACCCACTACAGATGGTGCAAAACACCACAGCACGCATCATTACAGACACTCCAAGGACAGAGCACATCACCCCTGTCTTACAACAACTACACTGGCTCCCAATGCTCGCAAGAGCTAAATAGAAAACAATTATGATCATCTTCAAAATCATTCACCATCTCTCAGCAGATGTACTCCAAGACGTTATAACAAGAGATATCAGCAATAGACCAAGAAGAGCCAATAACGACAACATGATCGGCATACCTGTAGGCTATCACAAAACCAAGCAAACAACTTCAAAAAGAGCTCCATCACTACTGGCGTCCACACTATGGAACTCCCTCCCAACGAGCCTAAGGGCACTAGATGACATCACAGACTTCCGCAAAGACCTCAAAACACTGTTATTTATAGAATCATACGAGCATTTAGACAGCAGCCCATACCCAAACAGAAACACAACCACCCCAGCCAACTAGGCACACACTCATCCTACCTACACACACAAGTTTATTGTACTACGTTATTAAACACCCTCTTGTTAAATGTTACCCTTTAATTGTACTGTCTAAATGGTGTTAAGTAATTGTACTGTCTAAATGTTTACAAATATCCTAATGTTAAATGTAACCCTCCAATTGTGATGTGACGTGACCACCTTGATTGAAGGATAAGGTGGCATACAAATCTGTCTAAATAAATAAAAAATGATGTGAGATAATGTTTGGGGAGTTGAGAGTGGGAGGCTATGTAATAGAACAAAATGTTTCAGGGACAGATAAGTCTTTAGTTTGCGGCAAAACTCTGCAATGTCATTGGAAGAGCGAATTTCTGGGGTGAGGGAGTTCCAGATGGTAAGTGCGTAGAATGAGAAGGCTCTTCTAGAGATAGATATGTTGGTTTGAAGGAATGGTAGGACCACTAGCAAATAGTGACTGGCCTTTCTCCTAGATCTGCTGTTGAGGGATTCAAGAGTGAGGTGTTGAAGGATGTTAGCTGAGAGGTCATGACTGGTTTGAAGATGGTCAGGGCAACTTTATATTTGACTCTCATGTGGACGGGGAACCAGTGTAATCGCTTTAAGATTGGGGTGAAGTGTGCTTATTGACTGGTACCTGTGATGATTCTGGCAGCTGTGTTCTGTGCAATTTGTAGGGGGAGCAGGGTAGATTTTGGTAGATCCTGGTATATTTTGTTGGCATAGTCAAGAATTGGGGTAATGAGGACTTGAAAGACATTTACATTAAGTTTGCATTATTTAATATGCTAGAATATTTTTCCATTGACAAACAAGATTGAATCATGCAAACAATCAGGTGATGTCATTGTACGCTGCCAGGATGGAACAATTGATCGAAAACTTGGAACTTAGGGGTATGTTTACTAAATGGTGGTAAAGGAGCAGTCTTTTCCATGCATTAATGGAGGTAATAAAGGGTTACCGTGCAGTAAGTATGCTGGGCGTGTTAGAGTCTATCCAGCATTAAGGGGTGGTAGTGGACACTTACCATGTGGTAACAGCACATGCTGCGTTAAGGGGTGGTAGTGGACACTTACCGTGTGGTATCAGGACATTAAGGGGTGGTAGTGGACACTTACTATGTGGTAACGGGACATGCTGCAGGAAGGTGTCTGGCATGCACCTTAACACAGTAAAGCCACTGAAACACCGAAAGGGGGGTAGGGAAGCCATTGGAGAAGGTATGGATGCAAGTACAATTGGTTGCTGATGGAGTTGATGCCTGATGCCTGGCAATGTGGCAGAACATGTGATAAGCATGTTTGACCATACAGCAGGCCTGTTCTGTTGACTAGGCAAAATAGATCTACCCCAACCCTTACATTCACCTCCAGGCACTGCCTTCCCATATGGTGATGGGCGATGCAGAGACCAACATGACATCCTATGCCACATTTTGGCAGCTGGACGTGTGCACGCACCATTCCAAGGTCATTGTCCCTCTGTTCCAAACAGGCATGTAGGTGCATTTGAACTTTCATTTGGGATAATAGATAATGTGCTGCTGGATGCTTTGGTCAATGATCAGTAGATAACATTGAGGTGATGTTTCTTGTGTGTGAATTTGCCTGATACGTACCTGCCTGTACATGCATACACTGTATGGAGCAAATAGTCCCCTTACTTGCACTCTAGAAATGCAGCATGGGACAAGAGCAACATGCATGCTGATAAATCGCAGAATCCTGCAAGTGTAACCAACTAAGTGAATGAATTGGACATTCACAGAAGCTAGCCCTCCCTCTGAGCCTAGGTCCATATAGGCTGCAGCTGTCCCAGGTGGGTTTACACTGTTATGTCAGTTGGCATTAATCTGGCCTCTCATCTGTGCAAATTGGTGTGTCCTGAGGCCTGAAGGCTGTCAGAGGTGAGGGTTGCAATACACACACATGTGTCTCTTCCCAGTTCACTCTAGTCAAGCCAGCAGATGATGTGGAAGCTGAATAACAGTGTCTTGTTGGGAGGTGTAGGGGAATGCTGTGGAGATGGGAATTGTTGATGGTGTCACTGGGAATGCAGTACAATGTCTCAGCCACAGGTTTGAACTAGTTACTGCAAACTAACTTTCTGTTTGTAAATGGTGTCTCACACAGTATATAGGGTTGCTATATAGCTGACCTGCAGCATGTTGTATACACAGCCATAAAGTCTGGGCACCACATGCAGGCACAGTGCATTGCTGAGGCTCAGACTACTCTGGAGACACACACGGACATACACAAAAGATCCAGCTGTCCAAAGGTAGTGCAGGTTGGCATTCTTGCCTGCCCCTTATGCCTCCTTTGGTGCTCCACCATTGTCAACACCTGCTCAGTGTGCATGCACTATTAGCGTGCTCTGCAATGCTCTAGTGCTATAAATGCCCGCTCAGTGTGCCGGTGCTATTAGCATGCTCTGCCATCCAGCTGTGGGTGGTGCAGCTTCTAGGTGTGGCAGCTGAGTGTGTGGACTCTTGCTGGATGAAATGTTGAAGGTTGTACATGCTGATACAGTTCTTAAAAGGTACGATGAAGTTAACACACCTAGACATACAATTTCTGATCCATAGACTGGTCTTGAATCTGTGAACCTTTTTTTCATACACACACTGGCCATGTGTTTGGAGCCAAAGAGCAGCTGTATAGGTTCATCAATCCATGGTTATATATGTGGTCATTGTCGGGATACATGTGGGCATAATTTGGGGTATGCTTATGTCTGCTTAGATCTCTGCAAGCTCTCTGCCATACTTGTGTGACAAGATATGTTTGGCAGGTATGGGAGAGGGACATCTTGTTAGGTCTGTATATTGCACCGCCTTGCTTTGCTGCTGGTTCAACTGAAATTCATGTCTTACATATGGGATCTGTCCAGTCAAAGGGGCAGGCCATGATACATGAACACACTCATCGCTGACCATGAGTGTACTAGCAGAATGACCAACATTCCCATTTTCTAGTGTGTGCTTGTGGGGCAGTAATGAAGTAATCTCATATCTTGCAGACCAATAGAGTTTATTTGGATTCACATGTGGCTCAGATGGTAGTAACTGACAAATTATTTAATTATGGAGAAATATGCACAGATTGTGGTCATCATTTGGCAGATGAGGGGGCAGGGTGGGCAGTTTTTTCTCTGAAATGGGCTGTTATCATATTGCATTCTATTCCTGTCTCAATGGCATATTTTTACCCCCACATGCACATATCCACTCAGTATGTGTGGGTGGGTGGCATCCTGACGCCAGGGCCAGCCCCTCCACTCGGAAAATTAGCTGAGTACTAGGATCCAATGATCATAGTAGACAGCATGGCAATCGATCCCTCCCTCCCTGCCACTGTGGCATAGCTGCCACCTCAGTGCTGCAGGCAGCCTTATTGAAGTTGCACATATGCAGCTAGGCACATCTTGCTGCTCCTGCCCCTCCAACGTGGATGTGAGCATATGTGCTGCTGTCTTAGACCTCTGTAGGGAAGGATCACCATGTGCTCCACTGTACCTGCTGCTAACATACTTGCCATCCCACTGACAGTTGCAACTGCAGCATGGCACCAGAAACACTGGGCCAGGACAAAGTTTTATCTTCAGTAGACCACAGCCACTGCGACTGCCACCCCACCCTCATACAATGCTGACATGGCAGCATGGTGGCAGTGGTGGTGGTGTGCCTTCTTTTTCACTGTGGCAGCATGTATGTGTGCTGCCACTGTCACTGTGGGGTCATACCAGTCATAACAGATGTACACCTTGGCAGTTGTGTTGTCAGCCTTATGGACCAGCCAGCTCCACTGCATCACCTACGTGACACCTCCTTTGCAATTTTGGCACCAAAAATATAGTGCCTTTTCTTAACAGGGCACCATGCTGTTGTTGTTCTTGGAGCACTACTATCACCAATTTGGGTACTACAATGGGTGGAGCACATTGCATATATTTAAATAGGCTCTCTCCCCTCAGAAATGTTTAAATAGGCTCTCTCCCCTGTCCGCCAAGGCACCTTATAATGTGCCCTATAGGGCGCCCTAAGAGGCACCTTAGATTACGGCACTGTGAGGGTGTTTTTGCTGGCAGCACTGATTTAAATTAAAAGGAAATCCCTCAGACAGCCTTATTAAATAGCACCACTGCAGGATCAAACTCATGACCTTTGTCTCCACAATCATTGTAGTAACCAGTGGGCTACATCTCTACAGTGTCTAACACACTGCTGGCATGTCAGACAGCCTTATGAGACAACACCACTGTGGGATTGAATTCATGACCTCTGCATCCACAGTCATTGTAGTAACCAGTGGGCTACATCTCCTAACACAGTGGTGGCTGGCTACAGAAAGACTGCAGGTCACTGCACAAACTGCTGAGGTTACCAGGATAGGGTAAACCTACCCGTACCCATGATGCACTGCACATGCAGATCAGCAGTCTACATCTGATCACAAGATGGGGTATGTGCCTCCACAGCACCTCGGCCTGGTAGGGAGAACTGACCGTGTGTGTTACTGGCACAGAGTAGCTATAGATTGTGACAGTGTGCGGTTCCTGTGCTCACCCTGAGGGTGAGGTGGGGCGCCCAGCAACAGGTCCGCAGCACCTGGCTTGGCTGAGACAGGCTGTGGTGCAGATCCCCATCAGTGTCAGTGTGTGATAAGTAATCCCTGCAGACACACCTAGGATACACCTGTGTCCATCTGTATTTCCCAGTCACGTCTAGCTTTTGTGGACTATGATGCACCCAGAAACGTGCATATTTTGTGTGGTTGCCATGGTCACTTGTTATAGGAGAAGGGTGGTGTTTGGACCCAAAAGCAGATCATATAGCAGCACCCAACCCACCCTCACTAGATCAGGGTGGGGGACATGATCTCCCACCAACAGATCCACACTCTACATCAGAGGCAGTAAAGAGGACCACCACCCAGGTCCTGCTGGGGAATAGGCACCCTCCAGGGCAGTCAATGCAGGTCTATACTTATCACATAGAACACTGGCAGTAGGCCTGGAAATGCTCAGCTGCCCACCCCCACCAAATCTGACATTCATCAGCAGAGAGCACATTCAGGATTCACCCACTGCACAGTGCTCTAGCCATTTGCATGCTAACTACAGACAGTCTGCTAGCTAGTACATAGTGCATGTTCCTGGAGGAACAGTGTGCACCCAAAAGTGGGATGCAAGCGCGCACGCACGCACGCACACACACCAAGCAAGTACATCAGTGATTGGGCCCCAAAAAAGAGAACCCATAAATACCACTTGAGAGAAACAGTGTAGAGCACTATGTGGGAGCCTAGACATGCTATGGTCACTGCTTAATCAGGGTGAGACTGACCTCTCAGCATGACATGCTGTGGCCACCCTGTCCGTGCAGGTGGTGGTCGGGCACTACTATATCTCAGCCATTGCCCTATGCCCTGTGCAGATGCATCCTGCTCAGAACGTCCTGTCTGGGTCATACCCACAATACCTTGCCCCTCATTATGCACATTGGCAGGCTAATGCTGGAAACAGTGTAAGCATTGTGGGCTCTGCAAGGTGTAGGCAGCCTCAAAACACTGGATAGACATACACACACTTCCTCACCTACTTCAGCATTCTGCAAAGATAGAGGTGGTTGGCAGTCCTGGACGCCACACCAGTCCTGGGCATAGTGCAGGCATTGCTAAGGTGCTCAATACTGTTATGATCTCTCTCCGGGGTGGTAAACACTGTCAGAAAACAAACAGAAAAGAAACACACTCCACATATATCAGAAAGGTTGCTATGATGAATCTCTGTTAACAATTTGTGTTTAATGTAGGATCTGTTATCTGACATTCATCATAGCAACCTTTTGATATATATGGAGCGTGTTTCCATATTTATGACAGCATTACTAAGGTATGCAGTTGGTAGTAGTGGTAGCTGCTGCTCCATGCAGGGCCCAAAAGCCTGACTCTACATGAGGATATGGATAGTGGGGCCTGTGGATGTGGGTGTTTGTGCCCCTGTTGGCCGCTGCTCTAGGGTGTGCACATGTTTATGGTGTATGTGTTCTGTAGGGTAAAATATAGGGACAAGGTCTGCAGAAGCCACAGCTGGGACTTAAATCTGTGACACTCTGCCCTTGAATGCACTGGCTTTGTGTACTGTGCCAAACTGTTGCCAAAGAGATAGGTTATTTCCTGGGGATACCATGACTGTTCTTCAGAAAGACCTTGTCAGTTGCACTGCACGCCACCCACCTAAACAGGGTTTGGTCTTGGTCTGCTGTGGGCAGCTGCCACTGCCCCCTCCACCACCAGCACCCCTCTGCCACCATGCTGAGATGCCCTTCTGCCAGTGGTGCTGGTGTTGTGCAGTTCCAGGCTATCCAGTGTGCCGGTAGGCGGCTGCCTATGGTGCGTGATATGGAGTAGGGGTGCCTGCATAGACATCCATGCTTCTCCCCGGCACCGACTGCCAATGTTATGTGCCCTTTGGGGTACTTGCTGGGTACTGTCCCCTGGGACACTGTGGGACACACACTCATGGACATGTTTACCCTTGGTCAGTTGCTGTCTTGCTGGTTTTCCGTTTCTGCATTCCTATGTGTCACCTAGGCATCTGCCTAGTCCACCCTGTGCCCCAGCTGCCCCACTGCATGTCCCACCTGCAGCCCCCTGTACCCTTTTTGAAGCCTCACCGTAGTGCCTTTTCATACTTGGGCACAATGCTGTAGCTGCACATGTTTCACTACAATCACTTTTCATGGTCTCCCTGCCTTTGCTGTACATTGCTGACTGAACTGGTTTCTCTCTCCAGCAAATGTGCCTCTAATGCTGGGTTTTCACTGACGTTAATTTTCAAACCCTGATTTCACAGCGTTAGTGTGCCTGGAGCCTCTCACCGCCCACTCTCCTCCCATTGACCCCTTCTCTCTGTGCTCTGGATGACTTACTCCACCTTCTGTGCATCTTAACGCCACCGGAGACATTATCACACGATAACTGAAGTTATCATGTGGTTTATCGTGCGATAACGTCACTTATCATGTGATAACATTTCCACTGCAACGTTAGCGCTCTTTAGTAAACATAACCCTAAGTGCACCTACACTAAGGGGTATGTTTACTAAACCATCTTAACGTAGCAGCGCCGATGTTATCGCGTGATACGTAATGTTATCGCATGATAATGTAACACTATCATGCGATAATGTCACGTATCACGCGATAACGTCGGCAGCAGCGTTAAGGCACACTAACGCTGTGAAAGCCAGATCTGAAGGGTGGAGTAGGGCTCCCCAGAGGGCGGAGATAGGGGTCAATGGGCATAGAGTGGGCAGGGAGAGGCTCTATAAACACTAACGCCGTGAAATGAAGGTCTGAAAATTAGCGCCAATGAAAACCTCGCGCTAGAGGCACATTTGCAGGAGAGAGAAATCATTTCAGTCAGCAATGTACAGCAAAGACAGGGAAACCCAGAAAAATGATAGTAGTCATACATTTGCAGGAACCAAAAAGGCAAATAAACATAGAATATGACCAAAACCACATTTGAAATCCCAGTAACCAAGCTGGCCAATAGTGATATTAATGATAAACATAAAGCAACACTACTGACAAAGCGTAAAATGGAAGATGTCATGTTTGGAAGGGTCTATGCTCTGTCCCCCTACAAAGTGAATGATCCCACACTGAAATAGTGGTGATCAGGGTTTTTGTCGTTTATATTGGGCAGGTTTGTTATGGCGTGCACATATGCAGCAACAGCAGAGTGGGATGTAGGAAAGGGCAACTGTACTGATGCTGTAAATGGGATACTGGGGGCTGCAGGCGGCACATGCTGTGGTCCAGCTGGGGCAAAATGCGGACTAGGCAGATGTCTAGGTGGCACATAGGAATGCCGAAACTGTAAAGCAGCAAGACAGCAACTGATGAGGGTCCAACATGAGCATGAATGTGTGTCCCACAGTGTCACAGGGGATATTACCCAGCAGGTACTCCCAAGGGCACATAACATTGGCAGACGGTGTGGGGGGGGGAGGGGGGAAGCGCGCATGTCCATGTAGGCACCCCACCCGAGAACCCACACCACAGGCAGCTGCCTACCGGCACACTGGATGGCCTGGGACTACGCACCACCAGCTCCACCAGCATAAGGGCATGTCAGCATGGTCATGGAGGAGTGCTGGTGGCGGATGGGGCAGTGGCATCTGCCCACACCAGACCACGGCCAAGCCCCATTTAGGTGGGTGTCGTGCACTCATACAGACAAGGTCTGTCTGACGAACAGTCATGGTATCCCCAGGGAATAATCTGCCTTTGTGGCAACAGTTTGGTACAGTACACCCTGCCAGTGTGTTCAGGAGCAGAAGGTCACAAGTTCAAGTCCCAGTTGTCAACATATTTTACCCAGTACTAAACCATGGTAATAAAGACAGAACCTTTATTGCAGATAAAATAAACATGCCTGAAACGCCTATATTTTACCCTACAGAGCACAGACACCATAAACATGTGCAATCCCTAGAGCAGAGTTTCCCAACTGCAGTCCTGGAGTGCCAAACACCATTCAGGTTTCATGCTGTCCCTAATAAATATGCCTGTGTTGCATTTGTATGTGCCGCCCCAATTGTATGCAAATGTATATCATGCATATTCATTAGGGACAGCAAGAAAACCTGAACAGTGTTTGGCCCACCAGGACCGGAGTTGGGAAACTCAGCCCTAGAGAAGAGGCCAACTGGGGTACAAACACCCACACCCACAGGCTCCACTATCTAACGCCTCACGGAGAGTCAGGCTGTTGGGCTCTGTGCGGAGCAGCACCTCCCAATACTGGCACCTGCATACCTTAGCAATGCCGTCCTAAACTTGGGAACACGTTCCACATATATCAAAAGGTTGTTACGATTAATGTCAGATAACCAATCAAAAGTTAAACACGATTTGTTGATAGAGATTCATCATAGCAACCTTTCTGATATCTGTGGAGTGTGTTTCAGTTATTGATTCTGAAAGTGTTTATCACGCTGGGGAGTGACCCCAACAGTTTTGCGTACCATAGCAATGCCTGCACTGTGCCCAGGACTGGTGTAGTGGCCAGGACTGCCACAAACCTCTATATTTGCACAATGCTTGCATAGGTGTGGGAGTGTGTGTCTGTCTATCTAGTATGTTGTGGCTGCCTACACCTTACTGAGCCCACACTGCTTGCACTGTTTTCAGTGTTAGATTGCCAATGTGCATAATGAAAAACAAGGTTCTGTGGGTATGGCCCAAAGAGGGTGGCCTGGGCAGAATCCATCTGCACAGGGTATAGGTTAATGGCTGGGACATTGTAGTGCCCAACCACCACCTGCATAGACAAGATGACCACAGCATGTCATGCTGGGAGGTTACTCTCACCCTGAATAAGCAGTGACCACAGCATATCCACAAGGGCTAGACATGACTGAGAAGTGCAGACAGACACAGATATATCCTAGGTGCATCTGCAAGAACTATCTATCACACACTGGCATTGATGGCAATCTGCAGCATAGCCTATCTCAGCCAAGCCAGGTGCTGCAGACTTGGTGCTGGGTGCCACACCTCACCCTCAGGGTGAGCACAGGACCCGCACAATGTCATGGTCTGTAGCTACGCTGTGCCAGTAACACACACGGTCATTCCCCCCTACCAGGCCTAAGTGCTGTGGGGTGCATATCCCATTATGTGATCAGCTGTAGACTGCTGATCTGCATGTGTAGTGCATCATGGGTACGGGTGGGTTTAGCCTATCCTGGTAACCACAGCAGACAGTTTGTGTGGTGACCTGCAGTCTTTCTGTAGCCAGCCAGCAGTGTGGTAGTAGCTATAGAGATGTAGCCTACTGGTTATTTCAAAGACTGTGGAGGCAGTGGTCATGGGTTCAGTCCTGCAGTGTTGTAATCTGAAAAGGCTGTCTGAGGCATTTTCTTTTAATTTAAATCAGTGCTGCCAACAGAAACACCCTTACAGTGCTGTAGCCTAAGGTGCCTCATAGGCGCCCTATAGAGCACCCTATAAGGCGCCCTATACAGTGCCCTATAGGGCAAATTATAGGGTGCCTTGGCAGACAGGGCACTTTATAATGGACTATGATGCACCCAGAATAGTGTATATCCTGTGTGGGTGCCACGGTCACATGTTATAGGTGAAGGGGGGTGTTTGGACCCAAAAGCAGATTATGTAGCACCACTCAACCTGCCCTCTGTGGCTCAGAGTGGGGGAACATGATCTCCCACCAACAGATCCACATTGTACAACTCTGCAATAGTGGCAGTAGAGAGAACCATCAACCCCAGTCCTGCTGGGGAACAGGCACCCTACAGGGCAGTTGATGGAGATCTGTACTCATTACATAAGACAAAGGCAGACAGGCAGAACACTGGAGGAGCTCAACTGCCCCCCACCACTATCTGACATTCACCAGCAGAGGGCATAGTCAGTCTCCACCCTGCAAGGTGTTCCAGCCATACACATGATAGCTGCAGCCAATCTGCTAGCTAGTCCATAGTGCATGTTCCTGCATGAACCGTGTGCACCCAAAAATAGGATGTGAGCACACACACCAAACAAGTATGTCAGTGATTGGACCCCAGAAAAGAAAACCCATAAATAACACTTGAGAGAAATGCTGCTTAGCACTATGGGGGAACTTAGCCATGCCGTGGTCACTGATCAGTCAGGGTGAGAGTGACCTCCCAGCATGGCATGCTGTGGCCACCCTGTCCGTGTAGGTGGTGGTCGGGCACTACAATGTCCCAGCCATTGCCCTATACCCTGTGCAGATACATCCTGCCCAGGTCACCATGTCCGGGCCATACTCATAGCACCTTGCTCCTCATTATGCACATTGGTAGGCTAACACTGGACAAAAGAATGGTCTTTCTTTATGAATGATTATTATAAAGCAAAAAAATACCTCATTGTGACAAAGGAAGGCTATCCTTTAAAGTTGGAGGGTGAGCACTATCATGGTATAAAAAAGTGTTCCGGTCTATTGATTTATGATAGACTGAAGTGCCCCAACCATCCGTTTGCCGCGTAACTTGCACATCCAAGAAAGTGATATTATTTTTATGAGAATCACAGGTAAATTTGATGTGAACATCTCGAGAGTTCAGCCAGTGGAGAAAAGAACACAGCAAAGGTTCAGTGCCTCGCCAGAGCATAAAGACGTCATTGATGTAACGATGCCAAGCCTTGATATTAGCTAAATAAGGTGAAGTGGGGAAATGTTGTTCCTCAAAAACTCCCATATAGAGATTGGCCACTGATGGAGTGCATGTGGAGCCCATTGCCACTCCAGACACCTGATGGTACAGGACCCCTTGAAACTCAAAATAATTGCGAAAGAGGGCTAAACCGGTAAGGGCTTGTAAAAATTGTAACTGTTGTGAAGATAAATCCCCCCGAGCAACCAAAGTTTGGTGTACTATGGTGCAAGCCGCTTCCTGTGGAATGCTCGTATAAAGGGATTGAACATCCAAGGTTACCATGAAGATTTCCTCATCCTTATCCCAATCTGACAGGTCCCGTAACAACAACAAAAAATGGGTTGTATCCCGGATGTACGAAGGGATATCTTGCAACAGTGGGCGCAAATATGAGTCCAAATATGTAGAAACGGGCTCAAGCACCGTTCCCTTTGTTAAAACTATTGGATGGCCTGGAGGCTTGGTTAAATGCTTGTGGATTTTCGGGACTGTGTAAAACTGAGCTGTTCTCAGAGCTGAAACATTCAAATAATGATATTCCTTCTTTGAAATCACCTTGTTCTTCAATGCTCCCTGTGTTAACTCTTTTATGGTAGCTTGAAGTTCAATCCTAGGATCCTCCTCTAGTATTGTGTAATTAGTAGAATCACGGAGTTGTGTCAAAGCTTCTTGAAGGTAATAATCTCGAGTTTGTATGACTATTGCACCTCCCTTGTCAGCTCGGCAGATAACCCAATCTGTTTGAGATTGTAGGGTTTTCAATGCAGCTTGTTGCGATTGAGAGAGACGAGTATTACGGGTTGGACGAAGACTAGCTAGCTTTTCTACTTCACATAACACAAGATCTCTAAAAATCAGTATTGCTGGATGGAACGGGCCTGGAGGTGTCCAGTCAGACTTGAAAGGTAACTGAATTTGCCTAGAAACTAAAGGATTTGTCGTCCGCGATTCGTCTGATGATGTCGAAAAGTAATTTTTCAAATGGAGCTTGCGTATTAAGCTCTCTAAATCAATGCGAAACTGGAACAAATCAAAATGGATAGCAGGAACATATGATAGACCTTTCTCCAGAAGATCTTCTAAATGTGGTGTTAATTGTTCACCTGTAATGTTGACAACTAAACTTTGTGATGCTACTTTCCCCGGGACTTTTGTTTGCTCCGTCCCTGGCCTTGAATGGATTGTAAAGCTTTTTTTCTCCGGGGGAGACCTTCGCTGTCCTCTTCTAAAAAATTCTCCTTAGACGACTTACTAGACTCTGAACTCCCCCCGTCTTCTGTGGTATCATCGAAGAAAACGTGCCTTTTAGCCTTCTTTTGCTTGCGGTTAGCGTTCATCCATGGGTATACGTAACCCGTGATGTAGTCCGCTCCATCGCGCTTTAATTTTCTCAACTTTTTCGTCATCACTTCTTGTCGTACTGTCTCTAAACATTGCTTCATTAAGCCTTGTTTGCTGGAAAATTTCTCCTCTAGTTCTTTCTCCTTGAGAGTAGTGGTATGAGCTGTGATATCCTTCGAAATCTCTTCTGCCTGTATTTTGTCTGAATCTATCAAGAGGACCATTAAGTCCAATGAACATTTGTTCAGTATCTTGTTCCATTGGCAAGAATGGCAGAATCTAGTGAAGGTGTCCTGGGCTCTTTGTACACCCGTAGGCCCCTGGGGATTTGTTGGCGACTTATATACTCTAACAAAGATAATCTGTGTAACTCAGTCCTTATTCGTCGTTTTTCCAACTTTTCCACTGTTTCCCATAAAGAATCCGTAGTGTCCCCTTCTGCCAATGGTTCCTTCACCGTAAAAGGTGTTTTCTCTTTCAATAGTGTTGTAATGTATTCTTGGGGGAAACTGAGAGTTTCCGACCACATCGAAGAACCTTCCATGATATAGAAACTCTAAACAAAAGAATGGTCTTTCTTTATGAATGATTATTATAAAGCAAAAAAATACCTCATTCAATTTTTCACCAAAAAGCTATCAGATTCAGTGAAACTTAAATGTCACAACATTAGCCTCAGAAACAACCATAGGCACTAATAAACTCTGGGCTGATTCTGTTCTATTCCCAGACATGTGCCGGTTTAACATCAATGGCTTTACATTGTGTAAACAGTATCATAGTGAAACATGAGCAATGTGAATATCAATAAAAAAATACTTAGCTCATGTGGAAACATGATATTATACGAAATGCTCCATGATTTTTTTGAAATTTTCATAAAGGTTTTTTAGTGGGGTGCAATTCCTTCCACTTGCAACCTGTGATTGAAGACTTGTCCCAACGCCAACCTTGTGAGGTGCCCATGCGCCCACCTGTTTATGGTGTCTGTGTTTGGTGTGGTAAAATATAGGCATATTAACCATGCGTATGTTCTCAGCAATAAAGGTTGGTCCTTACTATCATGGTTTAGTTGTGGGAAAAATATGTGGACAGGATTGGAAGTAGCCTCAGCTGGCCTTTGAACCTGTGACCTTCTGTTCTTGCACACACTGTCTGTGTGCACTGCACCACCATGTTGCCACATATATGCTGTATTCCCTGGGGAGTCCATGACTGTACATCCAACAGAGCCTGTCTGTTGCGGTGGACGGTGCCAACCTGCACAGGCCTAGGCCACTGTCTGCTGTGGTTTGCAGCCACTGCCCCCTCCACCACCTGTACCCTTCCGCCAACATGCAGACATGTCCCTATCTGGGAAAAAGCATATGACCTGATTGAGTTGTGGCACTCCAGGACTGAATTTGGGGGACTCGGATGTCGGTAATGCCCATTATTATGGTTTGTGTGCGGTGTAGGGTAAAATATAGGTGTTGGAACCATGCTTATGTTCTCTGCTATACAGGGGTGTCTGTACTATCACTGTTTGGTGCTGGGTAAAACTGTGGGGACTGGGTTGGCAGGAGCCCCAGCTGGGGTTTGAACCTGTGTCCCTCTGGTCTTACAGGCACTGGCTGTGTCTGCTGCACCACACTGTGGCCACAGAGACAGTTCAGTCTCAGGAGATAGGAAACCTGGCCGCACGAGTCAGACACCCTGCTCTGCACAATTTTACTGTGGGCTCGTTTACCTTGTATGGGGACAGGGGTGCAATTAAACCTCAAAAATGACCTCCAAAAAAAGGGGAAAAATCCAAAACCAAGCTGGGCAACAGTGATATCAATGGGCAACATGAAAAACACTCCCAGGAAAGCTCCATTAAAATGCAGTGATTTTTGAACGAGTCTATGGAGTGTAGACCCTTCCAAAAATCATTTCTCTTTTTTGGAGCTTTCCTGGGAGTGTTTTTTATGGTTTCCCATTAATATCACTGTTGCCCAGCTGGATTATAATTTATTTGAAATTTGTTGTGGTCATTTTCAAGTTTTATTTGCTGTTTTGTTCTGTGCACATGTATCACACTGCTCACGTTTTGCAGGTTTCCCCGGTTTTGCTGTACATTGCTGACGGAAATGGTTTCTCTTCCCTTTAAATCGGCTCTAACGCGAGGGTTTCACTCGCGGTATTTTTAATGCCGAATTCAGCCCCGCTCCTGTGCGGGGAGCCTCTCCCCTCCCACTCTCCACCCATTGACCCCGTCCCCCCGCCCCTCGGGAGCCTTCCTCCGCCCTCCGTAAGCGTTTCCCTGCCTCAATCGCACATCAGCGCCCCGCATACGTGCGCCGGCCCGTTAATGTGACGCGCACGCGTGCACGGCGCTTAAGAGCACTTAAGTGCATCATTAGCATCCGCTCTTGTGCGCCACGCACGTGTGCGTGGTTTAGTAAACATACCCCATAGACTCAAGGTATGTTGTGTTCACAATGACATTGGAAATACTATTCACTGCACACGGCTCCTCCTTTGCACACAGTTTTTTGAGTCAGCCCTAAATACTTCACGATACTATCTATGGGTACGATCAATATCAATTGCATGTTTATAGTTTCTATAAATTAGCAGAGTTGTTTCTAAGCTGTCTAACAAATGAGTTCTTCCCCCCCCCCTCCCCCTCTTCAGGGTATATATTGACATACTAGGATTTATTCATCATCCGCTCCTGCCATGTTTTCTTTCCGTTTGGTCCATTCCAGTTATTTATTAAAATAATAAGTATATGCATTTCCTGTTTTTTGAGACAGTTCTTATTAATTATTATGAATTTTGAATTTATTATTTTAGTTGCACAAGAATTTCTTTCACATTAAGGTCAATCATAGAAGTATTCTCGGTTATCGCTACAGAGGTAACTTATTCTCTTCTTTTATTAATGGAGTTTGTCACACCATACATTCTTTTCTTCTATTACCCATTGCATTTCACCTATACGTACAGTATTCCTCTTTGAGGAGCTTTTAATGTTTATTTTAGGTATTTATTTATTGATCATTTATTTGATATAGTTATCCACATTTTTTATCCCTTTATATGTAATATGTTTTTAACCACTATTAGGTGTTTTTTATTACAGCATCTGTCTTTTCATTTATTATGTTTTAATGGTTTTTGCATTACATTTTATGATTTATATTTATGTATTTATATTTGCATTTATGTTTTTAGTTTATCTATTAGATCAACCCCTGACGAAGTGTGCGAAACATGGCCTGTGTCAGAGTTGGCTACAAGATTATTAATAAAACTCTGTTTTTCCACATAATCACGCTTTGGACTGGGTCTGTGGTTTACGTGATTAAGTGCCTTTTCGTGGTGCTGGCTAGAAACAGTGCCTCTACAGCCCAAAAGGACTTCCAATCTCTGGGAGAGAAACTCAAGCCCATTGTTAACACTGTTTCATTCTCAGAAGTTCTACCTGTTCTTGGTAAGGGGACAAAAAGGCTGCATCGCATTAACAGCTTTAATACATGGCTCCAGACCTGGTGCAAACAAGAAGGATTCAGATTTATTGACAACTGGGGCAACAGATGGATCAACAAGAGACTATACTGTGCTGATGGACTACATCTCTCTGTTGCAGGGAAAAGAATCTTAAGTGAAAAATTCAGGCAGTATGTGGATATGCATTTAAACTAGGAAAAGGGGGTAATGGATGTGGCTGGCTATAATCTATTCAGAAGAGACAGAGAAAATGGAAAAGGAGGAGGAGTAGCCTTGTATGTCAAAAGCAATATTAAAGCTACTGAAATGCAGGGGACATGGGGAAAAGAAGAAGCGCTCTGGATTGCGTTGGAAAGAGGAGATGACACTGTCATCCTTATTGCTGTAGTCTACAGACCTCTGACTCAGATTGAAGAGAGAGATAACGAATTGATTATAGATATTGCCAAGATAGCAACAAAGGGGGAAGTGATCATATTGGGTGACTTTAATCTACCTGATGTGGATTGGATTACTCCTTCTGCACATCTGGAAAGAAGCAAAAAAATTGTGGATGCTTTCCAAGATGTATCACTTAGACAAATGGTCATGGAACCAACCAGGGAAAGCTCAACGCTGGATGCAGTGCTCACCAACGGTGATAGCGTGTTGAATGTCTGTGTGAGTGCCCCTGTGAGCAACAGCGACCATCACACGGTGTGGATTGGCCATGGTACAGTCCAATCATAGCAAGCTCAAAATCCTAAACTTCAAAAACACTGACTTCAATAAAATGGCCGAGTACTTAACCCTGGAATTACCGAGATTTTTTGCACACACTGAATACCTTTGGGGTCATAAATGACCCCATGATAAATTTTAATTGTTAACCATGAACAATTTAAACTAAACAGACAAAATATTATTCCGAATTAATTATTTATTATATGAAAGTTAAATGTTTTGAAATTTAATGCTTAATCATAAAATTACATGAAGAAGAGTTGCCATGAAAGCAGTTTTTGCATGCCCTTGATGAACACAGTAAAGTACTACAGTCATTTGCATGAGACACAGACAATTTCTGAATGTTCTTTGCAAACATTTCACTTGCAGGAGGTGCAAACTATGTTGCTTTTCTTGTCTTTTTCTCTGGAACAGCAGTGACACCTTGCCCTTTTCTTTGGGATCCCGACATTGCAAACAGCATCAGTGCCTTCTTCAATGCTGGAAGAAGTCTTGCTGCAATTACTCTGAAGCAGCTGCTTTCCTAATTCCAAGAGGAATAGACGACGTCTTTGCTTTGACTTGGACTGCCATTCTGGATTTAGTGACATCCAAACAATGAAGGCGTTCAAAGCACTGATGTCCAACATGTTGTAGAAGATTCTCACTGGCCAGCGTCTTGTCATTCGTTTTGTGGTATACGTGCGCAACATTTGATCTGCCGTATCTACTCCACCTTTACTAGAATTATAGTCCAAGATCATGCATGGGTTTTTTTGTCTGGACGTGTGTTATCTATTTCTTCTTGATCATGCAAACTGCTCAGAACAACCACCACTTTTCCTTTCTTCGGGCAATAGGAAACCAGAGTGGCGTCATCGCGAAAGGCAAATAGTGAAGTGAATACCTCTCGGCCCTTTGCTGTTACAAATCCTGGAGGTAATTCTTTTCTGTTCTTTCGAATTGTCCCCAAAAGTGTCATTTGTTTTTCTAGCAATTTCCGTGACAGGGATAAACTGCAGAAGAAATTGTCAACAGTAACATTTCTGCCAGATCGCGTCAATCCTTCAGTGAGTTGCAGCACAACCCTTTCACCCTGATTCTGTTCCCTGTTTTGTCCGAGTTCCCTTCCTGTATATAATTGAAGACGCAGAACATATGACATTGCACTGTCACACAACATCCATAGCTTTATGCCATATTTCCCAGGTTTGCTGGGAATATATTGTCTGAACGGAACATGGCCACGAAATGTAAGAAGTTGCTCATCCATGGTAACATTTTCACCAGGAACAAAGGCGTCACTTAGAGTTGCTTCCCAGGTATCAAAAACATGTCTGATTGGAGCAAGCTTATCCATGCCTCGTTGTTCACGTTTGTTGGTTGCATCATCAAATCTGAGAGCACAAGAAATTTGCTGAAAACGGTTAAGGGCCATATTTTTTCCAAAAACAGAATGACCATCTTCAAGGTTCCACAACTGAACTATGGATTCATTTTGTGACTTGAACACGCCTGAGAAGATCAGGAGTGGAGGAGTGGCCTAGTGGTTGGGGCAAGGTACTTCAGGCCGGAAGGTCGGGGGTTCAAATCCCACTAGAGGACAGCAACCTTGGGCCAGAAGGACTAGGGTTTCTAGTCCCACAGGTGCTCCTTGTGGTCTTGGGCAAGCCACTTAACCCTCCATAGCCCATGTTCCCTGTAAAATAGTTCTCTGTGTGCTGTGCTTTCCTGTCTAATCAATGTGTTTATACCTCAAAAATTTCCTGTCGTGATTTGACAATTTCCAATCTGTAATCAAACCACTGCTGATCACTGGAAGTAGCGGTATACAAATGTATACTAAATAAATAAATAAAATAAGTCCAAGAAAATGTTGAAATTCTCTGTCTGTCAAATCTTTCCAGGTGTCGTCATAAATGTGTCTTCCTTGTTTGCTCATCCACATCATGATTTCATTCAATAAGTTCTTCCTCATGAACAAGTGGAATACTGCGAGAGGGCCATCAACATTTTGTAAAGCATACCTTGTAGGACCTTGTTGTACGGGCATGACATTAGCTCTGCGTATCTTCCAGCAGCTTGCTTTATAGGTTTCCTGTTCCATGATGTGGCATCCTTAGATACATAGGCTTCAATGGCAACATTTGTGCTTATAGTTGATGACCTCTTAGCTCCTCTACGACCACAACTAAGATTCCTCACAGATGATACTGACACCGAGGACTCCTGCCTTTTTCCCCATCCATCACAGCCTCGACCTTTGCCTCGACCTGTAACTTGACTCTTTGCTGCAGGCGATGTTACCGGCTCAACATCAGTCTCACATTCACTTGGCGACCAACTGCTGTCGCCATCTGAATCATGACTGTCATCATCAGATTTATCGCCAGAACTTGGCTGATATGCTTCTTCGCTTGCTGAATATGCTGCATCATCAGACGACTCAGAGCCATCACTGTCAGCATCTCGTTGTAATATTTCTCTTACTTGGACAGCTGAATACTTTTGTTTTGACATCATAAACAATAACCTAAAATAAATAAACAAAGATAAAGTTGAATAAAACGCAAAGCAGTTTTACTATAGGTGTACAATAATCATGATGAACGAGCAGAAAGCCTTTAGATTTCATCGGAAATAGTAAGAGAACATATGATATCAATTACAGAAAATGTGTAATTTTCATAAAATAAGAGTACAAAAAATAAATGATACATAATTAATGATAAATACCTTTGTCAGATCAAAAAATTCACAAAACTGCAAATTGTATCACGATCCAAACTGGACTAAGCAACTGGGGTCAAAAATGACCCCACTGCTACTCTGTGCTGCAATTCATCACTATTCCTCTCATGGCGCAATATAAAGAGAATATTGACATGTAAAAAGTCATAAAAAGATTGCATTCTTGAACAACTAGTTTCCGAGATACACGCTCTGAAACTTGCAATGGGGTCACTTTTGACCCCATTGTTACTCCCAGGGTTAAAGGAGGAGATGACGGGTGGAAGGAGATAAGGGAAGTGGAATTGCAATGGGCTAAACTAAAGGTGGCAATAAAAGGGGCAACAGGTAAATATGTAAAAAAATTAAATAAAAACAAAAGGAGAAGGAAACCTATTTGGTTTTCCAAAGAGGTGGCTGCTCAAATAAAGGCAAAAAACATCTTTCGCAAAATTCAAAAGCTTGCAAACAGAAGAACACAGAAATGAATACAGGATCAAGCTCAAAGAGTCTAAAAGAGAAATAAGGATAGCAAAATCAAAGGCAGAGGAAAAGATGGCTAAAGATGTTAAGGGTGGTGATAAAGCTTTCTTCAGGTATATTCGAGAAAGGAAGAAGATCAGAGTTGGAATTGCAGGACTCAGAAGGGCTGGGAAAGGACTTGTGGAAAGCGACACTGAAAAAGCGAAATTGCTAAACAAATACTTCTGCTCTGTTTTTACTAAAGAAGATCCTGGAGATGGACCAGCTGTGACTCCCAAATATAAAAATGGGAATGAAGTAGATACCACACCATTCACAGAAGATGAGTTGTTAGAACAACTTGCTAAACTGAAAGTGGACAAAGCCATGGGACCGGATGGGATACATCCCAGGATACTGAAAGAGCTCAGAGAGGTTCTTGCAGGACCGTTAAAGGATGTCTTCAACAGATCCTTGGAAACAGGAGAGGTTCTCAGGACTGGAGAATGGCTGATGTTGTACCTCTACACAAAAGTGGTGACAGGGAAGAAGTGTCAAACTACAGGCCCGTGAGCCTTACCTCGGTGGCGGGAAAAGTAATGGAGGTGCTCCTGAAAGAGCGAATAGTGAACTTTCTCAAAACCAACAGGTTGCAAGATCTGAGGCAAAATGGTTTTACCGAAGGGCGGTCTTGCCAAACAAATCTGATTGAGTTCTTTGACTGTGGGACCTAGGAACTAGATCAGGGGCATGCAATGGATGTCATCTACCTGGATTTCAGCAAAGCCTTTGATACTGTTCCTCATAAGAGGCTTTTCAATTATCTCAGTAGCTTGGGAATGGGTCCCAAGATGGTAAACTGGATTAGAAATTGGTTGACTGACAGACGACAGAAGGTGATGGTACATGGAGCTCACTCAGATGAGAGGAAGGTGATTAGCGGGGTGCCCCAGGGTTCAATCCTGGGCCCGGCACTGTTCAATGTATTTGTGAGTGATATTGCTGAAGGACTGAATGGAAAAGTCTGTCTTTTTTCAGATGACACAAAAATTTACAACAGAGTGGACTCCCCTGAGGGAATGGATAACATGAGGAAAGATTTACAAAAGCTGGAAGACTGGTCTAATGCTTGGCAACTACGATTTAATGCAAAAAAGTGCAGTGTCATGCACTTGGGTAGCAGAAATCCAAGGGAAATGTACACAATAGGGGGCGAGAGGTTGGTATGCATGGTTCAGGAGAAAAACCTTGGTGTGATTATCTCTGATGATCTCATGGTGGCAAAACAGTGCAACAAGGCGTGGGCAAAAGCCAGGAGGATTTTGGGCTGCATACAAAGAGGGATTACCAGCAGAAAGGAAGAGGTACTTATGCCACTGTACAAGTCACTGATGAGGCCTCACTTGGAATACTGTGTTCAGTTTTGGAGACCTTATCTTGCAAAAGATGTAAAAAGACTGTAAACTGTTCAGAGGAAGGCGACCAAAATGATTTGGAGCCTGCGTCAGAAGCCTTATGAGAAGAGACTTGAAGACCTAAATATGTACACTTTGGAGGAGAGGAGAGACCGGAGAGATATGATTCAGACCTTTAAATACTTAAAGAGAAATGATGAACAAACAAACCTCTTCCAAAGACGGGGAAGCTGTAAAACTAGAGGGCAAAACATGAAGCTGCAAGGTGGTAAATTGAAAGGCAATGTCAGGAAATATTTCTTCACTGAAAGGGTAGTGGATGCTTGGAATGCCCTCCCGATGGAAGTGGTGGGGGCAAACACGGTGATGGAATTCAAAACGGCATGGGACAAACACAGTGGATCCCTTTACAGCAACAGAATAAAAACAAAATAAATGGTACCATCTAACTTCTAAACCATCTAACGTCTCGAATAGGGGTGTCCTACATGGAGTGGTGGATTCACCCCTAAACAAGACATGGGGAGGGGTGGCCTGCACAGAGTGACAGGTGCACCTACTCTTGCCATCTTGCTGGGCAGACTAGATGGACCATGCTGGTCTTTATCTGCTGTTATTTACTATGTTACTATGTAACTTAGGATTTGTTAGCTGACATTAATAATAGCAACCTTTTGATATATGTGGAACGTGTTCCCAAGTTTAGGACGGCATTGCTGAGGTATGCAGGTGCCAGTATTTGGAGATGCTGCTGCGTGCAGGGCCCAACAGCCTGACTCTCCATGAGGCTTTGGATAGTGGAGCCTGTGGGTGTGTGTGTGTGTGTGTGTGTGTGTGTGCCCCTGTTGCCCACTGCTCTAGGGCAGAGGCTCCCAACTCCAGTCCTGGTGGGTCAAACACTATTCAGGTTTTCATGCTGTCCCTAATGAATATGCATGAGATACATTTGCATACAATGGGGGCAGTGCATACAAATGCAGCACAGGCATATTTATTAGGGACAGCATGAAACCTGAATGGTGTTTGACACTCCAGGACTGGAGTTGGGAAACTGTGCTCTAGGGATTGCACATGTTTATGGTGTCTGTGCTCTGTAGGGTAAAATATAGGAGTTTCAGGCATGTTTATTCTATCTGCAATAAAGGTTCCATCTTTATTACCATGGTTTAGTACTGGGTAAAATATGGGGACAAGGTTGGCATGAGCCACAGCTGGGACTTGAATCTGTAACTTTCTGCCCCTGAACACACTGGCTGTGTGTACTGCACCAAATTGTTGCCAGAGGGGAAAGTCATTCCCTGGGGATACCATGACTGTTCATCAGGCAGACCTTGTCTGTTGCAGTGCATGGCACGGCACCCACCTAAATGGGGCTTGGCTGTGGTCTGGTGTGGGCAGATGCAACTGCCCCCTACACCACCAGCACCCCTCCGCCACCATGCTGACATGCCCTTATGCCGGTGGTGCTGGTGGTGCGCAGTCCCAGGCCATCCAGTGTGCCGGTAGGCAACTGCCTATGGTATGGGTTGTCGGGTAGGGGTGCCTACATGGACATGCACGCTTCCCCCCCCCCCCCCCCCCAGTAAGGTGCTTTCCAGTAAGCTCATGATAATATATGGCTTTACCTATAATTTCTTCAGATGCTCAGGATCTAAGCATTGCTCATCTTCTCTCTGCAGTTCTCTTCTTTGTACCTACTGAAATCCAAACAATGCAGTTTTAGGACAATATCCAGGCAGGAAAAGAAAGTGTGCATCCCTTCTCCCCAGCAAAATGAAGGATTCAGCAATTTTCCTTTGTCTCAGCATTTAGAACTATTTTCATTCACTGACGAAGCACATCTCAATAGGCATCTACAGGTCTGAGTATCCAGCAACCTATTAATAGATTCTAAAACCTGTCCAGGATATTCCACCTAACTTGGAACAGTGTTGAGGGAATTCACTTGAATATCAACGTCTGCTTTGATTCTGCCTTTACCCCTCTCAAGCTTTATTGCAGCTGACTGCTGAGACAGATCCTTGCAAAATGCACCATACAGCTTCGTTTTTACATGAAGTGCTGAAGGTTGTAAACCAGAGGTACCTGCTGAAGTCTCTGTGTAAATCCCATCAGATGCCCAGTGTTAGTGCTGGGCAGCCTCACTGTGGGGATCAGTTTACAGGCCTTGGGTTATAACCTTCCAGCAAACGGAGCTCCAGGCAGCAATCTGTTCCAATTAACACTAAGCCCTGAAGCTGTCGGAAAACGGAATCAGCATTTGTGAAATACCATTTCCAGGTTCCTAGGACTGACCTGGGCCTGAAAGCATTTGTTGCAAAAACATAAGAGTCATCAAAATTCTTGCAAAAGAAAACCCTCTAATATCAGCAACTTTCAGTCCAGAGCCTAAATCTCATGTATAGCACCACGAAGCACTTGGCTATCAAACTGACCTACAGTAATATTTTTGTGGATCTGTGAGTCATTTGTGACATGCTGAGGCAACAATCCTGCCTGCAAAGTGATTATTCAACAGGTTGGTATCTAATAAGTTAAAAAACAATGCATTAAATATTTCCGTGTTCTTTGACATTTAATAGAAAAGTGCATGCAAACAAATTCCTTTCATTTTTGTCAGTTTTAAATTTCATTTCTTATTGATTTCTTTGTTTTTATTGTGTGCCAATTACAAATAACACATTCTGGAGGTGGTTTGGAGTTGGAGGAATAGCCTAGTGGTTAGAACACTGGCTTGGTAACCAAGCAACCAGAGTTCAGTTCCCACTAACACTCCTTGTGGCCTTGGGCAAGTCACTTAACCCTCCATTGTCTCAGAAGAAAGGCCTGGCAATCTACTTCCAGTGACACTGCCAAGAAAACCCAGGAGCTTCTGGGTCACCAGGAGTCAGGACTGACTCAAAGGCACACATTGCACTTTGGAGGTGATTTTATAAATCCATTTTCATACACATGTGGCCACATACACGCGTTAATGTGAGTACGCATGTTGACATATACTTTGATGATAGGCGTAGCCGGGGTTGCAGTCTGGGAGGAGCATGGTGGAGCATGCAATATGCATGTTAATTATAAAATACCCATTTCAGAGGCATAAATTACACTCGAGCAGTCCCCCTGCCAATGTGGGGGAGGGGGGCCTGGGCAGGAAAAAGGCCCACATGGCAGTGGGGTGGATGACAATGGGGGGAGGTCATGCCACCACTGTTGGAGCAGGGGGGGGTGACAATGGGGGAGTCACTGGGGGGGCAACAAGGGGGGTGCTGTGGGGGGCGATAATAGGGGGCCCTCAGCAAAATCTTTCTTGGGGTCTCTCACTAGAACGTTCGCCACCGACCCATATCTATGCATAAGGTTACCAGATGCCCCTGATTTTGAAGTCGTTTCCCAGACTCCATGACCTATAACCACCTCCTGTCCCTGATTTCACACCACACTGGATTCAAACCTCGCTGGATACCCAAATAAAGTCTTTGCCCCTCTCCACAGTGTGGTGTGAGTCCTGCTTCTTTTTTTTTTTGCTGCTTGGACATTGCAGGCCGGTGTGCTCTTTTCTGTTTCCTGATTTCAGTGGGGACAGAAATAAAGGACTTTGCTTCTCCTGCATACCTCTCTTAAGCAGTCTTTTCGATCCTGGTAAGCGAAGGTGTAAAATTAACTTCTTCTCTGAGAAAAGAGGAGGAATTTTAGAAATATATAGAAATATTTATATGTATAAAATAAAGTTCAATCATGTATGTATGTATGTGGGCCTATCACGCAAGAATTGCTGCTACTGTATTTTTTAAACCGTTGAAATTACTGAATACTACTTGGACTGGTCATTTGGAAATATGAGTTAAAGGTGCCTGAGGAGGGAGAACCCCTGCCCCATCCGGCCCAGCTCAGTCTTGCCCAGGTGTCCCAGATCTGCTCTCCAAAAATCTGATAACCCTATCTATGCATGCACGTATGAGCCTTATGCAAGTTCATTGACACTTGCTATAGAGCCGTGTTTAAAGCGCAGTCCTTGCCACTGATGCAAGTTTTTATAAAGAAATCACAGTGCCTACTTGTCCTTATAAAATAGGTGCACCCTAGCTGCATTATCCTAGGCACCCTGTTATAAAATTACTCGATTAGTGTGGGCTAATTGTAAAAAGCATATCTCGAGAGACTTTAGAGGGTAAGTTTATAGCTGTCTGCACCTATAAAAAGGAGGAGGATAGTTTTCTCTGTGTGAACTTGGCTATATTTTGAAAGTTAAGGTGCTCCTACTTATTGAGATGTGGACTCATATACAAATTTGTAAGATGCTTTGTCGAATGTAAAATATGCTTTACTCCAGTGGCACGTGATGACATTTGCAATAGGGGATTTCAATCAGGGCTGGTGCAAGGATTGAAGGTGTCCTAGGCAAGCCCTCCATCCTGCCACCCCTCCGTCCCACCATTGCCACTGCAGCTCCCTCTCTCTAAGGCCTGCATCAGCAGCAATGCCATTGAAACCGCGACACAGCGCTTACCTAAACTTTGCACTATGGTTCTCATTTTTTCAGTTTGAAGATTTATTCTGTATCCACAAAACTTCTCTTCAACAGTGGTTGTACTCAAACTGTCCTAGTTCCTCACAGAAAATGTACAAAAAAAGATCAAATTCTGATGTCGTCTCAGCAAAATAACCCTTCTCCAGTACCAGACATATTGTGATATAAACCAATATAAAACCCTACAAAAGTGACTCAAGTCATTCTATAATGGTGCCAACTTCCAAAACTCACACAACAAGGAGCCTACCCAGAAAAAGAGAGCACTGTAAATATTGCAATTGGCCCAAGAACAACCATATACCTACTGGGAAAGCAAACAAGTTGGATTACTACAGTACAGATTTCTACATAGAAGCTCCATGCTAATAGAACACCTGGCCTTGGACTCATAAGAAGAACATAGATAGACCCTCATCAAATGCAGAATATGTGACCACCACAAACTAAAAATAGAAATATGCAGACGACAATTAAACTGAAACCCCAAGAAACCAGACTCTGCATGCAGTTCAACATCAGAGAAATAGAAAGAGATTCATTCTCTCCTGTACTGTGCAAAATATAAAGAAAACACATAGAAATTCCAAAAGCAAGCATATTCCAATTGCTAAATTAAAAATACAATTATTTTTTCTAATCATCTTGATCCAAGGCTCAGTAACCTGATGAAAGGACGACAACCAATGGCACACTGTGATATCTGGGTACAAACTATATTGCAAAGATAGAGTAGATCAAATTGGTGCAGGTGCTGCATTCTATGGGGTATTTATTTATTGAACGGTTTTATATACTGCCTTTCAGAAAAATCAAAGCGGTTTACATAGAACAAAACTTAACATTACATTGAAACTTATTCAAACATACTTAACATACAGTGAAACAATAAATTAACATAATAGAACAGGTAATTTGAGGGTTACAATACTGAGTAAATGCTGATTAGATATATAGATGGCTTAAACATATGTACATATTTAAAATATTTACAAGTTTAAATATCATTTCATCTTATCTGAGCAAGGAAAGTTTTATTGTAGTTCAATAGAATTATTAATGTGATAATGTGGAGAGTTGAGTATTGTAAGATACTGTAGGGGAAGGGAAAAAGTAAGTTATGTATTAATGAATAAGGGTATACATGAGATTTAAGTGGGAAATATTTCATCTATTGGAAATGAGTCTCCAAAGTACTCTAAAAATAGGTGAGTTTTAAGTTCTTTTCTAAAAACTGAAAGATCTGTGATATCTCTGAGTTTATCAGGCAGAGCGTTCCATATTAATGGAGCATTGAAGCTGAATGCCCTATTTGTTGTAGATTTATTGAGTTTTGAAAAGTTGTTTGGAACAACTAGAGTGTTCAGGTTCCTTTGTCTCACTGTTCTGGTCCTTGAATGAATTGTCAGTAGGTCAGTTAGATATGATGGGGCTATATCTCTTATCAGTTTGAACGTTGTCATGATAACTTTATATTTTATCCTGCTTTGTAAAGGTAACCAGTGAAGTTTGTACAGTATAGGGGTTATGTGTTCAGTCGGACCCGCATTTATAAGCATTCGTGCAGCAACATGTGCTACTTTTAGTTGATGTAAAGCATGTTTTGGAATACCTTGAAGAATTATGTTACTAAAATCTAAGTGAGGCAGGATCAGGGCTTGAAGGACTGATCTGAAGTCTAGGTGTGATAATAATGGTTTCAGATTTTTAAGGTATCTTAATTTATTATATATTGTGTTTGTTGTATTCCTGATGTGTGTTGTTAGACTTAGGGGCATGTTTACTAAAAACCGCATAATTGCGCGCCGCACAATAGCGCACTAAAAGCAGCACTTAAGTGCTCTTAAGCGCCCCACACACGTGCGATGAACCCCCGCACACGTGCGCGGCACATTAACGGGCTCCGCACAAGTACGGGCCCGCAAATGTCCGATAGAGGCGTGGAAAGGCTAACGGAGGGCGGAGGAAGGCTCCCGAGGGGCGGAGAGACAGCTGCAATGGGCGGGGAAGGGGAGGGGAGAGGCTCCTCGCACATTTACGGGGCCGAATATACAAGTAAAAAATACCGCGAGTGAAACACTCGCGGTAGAGGACATTTAAAGGGAAGAGAAACCATTTACGTCAGCAATGTACAGGAAAAACCGGGGAAACCTACAAAACGTGAGCAGTGTGATACATGTGCATAGAACAAAAGTGCAAATAAAAAGCGAAAATGACCACAACAAAAATATTAAAAATAGTACTTCAGCTGGGCAACAGTGATATTAATGGGCAACAACAAAAAACACTCCCTGGAAAGCTCCATAACATTAGAAATGAATTTTGGAAGGGTCCACTGAGTGGAGACCCTTCCAAAAATCATTTCTTGCTATTGGAGCTGTCCTTGGAGTGTTGTGTATGGTTGCCCATTAATAACACTGTTGTCCAGCTTGGCTATCTTTTTTCCCCCTTTTTTTTGCAGGCATTTTCGTGGTGTATTTGCACTTTTGTCCCCAGACAAGGTGAACGAGCCCACAGTAAAAATGTGCAGAGCATGGCTTCCGACTCCTTCTTGCCAGGTTTCCTATCTCCAGGGACTGCATTGTCTCTATGGCCACAGTGTGGTGCAGCAGACAGAGCCAGTATCTCTAGGACCAGAGAATCACAGGTTCAAATCCCAGCTGGGACACCTGCCAGCCCTGTCCCCATATTTTACCCACCACTAAACAGAGATAGTAAAGACACTCCTTTATTGCAGAGAACATAAGCATGTTGCAAGCACCCATATTTTACCCTACACCGCTCACACACCATAACAATGGGCATTACCTACAGCCGAGTCCCCCAAATGCAGGCCTGGAGTGCCACAACTCAATCAGGTCATATGGTGTTACTACGATAAGGACATGCCAGCATGTTGGCGGAAGGGTACAGGTGGTGGAGGGGCAGTGGCTGCTAGCCACAGAAGACAGTGGCCTAGCCATGTGCAGGATGGCACCATCCACTGCAACAGACAGGCCCTGTCGGATGTACAGTCATGGACCTCCCAGGGAATTCAACCAATCTGTGGCAACACAGTGGTGCAGTGCACACAGACAGTGTGTGCAAGAACAGAAGGTCACAGGTTCAAAGCCCAGCTGGGGCTACTGCCAATCCTGTCCACATATTTTTCCCACAACTAAACCGTGATAGTAAGGACAAACCTTTATTGCTGAGGGCATACGCATTGGTAATACGCCTATCTTTTACCACACCAAGCACAGACACCATGAACAGGGGCATTACCTAGAGCAGAGTCTCCGAAATGCAGTCCTGGAGGACCACACACCATTCAGGTTCCATGCTGCCTCTAATACAAATGCCTGTGTTGCATATCTATGCACCACCCCCATGGCATGTATATGTAGCTCATGCATATTCATGAGGGACAGCAGGAAAACCCGAACAGTGTTAGGCACACCAGGACTGGAGTTGGGAACCTCTGCCGTAAAGCAGCAGCCAACAGGGGCAGACACACCCACACCCACACCCACAGGCCCCATTGGCCAATGCCTCCTGGAGAGGCAGGACATTGGGCCCTGCGTGCATCTCCCAATACTAGCACCTGCATACCTTAGCAATGCCACCCTACACCTGGGTATACGGTACACAGCTCTCAAACGTTTGCTATGAGTACTGGCAGATAGACATTCCTACGTTAAGCACAGTTTGCTCTTTGAGCTCCATCATAACAATCTTTCTGATGTCTGCGGTGTGTGCTTGAGGTCTGGCCTCTGACAGTGCTCACCACCCTGGGGAGTGACCCCCAACAGTATTGCGTACCATATCCATGCCTGTGCTGTGCCCAGGACTGGTGTGGTGGGCAAGGCTGATAAACCCCTCCACAATGCTGGCATACGTGTGGGAGTGTGTGTCTGTCTATACCAGGGGTGGGCAATCTCGGTCCTGGAGGGCTGCAGACCAGTCAGGTTTTCGGGATATCCCTAATGAATAAGCATGCGATATATATGCATTACAGATATCCTGCCAATCTGACTGGTCTGCGGCCCTCCAGGACCGAGATTGCCCACCCCTGGTCTATACAGTGTGTGGTGGCTGCAAACACCTTCCACAGCCCACACTGCCAGCACTGTTGCCATTATTGACCTGCCAATGTGCATAATGAGCAGCAAGGTACCATGGGTATAGCTCAGACAGGGTGGGCTGGCCAGGATGCATCTGCACAGGGCATAGGGCACTGCCTGGGACATTGTTGTGGCCGGCCACCACCTACACAGACAGGGTGACCTCTTTCTGTCCTGCTGGGGGATCACTCTCACCCTGACTGTGCAGTGACCACAGCATGTCTAGGCACCCCCATAGTGCTATATAGTATTTCTCTCATGTGATATATATGGGTTTCCTTTTGGGGCCCAGTCACTGACTTATCTGCTGGTGTGCACTGCCATCCCAGTTCTGGGTGCATGCATTTCCACCAGGACTAGCTAGCAGACTGTTTTCAGCTGGTCTGTGTTGTAATGGAGCGCCTTGCAGGGTGCAGCAGCTGAAGGCTTGCTGCAGGAGAATATCAGATAGTGGTGGGGTGCAGCTTAGCATATCCAGGCCTAATGGCTGTCTGATATTGTTTTGTGGAGGTGTATAGAGCTGCTTTGACTGCCCTGTAGGGTGTCTGTTCCCCAGCAGGACCGGGGTTGATGGTCCACACTACTGCCACCATTGCAGGGAGGTAGAGTGTGGATTTGTTGATAGGAGACCCTGTTTTTTCAACCTTGGGTGGTAGTACATAGCCCACCTAGGTGTCCATAAAGGGTTCACCTGACTAAGACAGAAAGTGATATCCAAGGTGTTTCTGCAGAAACTACCTATCTCACAGATTAATACTGCTGTGGAGCTCTGGCATGGCCTCTTTCATCCATGGAGGGTGTTGTGGACCTGGTCCTGGGCGCCTCTTCACACCCTCAGGGTGAGCACAGTACCCGCACAATGTGACGGTGTGTAGCTACTCTGTGCCAGTAAAACACCCGGTCAGTACCCCCTACCAGGCCGAGGTGCTGTGTGGGTGCACACGGCCACTTCCCCCTACCACGCCGGGGAGCTGTTGGGGTGCATTCCCCATCTTGTGTTCATCTGTGGACAGCTGATTTGCATGTGCAGTGCATCATGGGTACGGGTGGCCTAACCCTATCCTGGCTACCACAGCAGACTGTCTGTGTGGTGACATGCAGGCTCTCTGCAGCCAGCCAGGGGTTTGCTGGCAGTTATAGAGTTGTAGCCCAATGGTTACTTCACTGCCTGAGAAGCCAGAGGTCATGGGTTCAAACCCACAGTGGGTTAATTTGCTAGGGTTGTCCAAAGTTTTTTTATTTAATGTACATATGTTGATGCCAGCAAAAACACCTGCAGCATACTGTACCCATAAGGTGCTGCTGAGGGTGCTTTATAGGGCGCCCTATAGGGCAACTTATGGTTGCCGTCCATATAAGGTGCACTATACATTATCCTGTGACGCAACATATATGGTGACCTATAGGGGACATTCTAGGGTGCCTTGGCGGACAGTGAACTTTAACATGTGCCATATGGGCCGCCTTATGTTAACACGCTTTGAGAGTGAGTTTGCTAGTACTGATAAATAAAATAGAACTAATATGCCTCCTACAGCACTCATCCCCATAATATGTTATGCCTCAGCCAGCCTTGTTCACTGGGCACTGTGAGGGATTGAACCCCTGACCCCTGCACCATTGGTCAGTGTCTTAACCATTGTGCTGTGGCTCTGTTCCTGTGATTGCACATCAGCGCGCCGCCTTATGCCGCCCAGTCTTAAAAAGCCTCCTAAAACATTAGCGCACCGCCTTATGCCCATCAGCGCGCCGCCTTATACCGCCCATCATTTAAATGCCTCCTAAAATGATGCTTCTGCCAGCTGTCTCTATTGGGCACTGTGAGGGTTTGAACCTCTGATCCCTGCACTATTGGTCAGTGTCTTAACCATTGTGCTGTGGCTCTATTTGGACGTTGCTGCACTGCCTTAGGCCTTCATGGCATAGCAGCGCACCACCTTCTGCCGCCCAAACAGCACAAACTTAACAGCGCGCCGCCTAATGCCCACTATTTACAGTGCTACGCCTTATGACGCCCACACCTAACAGCGCACCGCCTAATGTTGCCCAACATTAACAGTGCGCCGCCTTATGCCGCACAAAATTAATATGCCTCCTATAGCACTTTATTGTTTATTGTTTATTGTTTATCAAACATTTGATATACCGCCCCCCATTACACCGGGGCGGTTTACAATTCAAAAAGATAAAGAAAGAGAGGAAATACAATCAATATAGACAGGAAAGAGAGAGAGCGAGAAGAGGGTAGTGAGACTCAAAAAGTAAAGGAGAGTCAAGGGTTTGGGGGGAGGTTAAAAGCGGAGGAAAAAAGGTGGGTCTTCAGAAGGGAACGAAATTTGGGATAGGACTCTTCCAATCTTAAGGCAGTGGGCAGGGAGTTCCACAGGGAGGGGCCGACATAGAAGAAGGCTGACTGTCTAGTGACCTGTAGATGTGCTTGTGAGGGGGAAGGGAGGTGTAAACGGTTGATGTGAATAGAGCGAAGACTCCGGGTGGGTGTGTGGAATGTTAACAGGTCGGCTAAATACTGAGGTCTGTGGGAATAAATGGCACGATGAACAAGTGTAAGGATCTTGAATTTTGACCGAAATATTACCGGGAGCCAATGAAGCTGTTGCAGGATGGGAATGATATGATCGCGGGGGGAAGCATGGGTAATCATCCGGGCCGCTGTGTTCTGTAGAAGTTGTAGTCGTTGACACTGATACTGAGGGATACCGACAAATATGGAATTGCAAAAATCTAGCCTGGTGATAACGAGTGAGAGAAGGAGAGTTACAGTTATTGCCTCAGACAAAAGCTTTTGTTGTGCACAATGGGGGATTGAACCCATGGCCCCTGCACCATTGGTCAGTGTCTTCACCGTTGTACTACAGCTCTGTTCTTTTCTGTGCCCAGCAGCGCGCCACTTAGCCTTCCCACGCGCTAATGTGGACCCCGCACATTAGCGCGACGTGCACAAGTACGGTCGCTGTCTCCCGGTTTTTTCTTTTCTCTGCCTGAACCGCCCACTCCTTATATGGCACAGGCACACTACCGTGGCCCCGCACAATTTCGGAGTTTAGTAAACATGCCCCTTAATGTTCTGTCTATGATAACGCCAAGATATCTTATTTCATCTTTAATGGAGATGCGTATGTTTTCAATCTGTATTTCTGTAGGGGGGGTAAATTTCTGATTTCTAGTAACAAATAATGCTTCTGTTTTTTTGAAGTCAATGTGTAGATTGTGTTCATTTAGCCATTGCGTCATTTTAGTGAAGCATGTTTTTATATTGGAGAAGTCCAGAGAGTCTATGTCCATAGGGAGGTAAATCATAACATCATCAGCATAAATTGCATATTTTAATTTGCACTGTTGAATGATGTGGCAAATAGGTTGTAAATATATGTTAAAGAGTAGAGCTGACAATGCAGATCCTTGTGGAATTCCTTGTTTTTGTGTATAAGTTTTAGATGTATGATTTCCTATTTTTACTTGTTGCGATCGATCAGTTAGATATGATTGGAACCATGCGAAAATAGTACCATGTATACAAATCTGTTTGAGTCTTTCAATAAGGATACGATGGTTAATTGAATCAAAGGCAGCCGATATATCCAAAAATATAAGTAATACTGCTTGCTTTGATTTGTCAATGTATTTAAGAATATCATCAAAGATAACTGCAAGTAGTGTTTCTACACTATGGTATGGTCTAAAGCCGTATTGGTGTGTATCTAGGGGGGTATGTAGTTCAATGTGATCAAGAAGTTGATTATATACTATTTTTTCTATAATCTTTGCCATAAATGGAAGGCTAGAAATAGGTCTATATGAAGAGGGATCAAGATTGTCTAGTTTTTTGTTTTTCAGAATAGGTCTAATCGAGGCTCTCTTTAGGATGGTTGGCATAGTACCATGTGTGAGTGAAAAATTTGTTATATTTAAAATGTAGGGCGCTAGGAATGGTTTAGTGTTTTTGATCCAGCTAACTGGGCAGGGATCAAGACTAGAGGTGGTTGTGTTAATGTCTGAGATCACCTTATCTAGTTCTTTTAGAGTTACAGTATGGAATTTATCCAATACGTGTTCAGGCATTGAGTTGGTATAAATTAGTGGAATTGGAGGGTCTGATAGTGGTGAGAGCTTAGTTATGTAATAGTCAGCAAAAGTTTGTTGGTTAATAAGGGTGTCATCTGTATTATGAGGTTTTGATACTTTTTTAACTATTTCAAATAACTCTCTGGGACGGTTGAGAGAATTTGTTAGTAGTTTAGTATGAAAGGCTTTTTTAGATGCATTTATTGTTTTTCTGTAGAAGTCTAGTTTCTCATTAAGTTCCCCGGTAGTGTTACGGATGCCCATATAAAGGCGTGGGCATTGCAACGTTACGGCAAGTCGTGTCAGCTAACGCGCGTTACAAGGCGCCTTATAAGGTGCCCTATAAGATGCCGTATAAGGTGCCTTGTAATGTGCCATATAAGGTGCCCTCTAAGGTGTCTTGTAATGTGCCTTATAAGGCGCCTTGTAAGGTGCCTTATAAGGTGCTTTGTAAGGCGCCCTATAGGGCTCCTTAGGCTAAGCGCCATATTAGGCACCCCTGGACAAGGCACCTTAGAAGGCACCCTGGGTTATGGAACCATAGGTTAAGATGGCTAACAAGGTTACGGTGCCTTAGGTTAGTGTGCCCTAAGAGCTGCAAGGTGCTTCAGGATGACATGGATTACCTGTGAGGCATAGAAACAGATGTAGCCCTAACACTAGACAGAGCACCGAGGAAAGGCAATGAACAGGTGAGTGAGGGAGGGAGAGCTGGGAACTGCTGGACCTGCCATATCTGTGGGCATCCCATGTGGCTGCCAGTACTGTTGACAAACATGTTGGGGGCAACTTTACCACAGCACAGGGTGTTGGCAATGTAAAGTACTGGAAAGACAGTGGGTGGCAGATGATGGGAATACCTGTCCCCCAGTGGAGGCGGAGGTGGCAGGATAGTTACAATGATAGGTGAACAGATGAGTGGTGGTGCCATGCAGATCAGGCACAGGCGAGGCAAGCATGAAGAGGCTCAATGCAGGAAAGGGTAGCAGTGCAGGACATGGGGTGGCAGCCTGCACAGGCAGACAGGACTCTACACAGCTGACAGTTGCAGATAGACGGACCGAAGGAATGTTGGCAACTGTGGCAAGGGTATTATGGGCTGGCAGCACAGCTCTGCAAAAATGTGATTATTACAGGCATACAAACTATTAGAGTAGGACAGGCATGAAAGGAGGGAACAAGGAGGAATTGAACCCATAACCATTGCTGAGAATGTCAGTGTACTAACCAGTCTATACCTCCATGGCATGTCTCACTGCAATGGCTGGGTACAGAAGGAATGCAGGTCACTGCACAAACTGTCTGCTCTGAGTTCCAGGATAGGGTAACCCCACCAGTACCCATGATGCAATGCACATGCTGAATAGCTGTCTACAGCTGATCACCAAATGGGGTCTGCACCTCTCCAGTACCTCAGCTTGGAAAGACGAACTGGCAGTGTGTGATACTGGCACAGAGTAGCTACAGACCATGCCATTGTGCACCCTGTGTTCACCCTGAGGGATAGGATGGGCGCCCAGCACTAGGTCCGCAGTACATGTGGTGCTAGAAATAGGTCCTGCTGTATGTCCCCATCACTATCAGTGTGTGACAGGCATTCCTTGCAGTCCAGCCAAAGGTAATTTGATGTCCAGCTGTATTCTGCAGTCACATGTGGCTTTTTGGGACCTGACACCACCCAGATTAGTGCATACCCAATGTTAAGGTTTGGCTGTTATGGACACCTGTCATCAGGGCAGAGGAGTTTCTAGACTTGCATGAGGTTGGTGTAGCAGTACCTCTATAGGTCAAAGTGGTATATACTGTATACCCCAAAGGGCCCACATTCACCCTTGTTGTAGTAAGGTGCCTGAGCCCTGGTGAAGTAACCTCCATCCTGCTGGTATAAGACAGTTCTCTATGTTTGGTGGGGCAGAGCCATACCTGTGACTGGGGCAGTGGCAGACCAGCAGTAATGTTGGGGTTTGGTCTGGAAAACCTCAACCGCCTCACACCACAGTCTGCCATTCACTAGCAGACGGCACAGTCAGACTGCATCTGCAGCACCCTACAAGGTGTTCCAACCATGCACAGACTAACTGCAGACAGTCCACTAGCCAGTCCATAGTGTATGCTCACAGAAAAACTATATGCACCAAGCAGGTAGCTCAGCAATTAGGCCCCAGCACTGGGAACACACAGGTATCACTGGAAGCAGATAGTGTAGGGCACTATGTGGGAACATGCCATGGTCACTGCTTGGTCAGAGTGAGAGTGTCCTCACAGCATGACATGCTGTGGCCACCCTATCCATGCAGGCGGTGGTCAGGCACTACAGTGTCCCAGCCATTGCCCCACACCCTGTGAAGATGCATCCTGGCCAATCCGCCCTGTCTGGGCCATATCCAAAATACCTTGCTCTTCATTATGCACATATTCAGGCTAACGCTGATAACAATGGGACATTGTGGGCCCAGTGAAGTATGGGCAGCCACACAACAATGGATAGACACACACACACACACACACACACACACACACACACACACACACACACACACACTCACACTCTCTCTCCTATTGCAGCATTGTGCAAAGATAGAGGTGATTGGCAACCCTGCCTGCCACACAGGACCTGATCACATTGCTAAACTATGCAGGAGGTAGTAGTAGTGCTCTGGTGATAACTGCAGCTCTGTACTGGGGCCAACAGCCTGACTCTCCATGCATCTTTGGATTGTGGAGCCTGTGTGAGTGGGTGTTTGTACCCCTGTTCGCTGCTGCTTTGGGCTTTGCACATGTTGCTGTTGTATCAGCATTGTTGGGTAAAATATAAAGACATGCTCTGCAGGATCCACAGCTGGGACTTGAACCTGTGAACCTCTGCTTCTGGACACAGTGGCTGCGTGTACTGCACCACACATGCACAGTAGCCCTTGGAGCTACCTGTACTTTTCCTCAGCCAGACCTTTTATGTTGCACTGCACACCACGTACTGGTACAGGGCATGGCCTAGGTCCACTGCAGGCAGGTGCCACTGCCCCCTCCAGCATGGAAACACACTCCCCTGCCATGCTGACATGACCATATGCTGTCGGTGCTGGTAGTGCGCAGTCCCAGGCCATCCACTGTGTGGGTAAGCGGTTGCCTAGGGAGTGGGGTCTGGGGTGGAGAGGTGTACAAGGGCACCTCACATCCCCCCTTCTCCGCCTACCAATATTATGTTCCTTCCGCTTGGGGGAGGGTTGGCTTGGGGGATGTCAGGTCAGTGTCCTGGCAACTGTTATCTAGGGTGGACCAGGTAGATGTAGGTGAATTGTGTTTGGCCTTTGTCAGCTGCTGTCTTGCTGATTTCCAGTTTCTATGTTCTTATGTGCTACCTATGCGACTGCCTAATCCGCCCAGTGCCCCAGCTGCCCCCACTACATGTCACGCCTGCAGCCCCCTATGCCCCATTTGCACTATCGCCATACTGGCCTTTCATACTTGGGCACTATGCTGTTGCTGCAAATGGAGCACTACTATCACTTCTCTTGGGCTCCCTGCCTATGTTGTACATTGATGATGTCTAAATGGTTTCACCCTCCTGCATATCTGCAGCTAACGACAGGTTTTCATTCCCGGTAATGTTCAGCCCTTCAGTACCCCACGTTAGTGCTGCGGGAGCTTCTCCCCGCCCACTCCCTGCCCATTGACCCCTTCTCTCCACCCTCTCTCCGCCCTCTGCAGGACTTACTGCAGACGGTGACGTTAACGCGCGTTAACGTTACCTAACGCACGTTAACGTAGCCGCTGCTACATTAACGCGGTTTAGTAAACATACCCCTATGTTATAGAGAGGGCATTGAGTCACACAGGATTAAAGTTTTGCAGGAAACAAAATACACTCTAGAATGTCTATAGATAGAAATTCCATGTAAAAAGGAGAAGGCGAAGGCAGTGGGGTGTACTACCGACTGTCTAGCCAGAATGAACAGATGGATGATAAAATGCCAAAAGAAATCAGGGAAGCTAATAAAAGTTACAACACAGTAATAATAATGGGTGATTTCAATTACTCTGGTTCGAATGGGTCAGTGTCACGGCAGGACATGTTAGGGAGATAAAGTTTCTAGATGAAATAAATGACTGCTTCTTGGAGCAGCTGGTTCATGAACTGACAAGAGGGGAAGCTATTTTGACCTAGTCTTTAGTGGAACACGGGATCTGGTGCAAGACATAAGGGTGTTGGGGCCACTTGGCAATAGTAATCAAAGCATGATCGCATTTGATTTAATTAATAGAGGAAGGATGGCAAGGAGATGCACAGTACTACCTTTTAACTTTCGAAAGGGAGACTATGACAAAATGAGGAAAATAGTTAAGGAAAAACTAAAAGGAGCAGTTGCAAAGGTTAAAGATTTACATCAAGCATGGGTGTTGTTTAAAAATACTATTTTGGAAGCCCAGGCCAGCTCTATTCAACGCTTTAAGAAAAGTGGAAGGAAGGCCAAAAAATTGCCAGCATGATTTAAATGTAAAGTCAGAGAGGCTGTTGTAGCCAAAAAAGTAAAAATGAGCCAAATGCCGAAAACTGTAAACAATATAAGCACTGGCAAGTTAGATGCAAGGCATTGATAAGGCAGGAAAAGAGGGAATTAAAAAAAACTTGCAGTGGAAGAAAAATGCATAATAAAAACTTTTTCAAGTACATTAGTAGCAAAGCCTGTGAGAGAGTCAGATGGACCATTAGATGATAGAGGGGTAAAAGGGGCACTAAGAGGGGACACGGCCATAGCAGAGAGACTGAATGAATTCTTTGCTTTGGTCTTTATTGAAGAAGATGTAGAGAAATTACCCATATCTGAAATAATATTTAAAGGTGATGCGTCAGAAGAATTGAAAGAAATATTGATAAACTGGGAAGATATATTACAACTATTTGATAAACTGAAGAGTAGCATATCACCTGGACTGGATGGTATACATCCAAGGGTGTTGAAAGAACTGAAATATGAGATTGCAGACCTGCTATTAGTAATCTGTGAGCTATCATTAAATTCATCTGTAGTATTTGAAGTTTGGCGAATGGCCAATGTAACGCCAATTTTTAAAAAGGTTTCCAGGGGTGATCCAGGAAACTACACATTAGTCAGCTTGATGTCAGTACTGGGCAAAATGCTAGAATACATTATAAAGAAGAAAATTATTGAACATGTAGATAGTCATGGTTTAATGGGAGAAAGCCAACATGGATTTAGCCAAGGAAGGTCTTGTCTTACTAATCTGTTCTATTTTTATGAAAGTGTGAATAAACAGGTACACAGAGGTGAGCCAGTTGATATAGAGGCTGATTCAGAGAGAGGCACATCCGGTCAACTGGATGGCCAAAAGATATGCGGGGCCATTTTGTACCCGATTCTGCAACTTTGGAAGCTATATGTTCCCACGGTTGCAGTATCAATGTGTGTGTGTATATGCCCATCTACTGTTTTATGGCTTTCTATACCTCACTGAGACCTGCAGTGCCTAAGCCAAAATTGGTCAACTCCGGTCCTGGTGCACCATAATCCAGCCTGGTTTTCATGATGTCCCTAATTTTAGTGGGAGAGCCATGGTACCAACCCCATACAGCTCCAGCCATGCCCACTCCTCCAGGAAAGCTAGCAAGGACAGAGATAGAAATGACTAGCAAATCACACTACAAACAACACTGGCAATAACAGGAATCTGTAGCAAAGGTAGCAAAAACCATTTCTAGTACTGCCGGTACTGGGGACCTAGTGCTGGGCGCCCATCCTCACCCTCAGGGTGACCGCAGATATTGCTCAGTGGCATGGTCTGTATCTGCTGTGTGCTTGTTTTACACACTGTCAGTGCATCTTACATATCACAGTCACCAGCCACCATTTTGGGATCAGCTGTAGACTGCTGTTGGGCATCTGCATTGCATCATGGGTACTGGTGGGGGTTACCCTATGCCAGCACACACAGCAGACGTTGTAGGCAGTGACCTGCAGTCTCTTCATATCCGGCCATTGCTGTACTGTGAGCTGTGAAGGTGTAGCCTAGTGGTTAGTGCAATTTCCTCCATAAGCAGGGGTTTGAATCCTACTGGCTCTTTTTTGTGACTGTGCTACCCAGATCATTTCTATGCCTGTAACTTCACATCAGGTAAACATTGGATGCGGAAGGTGATAAGAGCCTTAGAATCCAGGGAGGTAGGGGCAATGGTGAATGTTAGAATCAAATCAGGCTCAATCCTCCTCACATCAACAGCTCTACCAATCGCCTTTTTGATATGACTCCATTTTATGAAAACAGTGATTCCACATTGTCGGTAGTAGCAATATACAGGGCTGGTTTCTTTGTGGACACAGTGGTGGCTTCATGGGACTGTTTCCCATTGGAGGTGGTTCTGTTGTGGACAGTATCAGACGTCATGGGGCAAGGGGCGGACACAGGGTTCTCTCAGGGGAATGGTGTGGTGGCTGGTAGTGGGGGACGGACTAGGTCAGCCATGTGTTGTGCGCATAGTAAGCAATACCCCTGATGAAGCGGAGTTCACGCAAAACAGAGATCTTCGTAGGGTGAATGTAGAGTGATATGCCCTCAGGAGAGGCCTTCCAGGTTGATACATCATTTGGAGACATCCCTCAGCTCTGGATTTTGATCTTCAATTTGGAAGCTATGTCTAAAGGGGTGGGCTGGGTTTTTGTTGAAGGTGTGTGTCCGGCTGAGTTCTACTGTATTTTGTTTCAGCTGACAGTGGGAAGCTCACTGTAAGGCATGGCCCCTTTGAAGTTCAATTGATTTTTACTGCTGGGGATTCTGTGTATCTGAGGCTGTTTATTAAGATGTTTAAGTGAAGTTGGGATTTGTGCCGTTCCAGGGTTTCAGTATTTTGTAATGTAATAAAAAGGATTTCATAAATATGATTTATAAAAAAGAAGGGTATGTTAGACCTACGATGGTGTGATAAGGTGCATCCCCTTCAGGCATGTATTATTCTTGCTGCATAGAGCGAGCAAGAGCTTTGCTGGGGTCTTTTCTCCTCTGCTTAGAACATTTGTGAAGAGACTGGTGTTGGAATCTCTTCAGGATTTTGTACTGTTTTCATTACATAAGTTAGATACCAGTGTGTTCTTTTGATTGGGTAGTTGTCTTTACTAGCACCATGTCTCTATGTTTCCACTCTGCTGTATTTTGGGCCATGTTGCTGCACTGTTACACACAGTCATTTTTTTTTTCACTGTGTTCAGGTTTGTCCATTCTGCCTTTTTTCCACCTTGCCATTGTATTTCTGTTTGCGTGTTTCCTGTGTAGGCCCTGTTTTGTGTGTTCACTGCCATTTGGTTGTGTGGTTACCCAGTTTGCCCCCTGCTCCTTTTCCCATTTCACTTTTCAGCTACCTCCTGGCTCTTTGCACTGTTGTTTTCTCCCACATGCTTTTCCCCTGCCTCCTCCCTTTCTTGCTTTTCCCTACTTACTGCGTCAGGATGGTCCTTATTCTTTCCCAGACCCATACTGGACTTGGTACGTACCAATGGGGAAAGTGTTTTATGTTATAGTAGGAGATCATCTCACATCAAGTGTTCACCAGATTGTGTGGTTCAGTATTAGGACTAGGGCTGATAAAATCTATTCAAAAGTGAGGGTCTTAGACTTTAGACAGATAACTTTGCCAAGAAGGGCCAATACCTCAAGGAGTCATTAGCGGGATGGGAACATCTGGGGGGTGTTAAAAAACAGTGGGCAAAACTGAAAGGGGATATGTTAGAATGGTAAATAAAGGTAAAAGGAAAAGAGGCTGCTATGGATCTCAAAAGAGGTAGCTGAAAAGGTGAAGAAAAAGAGGGAGGCCTTCAGAGAAAAGAAGACCGACATCGATACTTGGAAAAACATAGAGAGACTGGCAAAGTAGTCAAGAAAGCAAAGGTACAAAAAGAAGAGGAAATAGCCAATGCAATAAAATGGGGGGGGGGGGGATAATATATTTTTCAGATATGTTAGTGAGAGGAGGAAGTGCAAAAGTGGCATTATCAGCGGGAGGAATAAGTAGAAGCTGATGAGGATAAAGCGGAATTGTTTAACAAATATTTCTGTTCTTTGTTCACAGATGAAGGGCCGGGAGCAGGACCTCAGACAACACCCACAAACAGGAACAAAAGGAACAGAAGACTGTGTTCGTGAGGAGCTAGCTAAACTAAAAGTGGACAAAATGATGGGACCAGATGGGATACATCTGAATATACTGAAGGAACTTGGGTACGTTCTAGTAGCTCCATTGACTGACCTTTTCAATGCCTCTTTGAAGTCGGGGGTAGTGCCAGAGGACTGGAGAGAGGCACATGTGGTCCCTTTACACAAAAGTGAAAGTAAGGATGTGGTTGAAAACTACAGGGTGGTTAGTTTAACCTCGGTGGTGAGTAAATTATTAGAAACACTGATGCAAGAGAAAATAGTGAGGTTTCTGGAGTATAACAGATTGCAGGATCAGAGACAGCATGTATTCACCAGAGGCAGGTCTTGTCAGACAAATCTGATTGATTTCTTTGACTTGGTGACCAGGGAGTTGGACTGAGGGAGAGCCCTAGATGTGGTGTATTTAGATTTCAGTAAAGCCTTTGACACTGTTCCTCACAGACAACTTATAAACAAACTGAGCACCCTAAGGATGGACCCTAAAGTTACTGCTTGGGTTAGAAATTGGTTGAGTGGGAGTCGACAAAAGGGTACAGGTAAATGGAGTTTGCTCCGAGGAGTTGGAAGTTACCAGTGGTGTGCCCCAGGGATCTGTCCTTGGTCCGATTCTTTTTAACATCTTTGTTAGTGATATAGCGGAAGGGCTGTCGGGTAAGGTTTGCCTCTTTGCAGATGATACCAAAATCTGCAACAGAGTAGACCCCCAGGAAGGTGTAGATAACATGAGAAGGGATCTAGCTAAGCTTGAAGAATGGTCTAGAATTTGGCAGCTGAGAATGTAGGGTCATGCATTTGGGCTGCAGCAATCCATGGGGGTGACATACTTCTGTTCACGAAAAAAGAGCGGGACCTAGGCGTGATTGTATCTGACAATCTAAAAGTAGCTAAATGGGTGGAAAAGGTGACGGCAAAAGCTAAAAGGATGCTTGGGTGCATAGGGAGAGGAATGACTAGCAGAAAAGAGGAGGTGTAGTGCCTCTGTATAAGTCTTTGGTGTGACTTCATTTTGAGTATTGTGTGCAATTCTGGAGACCACACCTTGAAAATGATATAAACAGGTTGGAGTCAGTGCAGAGGGTGGCTACTAAAATGGTTAGTGGTCTTCATTATAAGGCATATGAGGACAGACTTAAGGACCTTAATATGTGTACTTTAGAGGAAAGGTGGGATAGAGGTGATATTATTAAGACGTTTAAATACCTCTGTGTCAAAAATGCACAGGAGGAGAGCCTCTTCCGATTGATAGCAAGCTCTGCTATGAGTGGACAGGATGAGGGTGAAAGGGGATAGACTCAGGCGTAATATATGGAAATAGTTCTTTATGGGAAGAGTGGTAGATGCATGGAATAGTCTCCCAATGGAGGTGGTAGAGATGAGGACAGTATCTAAATTCAAAAAAGCATGGGACAAACACAGAGACTCTCTAAAGGAAAAAAGGGGACTCTTGTAGTGGTTGATATGGAAGGGCAGACTAGATAGGCCCTGTGGCCTATTTTTGCCATCATGTTTCTGTTTCTATGAGATATTTTTTTATTGCCGCTGTGACTGCCGCTCTGTGGATGCGCTATGGCAGCAGCGGTGGGGGAAGAGAAGGCTGTGGGAAATACTGCTGCCTGTTGCTAAAAAAAAGGGCAGTGTCATGGCAGGGCTGGGGATTCAGTGAATCCTTTGAAGGCCTTGACCACATGCTACTATTTTATACATGGAAAAAGCTCTATAAAATGACCTCCAAAGAGGCTCCTAGGCTGTAAGTGCGCATGGGCACGTGTTCATTGTGTTGTGTCTATTCAAAAATGGCTCCATATGCACCTCGGAGTCTTTATAAAACAACCCCCCAGAAAGTAGGTACAAGCATGTACACCTCTCTGGGGCAGGCACAATGACGCACTGATGTTTATCCAAATAAGTGCATATTTTACAAGATATGTGCATATGTCGCAACCCCACTCTGCTCCAGTCAACTTCTGCCCCCCTCCCCCCCTAGGAAGAGCTATGCTTGTTCCATGCATGCTCTACACTGGTGGAGTGCACTTTTATGCACATATACACCTGGGCAATTTTAGCACTGCCTACAGTATCTCTGTGGGTAAAATGCTCCCATTACATGGGGGTAATTTTAAAAGTTACTTAAGCATGTAAAATTGCATTTAATATGCTCAGATAGGGTTTATAAAATTTGCCCCTAGGGGAAAGGCCAAGTTGGCGGACGCTTGTTAGCCGATGCTGTCGGCTCCTACTTTTGCTTATTTCCTCTTTTGTGTTACCTTCAAAATGCCCAGCAAGCATAAGGCCAATGTTTGGGAGCTTGAGAAGAGCACAACTGTGGCTAAGGGTCCTTTCAATGCCTTCGTGAGGGAACTCTGGAGCTAAGCTTGTTAGGAGCGGCAGGAGTGGAAGGAGTCTTGCTGCGCCCCTCAGAGCTGCAAGTCACTCTAAGCCCGGAGACATGATCCTCTCCAGTGCAGCCTGCGCTCCACAGCGTGGGAGCAGCAGAGGCCAATTCTCTGAGAGAGGGGAGAGTTGGGGCCGGTATGCCGGGGTCTGCAGGGACCTCCGCGGCGCGAGCTATCATGGCCGCGGTGACAGCTGGAATAGCGGAGAGCTTGGCTGCTACAGGGGGGCCTCATTGCCTGCAGATTCGGAGGAAGGTGTGCTTACTCGCTTGTTGTCTGCTATGAGAACGCAGGAGGTTAAGCCAGTGAAGTCTCTTCTTGTTTGTCCGGTAGCTGTTACTTCAGACTCTCTTTGGGAAGGCTTGCAAACTCTCTTTTTTGTCCCAATTTGGTGCCCTCCAGAGTGCACTAGTTTCTATCATTCAGGCTGCAGATCAGCAGAAGCAGGAGAAGACCCGTTTAAGCCCTAAGGTAGCCCATTCGGAAGCTAAAGTGGAGGACTCTGCAACCTTTTCAGGTACTGTTATTAAAGATTTGTCCAATATCCATGGAAAAAATGAAATGTTGGAGAATACTGTTAGGAAAAGGAATCTATGCTTGTTGAATTTTCCATGTGTTCCTGCTGTTGCACTGAAGGAGTTATTTATCTCTTATGCTACCTCTATATTGAAAATTCCTCAGGAGTCTGTTCCTCCTTTGGCAAGGATTTTTTATTTGCCGACTACCAAGCATAAAGACCATAGAGCTTCTTCACCTGACCATTTACCTCCGATGGATTCTCTAGATCTGACTAGGTTCCTAGAGACTTCAGATCTGGAATTTGTTCCGAGGGCTACCCTGTTGCTGACTCTGGTGCTTGAACCTGATCATGACTTTCTTTTGAAACTTTACTTTAAAGCTAGGAATGAGCCCTTTATGGGGGTGGGGGGGGGGGGACGACGACGACAATTAGGATGTTTCCTGATGTTTCAAAAGCCACCCAGAAACGCAGACAACAGTTTCTTCTGTTGTGCCCTCAAGTGTTGCAGTTAGGAGGTTTATTCTTCCTGTGCTACCCATGTAGATGTTTGATTAAATACCACGGAGTTAGCTACACTTTTTGAGCCTGCACACCTAACTCAGGTTGTTGCAGGCAAGAGTGTGGCTCCATCTTAGCAGCTTATTGCTCCTGTAACTACCCCCTCTGAGTGAGTTGGTGGTGGTTTGGTTCATATATAGTAAAATTCTTGTGTTTTGTGTCTTATTTCCTGGGAAGTTTTCTTTTGAACATGTCTTGGCCTTCACTTCAACTTGGGGGCCAGTGAATCTATTTCTTTTGGTTGTATGTAATTGTTTATGAGGTTTGTTTGCCTTCTTTGCTTCTTTGTTGTATTCTTTTCTGTAAAAAGCTTTTTTGTCTTGTGTAATGTTAAAATGGCATAAATTTTAAAAAAAATTGCCCCGGGGTAAATAGTAGACATGTGAAGGCAAATTTTAGATATGACATGGAGAGGGGAATTCTCATAGTATTTTACAAAATGCTGTGCCAGACATGATGTATGCATTGGACATTATGGGGGTCATTTTGGAAGCCCTACTCATGCTTTGGATGTCTGAAACTGGGCATGGAGACATCTTCAGAGTTTTCTTAAAAGCTGGCTATGGGGATGTCCAAGTCTAAATGGGGGTGTGGTGGAGGCATGGCCGGGGCATCCCTAGGAACCTGAACATCCTCCCATGATCTCAGAAATGTCATGGGCATCCAGTATTGCATCTAAGTCTAGAGTTACTCTAGACATCTGGAAAGTGCTTGTCTTGGCTTTAGAACACCCATAGGATGTAGAGAAGAAAGCATTTCATCATTCCCAGCAGTGGGATTTGAAGGCTGGCTGCCCTGGTCCTAACACACTACCTTAACCATTAGGCTATCTTAGATGTACAGGTCCTGCAATATGGTTCTGGGGATGTCTATGTAGACACCCCCCCCACCCCACCCCACCCCACCCCACCCCATCCCCCTTGGCAGACATCTACGTTTGTGAAATTGCATCTGCTTCAGGACATGCCTGCTTGGTTTTTTTAGATGTTCTGTCTTAGATGTCCCTGATTGCACTTGGACGTCCCTTCTAAAATTCCCCTTCATATCTCTTCATGTCCAATAGGATCAGTGATTTTAAAAAGCTGCATATGGGGAAAAAAATAACCCCACACATAAGCATGGGAACAGTTTTTTTAAAATTGTTGTTTCCACTGTGCACGAATACCATCAGCAAGCAGCATTGTTTCCCCTTGAAATCACTGCCTTGATTTTGACCTTTCCTTTTCAGCCCCCTGACCTCTTGCCATTAGGTACTATGGACTGTGAATACGCAGAGGGACACAAAAATGGAAATGACACAGAAAGAAACCAAAGCCCCTCTCCTTCACCCACTCACCTTTCCACCAGTATTTCTGTGAGAGCTGATGCCAGGTTTGGTGGTGAGTCATAGCCTCATTGTCAAGTCCTTTCTATGGAGGAGCAGCAACAGCGGTGCCGGCAGCAGCAGCAGATGATGCTGGTCCTGCTATGGGTGGAGGAAGGTAAGCAGCAACGACAGCACAAGCAGCAGGAGGTGGAGGAAGAGGTGGTAGATGGAGCCGGAGCTCTTCAAGCTATTGAATACTGAGATAAACATCCTTTTAAGTGATGATATTCTTGCCATTGGTTTCCATTCCTGTGACTGTGATTTGACCCCTAGACCATGAATAGGTCCCTACACCTTTGTTCAACAACACCTGCTAATGTGCACAGATCCTCAGACAATTCTTAAGAACCTGCTGCCAGATACAATATCACCACCTGAACTAGATGACATGACCGTATGGCAAACTGTTATAATCATGGATGGTTCACAATCTCTTGATCCTCGAAAAACCATTTTTATTGGGGGTGTTCCTAGACTGTTAAGAGCTACTCTTGAGCTTCATCTTCTCCTTTCCCTGATTCATCCCTCTCCTTCTTCTCTAAAACAACCTCATCCTCATTTCCGCTGTACTGTCTCCTCTCTCCCACACTCTTCTCCTTCTGTCTTCTGGTGAAATTAATCCCAACCCTGGCCCCCCTTCATTTTTCTCTCTCTCCACCACCCCAATCTCATCCAAATCCTTCTCTTTTCCCCTTCTTCTCTCCCCTTCTCTTGTGCTTTATGGAATGCTCATTCCATTTCTAACACTTTACCCATGATCTCTTCATCTCTCGTGCTTTCCATCTTCTTGCTCTTACTGAAACCTGGCTCCTCCCCTCTCTCATGGCAGCTGCCAATTCTCCTAAACTCCTCATGCCAATGACTGTGATGATGTTGGGTTTCTGCTTTCTCTTTCTTACCAGTTTCAACCTCTCCTTCTACATCAGTCCCATTCCTTTTCCTCCTTTGAAGTCCACTCCATCTGTCTTTTTAATCAACTTCCTTTCCAGGTTGCTGTCATCTATAGACTCCATCACAAATCCACTTCTACCTTCCTCATTGATTTTGACTTGGCTTTCCTTATTCCTGGATTCCTCCTCCCCATACCTTATTCTTGGTGACTTTAATTTTCATATTGATAACCCTTCTAACCCCTATATATCTAAGCTCCTCTCCCTTACCTCCTCTTTTAACCTCCAACTTTGTTCTTCTGCCACCACTCATCAGCCCGGTCACTGCTTTGACCTCATTTTCTATTCTAATTGTTTACCTTCTAATTTTTGCACCTCAATTCTTCCCTTATCTGACCATCATCTCTTAAGTTTCACTCTTCATCACTCCCCGCCTCAATCTTGCCCAATCTCCTCCTATATTTTTAGGAATCCTTATGCTATTGATCCACTGACTCTATCCACTACTCTTCTCTTCTTTCTCCCACTTTGTCCTCTAAATCTGTTGATGAGGCCATGGTTTCCTATAACACCACTCTCTCCTCTACTCTGGATACTCTTGCTCTGCCCATAGCATGTCCTGGGAGGCGCACTTAAGCACAGCCCTGGCTCTTGTTGAACTGGTTTGTTTTGCTTATGGCAATATGGTGAATATGGCCTCATGTCTTTCCCTCATGTTGATATGACTTGCCTTTGGTTTTACAAGTGAAAAGAGCCATTTCTAAACCAACACGCTAGATCCTACACTTACTTTTAAACTTGTTTAAGTGAGCATTCCCCGAGGCAGAACTGGGCAGAGGCTAGGGTTTTATACGTGTACGTTGCAAAATGCAAAGTATACATGTAAATCCCAGCAGAGACCTATGCGTATATTTATGCCTGGCCCTGCTGGATACATATCTAAGCGGCATGTTTAGGAAGGAAAGTTTGTGTGTATTTTCCCTTTCCAAAATTGCTGCTATTCATGCGTTTGGAGCAGCATCCAGTTACGCAACCCTCCTGGTGTTTCTTTTTCTGATCACTCTGAAATGATGAGGTAACTCTGTCTCTTTAACCAAAATGGCTTGTCTTCATGTCAATGTTTAGCATTGAATAAATAGAGTCATACGCAGAAGAGCTGGCCCAGTGGCTCACTGGTAAGGCAGTCAAATGTTTTTTTTTCACAGCTCCACCAACTAAGGCAACTGAAACCCTTTTGAAAATTTTTCTCTGGATCTGCAATGCACCCCGTAAATTTAGGATCCAGTAGCTGGGGGCGAAGAGGGTGGGGTTGGGGGGTAGAGGAGCGATCCTCTTCTGATGTCTGCCACAGCTTCTTTAGGACCTAATTTATAAAGCTGTTCTCTGAGGGAAAAAGCACAGTAAATCAGACTTTTAATTTTTGATTTGATTTATTTACTTGATAAACTGCCTTGCAGAGAAATATTAAAGCAGTTCATAATGATAAGCAATAAGACAATTAAATTATCAGTACTAATAAAAGTTTAAATTCAATGCAGGTCTCTTGCAGTCTCTCTCTCTCACCCCCTTGTTCCCAGCAGTCTCTGTCCCTCTCTTTGTCTCTCAACGTCTCCTCCTTCAAAATAACCTCTTAATCCCCATCTAGTCAGTCACCCCTAGCAATAAACTACCCACACTGCACCCACTTATCCCCTTTCTTTGTGCCCCGAAAACCCCAGTCACCAGTTTAATTTTGTGTTGTTTCTGATCTAAAACAACTCAAAAACAGTACTTAGTTTTATTTCATTATTGTACCACACATTAAAATGATCTAGTAACTGTTAAAATGACTTAGTGCCTGCTAAGTCCTTTTAAGCCATGCCAAATTGTTTTAATGTGTGCCAAATAAAATAAGTAAAGAGTGAAATGAAAACAAATAAAATAATCTTGTTTTTCATGCACACCTCTAAAGTACTGCCAAGTAGAAGGTTCCTGGTTCAATCCCTGAGTGAGGTCTTCCACTCCTCAGATCACCAGGGGCTAGGAATGCTATAGAAGCATTTTGTGGTCTCTGGAGGGGTGGGGGCAAAGTTGTGGTCATTGTTCAAGGGTGATACTTAGTGGCTGACCTCAGTGCCCATGATTCAGAGTTCCATAAGGAGATCTGGTACATGGCCCCTGCTCAAGAACCATCACTGCAGACTAGGTACATCTGGGGGGAAGGTTGAGGGTTATTAAATAGAGGAATACAAGACATGGGTAGTTCCATCAGAATTGGCTCTGATGTAACTGGAGGCCAAAAAGAGTAGAAGGAAAAGAAGGTGAATAAAAACTAGAATAACAGAATTATTCAGCACAGCTACAGTACAACCCACGTCCAAATTTGACACCACACCCTACAATGCATTTCTGTCTTCTTAAAGGAACATGCACATAATGATTATCATTTCTGATGTTGATGCATGCAGAAAGTTAAGTGTCATTGGAAAACACCTGGCTTTAATGAGGAATTAATTTCCCAGGTCAAGGCAACACCTACTGTTCTTTCCGTTTACAAGGTCCCAGCCCCCCTGTCCCTTTTCACTGCTACACTGGCTTATTGCAGTATTTCTGCTTCTCCAGCAGAGGTGGTGGAAGAAGGGGTGTGCAATGGAGTTTCATCAATTAGAACAAGCAGCAGCAGCGCATAGACAACACATCGATTTGCAGCCATTTCCTGTGCCACAAGCATCTTCCCCTAAACCCGTACTCATCACATTCGCCTACTGGCACATGTGAGGGAGACTTTTAGAAAGGACAAGAAGAGGAAAATCCCCATGTCCCTATCAGGAGGTGGAGAATTAGACCAGTATTTTACAAGAGCTTCTGCTAAACGTAGAACCCTTGTAAAACAGCGTCAGGATTACAGTGGTATGCCCCAGCACATCCAGTAGGAACAGCAATTTTGGGAGGTTGCACATGGGAATAAAGGTTGTGGAAATCCCGCCCCCCCCCCTCACATAGATGTGGGAGCAGCTTCCTAATATTGCTGTACTAGCACAGAGGCATACTGGTGTAGCACTACAAATCTGACCCCTCCATCCCAGGGCCCCCTAGCTGCCTCCATCAGGAAGAAATGCCCTCCCCACAGCAGCATCAAAATGATCCCTCCTCCCACCTCCTGGCAGCAGCATCAGAGCATCAGCTGAATCCATTCTCCCCCCCCCCCCCCACCCACACAGCTGTACCAACCCGATTCCCTCCCTGCAGCATCACTCCAACCTCACCGTACCCCAAGGCATCACAACCAACCCCCTCCCACCAAAAGGTAAAAGGTCATCCTGCCCCTTCCACACTCCCTCCTGACTGTCTGGGCCCCCTATCTCCTCCTATGACCATTCTCAAGCTTACTGGGGCACTGGTGGTCAACAGGAGCAGGGGTGAGACTCACTCTGCACAAGGCCCTCTTCGAAATGATGCTGATAACCCCTAGTGGTAATCTCGTGGTACTACCCTTGTCAGCGGGCACTTATTTGTGCCTTGAAGCAGGTGAAAATGTCGATGTCTATACTTTTATTTCCTGACGTGGATTCCCTTTATAAAATGGGGAATCTACGTCAACATGGTGGGTCACACCCACACCACTATCACTCTCCGCCCTCACCACTCCTCCTGGCTCTATAGACATGTTCAACATTCCCATGCCTACAAAAAAAAGATCCTAAAATGACATTGAGATGTGTCTTTCAATAATACATGTCTCAATACTGCTTTTGGGACATGGGAATGCTTCTAAAATAACCCCCATAATATTAAGACCAATTTCAAAATAAGAAAACATCCTGGTCCTAATAAACAGTACAGTAGGCAAACAGGGATGAAAAATTGAATTCATAGTAAGGCAAAAGCAGCAATTTCATGAATCAAATTATATCTACTGTATCTGAATGTAACTCTCATTGAACTACTATTAGAAAGCGTGAGCTAAATGCTACAAAATAAATTAATATATCAATAAATAAAAATAAATAATCAGAGAGGCTGTCATAAAACAGAATGCATTAACCATGACGGTATCTGGACTATTTTCACTTTGTTATTTATCTGCATTTTATTGTTGCCCATATCATCTTTCATACAAAAGAAAAAAACACTCTGCCCGTATTAAAATCTTACAATTATTTTTGGAACCTATAGATTTGAGATTAATGTCTATTAATTCATCTTTAATTTGCATCATGAGAGAGTAGCACCGTAGATGATGGCAGATAAGGGAAGGGATTTTTTGATTTAGTTCATGCCCATTTCAGGAGTAGCCCAGAGCAAGTTTTATATACAGTAAGTATTTTCCTATCCCTTGGAGGGCTTCAGTCTGTTTCTGCTGATTCACCGAGCATGCCTAGATATTTCTGCCCACACTGCACAACTAAGCATATAAACCAGTTGCTAGCAAATAAGGTTAAACTACCAACAGGACATCTCACTCTCTCTAGATTAGCTGGGTTTGTTCTTTCCTCTGATTCATTTTGGGAAAAGGATCATATCCATTGTCATGCTTAATCCTGCACTCAGGGTCTCCCCTCTTTATGTCTTTTAACCCTGCCTCTCAGCCCCATTCCTACTAGTGCCCTCAGTATTAGGGATGTATTTATTTTATTTATTTAACTGTTTTTCTATACCGCTTAATCGATTAATCAAAACAGTTTACATAGAACAATATAACAACAAACTTTACATAGAATAATGTAATAGTAAAGAGCTTTATATAGAAGGATATAACGATAACTATTTACATATTGGTTTGGCCTCAGTTTAGCTCAGTGGATCTTAAGTTGTCTTTACCGGAACATATGGTACTATGGTGTGAACGTGATTGTATCATACATGGATAGTCATTTAGCAAATGAGAGTCAGTCAGTCTTTAAAGTGGTCTCTGAACAAATGGGTTTTTAATTCTTTGTGGAAAGTTGATAGGTCTTTGATACTTCTGAGTTTTGGGAAGAGAAAGTTCCAGAAATCCGGAGCATACATGGAGAAGACCCTTTTTCGTGTTCCCTGACTGCTCTTTGTTAGTTCAAATGCGCATTTGTTTGAAACGGCATGGGGAAAGAATCTTGTACCAAGCACTGAAAGTAAAACTGAGATGCCCCGTTCTGTTATTCTGAATCCTTTCTGTGAAAAGTGTTCCAGGAACTTTAGCCACAACAATCCATTAGGGCGAATGCCACAGAGCTGTGGCAGTAAGGAAGCCAGCTTAAAATCCAATTATCTATTAATTGATGATGCCCTGTGATTAATTGTGAAGAGAAATTCTGTCACATTCTTGCAAGACCAGACTCCACTGTAAGGAGGTCATCAAGTCCTTTTATCAGCCCCTGAGGCTGACCGTGGCACCAGGCAGTCTGAGCCGATGTACATTCGGACATTGCAACATGTTTGTTTTGGTGTAAAGCTGAGTATAATTAGGGTGAAAAAAAAACCCCAACAACAACAAATGTGGCAATGACAGACACATCCCTGAATTCATCTCAGCATATGGGGAGAGCTATAAGACAAGAGGAGTTACAAGAATGAGAAAAGAATAGCAGGGAAGAGAGAAATTCATTTGATTTGGACATAGGATAGCTCCCTTTGAGATGTGCAGCTTTTTCCCCCTGACCTTCACAAGGTCAAAACTCAGACACTGCAAAGGAAAAGTAAAAAAGCTAGACTGCTATACATCCCCATCAAGAAACTACACGCTCATAGAATGAGTGACCGCCAATCAAAACTGAACCAAAAATGGAACTGGAAACCCCGAGACGTCGGACAGCGTGCAATGCAACACTGGAGAAAGAGAAATCCATTTTCCACTGCACTGTGCAGAATGCAATGAGCTTGACAGAGAAAATAAACAATTTCTTAAGGAAAATTTTGTATCATATTTGGGGAAAGACAAGATGCATAAGAATATTTTTCCTTTTAGGTATTATTTCACATTGCGTAGCCCCCCTCCCCCCATAAAATTGTGAGCTAAGCTTAATTATGTTTGTCTTATAGCTTTATTTCCTTTTGATTTGGGGGTAATTATGCTGTATTTTGCACAGCAAGTGTGATTGCTTGTTATAAACATTAAATAATTCAGTAAATAGAAAAGCAAAAAAGAATATAAGAATTGTCATACTGATTCAGACCAAAGGTCCCTCGAACCTAGTGTTCTTTTTCCAGTTGTCCAAGTGGTCCTTTTACTAAAGCACTTTAGGCTTTAGCAGCTAACGTGACAAAAAAGTGCAGATAGCACTACACCAGCTGCAAAAGTCGTGCGTTATCTGTTGGGAGTGTACAAAGCATTTCCCCAGCAGACAAGACACCGAAATTGCAGACACATGGCCCGGCAGCACCATGGATGCACATAATGCCACCCATTGTAGTGGCATTGAAACCTGTGCTGTCTGCAGCTTTGACGATTACTATTTATTTTATTTATTTAGACAGTTTTGTATACCGCCTTATCCTTCAATCAAAGCGGTCACAACACAATTGGGGGATACATTTAACACACGGGGATATGAGACACATACACTAATACTTACAGGGAACATGGGCAATGGAGGGTTAAGTGGCTTGCCCAAGACCACAAGGAGCATCTGTGGGACTAGAAACCCCAGTCCTTCCGGCCCAAGGTTGCTGTCCTCTAGTGGGATTTGAACCCCCGACCTTCCGGCCTGAAGTACCTTGCCCCAACCACTAGGCTACTCCTCCTTCTGATGTCGTTAGTAACTGCGTGTTGCAGACACACCCACTCTCCATCCACATCCCTCACACTTGCAGTGCAGAAAATTGTTGCGTTATTTGCAATTATCCTGCGTTATTTGTTAACACGCCCAGATAGCACACGCTATCTGCCACATTAACAGGAAATGGCGCTTAGCAAACATGCCCCAAGTGTCCAATTCAGGCCACATTTACCTCGCAGGATCCCCAGATAGTATAGATTCAATGCTGCTTATCCCAGGGATAAGAGGTGGCTTCCACAAGTCTACTTGGGCAACAGTTGATGGGCTTTTCTGCCAGGAACTTGCCCAAACTACTTTTAAAGCCTGTTATGCTAACTGCTTTTACCAAATCCTTCAGCACCAAATTCCAGAGCTTACGTGATGAGTGAAAAAATATTTCCTCCAATTTGTTGAAATGCGCTACTTAGTAATTTCATGATGTGTTCTCTAGTCTTTGTACATTTGAAAGAGTAAACAACTGATCTGGGTTTACCGATTCCTCTCTATTCATGATTTTATAGACCTATATCATATTTATCTATGTCCCTCATCTCTTTCTTCTCCAAGCTGAAGAGCCCTAACCTCTTAGCCTTTCCTCAAATGGGAGTTATTCCAAACCCTTTATTATTTTAGTCCCCCTTCTCTGTACTTTTCCTCATACCGTTATCTCCTTTTATTCTTTCCAACCCAAGCAAAATTGTAAAGAATTATATCAAAGGAGTTGAGAATGTCTGTCTGGGGGCAAAATAACTCTCAGAAAATTTAATGGAATGGAATGAAACTTGGCATGTGAGAAAAACTAGTAGAAAGACACATCATGTTCACAAATGGGCCAAATTAGACTGGGGGCTACAGAGCTATAAGCCCTCACCTCCCAAAATATTAGTTCATTTTATTTCTATGGGAGAAGGAGTTACAGCTGTAGCTGCAGAAACTTACATATAGTGAAAATAGCAGTTAGGGACTTGCTCCTTCCAAACTCCCTGTTCTCTACTTTCCCCACCCCCAAAAACTGCCCCCTCTACACAATTGCCCCACCACCTCACATATTGTCTGAAACCCCCAAAATAGTCCCTCATAATGGTCCTACCAACCCACCAAATGTCCTCACCACAAAAAAATACCCCCACACAACTGGACATCACCTGCAAACCTGCTCCACAACTGCCTTACCACACCTCTAACTGTCCTCACCCCAAAAAATAACCTCCTGCAACTGCCTATTAACCACCCCACCCACAAAAATTAGAATCCTGGAACTACCCTACCAGACTGCACAGTGCCCCCATCTACGATTGTAAACCTTTTGAAAGAGAGAATCATGCCACCTGTGGCTAGCCATGCTTCACCCATGCCCACCCCCTTTCCCACACCTGCCCCACCCATAAAAATAACTGCAGAGAGGTCAACGGTGCAGGCTTTAGTGTCTGTAGGTTATAAGCGGGAGGTGGGGGGGGTATAAGAGGTTGAACTCTTCAGCACCTATTCAGCCACAGTCCCCTTCTCAGGCCTCTCCAATATACATATGCTCTCCCATATGGCAATTTGGCATTAAATCCAAACATATATTCTTCATCCATTGAACCCCGCCCCTTCCCCGACAATCTGTGCAGAGCACAGCTAGAACCTTCCCCATAAAACTTAACCATACAAGAAAAACTCCATCTCAATATCAAGCCTCAGAGTTGATTCAGTGTTGGCACCCTAAGTTGAAACCTAGGTCACAGTGCATGTCCCCCCCCCCCCCCTCAAAAAGGTGTATTGCAGTTACTTTTTTAGGATTTTAGGACCTGATTTACTAAGACTTTTTCCCATTTTCCATGGCAAAAAGCTTAATAAATCAGGCTCTTTATGGGTCACTGCACAGTGCCAACAAAAGGCAGTGGCCCCATTCTTTCTTCTCCCTCTCCCACTACTCCCATTGACCCATTAAATTATACCTGTGTGTGTATCTATGTGTGTGTGCATGTGTGGGGCAGAGCTGTAGGTGCCTCAATGTGTGTATGTAGTGCAGAGGTGTCGGTGTCTGTGTATGTGTGTTTGTGGCACAGAGATGGAGTGCCTGTGTGTGTGTGTGTGTATGTGTGTGATGTGGAGGTGGCGTGCCTGTTTGTGTGTGTGATGTGGAGATGGGGGTGCCTGCATGTGCATGTGTGGTGCAGAGATGGGTTGCCTGCATATGTATGTGATGTGGAGGTGGAGATGGAGATGCCTGCGTGTGCATGTATGTGTGTGATGCAGAGGTGGGGTGCCCGTGTGTGTGTGTATGTGTGTGGTGTGGAGGTGGGGGTGCCTGTGTGTGCGTGTGTGTATAGTACAGAGGTGGAGATGCCTGCATGTACATTTGTGCTGTGGAGGTAGGGGTGCCTGTGTGTGAATATGTGGTGTAGAGATATAGTGGCTGCATGTTTGTGGTGCAATTGGAGGTGCCTGCATGTGTGTGTGGTATGGAGGTGTATGTGTATAAGTCTGTGTGTGTGTGTGTGTGTGTGTGATGCAGAGGTGGGATGCCTGTATGTGTGTGGTTTGGATGTGGGGGTGCTTGCATGTGCATGTGTGTGTGGCACAGAGGTGGGAGTGCCTGCTTGTATGTGTGGTGTGGAGAGGGGGTGCTTACGTGTGCATCTATGTGTGTGGTGCAGAAGTGGGGATGCCTCATATGTGTGTGGTGCAGAGGTGGGGGTGCTTGCATGTGCATGTGTGTGTGGTGCAGAGGTGGGGGTGCCTGCATGTGTGTGTGGTGCGGAGGTGGGGGTACCTGTGTGTGTGTATGTGTAGTGCAGAGGTGGAGTGCCTGCATGTGTGTGTGGTACGGAGGTGGATTGCCTACATGTGTGTGTGTGTGGTACGGCGGTGGAGTGCCTGCATGTGTGTGTGTGTGGTACGGAGGTGGAGTGCCTGCATGTGTGTGAGTGTGGTATGGAGGTGGAGTGCCTGCATGTGTGTGAGTGTGGTATGGAGGTGGAGTGCCTGCATGTGTGTGTGGTACGGAGGTGGAGTGCCTGCGTGTGTGTGTGGTACGGAGGTGGATTGCCTACATGTGTGTGTGTGTGGTACGGCGGTGGAGTGCCTGCATGTGTGTGTGTGGTACGGAGGTGGAGTGCCTGCATGTGTGTGTGTGGTACAGAGGTGGAGGTGCCTGCATGTGTGTGTGTGTGTGTGGAGGGACTAGAGTGTGCCTTTTGTACATGCACTTTCTATTCTTTACTTACTTCCCATGCATTGATCACTTCTCTCCCCACTCAACCCCTCTCCTGCTGTCGCAGCCCCAGACTCTTCCCTTCAACCTCTCTCCCTTGCACTCACCCCCGCTCTCCATTCCCACTCACCCCTGCCCTCCATTCACAGAAGTACTGAGGCAGCCGGGACAGCCAGTGACTGCATAGCCTGCACAGTAAGGTACTGCTCCTTTCATTTATTCAGCTGTTTGTGCAGCACACTTAGTAACCTTTCATTTTTCTGGCAGGCTCGCAGTCACCAGTTGTGGCCAGCAGAGCCAGCGACTGCCCGCCCCGTGGGTAGTCACTGGCTCTCCCGGTCACGATGGAGGACATCTCAGTACTTCTGCATACGGGAGTTGGGATCCCTATGGGCAGACACCAGATAGGAGGATTGGCGGTTGGCAGAAAACCAGTCTTTCACTGGCCAGTTTTACCGTCCTCCCTACTGCCGGCCTCTAGCCTGTAAAACTGGCTGGGATGACCTAAACTGATGGATTGGTAATCGTACCCCCACCCCAATAAACAACTGCCTGAAAATTCCCCATCCCTAAAAAAATACCCCCTTACAACTGTCCCTTCACCCCACAAACTTGTCTACCCTCACATTCTAACCCCCGCAACTCCTCTACCACCCTGCAAACTGTTTTCCCCTGCAAACAATACTCTCCACAGCTGTCCCACCACCCTGGAAGCTGCCCCTCTTCCAAAAGCTACCCCTGCAACTGCCTCACCAACCCGCAAACTGCCCCACCCCTAAAAAATTCTGCCCCCCACAAATGCCACACCTCTATGCAGACAGCATCATCTCCAAAAACACACGCTCACAACTGCCGCACTATCCTACAAATTGCCCCATTCCTAGAAAAATACCCCTACAACTGTTCCACTTCCTACACAAACTGCCCTATCCCACAAAACATTACCATGCTGTAACTTCCCTATCAATCTGCATGCTGCCCAACCCCCCCAAAACACTCACTCACTCTACGCCCCCTCAAACTGCCCCACACCTAAAAAATGCTCCCAATTTTCCAAGCATCTCACTAAATGCCCCATTTGCTACACCACCTTAATTACTGGCCCATTTACTAAAACTACTGCCACTCAATTGCTTCCCCCCTAAAAATAACCCACTCACAACTACCCCACCAACACACATACTGCTCTACTTCTAAAAATCTCTCCCTCTCAACTGCTCTACAATCCCACAAACTGCCTCATCCCTAAAAAATCTCCCTCAAATTGTCTCACAACCCTATAAAATGCCCCACACTCAAAAACTGCCCTTTGCAACTAGCCAACCATGTCATCAAATGCCCCTGCATTTGTCCTACCACCCCACAAACTGCCTCCACTCCCAAAAATTATCACCCTGCTTTTGCCAACTCCCCAAAAATATTACCCCGCAATTGCCCAACCACCTTACAAACTGCCATTCACACCACAAATATCCCCTGCAAGTGTCTCACTCTAAAAAAACCTCTCCCGTGCAAATGGACCACCCCTAAAAACTCTATTGTAGAACTGCTCCAATATCTTGCAAACTATCCTACCCCCAAAACTACCTCCGATAACTGTCACTAACCCCCAAAACTATATCTTCTGTAAATGTTACACCATCCTCAGCCACCCCACCACAGACACAACATGTGCACAGACAGAACACACAGCAGAACATAAACATAAGATATGCCATACTGGGTCAGACCAAGGTCCATCAAGCCCAGTATCCTGTTTCCAACACTGGCCAATCTAGGTCACAAGTACCTAGCAGTTTCCCCAAAAGACACAGGTTCCACAATGCTTGTATTGGGTCAAGCAGTGATATCCTGGATCCATTTTAATAATGGTTTATGGGCCTTTCCTCCAGGAACTTGTCCAAACCTTTTTTAAACCCAGCTACAGTAACAGCCTTTACTACATCCTCCGGTAACAAATTCCAGAGTTTGATTACACGTCGAGTGAAAAAATATTTTATCTTATTTGTCTTAAATAGTTTACCCTGTAGCTTCATTACATGTCCCCTAGTCTTTCTATATTCTGATGACGTAAACACATACACATGAACACCACACACACACAGACAAAGGAATGACAAATAATTCTCTAGCGGTGATGGACTGCATTTTAAATTATTCACATACATTTCAGTCTCTTTGCTATTACTGACTGAATTGTGCTACTTTCTTATTGGTTGTTATGTGTACTGTCAGCTAGTATCTGTTGCCATGCGCAGGGCTAGATTAAGAAACTGGCAAGCTAGGAACATATCTAGGGTAAAGGTTTAGAAGGATTCTGTCACATGTGCTACTACTACTACTATTAAACACGTATATAGCGCCACGCACGCAGCGCTGTACAGACATACGTACAAGAGACAGTCCCTGCTGAGGACTCGGCATCTCAAGACTTGCAATTGTCTGGCATTTTTCATGATTCTACTGATTTTTACATTAATGTCTTGAATTTAGAAGATAAGCTAACATGTCTGAACATTTTTCAGAGTTTAAAACCTCCATCTGCAGTTATCTAATCCTCTCCCCTGCCCTGCCCTGTCCCATCTGCTTCCATTGTAACCAGCAGCAGAGAGTGTGGGTAGGATCTAGCCAATGGGACCACTCGGTCTCTGCATGTTTTACATCAGGAGGCCTGCATGACAGCCTCACTAGCTTTCCATGGGCATTGAGTGTGACAGTCACAAGGATGTTGATAGAGTACAAGGAGGCAGGGTACGATGGTGTATGTGTCACCAGCAACTGTTCTTATATGCAACCCTATGTTCAAGCTGCCATGATTCCGCGTGCCATTTGGGGGGGGGGAGGGGGCGGCAATGCGTCTGCAGCATAGGAGAGTGCATGTGCTACACTGGCCAGGTTTGGAGCATTCATGGTTAGTAAAATGGCATTTTATGCAAGTACAGGTATGGCACTAAGTGCAGGGCCCACTGCCCAGAGCTGTGTAGGGGGACACCATATTTGTGTATGTGCCAGGCATAGATCGCTGTGGGCCAGCATGCACTCTCCACCTGTCTCTGGCCTACAATCCGCTGTCCATCGCATTGCGTGAATTGTCCTCAGCTCCAAGATGAAAAGGTACATAATGAGGAGCAGAAGATTCTGGTTATTGTCCAGAACAGAACGGTTTGCACAGGATGTATATGTGTTGGAGGGCAGCTCAGTGGCTGAGCTATCTTAGCATTGGTCTGCCACGGCATGGCCTGGATGCACATATCTGTTCATGCTGAGAGACCACTCTCTCTGACTCAGCTGTGACCATGTCACTGCTATGTGTGCACTTAGTACTATATAGGGTCAAACTATAGTAATATCTGGACAGTGTTTTTCATGGCAGTCTTTTCACTACTCAGGTTGCTGGTTGTCCATACTGTTTGTATAAGACTGATGTATCCATGTGTACATGCAGTGTGTGGTGGCTAGCAGACTGGGCACAGATGGTATGTGAGTGGCTAACACAGGCTGGTGTTGCCCAACATATTAAGACTGCCTGTGATTGATCAGGGTGATTTGAATACCTAGAAAGTGAGGCTAACATTTGTTCTTGGGCTGTTGCTAACTATGGTCCTGACAGGCCCTTCTGTTTGGTGTCAGCACGCCCCCCCCCCCCTTGTCTAGGTAACACTCACAGCATTGTTCCTTGTCAACAGCTGCAGCAGCCTTAGGGACTGACATGAGATGTTATAGGGGAGTCCATGGCCAACTGGAGCAGGACACAAGGCACAGATAAGACAGATCATTCCGGCATGCCGCAATTTTACAGCATATAAGTGACTAGCATGCGGCAGCTCCGTAGGCTGCATCCATACTTGCTCCGTTACTTTTTCTGCTGTTAGTGCTGAGTATGATGTTGAATTTTCTTGATTTTTGTAATATAATTTTGTTAAATTGTTCTCAACGACAAATGAAAAGGCTTCAATTTTGTCAGAATACAGCAGTGAGGTTAATATTCGGTGCTCAGAAATGTGCTTTGGTTTCTCCTTTATTTGCACAGTTACATTGGCTTAAGATGTCAGAGTGTGTTAGTTTTAAATTGTACGTTTTTACATAATTTTTTCGATGAGTTTGTTCCAGTCCATTGTTCTGCTATGTTGTTGCCATATCTAATTACTAAGTCCAAGCATTTGCAGGGAACTACAGCTCTTCTTTTCCCCTCGAGTGGGGAGATTATGAGTAAGAAGAGATTTAAGTGCACTGTTCCATATAAAGCAGCTGAGTTTTGGTCCAGGCTACTGAAATGTTTGAAGGAAATTGAATCGATTTTAGTATTCTAAAAGAAACTTAAGACCTGGTTATTCTCTGACTGATTAACTTTACTGTAACTGACTAATGATGCTTTTAGCAAACCATGTTGATCCAGTGAGTAATTAGGCACACTGCGATATAAAAGTATTTTAAATAAAGAAAGAAAGAAATGAACTTCAGACAATACCTGTAGCATATGGGCAGAGATGGGGATCTGCTCCAGAACCTGGAGAGTCTAGCTATTGAAGGATTTGCTCTGGGAAGCAGGTGATGTGTGCCCTCTCTTACTATCAGGGCGACTGCAGAAACAGGCCACTTACACATATGGCAGCTGTCATGTGCACGAAGCACACATTGTCCCTGTATGGTACAGTGCTGATGTGATCGATCGCTGCATTCTCCATATGGCCATCAGTTGCTTATCTCTACAGAATCCCAATTACACGACTCTACAATTGAAGTATGGTAGGAATGAAAAAGAAAAATACGTACTGGCCGCACGTCGCCCAAGATAAAAAGGTGCCCACCCATAGCTTACGCACTAGGGCTAACGATGGTGGTTGTGTTAGTGCAAGCACTGCAGATGTAGCTAACATCTCCACCACAGATAAAGGTCATGGTGAGCATATTCATGGACCTACTGTGGCAGGAGACAAACCATGGAAACTAATGAAAAAGATAAGAGGATTAACTACGGTTAGTGGACTTCTGCAGATAAGGAGGAGATAATGTACTGCTACTTTTATGCTACAAATCCTATTTTTAAATCAAGAGGGCATACAAAGCGAATCCGCCAAAAATTGGAAGAAAGAGGACAATTGCTACAAGAAAAACTGCAAAAAGCAACAAATGGAAATTTAAGACCTTTAATTTCACAGATCAAAGCAAATAAGTATGTGAATGATAATTTTAAAGCAACTAAGGGATTCTGTGGAAAGAGAAATACAGGGAGGAGGCGACAACCTCGGTGAGAGTATCAGAAGACAGGAATACATAAAACTAGAAAGAGAAGACGAGGGGGAGATAGAGCTGGGAGATCTGGAACTACAGGAGAGAGAAGTAACTGCAGGACAGGTCAACCGATCAACTAAAGAAGAGGAAGAAAGGGAGGAGAAAGACCCAGAGGTGGAGGAATTCAAGATCAAACTCCTGGTCCACATGGAAAGTGATGAATATACTGGGTTTCAGGCAAGGGAAAGATTACCCAAGTTAAATTTAACACCTAAGGTTAAAAGTATGATTATAAAGATGAGGGAGTGGCCTAGTGGTTGGGGCAAGGTACTACAGGCCGGAAGGTCAGTGGTTCAAATCCCACTAGAGGACAGCAACCTTGGGCCGGAAGGACTGGGGTTTCTAGTCCCGCAGGTGCTCCTTGTGGTCTTGGGCAAGCCACTTAACCCTCCATTGCCCATGTTCCCTGTAAGTATTAGTGTATGTGTCTCATATCCCCTCGTGTTAAATGTATCCCCCAACCGCTTTGACCCGGTGAAAAGCGGGATATAAATGCAGCTAAATAAATAAATAAAATGAACAAGGCCATATCCAGTATAAAGAGACCATTTATTGACATCATTAAAATAAATCAAATACATTATTGTGCAACTAAAATTATTACTGCAAGAATATTACCAGCTACAGTGCAGGGCCAGAAGAAAAAGAAAACAGTAACTGTTCATCCTTGGAAAAAATGCATCGAGGGAAAAATACAGTCATTGCGTGCAGAGGTCTCCCTGAAAGATGGGTATATTCATAAATGACCTGGAAAAGGGAATAACTAGTGAGGTTATCAAATTTGCAGATGACACAAAACTGTTTAAAGTTGTTAAAACCCAAGAGGATTATGGAAAACTGCAGGAGGATCTGGATAAATTGGAAGACTGGGCATCCAAATGGCAGATGAAATTTAATGTGGACAAGTGCAAAGTTATGCACCTAGGAAAGAACAACCCACACTATGGTTACACAATGCAAGGTTCCACATTGGGAACCACCACCCAGGAAAAAGATTTAGGTGTCATCGTGGATAACATGTTAAAACCCTCTGCCCAGTGTGCAGCGGCGGCCAAGAAAGCAAATAGAATGCTAGGTATCATAAGGAAAGGAATGGAAAATAAAACAAAGGATATTATAATGCCTCTGTATCGTTCCATGGTGAGACCGCACCTTGAATATTGTGTGCAATTCTGGTCGCCCTATCTTAAAAAGGATATAGCGTTATTAGAAAAGGTACAGAGAAGAGCCACCAAAATGGTAAAGAGGATGGAAGGCTACTCCTATGAAGAGAGGCTACAAAGGTTAGGGCTCTTCAACCTGGAAAAGAGACGGCTGAGGGGAGATATGATAGAGGTCTATAAATTAATGAATGGAGTGGAACAGGTAAACATAGATCAATTGTTTATGCTATCAGAATATAGAAAGACTAGGGGACATGCAATGAAGCTACAGGGTAAACTATTTAAGACAAATAAAAGAAAATATTTTTTTCACTCAACGTGTAATCAAACTCTGGAATTTGTTACCGGAGGATGTAGTAAAGGCTATTAGTGTAGCTGGGTTTAAAAAAGGTTCCTGGAGGAAAGGTCCATAAACCATTATTAAAAAGTGACCCAGGATATCAATGCTTGACCCAGTACAAGCATTGTGGAATCTGTGTCTCTTGGGGATACTGCTAGGTATGTATGACCTAGATTGGCCACTGTTGGAAACAGGATACTGGGCTTGATGGATCTTGGTCTGACACAGTATGGCATATCTTATGTTCTTATGTTCTTAAGTATTAAGATCATCAAAGATATTAAAGAAGATCCAAGACATCAAGCTGAAGCATGCTGCATTAACAGAAGACAACCTGAAATGTATTTGTTCAAACAATAAATTGAAAGTAGCAGCAGAAGTGCAAAAACTGCAAAGATGTGAAGAAAACTGAAAAGAAAGATATCAAAATAAGCTATTCAGAGAGAACCCAAAACAATTTTACAGGGAATTGGGAAAGAGTATTGAGATTATAAAAGCACCACCAACTAAAGCCAAAAACAGAAAGCTTCTATAGAAAACTATACGGGGACCCTATAAAGCACAATCAAGAAGCAGAATGGTTACCCTGCATACAGGAGCATTTAGAAAAAGCAAACATCAAACCTATGGAACAGCCTGCAGTAACAACAAACAAACTGGTAAGCAGTTTAAAGTGAGCCCCAAATTGGAAGAGCCCTGGCCCAGATGGAGTAGCCAACGTTTGGCTCAAACAATTAACATCACTCCACCCAGACCTGGTGAATTACAAAAATCAATTGTTTATGCAGCCAGACTAAACACCCCAATGGCTTACTACAGGAAGAACAGTTCTCCTTCCAAAAGGTAACCCCAGTAACACAACAATTGTAGACCAACAAATTGTCTACCTACAATCTATAAGCTGCTCACTGCAATACATGCAGGCAGAATATGTGATCATATCGAGTCCAATGCCATCATGGTAATAGAGCAAACGAGTAACAAGAGAGAGGCATATGGCACTAAAGACCAGCTAATGTTGAATAAGGCCATCATGGCCAGCGCTAAGAAAAGCAGAAATCTCAGTATAACATGGCTTGATCATAAGAAAGCTTTTAACAGTGTCCCACACTCATGGATAATAAGTTGCCTTGAAATATATAAAATAAATTCTGGTTTGATAGAGCATTATGTCCACCATGACAATGTGGCAAACCACCCTCTTTTTGAAATATGAAGATGTCAGTATATCATTCCTAACATCAGGATCCAGCGAGGAATATTTCAGGGAGCTTCCCTGTCACCCCTTCTGTTTTATATGGTGCTTATTCCAATGAGTACTCTCATCAACTGTTTGGGATGTAGAGTTAGTATGAACCCTAAAGAAAGTAACAACTCCGAAACAACATCTCATTTATAATTTGTAGATGATCTGAAGCTCTATAGTCCCAGCAAACAACAATTAGCAGAGCAACTCCGTGTAGTGAAAAGCTTTTCTGATGACATCAGGATGACCTTTCACCTTGACAAATGTGCTATGGCAACTTTTTTTTAGAGGAAAATTGAACAAAACAGAAAATAACTCCCTGGCTGAAGGCTGTGACATCAAGGACCTTGAACAGGAAGGCATATATAAGTATCTTGGAATAGAGGAAGAAACGACGCTGAAGTAGAAATTACTGAGAGAAAAGATCAGTAAAGAATACTACAAGAGATTAAAATCATTATTGAAAAATGTTTTAACATCACGGAATAAGATACAAGCCATCAATCAGCTGACAATTCCTGTTCTTTCATACAGCTTTGGGGTTGTGGACTGGCCTCTTAAAGATCTTGAAAAACTGGATATATAAACACGAAAACTCCTTCATGGCCATGAAGTGATTTACAAGAATCAGTGTATGCCAAGACTGTACATCCATAGAGTTGAAGGAGGACTAGGACTCATAGAGATTGATTACACATACAGAGTTACTATCATAGGCCATCAGGCATATTTAACTGCATCCTTGGATACAAATACACAAAAAAGTGCTGAAATATGCGAGTAAACATCCAGAATCTGTTTCCATCATCAAACTTGGACAAGCATTCCAATGACTAGAAGGAATGAGTGAAAATCCACAAGCATGAACAAGGAAGGAAGTAACAGAATTTGCAAAAGAAGAGAAAAAACTCTTTAAGGAATTAGATCAACAAACAAGGAAAAACAAGTGGCAGATGCACAAATATAGTGGGAAATACAGAGTGTTACTCCAGAAACCCTTTGTTGATCAAGAACAGACACATGACTGGTTAATGAGTGGTGAACTGAAACCGAAGGATGAGAGGTTGATAGTTGCAGCCCATGACAGTGGCTTATGGATGAGATGGTTTACAGCAAGCATTGAAAAAACTGGCAGCACAAACATGTGTCAATTCTATAAGACCAGGAAACAGTGAGTCACCTCATAGCTGGCTGTGAAATTCTGATGGCAGAAGATTTCTATGAAAAAAGACATAATAAAGTAGCACACCTCATCCACTGGAAACTCTAAGCACTACAACATCACTGTGCCTGAAAAGCACTGGGATCATGACCCTAAGAGAATTACAGAGAATGAGGAGGTTATGATCACCTGGGATACTCCCATTCCGACCAATACAAATCTAGATGTGAGGAAGCTGGATATAGTGGTTCAGGAAAAGAACACCAGAACGGCATTGATAATAGAGGTGTCAGTTCCAAGTGACTACTCTGTGAATTGTGTGGAGAAGCAGAAGATTCTGAAATACCAGAAAATGCAGTCAGAGACCAAGAAAATGTGGCAGAAAGAGACAGAAAGAAAGAAGAATTTCCAAGCACATCTTGACAAACTACCCATACATGTTACATCTTACGAACTCCAGCAAGAGGCTCTCTTTGGCACAATGCAAGTACTATGCCGAGCCTTAGCAGTAAATTTGAGAGACTGAGATCATACTTCCCATGCCCTGGCTTAGAAGTGAGGTTCATGACTGTCATGGTATGTGGACTGTCATGGGCAGTTTGGAGAAATTGCCCTGAGACAAACCATCAGTTGCATATCTGTACTCAGTTTGTGCGGTGCATCATCGGTAATGGAGGGTCTAACCAATACCAAATGCAGTCTCTTTGTTTCTAGACAGTGCTCTGGCGAGGTGTGTGGAGGTGTAGCCTAATGGTTAGAGCACTGGATCTGTGAGCGACGGACTCACATTTGACTCCCACTTGTTCTCTTTCTAGCTGGGGACACACTTCAATATACTGGCAGAAACAGTCTGGGGTCTGCATTGACTGCAGGACACACATTCTTATATGTTTATAATGTATAACAATAGCACATTGGGTCTGCGAATGTGCACATTGCAATCATGCCCATTTAACAGCATGACTTTACAGGCTCTGTTGTATCCCATTGCAAAGGGTCTGACATGTTCACCCAGTAGACAAATATAGTAACATAGTAAATGACGGCAGATAAAGACCAGTATGGTCCATCTATTCTGCCCAGTACGATGTCAAGAGTAGGTACACCTGCCGCTCTGTGCAGGCCCCCCTTCCCCATGTCTTTGTTTAGGGGTGATCCCACTACTCCTTGTAGTACACCCCTATTTGTTAAGGAATTAGATGGTTAAGATTATTTTGATATTTTCTTATTGCTGTAAAGGGATCCACTGTGTCTGTCCCATGCCCTTTTGAACTCCGTCACCGTATTTGCCCCCACCACTTCCATCGGGAGGGCATTCCAAGCATCCACCACTCTTTCAGTGAAAAAGTATTTCCTGACATTGCCTTTCAATTTACCACCTTGTAGCTTCATGTTATGCCCTCTAGTTTTGCAGCTTCTCTGTCTTTGAAAGAGGTTTGTTTGTTCATTATTTCTCTTTAAGTATTTAAAGGTCTGAATCATATCTCCCCTGTCCCTCCTCTCTTCTAAAGTGTACATGTTTAGGTCTTCAAGTCTCTTCTCATAAGGCTTCTGACGCAGGCTCCAAATCATTTTGGTCGCCTTCCTCTAAACAGTTTCCAGTTTCCAGACACCAGAGTTGTCCATGATTGGTATATTTCCTCACATAACTGTGACTGAACATGTTTGTTTCCATCACTTATCTGCAGTACAAACAGGCACATCCCACTTCTGTTTGGTCATCCTTTTAATGCCCACATTATGAGGCTGCTGTCTCTGCCAGGGGACACTTCTTCCCAATCCTATGTCATACACAGACGTTACAGCATATTGGAGTGGAGGAGTAGCCTAGTGGTTAGAGCACTGGCTTAGAAGCCAAGAGACCAGCTTTTGATTCCCACTAGCACTCCTTGTGGCCTTGGGCAAGTCACTTAACCCTCCATTGCTCAGAAAAATCCAAGTTATCAATGCCCCTGTTTAATGTACATTTACCAAGTTTAAGTTACAATGTAAACCACTTTGATTGAAATGATAAAGCAGTATAAAAAAACTGTAAAATAAATAAATATTACAGGGGTACCCCTCACCAGTACAGCTGCCTCCCACATGCTCATCCCACTTACAGACTGACACGTTGGATATATCTGAATCTGATAGGTCCATCCGTTCTTCCCTTTCCTTCCACCCATCACCTCATATTTGACCTTCACATGGGCTACCTTATCCTGCGTTAAGGTGACTGCCATTTTTGGGCGTTCATGTGCATGCTTGACACCTTAACCCTCATTGTCTTGTTAGCACCTGATAAGTGGGGCCAAGCATCCTTATTGTCAGAATGCCTATTCCCCACCCCATCCTTTACCCCATGCAAACACCCTTAATGCTGCCATTTACGCGTGTTATCCGGTGCTCCCTTATCACTCTTTAATAAACATACCCCTATATGTACAAATACTGACAAGCAACTACAGAGGCTGTTGTCTTTATTTAGGGGCTTGTTTACAAAGCCGCGGTAGCGGTTTGCGATCGTAATCGGAGCCGCGGCCCCATTGATTTCAATGGGGCCGCGGCTGCGATCGCGATCGCGAACCACTACCGCGGCTTTGTAAACAAGCCCCTTAGTTTTAATTTTGAGGTATAAATAAACAATGGGTGATTAAGGAGGATAACCCTCTTAATCCCTCCTGTAAAGGGCTGAAAAAACAAACACTTTTAAAAAACCTAAATGAGCCAGGGAGCAGCTGTAAATCCCAACATGGATAATTTTAATCATATATGTACATCCCCTATGGGGGTATTCTGAACTCTGGATATCTAGATTGGACATCCATTCCACACACAGCCCCTGGACCGTATTCTGCCCCATTTGCACTCCACATGTACAGGGCAGATGTGCAGGGAGGACTGGATGGGGGTGGGAGGGGGCGGCACTGGGGCAGAGCAAGGGCAGAGTGGGATCATGGCCAGGCATCCAGACATGCAGAGTCCATTCTGGTCAGGCTTCTGTACATCCCCCGGAGCTGCTATGGATGCCCACCTTATTCCTCCTTGATGGTGGAATAAGTGCTGGGTATGAGGTGACTGGGGACTGCAGTTGGCCATTTGTTGCTCCAACTGGACATGCTTGTGCCATTGCGATAGGATGTCACAGCATCAGCACACCAGCCGGATCATTTAGCAGTGAGGACAGGCAGTCACTTGGACGTAAACCTGCTCAGAATCCTATGCACGCTGGTATGTCCAAGTAAATGCCTTTCAAATATCTGGCCCTTTATGTTTATGTTTATTAAAATTTGGTTGACTGCCCTTCACCTTTTCTTTTGGAGGTACTGTAGCTTCCTTTTTTGTTTTTGGATAGAATGCAATTTACACATGTAAGTGGTTATACTGACACTTGTAAATTGTCAATAAAGTTTCTAAAGTAACCCCCTCAGCGTTTAGATCTTCTGAACAACGGGCCTAAAACAATCAGAAAGTAGTGGTAGAGGTGATGGCTCAACATGTATTTTCAGCGACACTGACTATGCTTAATATGGCACCAAATATATGGATTAATTTAAAGATCGGCACTGACATTGTGCCCTTTTTTGAATTAAATGCCTGAGTGGAAGGCATTGCTGGCATGAGTGAGTCAACTAGACACTAGGGCAGTGATGGCTAACCTTTTTGAGCCCGAGTGCCCAAACTGCCGCACAAAACCAAAGAATTTCCTCAAAGTGCCAGCACGTCAATTAAAGCCTCATTTGCATAAATATTTGCATAATGTTACCATACACTAACTTTTAGTAAACATGCCTCTTAATGAGTATATGGATAAAGAAAGACTAAAAGGTTTCTACATTACTATAATCCAGTACCAACCGCCAGGCACATTAGGAACTACTACAAACGCTGCCCATTTAGAACCCATAGCAAACCCGCCGTATCCTAACAGCACTACCAGGACTCACAAAGCACCATACCCTAACTATCAAAAGGCAACACTGCAAATATTAAACCAATACATTTCAGAGAACAACAATACATGACCTACTGGGGAAAGAACAAGTGGCAATGTCAAATAGGAATTATATAAACAGAATACCTCAGCTCAGTTACACATGCAGAACAGACCATCACCAAACAAGGAATCACAATTTAGAAACAGGAAGACAATAATTAAACTGGGAACCCCAAAAGCCAAACTTGGAATATACAACAACACTGTAGAAATAAAACTATAAATTAATTTCCTCTTGTACTAAACAAAGCGCAAAAATTAATGATGCACATTTCCCAGAGCTGACATATTCCAGTTAATAAATTCAAAATAAAGAGATATTTTTCTACCTTTTGTGCATTTTTTTTCAGTTGCAATTGTTCCAGCCACTTTCTTCTGGTTTCTTCGTGTCTTCTGCTAACTCTCCATCTGCTGTCCATTTGTCCTTTCTTCTGTCTTCTTGTTTTTTTTTCCCTTCTCTCTCTACATCTGCTTTAACATACTAATCTTTCTCCTTTTGCTCTTTCCTCATTCCTATTTCATCTACTCAAAATTTACCCCTCCATCCTCAATCCCCACTTATTCTCCCAATACCCGGCCAATTGTAGATTTTTTATCCCTCCCACACAAAATATTTTTCCCCTCTCCATTTTACTCTCCCAGCCCCATCCCATTCTAATCCTCCCCCAACACCAGCTCCCTTCTAGTTCCAGCCTCACCCAGCATCCATTCCCTTCTAGTCCCTGCATCAGCCCATTTCCAGTCCTAGCAGCCCCCCAACCCATTTCCAGTCCTAGAAACCCCCCAACCCAATACCAGTCCTAGCCCCCCATCACCCCATTTTCAGTTTAAGCCCCCCTATAACCATTACCAGTCCTAACCCCCATCAGCCCACTTCCAGTCCTAACCCCCCCATCAGCCCACTTCCAGTCCTAACCCCCATCAACCCATTTCCAGTCAGCCCCCCATAGCCCATTGCCAGTCCTAACCCCCCCATCAGCCCACAGTCCATTACCAGTCCTAACCCCATCAGCCCACCTCAAGTCCTAACCCCTCACCATCAGCCCATTTCCTGTCCTAGCCCCCCCATAGTCCATTATCAGTCCTAACCCCCCATAGCCCATTACCAGACAGCCCCCATCAGACAACAGCCCATTACCAGTCTTAACCCCCCCATAGCCCATTGCCAGTCCTAACCCCCCATCAGCCCACAGCCCATTACCAGTCCTAACCCCATCAGCCCACCTCAAGTCCTAACCCCTCCCCATCAGCCCATTTCTTGTCCCAGCCCCCCCCGCGCCCATTATCAGTCCTAAACCCCCCCAGAGCCCATGACCTGTCCCACCGCGATCTGACTTCCTCCCGTGTTTACCCCCCTGCAGCCCATTTCCAGTCCTAACCCCACCCAAAAGCCCACCTCAAGTCCTAACCCCTCCCCATCAGCCCATTTCCTGTCCTAGCCCCCCATAGCCCATTACCAGTCCTAACCCCCCCCCACAGCCCACCACAAGTCCGAACCCCGCCCCCTCAGCCCATTTCCTGTCCTAGCCCCCAAAGCCCATAACCAGTCCTAACCCCACCCAACAGCCCACCTCAAGTCCTAACCACTCCCCATCAGCCCATTTCCTGTCCTAGCGCCCCTTAGCGCTTTACCAGTCCTTAGCCCCCATCAACCCACTTCAAGTCCTAATCCCATCAGCCCATATAGACTTAGCTCCCCCATAGCCCATAGCCCCCCCATAGCCAATCACCACTCCTAACCTCCCCCAGCCCATCACCACTCCTAACCCCCCATCAGCCCATTTCCTGTCCTAGCCCCCCATAGCCCAGTACCAGTCCTAGCCCCCCCCAACAGCCCACAGCCATTACCACTCCTAACCCCCCAGCCCATCACCAGTCCTAACCCCCCAACATACCACAGCCATTACCAATCCTAACCCCCACAGCCCATTACCACTCCTAACCCCCCCTGCCCATCACCACTCCTAACCCCCCATCAGCCCATTTCCTGTCCTAGCCCCCCCCAGCCCATCACCAGTCCTAACCCCCCAACAGCCCACAGCCATTACCACTCCTAACCCCCCCAGCCCATCACCAGTCCTAACCCCCCCAGTCATTACCACTCCTAACCCCCCATCAGCCCTTTTCCTGTCCTAGCCCCCCCAGCCCATCACCAGTCCTAACCCCCCAACAGCCCACAGCCATTACCACTCCTAACCCCCCCCAGCCCATCACCAGTCCTAACCCCCCCCCCCAGCCATTACCACTCCTAACCACCCCCCCCAGTGAAATTTTTTTACAAAGAAAGCTGTCGCTGCCGGGGCCGGGGCCGCCGCGGCAGAATCGAGTGTGCCGCGGGGCCCCCCCGCCCAGCAGAGCCTGCCCTCCGTCCCCGGTATCACCTCTCTCAGCTGCCTCCAGTCACACGCGCCGGCTTTCAGAGTGCGAGGGAAGTTTCTCCCTCGCTGCTCTGTTAAGCCCACGGGGGCTGATGGGAACTTCCCATCAGCCCCCGCGGGCATAACAGAGCAGCGAGGAAGAAACTCCACTCGCGCTCTGAAAGCAGGCGCGTTTGACTAGAGGCAGCTGAGAGAAGGTGATACCGGGGACGGAGGGCAGGCTCTGCTGGGCGGGGGGGCCCCGCGGCACACTCGATTCTGCCGCGGCGGCCCCGGCCCCGGCAGCGGCAGCTTTTTATTTTATTTTTTTTAATGCCGGATATTTTGATTGCAGACCTTCCCGCGTGCCAGCTGCAAGGCCTTCGCGTGCCACAGCTGGCACGCGTGCCATAGGTTCGCCATCGCTGCACTAGGGGGTATGTTTACTAAACTGCGCTAATGTGCGCGGCGCACATAAGCGTGCGCTAAGGTACCTTAGCGCACGCTAATGTCACATTACGGGGCAAAAATGTGCCCCGCACAGGTGCACGGCGCACTAAAGTGCACGCTCATGTGCGCGGCGCGCTAATGTGCGATAGAGGCGTGGAAAGGCTCCCGGAGGGCGGAGGAAGGCTCCCCAGGGGCGGAGAGAAGGGGTCAATGGGTGGAGAGTGGGAGGGGAGAGGCTCCCCGCACACTAGTGGGGCTGAAATTCAAGGCAAAAAATACCGCGAGTGAAAACCTCGCGGTAGAGCCGATTTAAAGGGAAGAGAAACCATTTCTATCAGCAATGTACAGCAAAACCAGGGAAACCTACAAAACAGTGATAAGTGTGATACATGTGCATGGTACAAAAGTGCACATAAACATTGAAAACGACCCCAACAAAATAAAATAAAATTATAATCAAGCTGGGCAATAGTGATAGTAATGGGAAACATCAAAAAACACTCCCAAAAAAGCCCCAAAAAATAAATATGAATTTTGGAAGGGCCTATGCTCCGTCCCCATACAAGGTGAATGATCCCACAGTGAAATAGCACTGATCAGGGTTTTCCTCTCCATTGGACGGGTTACCTATGTCATGCACATGTTCCACAACAGCAGGGCGGGCAGGTAAGAATGGGCAACTGGACAGATGCTGGGAAAGGGGAAACAGAGGGCTGCAGGCGGCACATGCTGTGGTGCAGCTGGGGCACAGTGCGGACTAGGCAGATGCCTAGATGGCACTTAGGAATGCTGAAACTGAACAGCAACTGATGAGGGCCCAACATGGGCATGAGAGTGTTTATCACAGTGTCACAGGGGATAGTACCCAGCAAGTACCCCCAAGGGCACAGAACATTGGCAGGCAGTGATTGGGGGCCATGCAGACAGATATGCAGGCACCCCTACCCCAGAACCCGCACCATAGGCAGCGGCCTACCCGCACACAGGATGGCCTGAGACTGCATACCACCAGCACCACCAGCAGAAGGCCATGTCAGCATGGTGGCACAGGGGTACTGGAGGTGGAGGGGGGCAGTGGCAGCTGCCCAGAGCAGACCATGGCCTAGCCCTGTGTAGGTGGGTGCCATGCACTACAACAGACAGGCTCTGTCTGACAAACAACCATGGTATCTCCAGGGACAGCACTGTCTTGGTGAGCACAGTGTGGTGCAGTGAACACAGCCAGTGTATTCATGAGCAGAAGGTCACAAGTTCAAGTCCCATCTGGGGCTACTGCCAATTCAGTCCCCATATTTTACCCACTACTAAACCGTGATAGTAAGGACAAACCTTTTTTGCAGAGAGCATACGCATGGTTAATACGCCTATATTTTACCCCACCGAGCACAGACACCAGAAACATGCGCATTACCTAGACCAGAGTCCCCCAAATGCAGGCCTGGAGGGCCACAAATCATTCAGGTTTTATGCTGTCTCCAATATAAGGCCATGTCAGCATGGTGGCGGAGGGGTACTGGTGTTGGAGGGGGCAGTGGCAGCTGCCCAGAGCAGACCATGGCCTAGCCCTGTGTAGGTGGGTGCAATGCACTGCAACAGACAGGCTCTGTCTGACAAACAGTCATGGTATCATCAGGGAATGCACTGTCTCTGTGGCAACACAGTGGTGCAGTGCACACAACCAGTGTGTTTGGAGGCAGAAGGTCACAGGTTCAAGTCCCAGCTGTGGCACCTGCCAACCCAGTCCCCATATTTTACCCACTACTAGAACGTGCTAATACAGACAGAACGTTTATTGCAAATGACTTAAACCTGCCCAAAACACCTACATTTTTCCCTACAGAGCAAAGACACCATAAACAGGCGCATTACCTAGAGCAGAGTCTCCCAAATGCAGTCCTGGAGGGCCAAACACCATTCAGGTTCCATGCTGCCTCTAATAAAGATGCCTATGCTGCATATCTATGCACCACCCCCATGGTATGCAGATGTATCTCATGCATATTCATGAGGGACAGCATGAAAACCCGAACAGTGTTTGGCACACAAGGACTGGAACCTCTGCCGTAAAGCAGCAGCCAACAGGGGCAGACACACCTACACCCACAGACTCCATTAGCTATTGCCTCCTGGAGAGGCAGGACATTGGGCCCTCGGGCATCTCCCAATACTAGCATTTGCATACCTTAGCAATGCCACCCTACACCTGGGTATACGGTACACAGCTATCAAACGTTTGCTATGATTACTGGCAGATAGCAATTCCTACGTTAAGCACACTTTGCTGATTGAGCTCCATCATAACAACCTTTCTGATATCTGTGGAGTGTGCTTCAGGTCTGGTCTCTGACAGTGTTTACCACCCTGGGGAGTGACCCCCAACATTATTGCGTACCATATCTATGCCTGCACTGTGCCCAGGACTGGTGTGGTGGCCAGGGCTGCTAAGCTCCTCTATAGTAGCACAATGCTGGCATAGGTGTGGGAGTGTGTGTCTGTCTATCCAGTGTGTGGTGGCTGCAAACACCCTCCACAGCCCACACTGCCAGCAGTGTTGCCAGTATTGGCCTGCTAATGTGCATAATGAGGAGCAAGGTACCATGGGTATAGCCCAGACAGGGTGGCTTGGCCAGGATGCATCTGCATAGGGCATAGGGCACTGGCTGGGACATTATAGTGCCCGGCCACCACCTACACAGACAGGGTGGCCTCAGCATGTCCTGCTGGGAGATCACTCTCACCTTGACTGTTTAGTGACCACAGCATGGCTAGGCACCCCCATAGTGCTATATTGTATTTCTATCATGTGATATTTATGGGTTTCCTTTTGGGGCCCAGTCACTGACTTATCTGCTTGTTGTGTATGCTGACATCCCAGTTCTGGGTGCATGCATTTCCACCAGGAACATGGACTAGCTAGCAGACTGTTTGCAGCTGGTATGTGTCTTGATGGAGTGCCGTGTAGTGGCTGAAGGCTTGCTGCAGGAGAATATCAGCTAGTGGTGGGGTGCAGCTTAGCATATCCAGACCTAATGTCTGTCTGCTATTGTGTTATGGATGTGTACAGAGCTGCATTGACTGCTCTGTAGGTGTCTGCTCCCCAGCAGGACTGGGGTTGATGGTCCCCTCTACTGCCACCATTGCAGGGAGGTAGAATGTGGATCTGTTGATGGGAGACCCTGTTTACCACCCTCAGCCCTGGAGGAGGAAGGTGGTGGTACATAATCCTCCTAGGGGTCCATAGGGGCTATACCTGACTGAGACATACAGATATACCCAAGGTGTGTCTGCAGAAACTACCTATCTCACACATTAGCACTGCTGGGGACCTGCAGCATGGCCTATTTCTGCCATGGAAGGTGCTGTGGACGTGGTGCTGGGCGCCCCACCGCACACTCAGGGTGAGCACAGTACCCGCACAATGTGACGGTGTATAGCTACTCTGTGCCAGTAACACACATGGTCAGTTCCCCCTACCAGGCCAAGGTGCTGTGGGGTGCATACCTCATCTTGTGTTCATCTGTGGACAGTTGATTTGCATGTGCAGTGCATCATGGGTACGGGTGGGCTAACCCTATACTGGTGACCACAGCAGACTGTCTGTATGGTGACATGCAGTCCCTCTGCAGCCAGCCAGGGGCTTGCTAGCAACAATAGAGCTGTTGCCCACTGGTTGTTTCACTGCCTGTGGAGCCAGAGGTCATGGGTTCAAACCCACAGTGGGGTTATTTGATAGGGCTGCCCAAAGCATTATCTCTTTTTAATGTACATTATTGCTGCCAGCAAAAACACCCTCAGCGTACTGTACCCATAAGGTGCCTCAGTGGGCACTTTATAGGGCACCCTATAGGGCACCTTATGGTTACCGTCCATATAAGGTGCACTATACGTTATCCTGTGGAGCGACTTATAGGGTGCCCTATAGGGGACATTATAGGGTGCCGTGGCGGACAGTGCACTTTATAATGTGCCCTATGGAGTGCCTTATAGGGTGCCCTATGCGGCACCTTCAGTTATGGCACGTGAGGGCATGTTTGCTGGCAGCAATTAATAAAATACAAATAAAGTGCTGCAGGAAACAATATGTACATGTCAAAGCTGATGCCTCAGCCAGCCTTATGTATTAGGCACACTGGGGATCAAACTCATGACCCCTGTGTCAGTAGTCAGTGCCTTAACCATTGTGCTACACTGCTGTTCCTCTTTGCATGTCAGCCCACCTACTTCAGATTTCCATGCGTTTAAATGCACAGTGCTGCCATCAAACACAGTGCTATGACCTTGCTGTGCCTCATAGGGCACCCTATATGGCGCCCTATAGGCCACCCTTTCAGCAACATTGTAGGGTGCCGTGGCGGACAGTGCACTTTAAAATGTGCCCTCTGGGGTACCTTATGAGGCGCCTTATGCAGCACCTTATGTTACAATACTTTGAGGGTGTGTTTGCTGGCAGCACTAATTAAAATAAAAATAAAATGACTCCTAAAGCAACATTACCTATAACAGGTAATGCCTTAGCCAGCCTTCTTCTTTAGGCACAGTGGGGGATTGAACCCATGACTCCTGCATCATTGGTCAGTGTCTTAGCCATTGTGCTACACTGCTGCTCCTCCTTGCATATCGACGCACCTACTTATGATTTTCATTCGTTAAACTGCACAGTGCTGCCATCAAAAACAGTGCTGTGACCTTGTGGTGCCTCATACGGCACCCTATAAAGTGCCCTATAAGCAACATTCTAGGGTGCCTTGGCAGACAGTGCACTTTAAAATGTGCCCTCTGGGGTACCTTATGGGGCGCCTTATGTTACAGTGCTTTCAGAGTGCGTTTGCTAGTAGCAGTAATTAAAATAAAATTAATATGCCTCAGACTGCAATATTACCTTTAACAGGTAATGCCTCAGCCAGCCTTCTTCATTGGGCACAGTGGGGGACTGAACCCATAATCCATGCACCATCGGTCACTGTCTTAACCATTGTACTGTGGCTCTGTTCTTGTGCTTGCACATCAGCGCGCCACTTATGCTTCCCGCGCAAGTTTCTCATGCGCTTATGTGCGCGGTGCACATGAGCGCACAGCGCACATTAGCGCATGATTAATCCCGGTTTGCTTTTTTCTGACTGAAACGCCCACTCCTTATATGGCATCCCGCACACTAGCGCGGTGCGCACCTAACGGGGTTTTAGTAAACATACCCCTAGGGCATTGAAGATCATTCTTCCCTTTGCCCCTCAGGATTCACAAAACAGAGGTAAGATGTTGTCTCCCCCTCCCCTCCCCTCCCGCACACAACATCTGGTAGCCTCTGAAGCCACACATACAACAGTCCACCAAGGGCCCCACTATATTTTAATGCATTTGGGCACTTTTAGCATATGTACAGTGTATCTAATTTTCAAAGGGAAGCCAAATTCATTTCTTTTGAAAACTAACAGCCTCAAAGCATGAGCGCTAAAAGCACTCATGCACTTTGTACATCCTAATCTCCAGGAACAAGCAGGAATAAGTCCTCACATATGGGTAAGTCGGAACCGACGGAGCCTGCGCGGGAAAGCTCCCCAGCTTTTCAGATGAAAAGCTTTTGGGGCTTCCCACAGCGCATGCGCACTGCCTTCCCGCCTTCCTTACCAGCTCTCTTCAGTTCTCTTTTTCCGCGGAGCCAGCAGGTCGTGTTCCTGTCACCGCTGAAGAAATTGTTATTTTAATTTGTTTCTTTTGACTGCGTACCTGCCTTCCCCATACCAAAACCGGTACTGCCGGTCTCTCTCTTTCTTTCTTTTAAAAAAAAAAAAAAAAAAATCTTTTTTTATTTTCTCAGCACAGCTTGGTAACTTTTGTTAGGCCTTAAGGCCTACACAAATTCTCCTCATGGAGAAACCAGCTCCTGGTTTTAAAAAGTGTACCAAGTGCAATGCTGTTATTTCTCTCACAGACACCCATGAATGGTGTCTTAAATGTTTGGGACCTGACCACTCCATACCGGACTGCCCATTCTGCTCCCAGATGTCTAAACGTGGTATGCAGAACAGGGCCAACAAGTTCCATGTGCTGTTTGCTTCAGATAATCCAGCATCACAGTCATCCAGGTCTTCCTCTCCGTATGGATCTCAGGTAACCAAACTTTCTGTGGGCAAATCCTCTAAAAGCAAATCTCTTTCAAAAGACCGAGAGGCTCTCAATCTTGAGTTCGAGGATTCTGCCCAGACCAAAAAACCCCGTCGGGAGGCTCCGGCCTCCAAAGCATCATCTATGGGGTTACAGGTTGACATCGATGGCACGGCCTCGACTGATCACCTGTTAGACTGCTCTGGGGTACCGGTCGATACCGGTACCGACATCCAGGCAGCAGTGGCGTCCATGGGCAATACTGTCCAGACCATGCAGCAGGCCGTTTTGGCTTTCATTAAGGCTGCGACGCCCTCGGTACCGATTCCATCGGTACCGACCCCGGTTCCGGTATCCACACCGGAACCGAGACCATCGACTTCCAAGCGTCGATCGGTTCCGCTTGCTGGATTCAGGCTTTTGCCCGATACCAATCCCATGCCCGATGTCGATATCGATCGGTACGCGTATCGTGCATTGCAAGCACAGAGAGAATACTCAGATTCTTCTGATGAGTTCAATTCCTCTGATGACTCTGCTGAGTTTGATCTTCCTGAGGAGCCCTCTTCTCTAAAGAGGAGGATGTCTCCTCCAGAGGATTTATCCTTTCAGGATTTCATTGTTGATGTAGCTAAAGCACTTTCTATTGCTACATCTGCTGAAAAGGAACCCAGATCAAAAAAATTGGATATTTTAGGATACGCTAAACCTCCTAAAGAGGCAGTTACTCTGCCTATCCATGAAATCCTTCAAGAACACTTGATGGATTTGTGGGAGACTCCTCTAACCCTGTCTCCTCATTCCTGTAGGTTGGACACCATGTACCGGGTCCCTCCTTCTCCTGGGTTTCAAAAGACTCAGCTGCCTCACCACTCCATTGTGGTGAAGTCTGCTATGAAGAAGATAAAGAGTCCTAAAAGGCATTCCTCTACCCCTCCAGGGCGAGAATGTAAGACCCTCGACTCTTTTGGTAGAAAGATCTTTCAGGCTAGTATGCTTATAGCCAGGATCAATTCTTACAGCCTTTATATGGGCATGTTTCTCAGAGAACTTGCCCTAAAGGTACGGCATTTAGCCCCCTTTATCCCTGAGGATAAAAAGGAGGACTTCACTACTCTGGTGACACAACTTTCAGAGGTCTCCAAGTTTTCCAACAGGGCAGCCTTTGATTCCTTTGAGGTTGCTGGCAGGGCTTCGGGAATCGCTATTGCAGCCCGACGTCTTGCTTGGCTCCAGGCTTCTGACCTAGAACCCTGGGTCATGGATGGCTTAAGGAATCTGCCCTGTACAGGAGAGAACTTATTTGGTGAGGACTGGCAAATTAAAGCTGCTCAAATGGACGCAGAAAATGCCACTCTAGATAGACTTTCTAAGTCTACTTCTACTCCTGCCAAAAAGAAACCTTTTAAAAGGCCGTACTACAAGAAGGCCAGATTTTCCACAAATACTGGCCAACAATCTTCTCAGCCTCGCTTTGCTGCTAAACGTCAGCAATCTAAGCAAGTAAAGTCAAAGTCTGCAGTGTCTGCTACACCCCAGCAGGCTCAACCCCCTCAGGGGTTTTGACTTGCCCCTAGAGAACTTACCATTTCTGGCTCTGGAACAACCAGAGCCTCTCACCATACCGGGAAGGTTAGCTCACTTTGCTCCCAGATGGGAGCAAATAACATCAGAGCAATGGACCCTCTCTATCATCAGAGAGGGCTACAAACTTCATTTCTCCAGCCTTCCCCCCCATACCATGGTGAGGCAATTCAGTTCTCCCCCATCTCTTCTGACCCTGTTGGGTCAGGAAGTCTCCTCTCTCCTTGCCCAAGGGGCAATAGAGGAGGTTCCTCTTCCTCAACAGGGGTTAGGGTTCTACTCCCCTTATTTTCTCATCACAAAGAAGACAGGGGGCTTCAGACCTATCCTAGATCTGAGAGAATTGAACAAGTTTCTATTCAAGGAGAAATTCAAAATGCTCTCTCTGGGCATTCTCCTTCCATACCTTCAGAGTCAGGATTGGCTTTGTTCTCTAGATCTCAAGGATGCGTACACTCATATACTCATCCATCCATCCCACAGAAAATATCTTCGATTTCTGTTCCAGGGAAAACATTTCCAATACAGAGTACTTCCCTTCGGTCTCGCCTCTGCTCCAAGAGTATTCACAAAATGCATGGCAGTCATAGCCGCATTTCTAAGAGGCATGGGAATCTTCGTGTTCCCATATCTGGACGACTGGCTCATCCGAGTTCCATCTCAGTCAGAAGTCCAGATTTCCTTGGACCGCACAAGGCGTATTCTTCAATATCTGGGACTTGTGGTAAACATTCCCAAGTCCCAACTCATCCCTACTCAGTCCCTGGAATTCATAGGGGCTTATCTGGATTCCACCACTGCAAGGGCCTACCTTCCTCTGGTCCGAGGCCAACGGCTAATAAGCTTGGCCTCCCAGGCTCAGTCCAGAAGTCACTTGTCAGCCAGAGAAATGCTGCAACTTCTGGGCCACATGGCCTCCATGGTTCATGTGGTGCCCTATGCTCGTCTCCATATGAGAGCAGCTCAATGGACATTGGCCACCTAGTGGTCTCAAGCATCGGGACTGCTGTCAGACCAGGTACTCACCTCAAAACGTCTGTTTTGGTCTCTCCAGTGGTGGACATCCTCCAAAAATCTGTTGTTGGGGACCCCCTTCCAACCTTCGTTGCCCCAAGCAACCCTCACAACAGATGCCTCCCAAACAGGGTGGGGAGCTCATCTTCAACATCTCTCCACTCAGGGAACCTGGTCTCCCCAAGAGACCACCCTTCATATCAACCTTCTGGAACTGCGAGCAATCTTCCTTGCCCTCACAGTCTTCCATACCCTCCTTGCCAACCTGACTGTCCTAGTTCAGACAGACAATCAGGTGGCCATGTTCTATGTCAACAAGCAAGGAGGGACGGGCTCTCTGTCGCTTTGCAACGAAGCTCTCAGATTATGGGCTTTCGCCAGAGAGCATCAAATTCATCTTCTGGCAGTGTATCTTCCAGGAGTTCAAAACTCTCGGGCAGACAGCCTCAGTCGAGTTCTGCTTCCACACGAGTGGTCCCTGCATATGGACCAGATACACAGAATCTTCCAGGAATGGGGGACCCCGGATATAGACCTCTTTGCAAGTCCGTGGAATGCCAAACTTCCCCGGTTCTGTTCCAGGACTCCGTGTCAGGGAGCTCAGGCCAACGACGCCTTTCTCCTGCATTGGGGTCAGGAATTCCTGTATGCTTTTCCACCCATTCCTTTGATTCCCAAGACTCTGTTCAAACTTCAGAGGGATCACGGGTCGATGATCCTTATAGCTCCACGCTGGCCACGCCAAGTGTGGTTCCCTCTACTTCTACAGCTCTCCCAGGGCTCCTCCCTGGACCTGGGAGCTGCGCCAGACCTTCTGTCTCAGGAGAAAGGGACTTTGTGGCACCCAAACCCCAAGTCCCTACATCTCCGAGCTTGGTTACTGAAGGCTTAAGCCTTCACGAGTTTAATCTTTCTCAGCCAGTGGAAGATATCCTTCATGCCTCTAGGAAACCCTCTACCAGGCGTTCCTATGCTTTCAAATGGAAACGTTTTTCCATTGGGTGTGCTCAACAGGGTCTTGACCCTCTGGCACTTCCTTTGAATTCTCTACTAGACTATCTCCTGCATCTTTCCAATGCAGGCCTCAAGACGAATTCAGTACGAGTCCATTTAAGTGCTATAGCAGCATCCTTAAAACCTATAAATGGACAACCTGTCTCCTCTCATCCTCTCGTTGCAAGGTTCATGAGAGGCCTGACCCTAACTAAACCTCCCATCCGACCTCCGCCGGTAGCATGGGATTTGAACCTAGTTCTAGGTCAGCTTATGAAACCACCTTTTGAGCCTTTGGACTCTACCTCCTTGAAATTTCTTTCCTGGAAGGTTCTTTTCCTTATTGCAGTCACTTCGGCTCGCCGCATCAGTGAACTGCAGGCTTTGGTGGCTAATCCACCTTATACCAGATTTCATTATGATAAGGTGGTCCTTAGGACGAATCCCCACTTTATGCCCAAAGTGGTCTCGCCTTTTCATCTTAATCAAGAGGTATATCTACCTGTTTTTTTCCCGGCTCCTCATGCATCCAGTGCAGAGAGGAACCTTCATACTCTTGACTGTAAAAGAGCTCTCGCCTTTTACCTCAACAGGACTCAGCCACATCGAAAGTCTTCCCAACTTTTTGTGGCTTTTGATCCTTCTCATTTGGGACTTCCAGTCTCCAAACGTACACTTTCCAATTGGATTGCTCAGTGTATTTCTTTTGCTTACCAGAGTAAGAACATTTCTCTGGAAGGCCATGTCACAGCTCACAATGTGAGAGCCATGGCTACTTCTATGGCTCATCTTCACTCTGTATCCATAGATCAGATCTGTCGAGCAGCCACTTGGGCCTCGGTTCATACCTTCACAGCCCATTACTGTTTGGACAAGGACTCCCGCCGGGATGCCTTGTTTGTTCAGGCTGTCCTCAAACACCTGTTCCATACTTAAGCAACTCCTGCCCACCTTCCCTGAATGGATGCCTGAGATCCATACGAAGATGGTTTACCCTTGGAGGGGTATCTCCCAGGCATCTTAGCTAGGGAGTCCCCATATGTGAGGACTTATTCCTGCTTATTCCTGCTTGTTCCTGGAGATAGCACAGTTACTTACCTGTAACAGGTGATCTCTGGGAACAGCAGGAATTAGTCCTCACAACCCACCCACCTCCCCTAGGAGTTGTATCTTCTATCTATCTACCTTCCTTTCCTCTCTCTATTGTCTCAGCTATAAACTCGAACTGAAGAGAGCTGGTAAGGAAGGCGGGAAGGCAGCGCGCATGCGCTGTGGGAAGCCCCAAAAGCTTTTCATCTGAAAAGCTGGGGAGCTTTCCCGCGCGGGCTCCGTCGGTTCCGACTTACCCATATGTGAGGACTAATTCCTGCTGTTCCCAGAGATCACCTGTTACAGGTAAGTAACTGTGCTATTCTGCATATTGTCAAGCAGGCACATAATAACACATGTACGTTTCAAATTCTCATATGCTGAGTGCATACGGTTTTACTCCTCTGACATAAACAAGCCCACCAGAATGCCTTCTCTTAACCCAGCTAAAAGTGCGCACACTAGAAGCCAGTGCATGCTTTTATCCAGGCAGGCAGTTTTCAGCAAAGATGTTTTACCTGGGCTCTTTGTAAACTGTCCAGCTTAAGACTACAGACACTGATTGTCATCAGCAATACTGTTTGCCTTTATTTCTCTTCTGTACTGTCCACCTGCCACTTCATTTCTAACTGGTAGAAGATGATCCTGTGAGTTCCTGTCCTTTACTCGAGTGAGGTTTGTCTCTTCTCAAACTGAGAGTCAGGTCAGAAAGGGAGCGTAATGATTTTCCAGATACTCCCCACTGACAACTATTTAAAGTTTTGCTGACTGTATAAAAAGGTGAGAGCCCGGAAGTTTTCTGTCCTTTCTCTGCCTCTCCTTTACGAAGGAGTCGAGGGTTCAAGGTCAGAGTAGTTAAGACTTTAAGTGGGTGAATATAGCATGGAACATGAGGGTGCTGTGTAATACTCTGATACTTAATTCTAGTAAAAGGGAGTGTTATCCGTACTCCTCGTTCCAGTGGAAACTGCAACTAAAGCTATAAGAAAAATGGACTGGCATTCAGGAGTAGAGCAGGTCCCTAGAGTGTGCATCTGTAGCTGAAGAAGAGCCTTGGGTAGTGGGAGGGGGAAGAGAGATTTCAAAGGGGAATCCTTGGAATGTGACGCTATTGCATTCTGGCGCAGGGAATCCACCCTACTGTATGGTTGTTACCAAGGAAAGACCACAAAAGCAAAGGCGAAGCCACCTGTGAGGAATGCAGAGGGATGCAGGGCCATGTGTAGAGACTCATCGCAGAAATTCATTTGCATAAGTCAGTAAGGGCTGGCACCCCCTCCCCTCCACGTGAAAGAAATCATTGATAGGATTAACCCTGATAAAGGAATCCCTGGGAGTATTACATGTTTGGAGTCTAAGAAATCCCTGTTTGCTGGATGACATTTGGATGTAACTTTCTGTTTCTATTACGGACATAACTCAGAAAGGACATGTAGATTGTGTCAATTGATTACCTTGCATGAACTATGTAATAAAACGTTTTAATTCTGAAACAATATGTACTAGCGTGAATGTGCATTTGTGCAGGAATATCCCAAGCTCCAAAGATCTTGAAGCACATTCCTTCCCCCCTCCCCCCCCACCCCCCGCCGGCTGGAGGAACACAAGGGAGCCCATGGCCCAGGCGTATAGGGCTTGGAATCCTCTTAATATACATATTCCCCATGTGATAGACTACCATTCCAATGACCCAATTAGTTATGTCCCAATGCAATAGGGGTGTATATAGGCAAGATCAATTGGGTTAGTTTTCAATTGTTTCCTGAAATTATTTCCTGATTTTTGGGTGTTTTTTTTGATTAGATTCAAACATTCATTTTAATAGGAAATTTTTAGTGTGTGCTAAATTGATTTAATTCGCAATAAGCAATAAATTAAGGAATGCTAATTTGTTTAGAGGCCCATTCTGACATGTGCGTCTCCGGGCCATGTGGATGTTCAGACATCCGAATGGCCCAGAGATGCATCCGATTCTGCTCCCATGGCTAGACGCCCCCACGGGAGCAGAATTGCATCATAGTGACTGGACACCTGGGAGATGCTCCAATTCAAGCAACCCAGACATCCAGCAACTTCCCCAGCTATCTCAGCCAGGCTCCTTCATGGAACGCAGTGCCATAGCATCTCCTCGCCATGGCACCCCGGCTCCATGCAGAAGCTCGATCCCTGGCGGCAGCAGTATCTGGCTTGTTCCCTACAGCCTGACCCCCAATTGGGTCTCCCATGACTGGGGATAAGCTGTGGGGAACCCCCTGCACACCTTCACCTCCTTGTTGCCCCTCGGCACTGCCATCCCCCCGTCTAACTGGCTGACCCTGGACAAACTTGGCCAACCTCAGAATTGGCCCTGTATGTCTGGGGTTGCCAGTTAGATGGGGACCTCCTGTCCTCACTCCTCTCCTGGCCCACCCCCTCCTGCCCACAAACAGAGCTCCCCACACAAGTCAGCTATAAGTGTAGGGAGTTCTGTGGTTGCCAGTGTGATCTGGACATTTAGTGAATCTGAACATCTGGCTTGGATGTCCAAACTCACTAAACAAGGATTGGAATGACCCCCGTAGTGTGTCTCAAATGAATTTAGCATGCAGTAAGGTGCCCTTTTACTAAAGTATGCTAAGTGGTTAATGTGCGTTTTAGCATGTGGTAACTTAGGGGTATGTTTACTAAACTGCGGTAATGTTACCTGCATTAGGTTCCGCGGTAATGGTACAGATGCCCATATAAAGGCATGGGCGAAGCATCGTTATGGCAAGCCGTATCAGCTAAAGCACGTTACAAGGCACCTTAACTAACGCGTGTTACAAGGCGCCTTATAAGGCACCTTACCTATAAGGCACATTACAACGCCTTCTAAGGTGCCTTTTAAGTAAGGTGCCTTCTAAGGTGCCTTGTTAGGTGCCTTCTAAGGTGCCTTTTTAGGTGCCTTATAAGGTGCCATATAAGGTGCCTTGTCAGGTGCCTTATACGGTGCCTTATAGGGTGCCTTGTTAGGTGCCTTATAAGTAAGGTGCCTTCTAAGGTGCCTTATAAGGTGCCATATAAAGTGCTTTGTCAGGTGCCTTATAGGGTGCCTTGTAAGGTGCCTTATAAGGTGCCTTGTTAGGTGCCTTATAAGGTGCCTTGCAAGGTGCCTTATAAGTAAGGTGCCTTATAAGGTACCCTATAAGGTGCCTTATAAGGTGCCTTGTAATGTGCCATATAAGGTGCCTTGTAAGGTACCCCATAAGGCGCTTTGTAAGGTGCCCTATAGGGCTCCTTAGGCTAAGCGCTGTATTAGGCACCCCTGGACAAGGAAACTTAAAAGGCACCCTGGGTTACAGAACCATAAGTTAAGGTGGCCTAATAAGGTTACGGTGCCCTAGGTTAGTGTGTCCTAAGGGCTGCAAGGTGTTTCAGGATGACATGCATGACCTGTGAGGCATAGAGACAGATGTAGCCCTAACACTAGATAGAGCACCGAGGAAAAGCAATGAACACGTGAGTAAAGGAGGGAGAGCTGACAGCTGCTGGATCTGCCATATCTGCAGGCATCCCATGTGGCTGCCAGTACTGTTGACAAACATGGTGGGGGCAACTGTACCATAGCACAAGGTATTGGCAATGTAAAGTACTGGAAAGACAGATGGTGGCAGATGATGGGTATACGTGTCCCCCAGTGGAGGCAGAGGTGGCAGGATACTTACAATGATGGGTGGATAGAGGAGTGGTGGTGCCATGCAGATCAGGCACAGGCGAGGCAAGCACGAAAAGGTGCAATGCAGGAAAGGGTAGCAGTACAGGTCATGGGGTGGCAGCCTGCACAGGCAGACAGGATGCTACACAGCTGACAGACGCAGGTAGTTGGATTGAAGGAATGTTGGCAACTGTGGCGAGGGTATTATGGGCTGGCAGCACAGCTCTGCAAAAATATGACTGTTACAGGCATGCAAACTATTTGAGTAGAACAGGCATGAAAGGAGGGAACAATGAGGAATTGAACCCATGAACGGCATTGTACTAACCAGTAGGCTATACCTCCATGGTGTATTTCACAGCAATGTCTGGGTACAGAAGGACTGCAGGTCACTGCACAAACTGTCTGCTCTGAGAGGCAGGATAGGGTAACCCCACCAGTACCCATGATGCAATGCACATGCTGAATAGCTGTCTACAGCTGATCACCAAATGGGGTCTGCGCCTCTCTGGTACCTGTGCTTGGAAAGATGAACTGACAGTGCGTGATACTGGCACAGAGTAGCTACAGACCATGCTATTGTTCAGGTTCTGTGTTCTCCCTGAGGGAAGGATGGGTGCCCAGCAGTAGGTCCGCAGTACATGAGATAGTTCCTGCTGTACAACCCTGTTCACTACCTGTGCTTGACAGGTGTTCCTTGCAGTGCATCTGAAGGTGATTTGGTGTCCATCTGTGTTCTGCAGTCACATGTGGCTCTCTGGGACCAAATACCACCCAGATTAGTGCATACCTAGTGTTAGGGTCTGGCTGACATGGGCACCTGTTATCAGAGCAGAGGGGTTTCTAGACTTGCATGAGGTTTGTGCAGCAGTGCCTCTACAGGTCAAAGTGGTATACACTATATACCCCAAAGGGCCCACAATCATCCTTTTTATAGGTACCGGACAGTTGCCTGAGCCCTGGTGAAGCAACCTCGATCCTGCTGTAAGAAGACAGCCTTCCAGGGTTGGTGGGCCAGAACATACCAGTGACAGGAGCAGACCAACAGTAATGTTGGGGGTAGGTCTGGAACACCTCAACAGCCTCACACCACCGTCTGCCATTCACCAGCAAACAGCACAGTCGGACTGCACCTGCAGCACTCTACAAGGTGCTTCAAACATGCACAGACTAACTGCAGACAGTTCACTAGCCAGTCCATGTTCATAGAGGAACTATGTGCACCACATAGGCAGCTCAGTGATTGGGGCCCTCAACACTAGGAACACAAAGGTATTACTGGAGGCAGATAGTGTAGAGCGCTATGTGGCAACCTAGACATTCCATGGTCGCTGCTCGGTCAGAGTGAGAGTGTCCTCCCAGCATGACATGCTGTGGCCACCCTGTCCATGCAGGAGGTGGTCGGCCCTACAGTGTCCCAGCCATTGCTCCACACTCTGTGAAGATGCATCCTGGCCAATCCGCCCTGTCCGGACCATACCCACAGTACCTTGCTCCTCATTATGCACATATTCAGGCTAATGCTGGTAACAGTGGGACATTGTGGGCCCAGTGATGTGTGGGCGGCCACAAAACAATGGATAGACATACACATACTCCTATTGCAGCATTGTGCAAAGATAGGGGTAGTTGGCAGCCCTGCCTGCCACATTGGTCCTGATCACAGTGCTGACATTGATAAACTGTGTAGAAGGTAGTAGTAGTAGTAGTACTCTAGTGATAACTGCAGCTCTGTGCTGGGGCCAACAGCCTGCCTCTCCATGCAGCTTAGGATTGTGGAGCCTGTGTGAGTGGGTATTTGTACCCCTGTTCGGTGCTGCTTTGGGCTTTGCACATGTTGCTGTTGTATCTGCATTGCAGGGTAAAATATAGAGACATGCTCTGCAGGATCCACAGCTGGGATTTGAACCTGTGACCCTATGCTTCTGGATACACTGGTTGTATGTACTGCACCACACATGCACAGTAATCCCTGGAGCTACCTGTACATTTCCTCAGGCAAACCTTTTCTGTTGCACTGCACACCACGTACTGATACAGGGCATGGCCTAGGTCCACTGCAGGCAGGTGCCACTGCCCCCTCCAGCATGGGCACCCCCCCTCCACCATGCTGACATGACCATATGCTGTCGGTGCTGGTAGTGCATAGTCTCAAGCTGGTCACTGAGCGGGTAGGTTATCGCCTAGGGAGGGGGGTCTGGGGTGGGAAGGCATACATGGGCATCCTCACATCCGCCCCATCACTGCCTACTAATATTATTTCCCTTCCGCTTAGGGGAGGGTTGGCTGGGGGGATGTCAGATCAGTTCCCTGGCAACTGTTAGCTATGCTGGACCAGGTAGATGTAGGTGGATTGTGTTTGGCCTTTGTCAGCTGCTGTCTTGCTGATGTCCGGTTTCTATGTTCCTATGTACTACCTAGGTGAATGCCTAGTCCACCCTGTGCCCCAGCTGCCCCCAGTACATGTCCCACCTGCAGCCCCCATGCCCCATTTGCACCATCGCCATAGTGGCCTTTCATACTTTGGCACTATGCTGTTGATGCCCATGGAGCACTACTATCACTTTTTTTGAGCTCCCTGCTTATATTGTACATTGCTGACGCTGTAATGGTTTCACCCTCCTGCAAATGTGCATCTAACGACAGGTTGTCAGTCCTGGTAATGTTTGGCCCTTCATTTCCTCACGTTAGTATAAAAGGAGCCTCTCCCCGCCCACTTCCCACCCATTGACCCCTTCTCTCCGCCCTCTCTCCACTCTCTGCGGGACTTACCGCGGCCGGTGACGTTAACGCACGTTAAGTAACGTTAACGCGCGTTAACGTTAATTAACGCGCGTTAACGTAGCCGCTGCTATATTACCGCAGTTTAGTAAACATACCCCTTATTGTGGGGCGTGGTGACTTAGTGTGGGGCGTGGTGACTGTTACCACATTGGTTTGACAGTTGCCATGTTCTAATTCCTGCACAACTGCACATCACACAGTGGGGCAGGCTAGGGTCAGAGAGTAGGCATGGAGAGAACATTGAAGTTAGCGTGGGTGTATATATCGTGCTCTAAGAAGCATGTTTACTGGAAGTTCATGCCAAGGTGGTAACTGCGCAGAATGGGCACTCCCAGGGAAGCACAACTAGTGTGGGCATTTGCAGTCCATATTACCTGTGCTTGACACCGGTATAATGGGTGAAACTAATGTCACCTCAATGGGTAGCATTAGTTGCACCAGCAGTAGGTTTGTTGCGTTACAACATGGTACCTACAGGGGAATCAATGTAACCACCCCCTGCAGTTAGTGAGGAATTTCTTGCTGGTAATGTAGCCCATATTGTGTTATTTTCAGGGGGTCTAGTAGACATGCCCTCTAAGGGGTATGTTTACTAAACTGCGGTAATGTCACTCGCGTTAGGTTCCACAGTAAAGGTACAGATGCCCATATAAAGGTGTGGGCGGTGCAACGTTACAGCAATCCATATCAGCTAACGCACGTTACAAGGCGCCTTAGACTAACACGTGTTACAAGGCGCCTTATAAGGTACCTTACAAAGCGCCTTGTAAGGCGCCTTGAAAGGTGCATTATAAGGTGCCCTGTAAGGTGCCTTGTAAGGTGCCTCATAAGATGCCCTATAGAGCTCCTTAGGCTAAGCGCCATATTAGGCACCCCTGGACAAGGCATTGTAGAAGGCACCCTGGGCTATGGAACCATAGGTTAAGGAGGCCTAACAAGGTTACGGTGCCCTACATTACTGTGCCCTAAGAGCTGCAAGGTGTCTCAGGATGACATGCATAACACTAGATAGAACACTCAGGAAAGGCAATGAACAGGTGAGTGAAGGAGGGGAGAGCTGGGAGTCACTGGACCTACCATATCTGCAGGCATCCCATGTGGCTGCCTTGTAAGGTGCCTTATAAGGCGCCATGTACTGATGACAAACATGTTGGGGGCAACTGTACCACAGCACAGCATGTTGACAATGTAAAGTACTGGAAAGACAGATGGTGGCAGACGATGGGAATACGTGTTCCCCAGTGGAGGCGGAGATGGCAGGATAGTTACAATGATGGGTGGACAGAGGAGTGGTGGTGCCATGCAGATCAGGCACAGGCGAGGCAAGCATGAAGAGGTGCAATGCAGGAAAGGGTAGCAGTGCAGGACATGGGGTGACAGCCTGCACAGGGAGCCAGGACTCTACACAGCTGACAAACGCAGATAGAAGGACCGAGGGAATGTTGGCAATTGTGGCGAGGGTATTGTGGGCTGGCAGCACAAATCTGCAAAAATATGACTGTTACAGGCATGCACACTATTTGAGTAGGACAGGCATCAGAGGAGGGAACAATGAGGAACTGAACCCATGAACACTGCCGAGAATGGCATTGTATTAACCAGAAGGCTATTCCTCCATAGTGTATGTCATAGCAATGGCTGGGTACAGAAGGACTGCAGGTCACTGCACAAACTGTCTGCTCTAAGTGCCAGGACAGGGTAACCCCACCAGTACCCATGATGCAATGCACATGCTGAATAGCTGTCTACAGCTGATCAGCAAATGGGGTCTGCACCTCTCCGGTACCTCAGCTTGGAAAGACGAGCTGACAGTGCACGATACTGGCACAGAGTAGCTACAGACCATGCCATTGTGCAGGTTCTGTGTTTCCCCTGAGGGACAGGATGGGTACCCAGCACTAGGTCCACAGTACATGTGGTTCTAGAGATAGGCCCTGCTGTACATCCCCATCACTACCAGTGTGTGACAGGTATTCCTTGCAGTGCAGCTGAAGGTAATTTGGTGTCCATCTGTATTCTGCAGCCACATGTGGCCCTCTGGGACCAGACACCACCCAGATTAGTGTGTACCCCGTGTTAGGGTCTGGCTGACATGGGCACCTGCTATCAGGGCAGAGGAGTTTCCAGACATGCATGAGGTTTGTGTAGCAGTGCCTTTATAGGTCAAAGTGGTATACACTACATACTCCAAAGGGCTCACATCACCCTTTTTGTAGGTAAGGGACAGGTGCCCCAGCCCCCATGAAGCAACCTCCATCCTGCTGGTATAAGACAGCCCTCCATGGTAGGTGGGCCAGAGCCATACCTGTGGCTGGGGCACTAGCAGACCAGCAGCAATGCTGGGGTTAGCAATGGAAAACCCCAACTGCCTCACATCACTGTCTGCCAATCACCAGCAGACAGCAGCACATTCAGACTGCATCTTATAGATGCTCCAACCATGCACAGTCTAACTGCAGACAGTCCACTAGCCAGACCATGGTGCATACTCACAGAGGAGCTAAGTGCACCAAGCAGGCATTTCAGTGATTGAGGGCCCAGTACTAGGATTGCAAAAGTATCACTGGAGACAGTTAGTGGGGAGTGCTATGTGGAAACCTAGACATGTCATGGTCAATGCTCGGTTAGAGTGCCCACCCAGCAAGACATGCTTTGGCCACCCTGTCCATGCAGGAGGTGGTTGGGCCCTACAGTGTCCCAGCCATTGCCCCACACCCTGCGAATATGCATCCTAGCCAATCCTCCCTGTCCGGGCCATACCCACAACACCTTGCTCATCATTATTTATTTATTTATTTATTTATTTACATTCTCTTATATACTGCGCTATTCTGCATCAGTGTGGTTTACATTGAACAAACTGAAATTACATTGAACAGGGCATTATAACTTGGAGATAACTATTTTACAGGGAACATGGGCTATGGAGGGTTAAGTGGCTTGCCCAAGACTTCAAGGAGCACCTGTGGGACTAGAAACCCCAGTCCTTCCGGTCCAAGGTTGCTGTCCTTTAGTGGGATTTGAACCCCCGACCTTCCGGCCTGAAGTACCTTGCCCCAACCACTAGGCCACTCCTCCACTCCATTATGCACATATTCAGGCTTACGCTGGTAACAGTGGGACATTTTGGGCCCAGAGAGGGGTGGGCAGCCACAAAACAATGGATAGACATACACACACACACATACTTCTATTGCAGCATTGTGAAAAGATAGGGGTGGTTGGCAGCCCTGCCTGCCACACTGGTCCTGATCACAGTGCCGACATTGCTAAACTGTTCAGGAAGTAGTAGTAGTGCTCTGTTGATAACTGCAGCTCAATGCTGGGGCCAACAGCCTGACTCTCCATGCATCTTTGGATTGTGGAGCCTGTGTGAGTGGGTGTTTGTACCTGTGACCCCCTGCCTTTGGACACACTGGCTGGGTGTACTGCACCACACTGTTGCCACAGATGCATGGTAGTCCCTGGGGCTACCTGTACTTTTCCTCAGCCAGACCTTTTATGTTGCACGGCACACCACGTACTGGTACAGGGCATGACCTAGGTCCTCTGCAGGCAGGTGCCACTTCCCCTTCCAGCATGGGCACCCCCCCCCTGCCATGCTAACATGACCATATGCTGTCAGTGCTGGTAGTGCGTAGTCCCAGGCCATCCACTGTGTGGGTGGCGGTCGCCTAGAAGAGCGGGGGTCTGGGTAAGGGGGCATACATGAACATCCTCACATCCCCCCCATCACCGCCTACCAATAGTATGTCCCTTCCGCTTGGGGGTGGGTTTGCTGGGGGTTTGTTAGCTCAGTGCCCTGGCAACTGTTAGCTCGGGTGGACCAGGTAGATGTAGGTGGATTGTGTTTGGCCTTTGTCAGCTGCTGTCATGCTGATTTTCGGTTTCTATGTTCCTATGTGCCATCTAGGCGCCCGCCTAGTCCACCCTGTGCCCCAGCTGCCCCCGCTACATGTCCCATCTGCAGCCCCATTTGCACCATCGCCATAGTGGCCTTTCATACTTGGGCACTATGCTGTTGCTGAAAATGGAATACTACTATCACTTTTCTTGGGCTTCCTGCCTATGCTGTACATTGCTGAAACTGAAATGGTTTCTCTCTCCTGCAAACGTGCATCTAATAGCATGTTTTCATTCGTGGTAGGATTCAGCCCTTCAGTTCAGCGCGTTAGTGTGCAGGGAGCCTCTCCCCACCCACTCCCCGCCCATTGACCCCTTCTCTCTGCCCTCTCTCCACCCTCTGCGGTGTTTACCGTGGCCGGGAATGCTAACGCTTGTTAGGTAACATTAACGCACATTAACATTACATACCACGCGTTAACGTTACCTAACAATCGTTAACGTTACCTAACGCGCGGTCTGTAATATTACCGCAGTTTGGTAAACATACCCCTAAGTGTTAATGTTGCAACTAACACATGTGAATGTGGAGAGGATTATAGAAAGGATATCCAAGTTAAATCAGGGACGTCCAGGGCATACCATGTAGAAAAATACCAGGGATGTCTATGTCTCTGACTGATTTCAGGAACATGCATGTGGGAAGCCCTATTAGGAACTCTTGGTTTGGCAATGTCCATCTCAGACAAGGGGACATCTAGCGGCATAGCAAAGTGAAAACATGAGCACCCATTCCCTCTCAGTGTTTGTTGACATAGAGGCCAATTCTGTTCTGTGCATCCCCCACCTGTCTGGCCGGTCAGAATCTGGACATGCACCAGTTGCACCTAATTCTGCTCTTGCGGGGGCTAGACTTGCCCATGGGATCAAAATTGGGTCTACCAGCCTGGACATGCAGGCCATGCCCCGATTCTGGCCTCCCGGAAGTCCAATGAGCTCCCCAACTAGTCCAGCCTGTCTCCAGCAGACCCAGCATTCTGTTTTTCCCCACAGCCTGACCCCGATCAGCCCTGCCGTGGCCAGGGTCAGGCTGTGGGGACCATCCTGTGCCTCCTCACTTCTGGTCTGCTGCCAAACTCCCCAATCAGGCTCTGACTAGTGGGACTTATTCCACCTCCGAGGTGGAATAGGTCCCCCGTACAAATGGCTGACCTCGGACGTAAAGGGCCAACCTCAGAAATGGCCCTGTACATCCGAGGTCATGGCACCACCAATAGCCTGCCCTGGCTCCACCTGCGGCCCGACCCTCATGCTCACAAACAAAGCTCTCCGAACAGTTCAGATCTACGTTCAGGGAGCTCTGTTTCCAGGACACAGGCCAGGCATTTAGTGGGGCTGGATGTCCGGATCAGACATGGTTCAGAATGACCACCAAATGTTTCCCTGTTGCCAAAAATCAGCATTTTTTAGATGCCTGTTTGTGCCTAGAGCAGGTTTAAATTTAGATACAAGTTGAAATATCCAGGACATGTCTGAGATCAGGCAGGGACATCCAGGTTCTTAGGAATGCCCCAGCCACCCCTCCACCACACCCCCATTCAGACAGACATCCTTGTGCTGGTGATGTCCACAAACCTGGCTTCTAAAATGGTTCTGGAGATGTCTCTGTTCTCTGGATGTCTCTATGCCCATTTTCAGACATCCAAAGCATGAATAGGGCTTCTAAAATAACCCCCTTGATGTTACCTCAATAGATAGCATTAAGCATACACGCAGTAATTGTGAATGCCGCTGATGCGTGTTAGGGCACTATTCTGTGCGGTAACTGCCAGGAACATGTTGGCCACACCCCCAACAGTTAGCACATTACTTTTGCACTTATCACGTATTAATTTTTATGCAAACGTGCAATAAGTACAAAAACTTACCGCACCATAGTAAAAGGGCTCCTAAATTTTTTAAAGCACACCAAGGAGCCAAATGTGCACTAAAGAATGCACATCCCTATGATCCACTTCAGAATTGGATAATTAAAGAGCCATCGCCAAAACAAATGAGGTTCTAGGCATTTTGGACCTGCAGTTTCAAAACCTTTCTTGGATACAGCACATTTACATTTTGAGCTGTTTTTCAGAAAACATAAGAGAAAACTAAAGTTGAATAAGACCAGAAGGACCTTATTTTTCATAGTTTATCAACCTGGAGCCTCCCCAAAAGCACGGTGACTAATTTACATACAAACCGGAGATGACAGTGATTAACATGAGTTATTTTATGTGTGAGAAGGATCTATAGCCCCGGCTTTATAAGGTTTCTGATGATTAATGCTGCTTTGGCGGACTCCATGCAATGTTTTATATTCAGCTACAGCTGCTGATCTGTTCCGTCTTAGCCACTTCAAAAGAATGAAGGATAAGGCGAATGGTTCCTAGAGGCTGGTATTTTTCCAATTCTGTTTTCTTGAGATATAGGAGCCCATGCCCTAAATCTTGGATAAAAAGATTTGAGCAGTCACATTGTTAAAAATGCCACATGCATAGTAAAAATGGCACTTAATATTTACAAGCAATGAAAATGTAGAACAGCATTTTACACATTTGAGTGTTTATGAGATATGCAGTGATATGCAAGAAAGATAGGCACTCAGAAAACATAGGAGTTAATTTTCAAAGGAAATTGTACATTCACTGGCAGCTGGTAAATTTGTAATTTCCCTATTCATGATTTTTCAGCCACTAAGGGGGTAATTTTACAAGACACGCCTATCAAGTCAAGTACATGCACACTTCACTTTATAAAACAGGGATGTAAATGGTAAAAGATGCATGCATTGTATATATGGCTGATGTAGATGATTTTTCAAGCACACATGTGAAATATAATAGTTTCTAATTAAAACAGAAACAGAGAAAATGAGAGATAAAGACCATATGGCCTATGCATTCTCCTGTCCATAAGAACTAATCTCTTCCTTTTCTTCAGAGATCCCTCTGTATTTGTCAGGTATAGTTTTCTTCTCCCCCAATTCCACTGGAAGTCTGCTCTCTTTCTGTAAAGAAATATTTCGTCATATTACTCCTGAGGCAAACCCTTCCACCTTCATCCTATAGCCCCTTATTCCAGAGCTTCTTTTCACCTGGAGGAACGCCATCTCCTGTGCATTTATACCGTGGAGGTATTTAAATGTCTCTATCGTATTGTCCCTCTCTGCTTTTCCTCCAAAGTATACATACTGAAATCTTTAAGTCTATCCCCATATGCTTAGGCACATAGTTGCACATATAAATATGCGTTCCACCATGCTCCACTCAAATTCTATCCCTTTAAACGCGCGCCTGTCCCAACGTGCGTACTTTCAGAATAGTGACCACATCAGATACACGTGTAAATGTCTATTTACACACATATGACTAAAATACTTAGATCTACAGCGTATGGCATGGTATATCTGGTTTTGACAGCAATCGCGGCAACTATCCGGTCGGCAGCGATATTGATCCACTAACCAGATAGCTAAACTGCATAAAGTTAGGACATCCATTGACCTGTCCTGACTTCATGCAGTTTAGCAATCCAGTTAGTGGCTCATTATCGCCGCTGACTGGATAGCTGCTACGATCGCCTTCATTCCATCCACAGACTTCCATGGACTTAACTGTCTTTCCTGTGCTCTGTGGTGGTTTAGCTGGTTATCAGGTCTTGCTAAGTGGCTAAATCCTTTTGAATATCATCTCTCCTCCCCCTCCCACGATGTTCAAATATGGACTTTTAAAGGATGGTTAAGGGAAGGGTGGTGTTGGGATGGTTATGATTGTTGAGAGAAATCTTGAAGGGGGAGGGGAGGGGATGCAAGGCTGAATGTCCGCCTAGAGTGCCCAATATCCTTGCACTGGTCCTGGCTGGCAGTGAACATTTTATAACATATAAATAGAAGAACTGCCATATTGCATCAAAGAAAAGGTATATCCAGCCCAGTATCCTGTTTCCAATAGTGGCCAATCCAGGTCACAAGTATCCGGCATATTGCAAAAGTAGGCAGATTCAATGCAACTTATCCCCAGAGATAAGCAGTGGTTTTCCCCAAGGCTACCTTAATGATTTATGGACTTTTCCTCCAGGAACTTGTCAAAAACCTTTTTTAAACCCAGCTATAATTCCTGCTTTAAACATATCCTCTGGCAATAAGTTCCAAAGCTTAATTATGTGATGAGGGAAAACATATTTTCTCCTATTTGTTATAAATGAATTACTCTATAACTCTATGGCATGTTCCCTGTCTTTGTACTTTTTGGAAGAGTTAACAATCGATACATGTTTACCTGTTTCACATCACTCTGTCATATCTCCCCTTAGCCTTCTCTTATCCAAGCTCAAGAGTCCTAACATCTTTAGCCTTTCCTCATAGGAGAGTTGTTCCATCTCCTTTATCAGTTTGATTGACTTTCTCTGTACCTTTTCTAATTCTGCTATATATTTTCTGAGATGAGGCAACCAGAATTGCACACAGTCTTTGAAATATGCCATACTTTTATTTGATTCTCTATTCCTTTCCAAATAATTCCTAACATTCTGTTTGATTCAGCCGCTGCTGCACACTGGGCATAAATTGCCACGTATTTCTCACAATGACACTTAGGGATATGTTTACTAAACCGCGGTAAAGTCACAGGCGGTAATGACAGTGTTAAGGTGCCTGAAGCCATATAAGGCAGTGGGCAGGTAGGGAGCATCCAGCATTAGGATGTCTTGAGCCTTTAATATGCGTTAACAGGAAAATGTGTGGTAAGATGCCCTAATGTGAGATAAGGCGCCCTAAGGAGAGACAAGGTGCCCTAATATGTGACAAGGTGCCCTAATATGAGACAAGGTACCCTATAGAGAGACAAAGTGCCCCAATATGAGACAAGGTGCACTAAGGTGGAAAGCATGCACCTTAAGGCAAAAAAATAGCTGTAACCCAAACGCTGGACAGAGCGTTGGAAGTGATGGAAGGAAGGACAGGTGGAAAGTGATGGACCTGCCATATCTGTGGGTACCCTATGTGGCAGCCAGCAAAGCAGACGAGCATGTGGGAGGCAACTGTACCAATGCACAGTGTGGTGCCAATGTAAAGAGCTGCAATGTCAGTGTGTGGCATAGGATGGGGAAGACGTGTCCCCCAGCAGAGGCAGAAGTGGCAGGATGTTTGCAGCGACAGGAGGACAGAGTAGTAGTGGTGACATGCAGATCAGGCACAGGAGAGGCGAGCGCAAAGGGCCAAAATGCGAAAAAGAGTACGTCATGTAGTAGCAGCCTGCACAAGAAGACATGATGTACACAGCCGAAAGTGGCAGATAGATGGCCTGAAGGATGGATGGCGGCTGAAGAAAGGGTGGTATGGGCTGGCAGCTCTGATGTGCAGAGGCCTGACTGTTACAGGCATGAAAATGATCTGAGTAGCACAGTCACAAAAAGAGCAAGCAGGGATTGAGCCCATGTCCCCTGCCTACAGAGACCTTGCACTAACCAGTAGTCTACACCTCCACACCTCTCTGCACAGCAATGGCTGGATACAAAGAGACTGCAGGTCACTGCCTAAAATGTCTGTTGTGTGCGCCGTCATAGGGCAGCCTCATCAGTACCCATAATGCAGTAAACATGCAGAATAGCGGTCTACAGCTGATAACTGAATGGAGAATGCACTTATCCATCACCTCAGTTCAGTAAGATGCACTGATAGCATGTGATATAAGCACAGAGCAGCTACAAACTGTGTTACTGAGCCGTTTCTGTGGTCACCCTGAGGGTGAGGATGGGCACCCAGTACCAGGTCCCCAGTACATTTCACCTCTCAATAACTGTCTCTCCACTGTGGCTTCCTGGCTCTCCGCTAACTTCTTGCACATTAACCTCACCAAGACCTCAGCTATATGGTTCACTGCTGGCAGTCCTGCTCCTTCTCTTTCCCCTGTGCTTTCCTCTTCTCCCATCCCTCTTGTCTCATCCTTACGCTACCTAGACGTTACCCTTGATTCCTCCTTGTCTTTCAAAGATCATATTTCTTCTGTCGTCCAACGCTGCTTCTCTACCTTATGCCAACTTCGCTCCGTTCGCCCTTTCCTCTCTTTCTCGTCCATGACCACCCTCCTCCTCTCGCTCATTGTCACCCGTCTTGACTATTGCAATGCTTCCCTGGCCGGTCTTCCCCAGTCCCAATTGCAGCGCCTTCAGAGAGTTCACAACACCGCAGCTCGCATTCTCACCTGCTCTTCTCGTTTCGATCACGTCACTCCTCTTCTCATACGACTACACTGGCTTCCTGTTCCTTTCCGTATCCAATACAAGGTCCTCACTTTTGTTCACAAATCTATTCACTCAGGTACCCCTCTCTATCTCGCAGACCAGATTCACCTCCACACTCCCCACCGTTCTCTCCGTTCTATATCCACGCTAACCGTTTGCTCCTACCCTCCCCTTCACAAGCTCACCTCGAATCCACCCGCTCCTCCGCCTTTTACTTCCTTGGACCCCGTCTCTGGAATTCGCTTCCCCCGGACCTCCGCCTGGAACTTTCCCTGAAAACCTTTAAGACCCGTTTGAAGACCTACCTTTTCTGTCTTGCGTTTGATCTTCCCCCACCTCCCTCCCCTCTCCCCCCCCCCGCTGATTTCTTGTAGTCCCTATTTTTGTTATCTCACCTTTCTCTTTAGCCCTTTCCTTTTCACTTAACTATCCTATCATATATTTGGCGTTCCTTTCCTTTTCCTTGCAGCCTTTTTTTGTACATTGTGCACCGCTCTGACGCAATTGCATTGAGCGGTATATTAAGTCTCAAATAAAGATAAAGATAAAGAAAGTGGTAGAAGTGGTTTTTTTTACTCATGCTGCAGATCCCCATCGCCACCAGTGTGTAGCAGGTGTTGTCTGCAGTGTGATATGCTAATCATCTTGTGGTCTGCTCTATGCGCTAGTCACATCTGGTCCTGTGTTCTGCCTCTGTTAGACAGAGACCCACCTAGACCAATGCACGTCAATACCCAGTGTGTAGTGTGCTACAGTGCTGCCACATGGTTCCAACAGTCCTATCAGACAGACCTTGGTATGTTGCAGTGGATAAGGGCATGGCTTTGGTCTGCTGTGGGTGGATGCTGCTTCTTTCTCCACCAACACCCCCCATGCCATGCTAGAATACCCATGTGTTGATGGTGTGCAGTCCCAGGCTAGCCAACAGGCGGGTTGGTGGGTGCCTAGGGCACAGGATCCTGAGGGGCTAAGGCCTAAATGAATGGCCACAGATCCCCCCCACAACCATCTGCCTCTGCAAGGACCCCATCACTGCCTGCCAATATTATGTCTTTTCAACCTGTAGAAGAGAAGACTGGGGGGTGTTATGTTAGAGGTCTATAAGATATTTCCTGGAGTGGATTGGGTAAATGTAGACTGTTTACACCATCAAAATGTAGTAGGTCTATGGGACATGCAGAGCGGCTATAGCAAAAGCCATTGAGGATTACTGGGAGTGAATGGTTTCTCAGTCAATGCGTATTCAAACTCTGGAATTCATTTCCGGAGGATGTTGTAAAGGCTGTTAGTATAGCTGGGTTTCATAAATGTTTGGACAGGTTCCTTGGGAACAGTCTATAAACCATTAGTAAAGAGGGGTCCAGAATATCTCCTGCTTGCCCAGTACATGCACTGTGGATCCTGTGTGTCTTTTGGGGAACTTGCTAGGTACTTGTGACCTAGATTGGCCACTGTTGGACACAGGATACTGGGCATGATAGACCTTGGTCTGACACATTCTGGCATATTTGCATGTCTTATGTTCTTATCCATTGGGTTTTCATGGCAAGATACAGAAGTAGATTGCCAGGCCTTTCCTCCATGCAGTTTAAGTTTAGTGTTGTTGCCGTTGTCACAGAAATGTGATCCTCTGCCACCAACACTGTCCTATTCTACTATTGCCCAGATGGGTTTTCATGGCAAGATACAGAAGTAGATTACCAGGCCTTTCCTCTGTGCAATTTAAGTTTAGTGTTATTGCTGTTATCACAGAAATGTGATCCTCCGCTACCAGCACTGTCCCATTCTGCTACTGCCCAGATGGGTGGCTTGTCTTGGTCTGGCACCTCAGCTGAGACCTGTCCACTTTGGGAGACCCTGCCAGTAGTTAAACTACCGATAGCTTAGCCCTCAGCATCATTGATGCACACAAGCCCTCACAGCATGACAAGCTGCAACAAAACAAATCATACTATAGTACTGGAATATGAGACCTCCGGGTCGGAAGGCACTCAACTAGCTATCGGGGTGGAGCTGAAGACTTTTCAGAGTAAAGCCAACATTTATGATGTGGTTGGATTAAAGCCCTCGGGACGTCTAACTGCTGATGTAGCTGCGCATGAAATGAGAGTCAGAAGCTGTAAAGATGTCTTACATATTGGGACATGGAACGTACGAAGCATAAACCAAGGGAAGCTGGAGGTGGTCAAGAATGAAATGGAACGTATACAACTTGTTCTGTTGAATGTCAGCGAACTGAAATGGACTGGCATCGGGCACTTTGCATCAGATGATCACATGGTCTACTATGCTGGAAATGAAAGACAAAGAAGAAATGGTGTTGCATTTATAATAAAAAAGAAACTTTCAAGAACTGTAATGAAATGCAATACAGTCAGTGAAAACTTAATCTCTATTCGTCTACGAGGAATGCCTATCAACACAACTATAATTCAAGTATATGCCCCAACAACAGTTGCAGAAGAGGATGAAATTGATGAGTTCTATGAACAAGTACAAGCTGAAATTGACAGAACATGTAAACAGGATATCCTGATAGTCATGGGTGACTGGAACGCAAAGGTTGACAACAAAGAAGAAGGCAAAATGGTTGTAAAATATGGACTTGGCAACAGAAATGACGCTGGAGAAAGACTGATAGAATTATGCAAGACCAATGATCTATTTATCTCAAAACCTTCTTCCAGCAACACAAGTGGCGACTGTACACATGGACTTTACCCAATGGATTTTACAAAAATCAAATTGACTACATCTGTGGAAGTCAACAATTGAAAAGCTCTATAACATCAACAAAGACAAAACCTGGAGCTGACTGGTACAGATCACTAATTACTAGTATGCAAACTCAAGCTAAAGTTAAAAAAGAGCAAGTCACTCATGACTAGCAAAATATGACCTTGAAAATATACCACTGGAATTTAAAGACTGCCTGCAAAATTGATTTGCTGCTTTAGATACAAATGACAGAGCTCCAGAAGAGTTATGGAATGACATCAAGAAGGTTGTGTTGGAAGAAAGCAAGAAGTCTCTACAAAAAGTGAAAAAGCAAAAACAGCCAAAATGGATGACGGAAGAAACTCGGAAAATTGCCCAGAAATGCAGAGAAGCTAAAGCTAGAGGAGAAAGAAAGAAAATTGTAGAACTCAACAGAGATTTCCAACGTGCAGTAAGATAGGACAAGTAAAAGTACTACATTGACACATGCAAGGAAATAGAAGCAGAAACTATTAGAGGAAGAACAAGATCGGCTTTCCTAAAGCTACGAGAGTTAAAGAAAAATTTCCAGCTTCGAATTGGAATGTTACAAGATGCTCAAGGTTCTATGTTGAATGATGCTGAGAAGATCAAGAAAAGATGGAAAGAATATACAGAGTTTTTATATGATAAAGATCAAGTGGACCAACAGCCGTTTCAACCTGTACCTTATGATCTGGAACCATTGGTGATGAAAGAAGAAGTCAAAGCAACATTGAAAGCCTTATCAAAGAACAAAGCACCAGGCATTGATGGCATTCCCATAGAAGTATTACAGCAATCTGATGCATCTGTGATCATACTTACAAGTCTTTGCCAAGAAATTTGGAAGATAACATCATGGCCAACTGAGTGGAAAAGATCTGTGTTTATACCAATACTAAACTGACTGTGGAAATTATCCCACAATCGCTCTGATCCCAAATGACAGCAAGATTCTACTAAAGATTATTCAATACAGACTACAACCATATCTGGAGCAAGAACTACCTGAAGTGCAAGCAGGGTTCAGGAACGGGAGAGGAACTAGAGACATGATTGCGGATGTGAGATGGATTCTTGAAAAGACTAAAGAATACCAAAAGGATATCTATTTGTGCTTTATCAACTACAGCAAGGCTTTTATCTGTGTAAACCATGAGAAACTCTGGGACACTTTAAGAAGCATGGATATACCAGAACACCTTATTGTTCTCTTGCACAATCTGTACATTGATCAAGAAGCAACAGTTTGAACGGAACAAGGAGAAACAGAATGGTTTAAAGTAAGCAAAGGTGTACGACATACTTTCCCCCTACCTGTTTAATTTATATGCAGAACAAATCATCAGAGAAGCAGGACTGTATGAAGACAACAGAGGTGTGAAGATTGGTGGAAGACTCATCAACAAACTTCACTATGCTGATGATACCATATTACTGATGGATGCCTACAGAATGACAAAGGTTGGACACAAGTCACCAGGGCCTGCAGAATCACCAATCCAACTTCTCTAGCCCTTGAATTGAAGAACCATTATGCAGCCCTGGAAGTGGAGGAGGTGAAAGCATCCCTGGAAAGGGAAGAACCAGAGCTCAAGTACCCCAAAGTTACAGAATCAGTGACCACAAGGAAGCGAAGGTAGTGGTGGTTGGTGGTTGGTGACTCTCTTCTGAGGGGTACTGAGGCATCCATCTGCTCACAAGACTTGATGTCCAGAGAGGTATGCTGTCTGCCAGGTGCCAAAATCCAAGATGTTACAGGGAGTTTGCCGAGACTCATCAAGCCCACTGACTATTACCCAATGTTGCTAATCCATGTCAGCATAAATGATAGTCAGGTATCCCTCTGAGCATATCAAAAGTGATTTCATGGCTCTGGAACAGAGGGTGAAGCAGATAGGTGTACAGGTGGTGTTCTCTTCAATCCTCCCTGTTGAGGGTAAAGGCCAAGGCAGAGAAGCTCGCATCCTGGAGATGAATGCATGGCTGCGTGGATGATGTCATCAAGAGCATTTTGGTTTCCTGGACCATGGGATGCTGTTTCAAGGGTTGCAGAGCAGAGATGGCATCCATCTGTCCAAGAAAGGTCGACGTGTCTTCAGTAGCAAATTGGCTAATCTACTAAAGAGGGCTTTAAACTAGATTTTTGGGGATGGGTGAAGAAAGCCCCCGGGGAAATGAAACATTAAATACCATTATGTAAATGGGTAAAAGGGGCAACATATGGAAAGTAGTATGTATAAATGCCCATAGCATGGGAAATAAGATCCCAGATGTTGAAGCTTTAATGGGAGTGGCTGACTTTGATTTAGTGGCAGTTACAGAGACATGGTTCACAGAAAACCATGACTGGTATGTACCTATACCAAGCTATACTTTATTCAGAAAGGACAGGGTAGGAAGAAGGGGAGAAGGAGTGGAACTATATGTAAAAAATAATATTAAAGCTTTGGAATTACAGAGCTTAAAAGGGAGTGAAGAGGCACAGTGGGTTAAACCAGAAAGAGGGAAAGAGAAATCTATTTGCATTGGCATGATATACAGACCTCCCTCACAAGAGGACGAGGTGGATGGAGAGTTAATTGAAGACATACGCAGCATTGCTAGGAATGGGGAAGTGCTACTGATAGGGGATTTCAATTTGCCAGATGTTGATTGGCACATCCCTGCTGCAGTATCATCTAGAAGTAAGATGATCCTGGATTCTCTACAGAGAGAGCTATTCAGGCAATTGGTAACAGACCCCACACGTGAAGGGGCCATCCTGGACTTGGTGCTTACCAATGGTGAAAGTGTTTCTGATGTTATAGTGGGAGATCATTTTGCATCTAGTGATCACCAGATGGTGTGGTTCAGTATTAGGACTAGGGTTGTTAGAATCCATTCAAAAGTGAGGGTCTTAGACTTTAGGAAAACGAACTCTGTCAAGATGGGCCAATACTTCAGGGAGCCGTTAGCGGGATGGGAAGAACTGGGGGATGTATAAAAACAGTGGGCAAAACTGAAAGGGGATATTTCAAGGGCAACCAACCTTTTTGTTAAAATGGTAAATAAACATAAAAGGAAAAAGAGACCGTTATGGATTTCGAAAGAAGTAGCTAAAAAGGTGACGAAAAAGAGGGAGGCCTTCATGAAATACAAGACATCACAGAGAGAGGAAGACAGGAATCTATATTTGGAAAAACTTAGAAAAGCTAGCAAAGTAGTCAGGAAACAAAGATTCAAAAAGAGGAGGAAATAACCAATGCAATAAAATGGGGGAAGGGGGGATAAAACATTTTTCAGATATGTTAGTGAGAAGAGGAAGGGCAAATGTGGAATTTTCAGACTCAAGGGTGAAGGGGAGGAATATGTTGAATCTGATGCGGATAAAGTGGAATTGCTTAACAAATATTTCTGTTCTGTGTTCACAGATGAAGAACCAGGAACAGGACCTCAGAAAACACCCACAACAGGAATAGAAGTGAGGGGCATGTTGAACAATTTTCAGAAGACTGTAATTGTGAGAAACTAGCTAAACTTTAAGTAGAGAAAGCGATGGGACCGGATGGGACACACACAAGAATATTTAGGGAACTTGGGGACGTTCTAGAAGCTTCAATGACTAACCTTTTCAATGCCTCATTGGAGTTGGGAGTGGTGCCAAAGGACTGGAGAGAGGCTCATGTGGTCCCTTTACACAAAAGTGGAAGTAAGGATGTGGTTGAAAACTACAGGCTGGTTAGTTTAACTTCTGTGGTGAGTAAATTATTGGAAACACTGCTGAAATAGAAAATAGTCCAGCGGATTACAGGATCCGAGGCAGCATGGATTCACCAGAGATAGGTCTTGTCAGACAAATCTGATTGATTTCTTTGACTGGGTGACTAGGGAGTTGGACCGAGGGAGAACCCTAGATATGGTGTATTTAGATTTCAATAAAGCCTTTGACACCGTTCCTTACAGGCGACTTATAAACAAACTGAGCATCCTAGGTGTGGACCCTAAAGTTACTGCTTGGTTTAGAAATTGGTTGCATGGGAGGTGACAAAGGGTACAGGTAAATCGAGCTCACTGTGAGGAGAAGGAAGTTACCAGTGGTGTGCCCCAGGGATCTGTACTTGGTCCGATTCTTTTTAACATCTTTGTTAGTGATATAGTGGAAGGGCTCTCAGGAAAAGTTTGCCTCTTTATGGATGATACCAAAATCTGCAATAGAGTAGACACCCAGGAAGGTGTAGATAACATGAGGAGGGCTTTAGCTTAGCTTGAAGAATGGTCTAGAATTTGGCAGCTGGGATTTAATATTAAAAAATGCAAGATCATGCATTTGGGCTGCAGCAATCCAAGGGAGCAATATAGTATAGGGGGTGAAGTACTTTTGTCCACTAAAGAAGAGCTGAACCTAGGTGTGGTTGTGTCTGATGATCTTAAAGTAGATAAACAGGTAGAAAAGGTGACAGCAAAAGCTAGAAGGATGCTTGGGTGCATAGGGAGAGGAATGGCTATCAGAATAAAAAGGAGGTGATAGTGCCTCTGTATAAGTTTTTGGTTCAACATCATTTGGAGTATTGTGTGCAATTCTGGTGACCGCACCTTCAAAAGGATATAAACAGGATGGAGTCAGTACAGAGGGTGGCTACTAAAATGGTTAGTGGTCTTTATTATAAAGCATATGAGGACAGACCTAAGGATCTTAATATGTACACCTTAGAGGAAAGGCGGGATAGAGGTGATATGACCGAGATGTTTAAACACCTCCATGGCATAAATGCACAGGGGGAGAGCCTCTTTTGATTGAAAGCAAGTTCTGCTATGGGGGGACATGGGATGAGGGTGAAAGGGGATAGATTCAGGAGTGATATGCGGAAATATTTCTTTACGGAAAGAGTGGTAGATCCGTGGAATAGTCTCCCAGTGGAGGTGGTAGAGATAAGGTCAGTATCTGAATTCAAAATAGCGTGGGACAAACACAGAGGATCTCGAAAGGAAAAAAGGGAACTGTTGTAGTTGTTGATATGGAAGGACAGACTAGCTAGGCCATGTGGTCTTTTTCTGTCGTCATTTTTCTATGTTTCTACAGGCTAAAAGTGAAGATGATCTGAAACATTTGCTTCTCACGATCAAGGAACATAGTCTTAAAATGGGCCGGCACCTTAATGTAAAGAAGACAAAGATTATGACAACTGGCAAAATCAATAAGTTCATCGTTGAAGGAGAAGAAAATGAAATTGTGGACAACTTTATCCTACTTGGATCAACTATCAATAAAGAAGCAACAAGCAGTCAAAAACTCCGATGATGCATTGCTCTTAGCAGAATGGCTATCAAAGACCTAGACAAGGTTCTCAAGAGCAGAGATTTCTCTCTCCATACAAAGATTTGACTCGTTCAAGCCATGGTATTTTCAATAACATCATATGGATGCGGAAGTTGGACAGTGAAAAAAATAGACAGGATGAAAATTGATGCCTTTGAATTATGGTGCTGGCAGCGATTACTGCATATACTACAGACTGCCTGAAGAACAAACCAGTCAGTACTAGAGGATATCAAACCTAAGCTTTCTTTAGAAGCTCAGATGATAAGACTTCAACTTTCATACTTTGGACACATCATGCAAAGAGAGAGATCATTGGAGAAAGACATCATACTTGGCAAGATAGAAAGTCAATGCAAAAGAGGAAGGCAAGCAATGAGATGGATCGATACAAAAACAGCAGCTACAGGTACCAGTCTGTCAACAATGAGCTGCCTGACTGAAGACCGAACACATTTTATGACAACTATCCAGAGGGTCGCCATGAGTCGACACCAACTCGACGGCATTTAACAACAACATGTTCTTATGTGCCACCTAGGCAACAGCCTGATCCACCCTATGCACCAGTGGCCCCCAGTGCATGACCCACATGCACCCTCCATTGCCCTATTTGCACCATCAGCATAGTGTCCTTTCATACTTGTGCATTATGCTGTTGCTGCTAATGGAGCACTACTATCACTTCTCGGGCTCACCTGCCTGTGCATCACATTGCAGACGTTAAAATAGGCTCTCTCTCCTCAAAACGTACCCTTACCGAGAGGTTTTCATATGTGTTAGCATTCCTGGCATTAAGATGCCTTCATTAAGGGAGCAAGCCTTGTTTCCGCCCACTCCCCACCCATTGATCCCCACTCTCCGCCCCCTGGACGCCTTATTTCTGATCACAGGGCACTTTACGCTGCCGGTACCGTTAGCGAGCACTAAAGTGGCATTTTGGATGTGCTAAGGGTGCAAGTGCACCGTTATGCACGCTAATGGCACACTTGGTCCTTTACTGCAGTTTAGTAAACATACCCCTTAGATTATTTTCCTGAGTGGTGACTCCTAATGTGGATTCTAGCATTGTGTAGCTATAATTTGGATTATTCTTACTTATATGCATCATTTTGCCCTTATCCACATTAAATTGTATCTGCCATTTGGATGCCAAGTCTCCCAAGATCCTCTAGCATTTTCTCACAATCTGACTGCAATTTAACAAGTCTGAATAATTTGGTGTCATCTGCAAATTTAATTACCTCACTCGTTTTTCCTATTACCAAATAATTTATAAATATATTGAAAACACTTGATCCTCATCCTTCTTGACCTTTCTGCTGCTTTTGACACTGTTGACCACTAACGTTTCCTCGACACCTTGTCCTGGCTTGGTTTTAAGGGTTCTGTGCTATCCTGATTCTCTTCTTATCTCTCTCACCATGCTTTCAGTGTTTGTTCTGGTGGATTCTTCTCTACTGCTACCTTGCTCTCAGTTGGTATACCCCTAGGGTCTGTCTTGGGTCCATTCCTTTTTTCTCTATATCCTTGGTGCACTCATCTCCTCCCATGGTTTTCAGTGCCATCTTTACGCTGATGACTCATAGATCTACTTCTCTACACCTGAAATCTCTCCAGCAATCCAAGCCCATTTCTCTGCCTTCCTATCTGACATGGCTGCCTGAATGACTCACCACCATTTGAAATTGAACATGGCCAAAACTGAGCTTCTTATCTTTCCCCCTAAACCCACCCTTCCTTCTTTCTCAATCTCTGTGGATAATGCTCTACTCCTCCCTGTTTCCTCAGCTAGCAACCTTGGGGTTGTCTTTGACTCCTCCATCTCCTTTTCCACAAATATCCAACAGATAGCTAAAACCTGTTGTTTCTTTCTCTATAATGTCTGCAAAATTTGCCCATTTTTTCTGAACACATTTCAAAGACACTTAGAGCCCAATTCCAGAAGGGGCACTTCTGGGCTTTCCTGATGGCTCTGTGCAGGATGGGCCCATTTGGACCCGATTCTGAAATGCAGGAGCAAAATATTCCCATGGCTGTCAGAATCGGGCCTGATAATGGCCTGTTGTGCCCCTCCTGAAGCCGAGGGGACTTCCTCCCCACAGCTTCATCTGCCCGCAGCCCTGAACCTCCAAGTCCCTGCTGCCCGACCCCTCCGTACCCTGGTGCTCCTGTGGGGGGGGGGGGGCTCCTGGGCTCCAGGGGGTGCTGCCAGCCATGTTTGGGGAGCGCCCCACTTTTATTCTACCTCAGAGGTGGTATAAGCAGGATGTCCCTCCAGCAATCTCCAGGCATACAGGGCCATCCTGGAATCGACCTTGTATATCCGGGGGTTGGCTCCAACCACAGCTGGCCCACTCTTCACCCCATCATACCTCCATCCACCACAGCAGACACAGTAGCTCTGTGCATGCAGTGGGGGATGGTGGTGGAATACCGGCAAGGCTGATAGCAGGGTAGCACGTCCTGGTAGGACATGCTGCTCTGCTATCTGCCTCATCCACTCTTTAGTCACCTCCCATCTAGACTATTGCAACCTCCTCTTTGCTGGCCTCCCTCTGAATCATCTCTCTCTCCTTCAATTTGTTCAAAACTCAGCTCTGCGGCTAATCTTCCACCAGTCTCTATATGTCCATATAACCCCTCTTCTCAAGTTGCTTCATTGGCTCCCTATCCATTTCCATATCCAGTTAAAACTTTTCCTACTGACCTATACGTGCACTCATTCTACTGCTCCTCACTACCTTTCCTCTTATCTCTCCCTACACTCCTCCCCAGGAACTCCGCTCTTCTGGCAGATTACTTCTATCTGTGCCCTTCTCTTCTACTGCCAACTCCAGACGTCGATCCTTCCACTTGCTGCTCCTTATGCCTGGGACAAACTACCTGAGTCTGTATGTCAGGCTTCATCTCTGGCCCTTTTCAAATCCAGGCTGAAAACTCACCTGATCTGCTTATTCTCCTGTTTTCCAACTATGTGTTTCCTTACCATTCGCCTAGACATATCCTTGTCCCCAGCTGTTGTGTGGTTTATCTTGACTAGATTGTGAGCTCTGATGAGTAGGGACCATTTTTTACATGTGTCTGTACAGCACTGCATATGCCTTGTAACACTATACAAATGATCAGTACAGGTCCCTGGGGTACGTCACTATTTACCTCTCTCCATTGAAAAAATTGGCCATTGAAGTCATTGGATATTTATTTTGAATACCATGCACCCCAATGGACTTAATCGAGAGATTGACTGGGTCAGTCTTCTATGATGATGTTATGAGATTGGTCTTTGATTTTGTCATGATTAGACAATGGAAATAGGGATTCCACTGTGTGTGGGGTGTTCCCTGATTTTATTGGAGATTCTCCATTGAAGTATAACGATTCAGCTAATGGTATTAGTTTTGAGTCCTTATACAGGCCGCGGGACGGCATTTTGATGCAGTTGCATATCAATACAGTTGGCAAAGGCACTTGAGACAGGGATTGAGTCCCGAAAAGTGCACGTCATTTTTCACTTTCATTTCAACGGCAACGGTGTTAATAATTGGTAGTTCAACTGGAACAGATTTCAGATAAGTGGCGTGTTTATTATATAATGTATTTTTAAGGTGGTGAACCTATTTTTGAATAAAAGAAGTTTACTGTCAGGTGTGGATGAAGATAAGTTTCACTCCTCCCTCGGTACACTCCGACAAAAAGAATTTATAGTTTGTTTGGGGACTTTATCAGTGAAGTTGTTTTCAGGATAATTTTATTCACTGGAGTGGGGTTAATTTATACTGAACCTGGTCATGGAGGCAATTGAGGACCTGCTGGTTGAAGTGCTAGTTGACTGTCTGACCCTCAGGCAGAAACTCATGATGGACCACTCCCTTCTGGTCGAAGAATACAATCATCATGACCTTGATCCTTGATTTGGACATGCACGCCTTCTTGGGTCTGGGTGCCAGTCGAGTCTTCCACTGCAGGCTCTGTCTCTTGCTTTCAGGGTCATACTGGAAGACTCAAGTCTCATCTCCTGTGATGACTCGGCCAACAAACTCTGGATCTTCTCCAATCTTCTCTAGCAAGTCTCGACAAATGACCCAGTGCTCCTTCTGGTCGTCTGATAAAAGCTTGGGCACCATCTTGGTGCACATATTCCGCATTCCCAGCTCCTGCACCAAGATGGTCCACACTGACTCCTTCTTCAGGCTGAGCTCCTCAGCTATCATCCGCACCATCAGTCTGCGATCATGCCGCACCAGCTGGTTCACTCTATCAATCTACTAGTAACAGGGCCTTCTCCCTCTATGCCCCATCATTATGGAATGCCCTTCCTCATGAGCTGCGAAACTGTTCAGACCACTCTGAGTTCCGAAAGAAGTTAAAAACTCATCTCTTCCTCGAACATTTTTCCCTACCACCTTAGTACTTAGCCCTCTGCCTCCACATCCTCACCCCTGCCTTTTCAATTTCTATCATGCTACCATGTGGTATTCCTGTATGTACCTATGTAAATAGTTGATCATTATAAATAGTTTCATATTTTCTACATTTTTTACACTTGTATCCTTGTTATTTGTTCTATGTAAACAGTTGAAATATACTGCCATGTAAAGTACTATGTAAACCGTCTTGAATTGCAGAAAGACGGTATATAAAAATTATTAAATAAATAAATAAAATAAATATAAAATATAATAAATGCATAAAATATACTGCTACTGCTACTACTGATCATTTGTATAATGCTACAAGGTGTACACACAAAATATTAAAGGGGTATTTTAGATGCTCTATTCGTGAGTTGGACAGCTGAAAACAAGTACAGAAATGTGCAAATCATGGAGATGACCCCAGAGCCATTTTAGAAATCAATATATATAGACGTTCCCAGTGCGAGAACATCCAGGTAGCATGTGGGCATGGTTGAGTTTATGCCTCAGTGGAGCAAGGGAGTCACACAATGGCGGTGAAATTTCAGAATGGCACAGGCATGTCCGGCCCTGGTTGTTGAGATGCCCATGCCGGTACCTGCTCATGACCATGAATAAGGTGCAAAAAAGTGCTCATTTCATGCCTGTAACCTTCCAAGGGGAAGAGAAAAATTCACTTATATCACAGCGGTTAATATTTCCTGGCTGAAGAACCTGCCTGTAAATGCATACTCCAAACATATTACTGGCCCACTGCTGCTCGTCAGAGTATCTGAAATGACAAGGCACTTCACAGATATCCTACAGTATATAAATTACTACTACTACAACTATCACTGATCATTTATATAGTGCTATAAGGCATACGCAGCACTGTTCAGACCCAAATAACAAAAACACTAAAATTAAACCTGAAAAGTATCTAAAGTAGCCTAACTAAGATTAAACTAAATCATTGGAAGGCCAAACAAAATAAAGGGAACTTCAGTTTCTTCCTGAATTGTTGTAATCTCAATTCCAGGGGAAGAACATTCCACAATATTGAGCTTGCAATGGAAAAATTCCTCGATCTTACCTTTTTTAATGATGGAATATCTAACAGATGTTGATTCTGTGATCCTAAAGATTGCAGTGGGAGATAAATCCTTAGGGAAATCGTGATATACTGTGGTTTACAGCCTGATGGACCAATACTAGTAGCACTAAATATTGTCAAAGTGAGGAGGAATTAAGCTTTGAACTACTGTCCAAAAATTATCTAGACTAAGAAATGTTTTAAGGAGATGCACCATATGTAATTTAAATAAGGACTCAAAATGGACTTGATTTGTGGTTCCCTGGATAAGGAGGAATCTAAAATAATTAGCAAATTATTCAATTTGGTCTTAGTCAGAGTAACCCATCCATCAACCATTAAATTCTGAGGGCAGTCTTCCACTAAGGATTTTAAAAGTAACATGATTGCCGTCTTTTTAATATTTAAACAAGACCCAATGGCAGACATCCATGAATTAATCATCCTTATACACATTGCTGTGTAATTCAAAGAGGCAGCAGTAGTATGCTCCACAGGCAAAAATAATTGCAGACCATCAGCATACCAATGATATTGAAATCCTAAACAGTTAGGAGTCAACATATCGAAGCAATATAAACAATAAACAGCAAAGATGATAAAACAGAGCCCTGTGGAACTCTAGAAGATGCAGGAGTCCAAACCGAACACTCCTTGTTTGTCCTCATCTGAAATGAATATCTCTATAGAAATGAATGAAACCAATTCAAAACTATACCCCTAAGGCCTATTGAGCTTAATCAATCTAGCAAAATTTCATGGTTAATTGTATCAAACATGGCAGCAACATCCATATTGTTTTCCGTCACTTCTAGACAATACATCAGTAACATCTCTGTTTAGGGCAGAAACCAAATTAATAAGTATGAAGTATATCATATGACAAAACATAGTCCAAAAACTGCCAAAATATTTTCTCAGCTACTTGAGAGGAACTTGGCCAATAATTCTTAGGATTTAATGTATCCAAGAATGGCTTCTTCAAAATAGGACGTACAAAAGCTCTCTTCAACACATATGGAAAAACTCCCTCCTCCAAAGATTTGCTAACAATTATTGTTATTAATTTCCCAAGATTCTCAATTAATAGTTTAAAAATAACAGTTCAGCACAAATTCAGTGGACTGGAAGCATCATTCAAAGAATGAATAACTTACAAAACTTCCCAGAAGGAAGCCATAGAAAATGTATCTCATGGCACCTCATCTGAAACCATCTATACTACACATAGGGGTATATTTACTAAAGGGCATTATGGGAGTAAGTGTGCCATTAATGTCTGTTATTGGCACACTTGCACCCTTATTGCTGCAAAAAAGCTGCATTAACGTGTGGTAAAGGCTACTGCAGCATTATAGGCGGAGAGTGGGCATTAATGGGGCGGAGAGTGGACATTAACAGCGAGTGTTCCATTAATGCCTGTTGCGTTAGTACCCTTTAATGCTGGGAACCTTAATGCCAAGTAAAACCTCGTGGAAAGAAGGTATTTTGAGTGGAGATTTGCAATGTGATCCACAGACAGGTGAGCCCAAGATAGTGATAGTAATGTTCCATTAGCAGCAACAGCATAGTGACCAAGTATGAAAGGGCACTATGTTGATGATGTGGAGGAGTAGCCTAGTGGATAGAGCAACTGCCTCATACCCAGAAGATCAAGGATTTGATTCCCACTGGCACTCCTTGTGACCTTGGGCAAGTCACTTTACCCTCCATTGCCCTGGAAGAAAAGGCTGGCAATCTACTTCTGGTGATACATTGCCAAGAAAACCCAGAGGTAGTTGGGTTGCTATGAATCAAGATTGACTTGATGGCACTTAAAAAAAAATGTTGATGATGCAAATGCAGCAAGGGGGTAGCATGTGGGTCATGCAGTGGGGGTTGCTGGTGCACAAGACAGCCCAGGCAGCTGCTCAGGTTGCACATCTGTGATGTCTGCCATGATGTCACTGTGACAGTGGTGGCATACAAACATGCTGCTGCTGTGAAAAGGTGATGTACAATATGGGGGTGGTACAAGGGTCCCTGGCACCCTAGGAAGAGACCCCTTCTGCTGCTGATGCCGACTCCAGTGGAAGAGGACAGTAGCCCCAACAGCTGTAGCTCTACAGGAGGCTGCAAAAAGCTGCTGCCTAGGGAAATACCACTGCTGTGGCTGCTTGCCTTTCCTCGTCACATATCTGCAGCTGGCATGGATGGGGTTATGCTGGTTTGGGGGGGGGGGCAGCATGGCCACACATGTGTACCTATGCCTCCCCATCCAGAACTGGCCCCCTAGGCACATGCCTAAGCTGCATGGTGGATGGGTTGGGACTGCATCCCACTTCCACTGATAGCATGTTGCCATGTCAGCAAGGTGTGAAGGTGTTGGTGGTAGGCACAGCATCCACTGCCAGCACCATACAGACTCATGATGACATACAAACTGGACAACATGTCCCCCTCCAACAACTGCCAAACACACCTTTTCAGACAGGTATGGTACAGGGCATGCAGAGATCACAGCAGACGTACGAAGACCCCCCAACTCATGTTTGCATTCACCCTGTAAATGACCACAGCCACATACAGGAATTGCTGAATCTATTCTGCAGCTCTGTACTCCAAAGCACAAAGCCAGTGTGTATATGAGCAGAGTCACAGGTTCAAGACCTGGCTGTGAATCATGTCTTGCATATCCCTGTGGGTAAACTTTAGCCTATAGTGCAGGTACAGCACTAGCATGTAACCCCCAATGAATCAGCCAGCAAGGGTCCAAACACCCATCAGCCACACAGACAGGCCTCACTATCCCCAACTGCATAGAAAGGCAGATTGATAGAACCCTCACAATGAGCAGGCATTAACAATGGGCATGAATGTCAGAACACGCTACTAGTGACTGCACAATGAGCACACATTAACAATGCCTGAGCTGATATGGAGACCAAAGTGGCAGGCAGAAATGCCAACCATCCCCAATTTTGCACAGCACAGCAATGTGAGTTTGTGTGTGTATGTGTCTCTCCAGAGTTCTGTGGCCTTCTGCACTGCACTGTGCTCTACATTGCTTAGGCTGTTCCCAGCATTAGTCTGTATATGTGAACGATGAGGATTGTGTGTATGGCCTGAAACAGAGCAGTTTGCATGTGTCTGCCTTGGAGGATGTATCTGCATTGGAGGATGGGGCAATGGCTGAGACTTTGTAGTCCCCGTCTACCACATGCATGGCCTGGGCAGCCACAGCAGTTCACGCTGCAAGAGCACACCCACTCTGACCACATAGAGTCCTATTCTGATCAAGACTTGCAGAGCTGATGTATACATCTAAAACGTGTACATCTGAAATATAGACGCGATTCTGAACATGCAAGGTTAGATGTGTGACCACTTAATGGAATATGGTGTTGTACGTCTAGCTGGAAAATGTGCAACTCTCGCATAGCATGGCGCACTGGATCAGGGCATGGCATTGGTCTGCTGCAGGCGGGTGTTGCTGCCCCCACTGCCAACACCCCCCACACCATGCTGACATGTGCATGTGATGTCAGTGTTGGTAGGGTGTGCAGTCCCACGTCAGCAAACATGCGGATTGGTGGGTGCCTAGGTTTCAGGGCCTGGGGGTCGCATACATGGATTACCACACATCTTCCCCACAACCATCTGCCTCTCCAGGAACCCCATCACTGCCTGCCAGTGTCATGTCTCCTCAACCTGGGGAACAGACGGCTGAGGGGTGTTATGTTAGAGATCTATGAAATATTGCCTGGAGTGGGTTGCATAAACGTAGATCAATTGTCTACGCCGTCTAAATGCAGTTGGACTGGGGACAAGCAATGTGGCTGCAGTGTAGGCCATCGAGGACTATGGAGAGTGAATAGTTTCCCAGCCAATTCATAGACAAACTCTGGAATCCATTTCCAGAGGACGTTGTAAAGGTTGTTAGTGTGGTTGGGTCACGGGAGTGTTGGGACAGATTCCTGGGGAATGGTCCAGAAACCATCACCAATGAGGGGCTCAGAATATCTCCTGCTTGCCCAATACATGCACTATGGATTCAAAGTGTCCGTTGGGGGACCAGCTAGGTACATGTGACCTGGATTGGCCATAGTTGGACATAGGATACTGGCCATGATGGATGTTGGTCTGACACAGTCTGCATATTTCCAGGTCCTATGTTCCCATGTGCCACCCTGGTCTGTCCTGCGCACCAGCAGCCCTGATGATGTGACCCACGTGCACCCTCCTTAGCCCCATATGAACCATCAACATAGCACCCTTACATACATAGGCACTATGCTGTTGCTGCTAATGGAACACTACTATCACTCTCTAGGGCACCCCTGTCTGCAACACATTGTGGATGTTTCAATAAGCTCCCCCTCCTCAAAATACACCCTCTCTATCAGGTTTCACTTGCGTTAGGGTTCCTGCCATTAAGATGCCATCATTAAGGGAGCATGCCTTGTTCCTGCACACTCCTGGCCCATCGACCCTCCACTTTTCACCCCGTGGATGCCTACTAACCACCCAAAGGGCACATTACAATGTTAGTACAGGTGATATAAAAAAAGGACGTCCAGGGAGGTTATTCTACCTAAAGGTTGGAATAACCTCCCTGGACATTTTGCCAGGTCTAGACATACAGGACTGACATCAGAATCAGCCCTGTATATCCTGGCCTAGCAACCGCTCACTGCCCGCCCACTCTCTGGACCTGTGCTGCACCTTCCCCATCCCTGTCTAATGCCCACGCACAACCGATGGGGAAGTAGGTCGGGGGCAGGAGCCGGCACGAATAGCGGGGATAGACATCACGTTAGGACTGCCATCCCCGCTATTTGTGGCTCAGGATACCCACTGATATGTCAGCTGCCAGGCCCGACACCAGCATGCGAAGCCCACGATGTGCAGCACAGAGCAAACAGCGAATGCAGCAGGGTCCCAGACGAATGTCGCAGGCAGCACTGTACCTCTGGCCCCCTTAGCCCATGGCTTGGCCAGTCAGCAATGCAGGTACACAGGACAGAGGAGACCTGAGGGACCAGGGCAAGTCCCAGACTGGGGTGTGGCAGCACTGGAGATGTGGCAGCAGGAGGTGACAGGGTCCAGTGTATGCAGGTGGTGATGTGGCAAGAGGGTAGGTAGCTGCAGTGACAGACCTGGGGGGAGAAATAAATATGCATATGTATGACACCTCCTTCCTGCCTCCACAGACGGTTGCATGTCCTGCACAAGGCAGAGGTCTTGAAGGTGCGCTTCGCTCAATCAGGTGCGAATGCCCAGGGCTCCTGCGTCATATCCAGTGGCAGCTGCAGCAGGAATGAGGTGAGTGTGGGGGAATGGCACAGGACTGGGACAGTAACATGCAACATGGCAAAGGGCTGGAGTGGCTGGGCAACGCAGGAGCAACAGCAGACATGGGGAGGCATCTGACAATGGGGACATGGCAGCCAGACACCCCACCCACTGAAACTAACAGCTATCTCACTGCATCCCTTCCACAGTCATCCCAGTTGAGAACAACCCACCCCCTATGGAGGAGGTGGCGGCAGCAGAGGAGAAGGAGGCGGAAGAGGAGGAGGAGGAACAGAAGCTCACAGTAGCTGCAGCACATGGCCCCAACAGCACCACTGCAGCCTGCCCAAGGACGCACAGCTCCATAATACTGTCCAGCGCCTCCCCATCAGGGGAGAGTGGGGAGGAGGTGGTCACCCTTGACCTCATGGAGGTGCCGCACTCCCATGAGGTGGAGGGGCTGGACAGTACTATGGGGTCTGGCCAGGACACCCCAGGGTGGGGTCAGGGTACCCTTGGGTGGGTGGCCATGAGGGCCAGGGGGAAGGAGGAGGTGGAGGAGGAGCAGCACCTGGAGGCCACCCCACCCAGGGAAACCCTGTGCGTGGAGGAGGGGGGAGCATGGGGGGAGGGGATGGGTGGAGGAAGGGGATAGAAGAAGGGGATGGGAGGGTGGAGGGGGTAGAGTGAGGGGACAGGAGGGGGGAGGGGGTGATGGCACAGACCACCCCTGAGGGGTGCTTTTGGATCATTGCTGGTCACCTATGTCAGATCAGGGGTGACCTACAGGCCCTCACATGGGCCATGGAGCAGCTCACGGAGGCACTCCTGACCCCACATAGGTGATCAGTAATGACGCCCCATGGGATATAGGCTAAATATGTAAATAGTTTTAATAAATTAATGTTACTTTGGAACACTGTGTCCGTGTGTATATTGGCATAAGGGTCAGTCTGCGGTCCACATGGTGTAGATGGGGGTCCTGTGTGGATATCCATTCCTTCCAACCAACCACCTCTGCTGACATCAGGAGAGAGATCTGCAATTGTGAGTATATACTTCTGGAAATTTTCTGAAAGGAATTCTTTGTATTAAAGCAAATTAATCTGTGAACCCACTATTTTTTGTTAAATCAGTCAGGGCCTAGTAGCAGCAGTTTAAGTTTAAATTTAAAACACAGAAGAGAGCTTTCTGGTTACATTTCATACCCAGCAGAGAGCTTGTAGTTTAAATTTAATAGTCACTCAGGGCCTAGCATCAGCAAAGTACTTTTAGTTTAAATTTAAAACACAGAAGAGAGCTTTTTGGTTAAATTTAGAACCCAGCAGAGAGATTGTAGTTTAAATTTCATAATAAGTTAGAGCCTAGCAGCAGCAAAGAGCTATAATTTAAATCAAATCAGAATATAGCTTACCTCAGCAGCACAAGACAAGGTACTGTGTAGCAGCCCTCTTTTAATAAGTGTTATTTTCTTCCCTCCCTCCCCAACACCCACCCACCCCTAGGATAATCGTAGCTTTATAGGTACTTACGCATCTTAAAAGACAGGAGGTGCTCTTAGGTGAAGCTCGTTACCCAAATCAGTCATACACTAAGGACCTGAGATTAAGCTTCAGGTGAACAAGGTATATTAAACGTATTAGGTACAGTTTTATTAGTATAAATATCCATAGCAACCCTTAGTAAGTAAAGAACTTAAAGATCTAAACACAAACTTAAAACTAAGATGCAGAAGGCAGTCCAGCAGCGAGATGGGGGCTTTCCAGTCTTTTGCATTGAGTGTCACATGTATGATTTTCTTCCAGTTGGTGAGAGGTCTTACGTGTGCACTAGGTGCAAGGAGCTCTTTGCTCTCAGGGAATGAGTCCGTTCTCTAGAGTAGCAGACTTGGAAAACATAAGAAAGACAGAGAGGTACATAGACGAGACCTACAGGGATATAGTCCTGAAGTCCCACCTCCAGTCTGGCAGCATCCCTGTTGCCATGGAGGAGAGCGGTCACATGATGGGAGAGCATCACCCTGGTGTGGCGGGAAGTGATCCTGTAACTAGGGTCTGTCCTCCAGGTGATGTAAAGCCCTCTCACACTGAGGAAGTTTCTCCAGGGCCATGTGCCCATGAGGGAAGGGTTAGGACAGCCGTTATAGTTGGTGATTCGATCATTAGGCATGTAGATAGCTGGTTTGCTGGTGGACGTGAGGATCGCCTGGTAACATGCCTGCCTAGTGTGAAGGTAGTGGACCTCACGCGTCACCTAGATAAGGTCTTAGATAGTGCTGGGGAGGAGTCTGCTGTCTTGGTACATGTTGGTACCAATGACATAGGAAAATGTGGTAGGGAGGCTCTGGAGGCTAAATTTAGGCTTTTAGGGGAAGTTGAAATCCAGAACTTCCAGGGTAGCGTTCTCTGAAATGCTTCCCGTTCCACGCGCAGGACCCAAAAGGCAGGCAGAGCTCCGGAGTCTCAATGCGTGGATGAGACAATGGTGCAGAGATGAGGGTTTTGGATTTGTTAGGAACTGGGGAGCATTCTGGGGAAAGGAGGGGCTCTTCCAAAGGGATGGGCTTCACCTTAACCGGGATGGAACCAGGCTGCTGGCATTAATCTTTTAAAAGGAGATAGAGCAGCTTTTAAACTAGATAATAGGGGAAAGCCGACAGTCGCCCAAGAGCGGATGGTTCGGAAAAATGTATCCTTGAAGGATACTACCAAAAGCAGAGAGGTTCCAAAAAAGAGTAAAGTAGCCCAAATGCCCTCGAGTATGGATCAGACAGAGCTTAAAGATCCCAAATTACCCATGTCTACCAATAGCCAAATTAATATGAATAAAATAAAGTCTCTAAAATGCTTGTATGCAAATGCTAAAAGTCTAAAAAATAAGATGGGAGAGTTAGAATATATAGCACTAAATGAGAGGTTAGATATGATTGGAATATCAGAGACATGGTGGAAGGAGGACAACCAGTGGGACACTGTGATACCTGGGTACAAACTATATCGTAATGATAGAGCTGATCAAATTGGTGGAGGGGTTGCGCTCTATGTTAGGGAGGGCATTGAGTCAGAAAGGATTAAAGTTTTGCAGGAAACAAAATTTGCTGTAGAATCTCTATGGAATGAAATACCATGTAAAAAGGGGAAGGCGATTGCAGTGGAGGTGTACTATCGACCGCCTGGCCAGAATGAACAAATGGATGATGAAATGCTCAAAGAAATAAAGGAAGCTAACAAACGTTACAGCGCAGTAATAATAATGGGTGATTTCAATTACCCCGGTATCGACTGGGTCTGTGTCATGGCAGGACATGCTAGGGAAATAAAGTTCCTAGATGAAATAAATGACTGCTTCTTGGAGCAGCTGGTTCATGAACCGAACAGAGGGGAAGCCATATCAGACCTAGTCCTTAGTGGAACACCAGATCTAGTGCAAGAGATAAGGGTGTTTGGGCCACTTGGCAATAGTGATCATAGCATGATTGCCTTTGATTTAATTAGTGGAGCAGGGATAGTAAGGAAATCCACAGTACTACCTTTTAACTTTCGAAAGGGAGACTATGATAAAATGAGGAAAATAGTTAAGAAAAAGCTAAAAGGAGCAGTTGCAAAGGTTAAAGACTTACATCAAGCTTGGGTGTTGTTGAAAAATACTATCTTGGAAGCCCAGGCCAGCTGTATTCCATGCTTTAAGAAAAGTGGAAGGAAGTCCAAAAAACTGCCAGCATGGTTTAAAGGTGAGGTCAGAGAGGCTGTTGTTGCCAAAAAAGCATCTTTCAGGAAATGGAAAAATAGAGCCAAATGACGAAACCTGGAAACAGCACAAGCACTGGCATGTCAAATGCAAGGCATTGATAAGGTAGGCAAAGGGAGAATTTGAGAAGAAGCTTGCTGCGGAAGCAAAAACGCGAAATAAAGACTTTTTCAAGTACATTCATAGCAAAAAACCTGTGAGAGAGTCAGTTGGTCCATTAGATGATAGAGGGGTTAAAGGGGCACTAAGAGGTGACAAGGCGATAGCGGAGAGACTGAATGAATTCTTTGTTTCAACTTTACTGAGGAAGATGCAGGGGTGTTACCCATGACTGAAGTGGTATTTAAAGGTGCGGAAGAATTGAAGGAAATATCAATACATCGGGAAGATGTATTACAACTATTAGATAAACTGAAGAGTAGCAAATCACCTGGGCTGGATGGTATACTTCCAAGGGTGTTGAAGGCACTAAAATATGAGATTGCAGACCTGCTATTAGTAATCTGTGAACTATCATTAAAATCATCTCTAATACCTAAAGATTGGAGGATCGCCAATTTAACACCAATTTTTAAAAAGGGTTCCAGGGGTGATCTGGGAAACTACAGACCGGTGAGCCTGACGTCAGTACCGGGAAAAATAGTAGAAACCATCATAAAGAATAAAATTACTCAGCATGTAGATAGTCATGGTCTAATGGGAGACATCCAACATGGCTTTAGACAAGCAAGATCTTGTCTTACTAATCTGTTATGTTTTTTTGAAGGTGTGAATAAACAGGTGGACAAAGGTGAGTCGGTTGATATAGTGTATCTGGACTTTCAGAAAGCCTTTGACAAGGTCCCTCATCAGAGACTTTTGGCAAAAATAAAGAGTCATGGAATAGGAGGCAGTGTACTATTGTGGATCAGGAACTGGTTAAAAGATAGAAAGCAGAGGGTAGGGCTAAATGGCCAATTTTCCCAATGGAGAAAGGTGAATAGTGGTGTACCCCAGGGATCTGTGCTGGGTCTGCTGCTCTTTGACATATTCATAAACGACCTGGAAAGTAGAATAACGAGTGAGGTTATCAAATTTGCAGATGACACAAAACTATTTAAAGTTGTTAAAACCCAAGAGGATTGTGGAAAATTGCAAGAGGATCTTGATAAATTGGAAGACTGGGCATCAAAATGGAAGATGAAATTTAATGTGGACAAGTGCAAAACGTGAAACAACCCAAACTATGGTTACACGATGCAAGGTTCCACATTAGGAACCACCAACCAGGAAAAAGATTTAGGCGTCATTGTGGATACCATGTTAAAACCCTCGGCCCAGTGTGCAGAGGCAGCCAAGAGAGCAAATAGAATGCTAGGTATCATAAGGAAAGGAATGGAAAATAAAACAAAAGATATTATAATGCTTCTATACCGTTCCGTGGTGAGACCGCACCTTGAATATTGTGTGCAGTTCTGGTTGCCGTATCTTAAAAAGGATATAGCGATATTAGAAAAGGTTCAGAGAAGAGTCACCAAAATGGTAAATGGGATGGAAAGATACTCCTATGAAGAAAGGCTAAAAAGGTTAGGGCTCTTTAACCTGGAAAAGAGTCGGATGAGGGGAGATATGATAGAAGTCTATAAATTAATGAACTGAGTGCAACGGGTAAACGTAGATCGATTCTTTATGTTATCAGAATATAGAAAGACTAGGGGACATGCAATGAAGCTACAGGGTAAACTATTTAAGACTAATAAAAGAAAATATTTTTTCACTCAATGTGTAATCAAACTCTGGAATTTGTTAACGGAGGATGTAGTAAATGCTGTTAGTGTAGCTGGGTATAAAAAAGGTTTGGACAAGTTCCTGGAGGAAAGGTCCATAAACCATTATTAAGAAGGGACCCAGGATATCAATGCTTGACCCAGTACAAGCATTGTGGAACCTGTGTCTTTTGGGAGAACTCCTAGGTATGTATGACCTAGATTGGCCACTGTTAGAAACAGGATACTGGGCTTGATGGACCTTGTTCTGACCCAGTATGGCATATCTTATGTTCTGACCCTGACGAACCTCTCAGTATGTACATGGTAGCCAGGGGTGGGAAAGGGTTGGGGTGGTGGAGAAAGGGGGGCAGTGGATATTCTGTGGCCCTGTACATACAGTGCTGATATGGATATTGGCCCAGGTCACCTCAGGCTGGAGGGCATGTAGTGGCAATAGGGAGGAGGGGTGGGTGGGTGGGTGGGAACTGACTGCAGTGGTCCGAATGGCTCACAGCATGGTGGGCCAAGACGTGTACACATGCATGCCCAGTCCATGCCACGAATAGTGGGGATGGACTGCCCGTTGGGATGTCCATTCTCACTATCCACACCCCCTCCCATTATAGTTGAATGTACCCAAATATTGTATGGAGAAGGTAGACAGGGGAGGCAGAGGGATGGATGGGGGTGAATTCAAGATGGTGTTTGTTGACCCAGGACATACAGGGCAAAGTCCAATGCTGGCCCTGTACATCTGGGGCCAAAAGCATAGACAGGGAATGAGGTGGGATAAGTTCCCTGATGTGGCAATGGATCGCAGGCCTGGGGCTGTAGAGTGGTGGGTGGGGGCAGAGAGCCTCCATCGCAACCTGATCCCAGCCTAGGAAGGCAGGATCAGGGGTCACACTGTGGGTAGAGGGTCACAGGCACTGGTGGCTGAGGATTATGACCATACAATGGAGCAGCAGTGTCATGGTGACTGGTTGAGATAGTGCTGCAGCTCCATTGTACAGACAAGACTAAATGAGCTGGGGAAGGCCTGTACATGCAGTCAGGCCGCTTTGTGGACCTGGTCTGCACGTACATGCCTGTTTACGATTCTGGTCCTGTTGGGCAAGATGTGCCCCGCGGTATCGGAATCACGATCTCCTTTGTACGTCCAGTTCAGCCTGGATGTACAAAGGAGATCTACATCCAGGACAGAAGCAGGCTGAGGGTTGACTCCCCTGAGAGAGTGGATAACATGAGGAAAGATCTACCAAAGCTGTGGGAATGGTCTAATGCTTGCCAGTTCAGATTTAATGTGAAGAGGTGCAGTGTCATGCACTTGGGAAGCAGATATCCGAGGGAAATTTATTTTATTTATTTACATTCTCTTATATACCATGCTATTCTGCATCAGTGCAGTTTACATTGAACAAACTGAAATTACATTGAACAGGGCATTATAACTTGGAGATAACTATTTTACAGGGAACATGGGCTCTGGAGGGTTAAGTGGCTTGCCCAAGACCACAAGGAGCACCTGTGGGACTAGAAACCCCAGTCCTTCCGGCCCAAGGTTGCTGTCCTCTAGTGTGATTTGGTTTCCTAGACCATGGGATGCTGTTCCAAGGGTTGCAGAGCAGAGATGGCATCCATCTGTCCAAGAAAGGTCAACGCATCTTTGGTAGTAGACTGGCTAATCTACTGAAGAGGGCTTTAAACTAGATTCATTGGGGATGGGAGAAGAAAGCCCCCAGGTAAGTGAAAGCCCCCAGGTAGGTGATACATTAAATACCTTTATGGAAATGGGTAACAGGGGTAACATATGGAAAGCAGTGTGTATTAATGCCCGTAGCATGGGAAATAAGATCCCTGAAGTTGAAGCTTTGGTGGGAGTGGCTGACTTGGATTTAGTGGCAGTTACAGAAACATGGTTCACAGAAAACCATGAATGGGATGTAACTATACCTGGCTATACTTTATTCAGAAAGGACAGGGTAGGAAGAAGGGGAGGAGAAGTGGCACTATATGTAAAAACTACTATTAAAGCTTTGGAATTACAGAGCTTAAAAGGGAGAGAGGAGGCATTGTGGGTTAAACTAGAAAGAGGGAAAGAGAAATCTATTTGCATTGGTGTGATATACAGACCTCCCTCACAAGAGGAAGAGGTGGACAGAGAGTTAATTGAAGACATACGCAGCATTGCTAGGAAAGGGGAAGTGCTACTGCTAGGAGATTTCAATATGCCAGATGTTGATTGGCACATTCCTGCTGCAGTATCATCTAGAAGTAAGGAGATCCTGGATTCTCTACAGGGAGAACTATTCAGGCAATTGGTAACAGACCCCACACGTGAAGGGGCCATACTGGACTTGGTGCTTACCAATGGTGAAAGTGTTTCTGATGTTGTAGTGGGAGATCATTTTGCATCCAGTGATCACCAGATGGTGTGGTTCAGTATTAGGACTAGGGCTGTTAGAATCCATTCCAAGGTGAAGATCTTAGACTTTAGGAAGACTAACTTTGCGAAGATGGGCCAATACCTCAGGAAGTCCTTAGTGGGATGGGAACAGCTGGGGGATGTAGAAAAACAGTGGGCAAAACTGAAAGGGGGTATTTTAAAGGCAACCAACCTTTTTGTTAAAATGGTAAATAAAGGCAAAAGGAACAGGAGACTGCTATGGTTTTCGAAGGAAGTAGCTGAAAAAGTGAAGAAAAAGAGTGAGGCCTTCATGAAATACAAGAGATCACAGAGAGAGGAAGACAGGCATCTGTATTTGGAAAAACTTAGAGAAGCTAGCAAAGTAGTCAAGAAGGCAAAGATTCAAAAGGAGGAGGAAATAGCCAATGCAATAAAATGGGGGGATAAGACATTTTTCAGATATATTAGTGAGAAGAGGAAGGGCAAAAGTGGTATTGTCAGACTCAAGGGTGCAGGGGGGGAATATGTAGAAGCTGATAAGGATAAAGCGGAATTGCTTAACAAATATTTTTGTTCTGTGTTCACAGATGAAGAACCAGGAGCAGGACCTCAGAAAACACCCACAAATAAGAACAGAAGCGAGGTACATCTTGAACAATTTTCAGAAGACTGTGTTCGTGAGAAACTAGCTCAACTTAAAGTAGACAAAGCGATGGGACCGGATGGGATACACCCTATAATACTGAGGGAACTTGGGGAAGTTCTAGCAACTCCACTGACTGACCTTTTCAATGCCTCGTTGGAGTCGGGAGTGGTGCCAAAGGACTGGAGAGAGACTCATGTGGTGCCTTTACACAAAAGCGGAAGTAAGGATGTGGTTGAAAACTACAGGCCGGTTAGTTTAACTTCAGTGGTGAGTAAATTATTGTAAACGCTGCTGAAAGAGAAAATAGTGAGGTTTCTGGAGTCCAGCGGATTACAGGATCCGAGGCAGCATGGATTCACCAGAGGCAGGTCTTGTTAGACAAATCTGATTGATTTCTTTGACTGGGTGACCAGGGAGTTGGACCGAGGGAGAGCTCTAGATGTGGTGTATTTAGATTTCAGTAAAGCCTTTGACACTGTTCCTCACAGGCGACTTATAAACAAACTGAGCACCCTAGGGATGGACCCTAAAGTTACTGCTTGGGTTAGAAATTGGTTGGGTGGGAGGCGACAAAGAGTACAAGTAAATGGAGCTCACTCTGAGGAGAAGGATGTTACCAGTGGTGTGCCCCAGGGATCTGTCCTTGGTCCGATTCTTTTTAACATCTTTGTTAGTGATATAGCGGAAGGGCTGTCGGGTAAGGTTTGCCTCTTTGTGGATGATACCAAAATCTGCAATAGAGTAGACACCCAGGAAGGTGTAGATAACATGAGGAGGGATCTAGCTAAGCTTGAAGAATGGTCTAGAATTTGGCAGCTGGGATTTAATGTTAAAAAATGTAAGGTCATGCATTTGGGCTGCAGCAATCCAAGGGAGCAATACAGTATAGGAGGTGAAGTACTTTTGTCCACTAAAGAAGAGCGGGACCTAGGCGTGGTTGTGTCTGATGATCTTAAAGTAGCTAAACAGGTAGAAAAGGCGACGGCAAAAGCTAGAAGGATGCTTGGGTGCATACGGAGAGGAATGGCTAGCAGAAAAAAGGAGGTGATAATGCCTCTGTATAAGTCTTTGGTGCGACCTCATTTGGAGTATGGTGTGCAATTCTGGAGACCGCACCTTCAAAAGGATGTGAACAGGATGGAGTCGGTGCAGAGGGTTGCTATTTAAATGATTAATGGGCTTCATTATAAAGGATATGAGTACAGACTTAAGGATCTTAATATGTACACCTTAGAGGAAAGGCGGGATAGAGGTGATATGATTGAGATGTTTAAATACCTCCGTGGCATAAATGTTCAGGGAGAGAGCCTCTCTCAATTGAAAGCAAGTTCTGCTACGAGGGGACATGGGATGAGGGTGAAGGGAGATAGATTCAGGAGTGATATGCGGAAATATTTCTTTACGGAAAGAGTAGTGGATCCGTGGAATAGTCTCCCAGTGGAGGTGGTAGAGATGAGGACAGTAACTGAATTCAAAAAAGCATGGGACCAACACAGAGGATCTCTAAAGGTAAAAAGTGGACTGTTGTAGTTGCTGTTATGGAAGGACAGAGTAGATAGGCCTTGTGGTCTTTTTCTGTCATCATGTTTCTATGTTTCTATGTGATTTGAACCCCCGACCTTCCGGCCTGAAGTACCGTGCCCCAACCACTAGGCCACTCCTCCACAACGTATGCTAATAGGGAGCGCGAGGTTGGTGTGCACGGACCAGGAGAATGGCATTGGAGTGGTTGTTTCCTAGGATCTCAAGGTGGCAAAACAGTGTGACAAGGCGATGGCAACAGCCAGAAGGATGCTGGGTTGCATACAGAGAGGATGTACCAGCAGAAAGGTACAGGTACTAATGCCACTGTACAAGTTGCTGAAGAGGCTTCACTTGGAATCTTGTGTTCAGTTTTGGGGAACACATCTGACAAAGGATATGAAAAGGCTGGAAGTGGTTCAGAGGAAGGTGACTGAAATGCTTGGGAGCCTGTGCCAGAAGACCTGTGAGAATGGATTTAAAGACCTAAATATGTACACTCTGGAGTAGAGGAGGGACAGGGGATAAATGATTCAGACCCTTAAATACTAACAGTGCATTAATGAACAAACAAACCTCTTCCAAAGATGGGTAAGCTGTAAAACTAGAGAGCAGAACATGAAATTGCAAGGGGGTACACTTGAATGGCAATGGCAGGAAATACTTTTTCACTGAAAAGGTGGTGGTACTTGGAATGCCCTTCCGTTGGAAGTGGCGGGGGCAAAACAGTGACAGAACACATATTGGAATGGGACAGACAAAGTGGATCCATTTATAGCAACAGGATAACATCAATATAAACATAAATATCTCTTATATCTCAATAGGGGTGACCTACGCGGAGTGACAGATGCACCTACTCTTGCCGCCTTGCTGGGTAGACCATATGGACCATACTGGTCTTTATCTGCCATCATATACTATGTAACTTATATGTAACACCTACAGGCATGGAACAGTGGGTGGCCAAACATGTACACCACCTGTACAGTGACCACAGTATGGGGCTGGGGATGTGGTGTTAGTCCCTGCCCCCGACAGCGAGATGCTCACACCTGCCTGTCCTGTGATGGGTGTCTGTGCAGGGCACCTGGCCTCTGCACCCAGGTCCATGCATACCACCATCTCCCACAGGGCCACATGTACCATAGACATGCATCTGGGGCACAAGCCCCAGCACACATACCATCACAGTTACATTAGGGACAGTTTGTACACACAGTGACACTGTGCATATGAACCTAGACGCACACACGTGTTCGGTATTCTGAACGTTTGCACATATACGTAGAAATGGCCCCGGAAAAGCAACAATATTGAGTGTTCTGACATGTGCTATGGCTCCAAAGTTGTACTCAGACCTATTTTTAACCACCTTCACAGTAAGTGGAACAGAGAGGGAGACGCTTTCACTCTAGTATTGTGAAATACCCATTGTTGTGAAATAATACTAGTTTGGAGATCGGCCTCCCAGATCTTCATCATTTCCCCGAGAAATTTATTTGACCTTTGCATAAGCAATTGATAGAACAGTGTACTGCCCTTTGATAAAGGTGGGTTCTTAGTTTTTTAATGGGAAGATATTTTAGATGGAGAGAGGTTACTGGTTTGCACTTAGGTTTGGACATGTCATATGCATAAGGTTTATCTGCATTACAATGACATTTTTACACACCAATTAGATCTGTTGTCTGTGAAAATGCCCTCTGTTATTGGCTACCATTGGACCCCTATTGCTTCCACATGGTTCAGTTTATTTCCCTTTGATCAAAGGTCTATTTGGCCTATTATAATTTCCAGATGTAGCCAATCTGGATCGCATTTACAGAGTAGCATCCTCACAAAATAGCAGCATGCTATATTGCTTACCCCAGGGTACGTAGTTCTTTCCCCATGTCTATGTTATGGACTTCTCCTTCTGGAACTTTTATGGCACAGCTATGCTTTATTTAAACATAGATGCCCTTCTGTGTTGTTACAATACAGTGCTACTTTAGCCGACATAGGCTACTATTCCACATTTTAGCAGGTCTAACCTAGACGTCTAAGATGTACGTGCACGTTTTCATCAGAATACAATTTAGACATGTAGACAGCTCGACACTCCCTTGCTCCTCACCTCCATGCCCACGTCCAAATTACCTGTCTTTCTTGTCTGTATGTATAGATTGTTCTGTCATCGGAATCGTGTCTAGATGTTTATGTGCCGAAAATGTCCAAATTGCACAAGTAAACGGCTTATTCGTGGTTCAGAATAACCCCCATAGTGTTATGTAGTGTTCAGTTCCAGTGATGTGGGTACTCTCCCTATCCTGAGAGCCCAAATGCTGGGTGACCATGCTGTTTGTCCCAAGCGAGGGTGTACATGGTTGCTTTATGCACATGCAAATGAACATGCACACGCATTGTGTGCTGACTGGCAGGGGTAGTATGTGCAGGGCTGAAATAGCTCTGTGGTGGGCAGCAGATGTAGTCTGACTATGCTTGCTGTGGTGGAATGGTATTTTCAGATGGTTGGGGCAGCAGTTGTTCCTGGCCTGCTCGCTGTGGTCATGTCAGGACCAACAAGATAGTAGTAGCAGCACTATGCAAGCCTAGAAGCCCTACTGCATTTAGCATTCATGGCATCAGCTGCTGTAACACTAAGCACTGGTATGTACTATTCTAGGAGAGTTCCTGTCCAACAGGGCCAGACACAGGGCCCAGATATAACAGGCACCTACGGCATGCTGCAATTGTGTAGGAAACAAGGTGACTAGCGTACATGCTGCAGACAATACCTACCACACACTAGTAGTGATGTGAAACTGCAGCACAGCTGGCAGAGACCATTACTAACAGTGTAAGCTCTGGGGACCAGGTGCTGGGCACCCATCCTCACTCTCAGGGTGAATGCTGAAACTGCTCAGTAGCACATTTTGTAGCTGTTCTGTGCTTGTAGCACACACTGTCAGTGCGTCTTACTGAGTTGTGATGAATCAGTGCATTCTCCATTTGGTGATCAGCTGCAGATTGCTGTCCCGCATGTGCAGTGCTCATAGGTACTGGAGGGACTAACCTATACTGGCACACATAGCAGACATTTTAGGCAGTGACCTGCAGACTCTTTGAATCCAGACTTTGCTGTGCAGAGAGGTGTGGAGGTGTAGCCTACTGGTTAGTGCAATGTTTCCATAGGAAGAGGACAAGGCTTTGAGTCCCACCTGTTCATTTTGGGTCTATGCACTACTCAGGTCACTTCCATGCTTGTAACAGTCAAGGCTCTGCTGTGACTTGCGGACACACATCCTTCTACTTTGTTATGTGTTCTGGCCACACTTTGGGTCAGCAAACATGCTATTCCCCATCATGCCCCTCTGAGAGCATGCTTTTATTGGCTCTGCTACAGCCCATTGCAGGGGGTCAGACATTTTCACCCTGTAGATATCAGGCACCTGCTTAAAGGCTTGGTGTAATGATCATGATAATGACCAAGGGACCAAGATACCAGGGTTTGAGGCCCTCTAGCATTCCTTATGTGACATTTTGGAATCTGTTACTGTCGCATGTTATGTCTGTCACAACCTCATAGACTGACAATACCTCCTTGTGACCTTGAGCAGGTCACTTAACCCACCAGTGTCTCAGCTGACTGCAGGTCCGTACAGTCCCTGTTTATCATCTGACATTATCAATTTGTCGGTAAGATATACCCCGACGTAACTTCACTGATACAACTGTATACTAACATGCAGTTACATGCATATAGCTGTAAACTACATGTGAGATATGAGTCATATATGACATCATGACTGTGACTGTACAGCTTTGGCTCCATCACATCTCTGCAGTACATGCGGACACATCTTATTGCTTGGATAGCCACCTGCAGGTATCACCTCATGTCTGTATGTGCCCCATTTGCGCAGTTTGGATGACACCTGTCCAGTTGTTATCTGCTCATTTGTCTGGGGTGTTGTATGGTGGTTGTGTAGCTGGGACAGGTGTGAGACCCACATGTCTGGTATCAGGCCTTCCACATGGCACTGACACACCTTTTTCCACACAGTACAAATATGTTGGGGATGGCACCTACGGCATATTGGTGCTGCCAGCCCATACCACCCTCTCCTCTGCTACCATGCTTCCTTCAGCCCATCCATCCGCCTCTGTCAGCTGTGTTCAGTCATGTCTTCTCGTGCAAGTTGCTACACCATGGCCTACACAGGTACTCTTTCCTGCATTTTGGATCTTCATGCATGCCTCTCTTGTGCCTGATCTGCACGTCACCACTTCTGTTCCATCTTCCTTTCGCCACACACATCCTGCCACTTCTGACTTCTCTGGGGAAAACGTCTTCCCCATCCTATGCCACACACTGACATTGCATCATTTTACATTGGCACCCCCCCAGTGCATCAGTACAGCTGTCTCCCACATGTTCGTCCAAATTACTGGCTGCCACGTAAGGTGCCCACATATCTGGCAGGACTATTGGCTCCCACCTGTCCTGCCATCACCTTTACATTGAATTTCCTTTGTGCTCCTTTATCCAGCGTTAGAGTGACAGCCATTTTCGGATGTTAAGGTACATGCTTGACACCTTAACGCCCATGTCCTGTTAATGCACTTTAAATGGCCCATTGCGCCCTTAACGCCGGAATGCCTCTGGCCCGCCCAGTGCCCTTTACGCATGTAAAACTCCTTATCACTGTCATTAATGCCTGCTACCTTAACACCCTTTAGTAAACATATCCATACAGAGCTTATCAAAATTTGCTGTAATATTAGTAATCTTAACTGGGTGGAATCTCATGGACAAAGTAAGATCTATTAATTTTAACTTCTTAACATGGACCTATACATTCAGTGACTGCTCTGAATATCCCCTGATGGTTGTTTGTCCCTCCTGCTCTCTCTCTTGATCCCTGGCAGCTACTTTTCCCCTTCTCCCACTATTCCTCTTGATCTCTGGCAGTCATATTTCCCTATTGCTCTTTCCTCATTACCCTTTCATGAGTGCCTTCCCTTCTACTCAGCTTCCCCCTATTCTTAGCTCTTCCCAAGTGCCTTTCTTCCTGCCCTCCCCCAGCCTCTTCCCGAGAGCCTTCATTCCTGCCCTGAGTTATCCCCTCCTCCTTGGTCCCTTCCCCAATATCTTTTCAAATGCCATCTCCCTTCTGTGGCCTCTTCCCCAGATTTTTACCTCCTGCTCTTCCCCTTTTTATCCTTCCTAAGTACTGGGCTCTGATAGCCTCTTCCTGGGTGTTTCCCTCCTACCCTGTTCAACCTCATGGCCTCTCTGCACTCCCTACCTTCTTCATTTTCCCATGACTCCTTTCTTAATGCTGGCCTCCTAAAGCCCCTTACTCAGTACTGTTCCACATGCTCTACTTCTGCCTCCCCCTCTCAACACATCTATGGCCTCTTCCTAAGTGCATGCCCTCTTTCTCCTTTGCCCCTTTCCATGTTCTATCCCTTATATCTTCACCTCACAGCCCCTTCCCAACTTCTCTCCTTCCTGCCATCTTCTCCCTCACAAACCCTTCAAAGGGAGGGGCCACCTTTCCTCAATTCCAGCACCTCACAGGTTTTTTCTTCCCAGACAAATTCATGGCTGCCATCTTGGATCTCTCAAACTCTCCAGAATGCCTACATGTTGCTCAAAACTTTCTGAAACACAAATTCCACAAAAGACAAGTTACATCTTCTCCCACAAAGTCTAAAATGTTTCCATGAGCTCTACCCTGAGCACCATTTTATGCAAATTCTGGATTCCTCTTTTATTTTATTTATTTAAAAGTATTTATATCCTGCTTTATCCTAAAATCAAAGCGGTTTCCACTTCAAACAAATCAAGTTGCATAGTGCGGAGGAGTAGGCATGCAGTGGGAATATAGTAGTGTTTGTGTATGTGTAATATATGTGTATCTTAATGTGTTATATACAATGAGGAGGTGTGAGGTGTAGGGTTGGCTATGATAGGGGGAAGGGCATGTTTCTAGGGAACAGTATAGTGGGTAAAGGATCTTTGCTCTTAATTCTTTCTCAGTATTCTGAGACAGGGTAGACTCCCATGGTCACAGACTCTTCTTCTGTCTTCAGACTCATTGAGTCCCTCTTAGGATCTTGGAACCTCCATAGACCTGGAAAGACAGTTTAGCTGAAAACAGACCTTCTCTATCCTATTCATCTTGGATTCACAGAGTTATTTGGGAATCCATGTGAAAATGGACCTCAATAGTAAAAAACACTGTTCCTAGATTTATAGAGCCTTTGAGGGTGGGGGAACAAGCCCAACATTCTTCCTCTTGTGCCCCTAGCCACCCTCTCCTGTAAGTCCATGTACTCCAACTTTGAACCCTAAACATTTCCAGGAAGGTTTATAGAGATAGAAATTGTTTCACAACTCAATGGACATCATCTTCAAATCTTAAACGTCCTGACTCAAGGACGATAATCCCAGGAGTCCAACACCTAAAACCTTGATCCCCAGCTGTTCCTCAAGAGAGGGGAAAAGGACTTCTTGTCCTTTGCCTCTATCCCACTGTCTCAGAGTCCAAGAAAATGCCTCAAGCACTGGCTGTTCTGTAAGTAGGGCAGAAAGAATACCATTGTGAGAACAAATAAATACGAAGAATCCCTCCCTCCAGAAATGTTTATACTGAAAATGACATTATCAACTACCCAAATAATAAATCCCTTATATTCTTAACAGGGAAGATATACTTACATAAGCACTTTCACTTTACATATCTGCCCTCAAGGACAGAAGCCCAGAAGCACCCCTGAAGCCATACAATTCCTTAGGCCCTCAGAGGCTAAATTAATCACTGAGGCAACCCATAGTAATTAGTAAGGGATTTCCTTAGCCCCCGTCCCCCAGTCTCTTTATGAGTGGCATGACTATATCATTCAGCAAGAAATAATCGTCTCTTCAAATACTGTATATATGAAGCAGGAGACAATACTTGGAACTCTAAAACATTAAAACTTTCAGGATATTATCAGGTTTGTAATTGCAAAGTGTTTTATTAAACAATCAAATATGAACTCAAACACTTAGTGGTATGTTTACTAAAGGGCGCTAACATCGCAGCGGTGACATTATCATGCGATAAGTGACGTTATCGCATGATAATGTAACATTACTGCATAATAACGTCACTTATCGCGCGATAATGTCTCCGGCGGTGTTAAGGCGCACAGAGGGTGGAGTAAGTCGTTCCAGAGGATGGAGAGAAGGGGTCAATGGGCAGAGAGTGGGGGGGGAGAGGCTCCAGGCACACTAATGCTGTGAAATCAGGGTCTGAAAATTAATGCCAGTCAAAACCTCGCGTTAGAGGTACATTTTCAGGAGAAAGAAACCAGTTCAGTCAGCAATGTACAGCAAAGGCAGGGAGACCAAGAAAAGTGATAGTAGTGATACATGTGCAGCAACAGCAGAGTGCCCAAGTATGAAAGGGCACTATGGTGAGGCTGCAAATGGGGTACAGGGGGCTGCAGGTGGGTCATGCAGTAGGGCAGTTGGGGCACAGGGTGGACTAGGCAGATGCCTAGGTGACACATAGGAATGTAGAAACGGAAAACCAGCAAGACAGCAACTGACAAAGGGCAAACATGTCCACGAGAGTGTGTCCCACAGTGTCCCAGGGGACAGTACCCAGCAAGTATCCCAAAGGGCACATAACATTGGCAGGCGGTGCCGGGGGGAAGCGTGGATGTCTATGCAGGCACCCCTACCCCATATCATGCACCATAGGCAGCCGCCTACTGGCACACTGGAGGGCCTGGGACTGTGTACCACCAGAACCACCAGCACAAGGGCATGTCAGCATGGTGGCGGAGGGGTGCTGGTGGTGGAGGGGGCAGTGGCATCTGCCCACAGCAGACCAAGGCCAAACACTGTTTAGGTGGGTGTCATGCACTGCAACAGACAAGGTCTATCTGACGAACAGTCATGGAATCCCCAGGGAATGATCTGCCCCTGTAACAACAGTTTGGTGCAGTACACACAGCTAGTATATTCATGGGGCAGAAGGTCACAGGTTCAAGTCCCAGCTGTGGCTCCAGCAGACCATGCCCCTATATTTTACCCAGTACTAAACCATGGTAATAAAGATGGAATCTTTATTGCAGATAAAATAAACATGCCATAAATGCCTATAGTTTTACCCTACAGAGCACATACACCATAAACATGTGCAATCCCTAGAGCAGAGTTTCCCAACTGCAGTCCTGGAGGGCCAAACACCATTCAGGTTTCATGCTGTCCCTAATAAATATACCTGTGATGCAGTTGTATGCACCGCCCCCATTGTAAGCAAATGTGCCATGCATATTCATTAGGGACAGCATGAAAACCTGAACCATGTTTGGCCCACCAGGACCGGAGTTGGGAACCTCTGCCCTAGAGCAGCGGCCAACAGGGGCACAAATACCCACACACATGGCATGGCTAAGTTCCCCCATAGTGCTATACAGTATTTCTCTCAAGTAATATCTATGAGTTCCCTTTTCTGGGGCCCAATCAATTGACATACCTGCTTGGTGTGTGTGCTCACATCCCATTTTTGGGTGCACACAGTTCCTCCAGGAACATGCACTATCTACTATCTAGCAGACTGTCTGCAGTTAGCATGTGCAGCGGGTGGAGGCTGGCTGTGCCCTCTGCTGGTGAATGTCAGATAGTGGTGGGGGCAGCTGAGCTTTTCCAGGCCTACTGCCTGTCTGCCAGTGCCCTATGTGATACGTACAAATCTGCATTAACTGTCCTGTAGAGTGCCTATTCCCCAGCAGAACTGGGGTTGATGGTCCCCTCTACTGTCACCATTGCAGAGATGTAGAATGTGGATCTGTTGGTGGGAGAGCCTGTCCCCCACCCTGACCCACAAAGAGCAGCTTGGGAGGTACTACATCACACTTCTCTTATAACATGTGACCATAACAACCACACAGGATATGCACTATTCTAGATACATCATAATCCACAAGGACTAGACATAACTGGAAAATACAAATGGACACAGATGCATCCTAGGTGTGTCTGCAAGAACTACCTATCACTGGCACTGACAGAAACCTACAGCACAACCTATCTCAACCAAGCCAGGTGCTGCGGACCTGGTGCTGGGCGCCCCACCTCACCCTCAGGGCGAGCACAGGATCCTCACAATGTCACGGTCTGTAGCTACTCTGTGCCAGTAACACACATGGCATACCTGCACAGTGGATGGCCTGGGACCGCGCAAGACCAGCACCAACAGCATATGGTCATGGCTCCCCACATTTTACCCTACAATGCACATACAACTTCAACATGTTCAAACCCCAACGCCATGTCGAACAGGGGTCAAAACACCCACTCACACAGGCTCCACTATCCAAAGCTTCATAGAGAGTCAGGCTGTTGGCCCCAGCACGGAGCTGCAGTTATCAGCAGAGCACTACTACTACCCCCTGCACAGTTTAGCAATGTCAGCACTGTGATCAGGACCAGTGTGGCGAGCAGGATTGCCAACCACCCTTATCATTGCACAATGCTGCAATAGGGGTGCGTGTGTGTATGTCTATCAATTGTTTTGTGGCTGCCTACACCGCTCTGGGCCCACAATGTCCCACTGTTACCAGATTTAGCCTGCAAATGTGCATAATGAGGAGCAAGGTATTGTGGGTATGGCCCGGACAGGGCGGATTGGCAGGATGCATCTGCACAGGGTGTAGGGCAATGGCTGGGACACTGTAGTGCTGACCACCACCTGCATGGACAGGGTGGCCACAGCATGGCATGCTGTGAGGTCACTCTCACCCTGACTGAGCAGTGACCATGGCATGTCTATGCTCCCACATAGTGCTCAACACTATTTGTTTTCAGTTATACTTGTGTGTTTGTACTTCTGGGGCCTAATCTCTGAGATACCTGCTTGGTGTCTGTGCTGTACATCCTATATCTGGGTGCACAGGGTTCCCCTGTGAGCATGCACTATGAACTGGCTAGTGGATTGTCTGCAGTTAGTCTGTGCATGGTTAGAACACCTTGTAGGTGGCTGCAGGTACAGTCTGACTTTCCCTCTGTGGGTGAATTTATAATAAAAAACACTTAATTTTATCAACAATAATCATAAGTAAAAATTTGTTTGAAATTATCTATACTTTTCAGTTGATAAAATTGAGTGTTTTTTACTATAAATTTTAGACAACGATTACACTCAGAGAAATAGACCAATAATAGTTGTTTCATCTGTGGGTGAATGGCAGACTGTGGTGTGGGGCAGTTGAGGTTTCCTGGCTTATCCCAAGCATTCCTGCTAGTCTGCCACAGTCATAGGTATGGCTCTGGCCCACCAGCCCTGGAGGGCTGTCCTCTGCCAGCAGGACTGGGGTGGCTTGTTCTACAGCCAGGGCTCAGGCACCTGTCCCTTTCACTCCCTCACCTACAAAATGGGTGACTGTGGGTCCTTTGGGATATATTGTGTATACCACTTTGACCCATAGAGACAGTGTTACATCCACCTCACGCGAGTCTAGACACCCCTCTACCCTAATAACAGGTGCCCATAGCAGCAAGACCCTAACACTGGGTATGCACTAATCTGGGTGGTGTCTGGCCCGCCACAGGGCCACACATGACTGCAGAACACAGATGGACACAGAAGTACTATCAGCTGCACTGCTAGGAACACCTGGCACACACAGACAGTGCTGGCAATGTACAGCAAAACCTATCTCTAGCATCACATGTACTGCGGACCTAGTGCTGGGTGCCCATCCTAACCCTCAGAGTGAACACAAAACCTGCACAATGGCATGGAATGTAGCTACTCTGTGCCAGTATCATGCACTGTCAGTCCTTCTTACCACGCTGCAGTACCGGAAAGGTACAGACCCCTTCTGGTGATCAGCTGTAGACCACTGTTCTGCATGTGCATTGCATTGAGGGTGCTGGTGGGGGTTACCCTATCCTGGCACACAGAGCAGATGGTTTGTGTGGTGACCTGCAGTCCTTCTGTACCCAGCCATTACTATGCAACAAGCCATAGAAGTATAGCCTACTGGTTAGTACAATAAATGTTCTAAACAGAGGTCATGGGTTTGATTCCTCATTGTTCCTTCTTTTCATACCTGTCCAACTCAGATATTTTGCATGCCTATAACAGTCCAACTTGATGAGTTAGTGAAGTGTATATAGTATAAAGTTAGCCTGTGTATATAGTATAAAGTTAGCCTGTATTTATTTATTTACAAGGTACCTGTACATAGTTTTCCCGGTTTATCCCATGTTTAATTTCCAGTTTCACTGTAAGCTCAATGTCGCCTGTATGCATTGTAGTATGTTTCTGTTCGATGTACACCGCACTGATTATAATAGCGTGGTATAGAAGAAATGTTAAATAAATAAAAATAAATAAATAAATATCTTTGCAGATCCATGCTGCCAGCCCATATTACCCTCACCACTGTTGCCAACAATCCTTCGGTCCATCTTTCTGCGTCTGTCAGCTGTGTAGTGTCCTGTCTTCCTGTGCAGGCTGCCATCCCATGTCCTGCACTGCTACCCTTTCCTGCATTGCGCCTCTTCATGCTTGCCTCACCCGTGCCTGATCTGCATGGCACCACCACTCCTATGACCACCCATCATTGTAACTATCCTGCCACCTCCGCCTCCACTGGGGAACACGTATTCCCATCATCTGTCACCAACTGTCTTTCCAGTACTTTACATTGCCAACACACTGTGCTGTGGTACAGTTGACCCCACCATGTTTGTCAACAGTACTGGCAGTCACATGGGATGCCCGCAGATATGGCAGGTCCAGCAGCTCCCAGCTCTCCCTCCTTCACTCACCTGTTCATTGCCTTTCCTCAGTGCTCTATCTGTGTTAGGGCTACATCTGTCTCTGTGCCTCACAGGTCATGCATGCCATCCTGAAGCACCTTACAGCCCTTAGGGCACAGTAACCTAGGGCACCATAACCTTGTTAGGCCACCTTAACCTATGGTTCCATAGCCAGGGTGCCTTCTACGGTGCCTTGTCCAGGAGTGCCTAATACGGTGCTTAGCCTAAGGAGCACTATAGGGTGCCTTACAAGGTGCCTTACGAGGCACCTTACAAGGCACCTTAAAAGGCACCTTACAAGGCACCTTATAGGGCACTTAACAAGGCACCTTCTAAGGCCCCTTACAAGGTACCTTATAAGGCCCCTTATAGGGCACCTAACAAGGCACCTTATAAGACACCTTACTTATAAGGCACCTTACTTATGAGGCACCTTATAAGGCACCAAACAAGGCACCTTATCAGACACCTTACTTATAAGGCACCTTACAAGGCGCCTTATAAGGGACCTTATAAGGCACCTTTTAAGGCACCTTATGAGACATTGTGGAAAATTGCGAGGATTGTGGAAAATTGCAAGAGGATCTTGATAAATTGCAAGACTGGGCATCAAAATGGCAGATGAAATTTAATGTGGACAAGTGCAAAGTTATGCACCTAGGGAAGAACAACCCAAACTATGGTTACACGATGCAAGATTCCACATTAGGAACCATCACCCAGGAAAAAGATTTAGGCGTCATTGTGGATAACATGTTAAAACCCTCAGCCCAGTGTGCAGCGGCGGCCAAGAGAGCAAATAGAATGCTAAGTATCATAAGGAAAGGAATGGAAAATAAAACAAAAGATATTATAATGCCTTTATATCGTTCCATGGTGAGACCGCACCTTGAATATTGTGTGCAATTCTGGCCGTCGTATCTTAAAAAGGATATAGCATTATTAGAAAAGGTTCAGAGAAGAGCCACCAAAATGGTAAAGGGGATGGAAGGATACTCCTATGAAGAAAGGCTAAAAAGGTTAGACGGCTGAGGGGAGATATGATAGAAGTCTATAAATTAATGAACGGAGTGGAACGGGTAAACGTAGATCGATTGTTTACGTTATCAGAATATAGAAAGACTAGGGGACATGCAATGAAGCTACAGGGTAAACTATTTAAGACTAATAAAATAAAATATTTTTTCACTCAACGTGTAATCAAACTCTGGAATTTGTTACCGGAGGATGTAGTAAAGGCTGTTAGTGTAGCTGGGTTTAAAAAAGGTTTGGACAAGTTCCTGGAGGAAAGGTCCATAAACCATTATTAAGAAGGGACCCAGGATATCAATGCTTGACCCAGTACAAGCATTGCGGAACGTATGTCTTTTGGGGAAACTGCTAGGTACATATGACCTAGATTGGCCACTGTTGGAAACAGGATACTGGGCTTGATGGACCTTGGTCTGACCCAGTATGGCATCTCTTATGTTCTTATGTTCACCTAACAAGGCACCTTATAAGGCACCTTACAAGGCGCCTTGTAATGTGCCTTGTAAGGTGTCTTATAATGCGCCTTGTAACGCCCGTTAGCTGATACGGCTTGCTGTAACGATGCACCGCTTACGCCTTTATATGGGCATCTGTACCTTTACCGTGGAACCTAACGCGGGTGACATTACCGCAGTTTAGTAAACATACCCCTTAGTAAGGGGTTTATGTTTTTTTAAAAAATTACTTGTTAATCACCCTAGCTAATCTTACTATACAATTCAGATCCAAACCAATCATTTATAGTTGATATAAAACAAGACTCTGCGTTAATTACATATATTGGAACTAGTGGCATAAATTCTGGCCAAGCAGCCTCTGCAGTGCAGGGGCACAAGGAAGAAAGAGTCCTACTTGCAGCTGCATGCAGAGCTTCTAAGATGGATCCACCAGTTCTAGAGGCATTTTCCAAAACTATCACTTGGGAAAGAGGTTTGTTTTATACCACTGGTTGGAGCCTATGATCTGTGCCCTTAAAGAGGGGTTTGCTCACATACAAAACTGGTAAAGGTCCTTAAAGTTTTAAGACTAGAATCAGTCAGAGAGGGTGCTCTGTCTCTTGTAAAACTAACAAAGGCCTTTACTTAGTAAACTGCAGTATAAAGTCACATTATGATGTACATTTCCACAGAATTCAGTCAACTGTGGTAACTGAGTCTTATGATTTTGTAAATCCTGAGGTTATTTTTCTAGTTTGCTGTGATACTTGCAGTTGTGGTATTGCACAACATAAGGAAGTGGATGAAAGTGACAAGGATGAAGGGGAGGAATATGTAGAAGCTGATGAGGATAAAGCGGAATTGCTTAACAAATATTTCTGTTCTGTGTTCACAGATGAAGAACCAGGAGCAGGACCTCAGAAAACACCCACAAACAGGAACAGAAGCGAGGGACATCTTGAACAATTTTCAGAAGACTGTGTTCGTGAGAAACTAGCTTAACTTAAAGTAGACAAAGCGATGGGACTGGATGGGATACACCCTAGAATACTGAGGGAACTTGGGGATGTTCTAACAGCTCCACTGACTGACCTTTTCAATGCCTCGTTGGAGTCAGGAATGGTACCCAAGGACTGGAGAGAGGCTCATGTGGTGCCTTTGCACAAAAGCGGAAGTAAGGATGTGGTTGAAAACTACAGACCGATTAGTTTAATTTTGGTGGTGAGTAAATAAATTATTGGAAATGCTGCTGAAAGATAAAATAGTGAGGTTTCTGGAGTCCAGAGGATTACAGGATCAGAGGCTGCATGGATTCATCAGAGGCAGGTCTTGTCAGACAAATCTGATTGATTTCTTTGACTGGGTGACCAGGGAGTTGGACCAAGGGAAAGCCCTAGATGTGGTGTATTTATCTTTATCTTTATTCGCAAGACTTGATATACCGCCCTTGCTGAAGTGTCAGGGTGGTGTACAACAAAACAAAATGGTGGCTGCGGAAAAGCATCTGAAAAGGAAAAAGAACGCAAATAGCAGACAGGGAAGGAAAGAAAAAAAAAGGAGGTGTCGTAGAATGGGATAGAGGGGGGACAGGTAAGGGGGCCTGGGTAACGAGCCGTGGGGAAATAATTGCTAACTGAAAGGAAGGAGCATTCCCAGATTAATGGTGATGGAGCGCTCTACGGGGGAGGGTCAGACAGGGGAAGGCCAAAGCCATCAGTGGTCATAAGAACATAAGAACATAAGAACATAAGATATGCCATACTGGGTCAGACCAAGGTCCATCAAGCCCAGTATTCTGTTTCCAACAGTGGCCAATCTAGGTCATACGTACCTAGCAGTTTCCCCAAGGGACACAGGTTCCACAATGCTTGTATTGGTTCAAGCATTGATATCCTGGGTCCCTTCTTAATAATGGTTTATGGACCTTTCCTCCAGGAACTTGTCCAAACCTTTTTTAAACCCAGAGGAAGATCAAATGCCTGACAGAAAAGGTGTGTCTTGAGAAGTGTTTTAAAGCGTGGAAAGGATGATTCAATACGGAGGGAGTGTGGAAGTGAGTTCCATAGGGCAGGGCTAAGAAAGAAAAATGCGGAGTGTCGGGTGAGCTCAAGATGGGCCTGGGAGGGAGAAGGAAGAAAGATACGGTTACCGTGTGCAGAGCGGAGAAGACGTGGGACAGGTTGGAGGTAGATAGTATCATCCAGGTATTGTGGGATACTAGTGTGTAAGACCTTATGGGTGATAGTGAGAAGTTTATAGACAAAGCAAACTTTGATCGGAAGCCAATGTAGAGAGAAAAGAGAGGGAGTGATATGGGTGGTAACGGGGGAAGATGTGATTAAGCGGGCGGCGGCATTCTGGACTAGCTGGAGACGATGTAGTTGGTGGCAGGGGAGACCAGCAAAGATAGAGTTACAATAATCCAGACGGGTGATCACAAAAGACATGATCAGGGTAGTGATAGCAGAGGGAGAAAGAAAAAGCCGGATGGATCTAATTCTACGGAGATGGAAGAAGCAGGAATGGACCATAGAGGAAATATGTTGATGGAAAGAGAGAGAGGAATCCAGGGTGACTCCCAAATAGCGGAGGGTAGAGACAAGAGGAATGGGGTGAGCAGACATGGTGGGGGATAGATCAGGAGGGGAATTATGAAAGAGGAACCAGATAACGGAGAACTTAGACGGATTACCGTGAAGAAAAGTTTGCGAGAACCAGGAGGCAATGAGGTCAAGGCAATTGTTAAGTGGAGAGAGATTAAGTGCAGAAGCGGAGGTGTGGTAGACCAGAAGGATGTTGTCGGCGTAGATGTAGGCAGAGATTCTGGTTTGTTGGATGAGCAAGGCGAGGGGGGCGAGAAAAACATTGAAGAGAAGGGGAGCAAGGATGGAACCCTGAGGTACACTGCATTGTAATGGAAAGGAAGGTGAGACGTCAGAGCCCATATGAACAGCGAAGGAGCATGAGAAAAGAAAAGACTGAAACCACTGTAGAACGACACCAGAGAAACCCAGACCGGACAGGCGTGAAAGAAGGGTGCGGTGATCAACGACATCAAAAGCAGCAGAAAGGTCAAGAGATACAACCAGGGAAAGGTCACCTCGGTCGTGAGAGCAGTGAATCTCGGAGAGAAGTGCCAAAAGAATAGTCTCGGTACTGTGGCCGGCGCGAAAGCCAGATTGGCGGGGGTGAAGAGAGAGGGTGGAATCGAGATGGGCGGAGAGCTGAGAGAAAACAAGCTTTTCAAGAATTTTAGAGAGAAATGGAAGATTAGCAACAGGATGCCAGTTACCAGGAACTAGAGGATCTAAGGTGGGTTTTTTGAGAATGGGCCGAACGATAGCATGTTTCCAGCTGGTGGGAAAATGTCCGGTGGTGAGGCTAGAATTCAGAATAGTTAGGGTGTATGGGATAAAATGGAGTGAGGGATCAAGAAGCCAAGAAGAGGGGAGTGGGTCGAGAGGACAGGTGGTCTGATGAGAAGAAGAGATGGCCTGAATAAGTTCAGCAGAAGTAACAGAGCTGAAGGTGCACCAGGTATGGGGGAAAGTATGGGAGGTGGATGGGGAATCAGAGGCAGGAAGAGGAAGGGAGGGAGGGGGGAAAGAGGTGTAGGACAGGCTGGAAATGACAAGCGGAGAGTGGGGACCTTGTCAGAGAAGAAGGAGGCAAGCATGGTCGGGCTGGGAGCAGCTGGGATAAGAGATGAGGAAGGGGGAGAAGTGGAGGAAGAAGAGAGGGATTTAAGAACTTGATATAAACGCCGAGAGGAATTTGTGGAAGAGGTGATGAGACGGGAGTAGTAAGACTTCTTAGCAGAAATGATCACAGAGCGATAATGATGGTGTATCTGATGGAGCGCAGAGGCAGAAGTAGGAGAGGGCTTTTTCCGCCACTGGCGCTCGGCATGATGAAGGTGTGTGCAGAGTAAATAAAGACCAGGATGGTACCAGGGATGGTGAGAAGAAGGGCAGAGTGAGATAGGACGAAGTGGAGCAAGAGTGTCCAGCGCAGTGATTTCAGTAAAGCCTTTGACACTTTTCCTCACAGGCGACTTATAAACAAACTGAGCACCCTAGGGATTGACCCTAAAGTTACTGCTGCTTTGGTTAGAAATTGGCTGGGTGGGAGGTGACAAAGAGTACAGGTAAATGGAACTCACTCTGAGGAGAATGATGTTACCAGTGGTGTGCCCCAGGGATCTGTCCTTGGTTCGATTCTTTTTAACATCTTCGTTAGTGATGTAGTGGAAGGGCTGCGAAGTAAGGTTTGCCTCTTTGCAGATGATACCAAAATCTGCAATAGAGTAGACACCCAGGAAGGTGTAGATAGCATGAGGAGGGATCTAGCTAAGCTTGAAGAATGGTCTAAAATTTGGCAGCTGAGATTTAATGTTAAAAAATGTAAGGTCATGCATTTGGGCTGCAGCAATCCAAGGGAGCAGTATAGTATAGTGGGTGAAGTACTTTTGTCCACTAAAGAAGAGCGGGACCTAAACGTGATTGTGTCTGATGATCTTAAAGTATCTAAATAGGTAGAAAAGGCGACGTCAAAAGCTAGAAGGATGCTTGGGTGCGTAGGGAGAGGAATGGCCAGGAGAAGAAAGGAGGTGATAGTGCCTCTGTATAAGTCTTTGGTGCGACCTCATTTGGAGTATAGTGTGCTATTCTGGAGGCCGCACCTTCAAAAGGATATAAACAGGATGGAGTCGGTGCAGAGGGTGGCTACTAAAATGGTTAGTGGTCTTCATTATAAAGCATATGAGGACAGACTTAAGGATCTTAATATGTACACCTTAGAGGAAAGGCGGGATAGAGGTGATATGATTGAGATGTTTAAATATCTCCATGGCAAAAATGCATAGGGAGAGAGCCTCTTTCAACTGAAAGCAAGTTCTGCTACGAGGGGACATGGAATGAGGGTGAAGGGGGATAGATTCAGGAGTGATATACGGAAATATTTCTTTACGGAAAGAGTGGTGGATCCAAGGAATAGTCTCCCAGTGGAGGTGGTAGAGATGAGGACAGTATCTGAATTCAAAAAAGCATGGGACAAACACAGATTATATCTAAAGGAAAAAAGGGGACTGTTGTAGTTGTTGATATGGAAGGATAGACTAGATAGGCCATGTGGTCTTTTTCTGTCGTCATATTTCTATGTTTCTGTGTTTCAAAATATGTCAACTAAAATAATCCTGGTTTGTCACTTGCCCTTTATGCACACCCCACCCTTACAATCCCTCTTTGTCAAAATGTGCCTTCCCTGAATCCCTTCAGTGTCCCCACCCCTTCTTCTTCTCTCCAACCTCATTAAAGGCCTTGCGACTTTTTGGCACATCACTGATGCCCAGTCACTCCTGCTCCACCAGCATACTGGGGATGGGGAGAGAAAGAGAGAGGAGGAATGTGGATGAGAAGAAGAGAAGGAGATGATTTGGCATGGACGATGGGAGGATTTGGAAAGTGGAAGGGTTGCATGGAGGGAAGGTGGGAGAGAATTTGAGATGAATGGAAAGAGGATTCTGATTGGGGGAGGGAGATATCCTTCCTCTGACTCTGATACTGCTGCTTTTCACATGTACACTCACTCTCTAACCTCCTCTCACACCCTCCCTCCACATTGCTGCATGTTAGTTAGTTAGTTAGTCTTTTTACTAGTCAAGATGGTTCACATATAATTCAGTGCAAAGAACAATGAAATGTGAACATTACAGTAAACATATAATTTAACAAATAATCAGCAACAGGCAGATTTGCTCATAATTCCAGTTTCTTCACTCATAATTTTTTCCCTTTCTTGTTCTCACATATATTTCCCCCTCCTCCCATACACCCCAGCCATTCCTCTCTTACCTCCCAGTCAATCCCTCTCTCACCTTCTAGCCTTCCTCACCCTCCAAACTTATCCTTCACTCATACGCAAGTCTCCCTCCACCCAGCAATGTCAACCTTCCCCATTACCCCCTGCTGATGACCCCCTGCTGATGACTGGTGCCTGAATCAATGCATGAACTGTGGGGACGCGTGGCTCAAAGCAACAGCCAAGCCTTGGGTGGCCAAGGAGGACGATGCACCTGAAACGCTAAACATTTGCCCCATATATGAATGTTGTCCTGCATTTTTCCTATAGATATAAAAGATGTGAGCTTGTTCTGCTACAAAATACCATTTACCAACATTTCCTTTTTTTTTTCTTTCAAATAAAAAAAATGTGTTATCCTATTATTAAAATAGCAAAATAATACCAATGTTAATGTCTTTCATATACTCGTTTTTATTTTAGATTAATAATATAAAAATATTTTGTGGGGGCTTACTTTTATCGAGTGGATTCTTGTAAAAGTACTGTATGTTGAAAGAAAACATCATTTGGAATTTTCCTGGGATTTTCCACTTAAGGCACTAAACTTGATCTGATTAAAAGTCTGTCTTAGTCTGATGACAATCAGCTGGGGTGATTGAGAAAGAGTCTGCTGGGAGATTCCCATGATGTGTTCACCAAAGCAGCTGCACTTCCACTCACTCAACCTTCAGAGAGAAGGAATGTTCTAAGGTCAAAGACTTTAAGTTGTTCTTCCATCCCTAAATACTTCAAAATTCATACAGAAAATGAAGAATTGTCCTTGAGGTAGCAAGTACACGTTCATCTTGAGATACTGTTTCCTTGGGGTTTTTACCCACCACAACAATTCCTAGTGGGATGAATCTTGCCATTCGAAGAGATGTCAAGGGTGAACCATCACAAAGAGTGAGATTTACAGCCCTAGAGAATGAGATTAAAATCCAAAGAGAGATTTTTTTTCAGATGGTGCATCCAGGGTATAAATCTAGAAAGATGTAAATGTTGTATTACTTTTCAAATGAAAAAAGTAGCATAGAATGAAACTAGCTTTTCTTTGGAGCCTCTGAAAGGATGCAGAGTGGAGGCAATATGGGTTAATTCTCCGAGCTGAACTTGCTGTCCACGCAGTGGCTAAGAGAATGTGCATAGTTTTCACGGGACCTTTCTTGATGGTACAGGGAAAAGGGGATGACCCAGGAGGAAGCAGGACACAGGAAGGGCAGCTCAGATTTCTTCCTACTCAATGGGCCCCTTGATTTTTCTTCTTTTAGTAAGGCTACCAGATGTCCCCAGTTTCAGGGGTTGTCCCTGATTTTCAAGCTGTGTCCCCAACTCCCACCTGTTTAGCAGCCTCCTGCTCCCGATTCCAGCAATGGGGACAGAGGGGGTAGAAGAAAATATTATTTTCAATGTATTGATTTGAATATGTCAGTTTTTAGAATTTACATTCATTATGTTAATATTTGGCATAGTACAGATAAATGCATCACTGTTTCTAGTTCTCTGTCAATTTGTCTGCTTGGAAGTGATATTGTTGCTCAAAATTAAGGGGACCCCCTCTCCCCCCATACTTCCCACTTTGGATAATTGTCACAGATTCGCCTGTAAAAAAAATCTGATAATCCTGGGCCCAATATTCAACTAGTCAGGCTATGCACTGTTATAGTGCATAGCCCTGTCCTCTCACCCCTAACCCCGGATATTCAATGCCGTGATGACGGCATTTAATATCTGGTTTTGGTGTCCAGAGAAAACCACCACAGAGCCTAACCAGGTAGCAGTGATATTGCACCTCATGTATATAATTGACCCCTGTTATCCAAGTTACTCATACCATGTAAATATCTCATTTATATAGTGACCCCTGTTATCCATGTTTGGACCCCCTGTTCGATGTAAAACCAAACAGTTTGTTGTCATGGTCGTTATGTTATAATGTAAACCGCGCTGATACCAAATAGTGCGGTATATAAGAAATTGTAATAAATAAATAAATAAATAAAATAAGTAGTGGTACAATATGGCTGCTACCCGGTTAGCAGTACTCCCCACCTATGTTCTGCCCTGATGCTAACCAGATAGCACTGGGGTGCGTAGGGGAATTAGTAGGGGATATTCAACAGCACTAACCATATAAGTGTCATTGAATATCCGGGCTTAAGGCATTTACATGGTTTACAGGGCTGTAAACTGTGTAAATGCCTTTTGAATATCGGGCCCCTATCTTTTAGGCTTGTTTTTCATGAAAGCAGTGATCGGGATTACAGTACTGCACTGAGACTCTAATGCTTGAGAGAAGGGGCATAAAGATTATTAGAATGAATCAGCCTTCAAATGAGTGAGATTTGGCATCTCTGCTAATGTAAGGCCGGGCTGTTGTCTGTTCAAGCTCAGTGTGTGGGGTAGGGACAGCCAGCCTACTACCACTTTCAAACCCAGGGCGAGACTTGACATCTCTGCATTAGACTTTACCTCCTAAAGATGTTCATAAGAATGCGCGGTAACCCCAGTTACATTACCTGTGGAGATTGACTGGAACAGAACTCAAAATGGAAAGATGGAAGGAGGCGGAGTAGACAATTATGGTGAAGGCTGAAAACCTCCAATAAAGGCCAAAAATCTATGAACCATTTGTTCTGACTCCAGAAAATATTTTAGATACGGTGATATCTTTAACTTATCCAGAAAACATTCTAAGCATGATTAGACGGTGTGTTCCGGCATTGCTCTAGTAGCACTTCAGATCTATTATGCTATGTAATAACTCTGGTAAAAATGGAATGACTAGCTTCGTGAGAAAGGGAAGGTGGGGTGGGGGGGTTATTTTTTTAATGGGAAGCTTGGCTAATTAGGATATTCAGGTGTCATCAGGGCCAGCCCCAGAGTTGGCACCCCTTGGCTCAGACATCCTGTGACAAAGACAAACACTCGAGGGAGAAAAGTGAGAGAGTTGCAGACAGGGGTGACTCTATAATGAGGCCAAGTGAGGCAGTAGCCTCAGGCGGCAACTTTTTGGGGGCGGCAAAATTGCCCTAAAAAATACCGCCTCACTCGGCCTTCAAAATAAAAATTTAAAAAACCCTCTGGTCTAAGAAGCAGCTGCTGCTGCTGCTCCAGTGGAGGCAGAATGAAGAGCCCCGCAGCTGGCCTGTTTCCCATCAGCGTCGTGGGCTCAGCTTTAACAGAGCCGCACAAAAGGGAAACACTCTCCCTTCATCGTGGCTCTGCAAAGCAGAGCCGGCACAGAGGGGAAATTGGCAAGCTCTCCAGTGGGGTGGGCGGCTGCGGGGCTCCTCATTCTGCCACTGCCACCGCTGGAGCAGCAGCAGCAGCTGCTTCTTATGCTGGACATTTTTTATTATTTTTTCAATTTCCCTGGGTTTGGGGGGGGGGGCTAGGACTGGAACTGGGCTGATGGGGCAGTAGGACTGGAACTGGGCTGATTGGGGGGTTTAGAATTGGAAATTGTCTGATCAGGAGGGGGGCTAGGACTGAAAATGGGCTATCAGGGGGGGTTAGAACTGGATATGGGCTGATGGAGGGTTAGGACTGGAAATGGGCTGATCGGGAGGGGGCTAGGACTGGTAATGGGCTATGTGGGGTTTAGAACTGGAAATGGGCTGATGGGGGTTAGGACTGGAGATGGACTGATGGGGGTTTAGAACTAGAAATGGACTGATCAGGAGGGGGGCTAAGACTGGTAATAGGCTATTGGGGGGGTAGAACTGGAAATGGGCTGAAGGGGGTTTAGGACTGGAAATGGGCTGATCGGGAGGGGGGCTAGGACTGGTAATGAGCTATCAGGGGAGGGCTAGGACTGGAAATGGACTGATGGGGGTTTAGAACTGGAAAGTGGCTGATTGGGGTGCTAGGACTGAAAATGAACTTACTGGAGGGTTACGACTAGTAATGGGCAGATGGGGGGCTAGCACTGGAAATGAGTTAGGACTGGTAATGGGCTGATTGAGGGGATAGGACTGGAGTGGGCTGATAAAGGGGATAGGACTGGAAATGGGCTGGGACAGGAAATGGGCTAATGGGGGAGGGGAGGAGAGTGCTGCTGGCCCTGGAAGAAAACTAGGGGCTAAGACTACAAATGGGCTGATGCGGGGGGATGGTAGAATAGGAATGGAAGGGAGCGGATACTGAGAGGGTCTGCCAGGGGAAGGAGGGGGCAGGAAGGGAGCTGAGACGGGGGAAGGAAGGGGCTGGAAAGGAGATGACACCTGGGATGTACTGAAGGGGGACTGGAAGGAAGCTGACACTTGGGGACGGGAGTGGTAGGTGGCTGGGTAATGAGGAGGAGGCTGAAAGGGAGCTGACATGCGAATGGCACTGGAAGTGAGATGGACAGAGAGTAGGGTGGCTGGAAGGGACCTGACTGGGGGGGTGGCACTGAGAGTGGACCTGAGTTGATACCTGGGATGGTAATTTGGACTAGAAGGGGCAGGACAGTGGGGAAGGAGGGGGACTGTAAGGGAATGGACACCAGTGACAGTCATGGGAATGCAAGGTGGTTGACATTAGAAGGTACTGGGAGGGGAGGACTGGAAACAGGGATGATACGGGGGAGGGTTACTGGAACTGAAAATGGGCTGATGGAAGGAAGTGAAGAAAACAAAAGAAGAGATAAGAAATGGCAGATGGACCATGGACCATAGACCACAGAAAGAGAGCTAAGAGAAGACAGGAAAGCAGAAGCCTCAGATCGGGACCAGCATGATCAGAGAATAAAATGGTCAGACAACAAAGGTAGAAAAAATAATTGTATTTAATTTTAGTGATTGGACTTTGTGCATCTCTTATTTATCAGTTGTTACACTGCATGTGGACTCTGGCTTCTTGGGGTTTCAGGTTAAATTTTGTCTACATATTTTTATTTTTACTTTAGATTGTGGTTACTTATTCTGTACTTGGTAAGGGTCGATGTTGTGCATGTGTGACTGAGGTCAGGTGTTCTGTTAACATGGAGTTTGTCTATAAAGATCTATACTATACTGTAGTAATTTGACTTGTTCAGCTTTTCAAACAGGTGTATGGATATTCCAGGGCCCACTGTAGTATTTACAGTAATGTTTTTTTTGGATGGGTTCCTTATGTGACTTTTGGAAGTTTGTGCTAATATAGTATGGTATGGTAAGTGTCCTCTTTGTTGTAGGGTTTTTTATTAGTTCACAATATGCCTGGTACTGGAGAATAGTGGTTGTTGTTAGTGAGATGATCAGAATCAGATTTTCTTTTATTAAAAGTGGAGTTCTGTAGATGAATGTCCTGGTTCTGCTCTGCACCTACTGTGGATGCAAAATGTATGTTGAAAAAGAAAAAGCGAGAACCATAACGCAGTTTATAACAAAATAAAATGAGTTATAATTTAGTTTTATAAACTGTGCTGTTGGTTCTTGCTGTCTTTTAGTTCCTTGGCGTGCAAACAGGACCGTACCTAGCCCTGTGCAAGCAGTGTAGCCACACAGGGTGCAAACGCTTGGGGGGGCACTTTTCGACTGTCTGTTGTTGCCCTGCCGCTACTAGCAGGACAATAGCAGGCAGCTGAAATGCGCTCCCAAAGCCTTTTCACAGCACTTTAAGCAGGTCTGGTCCCTCCCTCCTCTGATGCGATGTCAGAGCAGGGAGGGACAGATCTGCTTAAAGTGCCAGTACCTTTCTGATCAGGCTCATGGCCCCCTCCTCTTCCCCTTACCTCCATCTAGCGCTGCCTGCTCTTTCCCTACTGCCGGCGCCGCCGTGAAAAAAACAGAGGGCGGCAGCAGCAGGGAAAGAGCAGGCAGTGCTGGACGGAGGTATGGGGGGAGAGGGGGCGTGCACCCAAGCTGCCAGTTGCACAGGGCACAATTGCAGCTCGATACGGCCCTGTGTGCAAACATCTTGCATTTCCTCCATATAATCAAATCGGCTTTTTGGTTTGGTTCAGTCTCTGATTGGATTTCTGAAAAAGCCCCGCCCCCTCTAAGATGTGAGAGGGTGCCATCTCATTCTTCGCCTCAGGCAGCAGATTGCCTTGAGCCGCCCCTGGTTGCAGCTGACAGCTTCCCATTTGCAGAAGTCCTCCATGAAGAGTAAAGACAGGTTGGGTACCTTAGGGGTATGTTTACTAAATGGTGCTAATGTTGCAGCTGCGACGTTATCGCGCGATACGTGATGTTAATGCATGATAATGGCACTTTGCGAGAACATCACGTATCGCGCGATAATGTCTGCGGCGGCATTAAGGTGCGCAGAGGGTGGAGTAAGGTTCCCCAGGGGCGGAGATGAGGGGTCAATGGGCAGAGAGTGGGCGGGGAGAGGCCCCATGCACACTAACGCCATGAAATGAAGGTCTGAAAATTAGCGCCAGTGAAAACCTCGCACTAGAGGCACATTTGCAGGAGAGAGAAACCATTTCAGTCAGCAATGTACAGAAAAGGCAGGGAAACCCAGAAAAGTGATAGTAGTGATACATGTGCAGGAACCAAAAAGTCAAATAAACATATTAAATGACCAGAACCACATTTGAAATCCCCATAACGAAGTTGGCCAATAGTGCTACTAATGATAAACCAGTGGTTCTGAACCAGTCCTCCTTGAACCCCTAGGCCAGTCGGGTGTTCAGGATAGCCCTAATGAATATGCATGAGATATATATGCATTAGAGATATCCTGCCAACCTGACTGGTTCGTGGCCCTCTAGGGCTGGATTTGGAGACCCCCGCCTTACACCTGTCATTTAAGATTGTGAGTGGGCAAGGTGCAGATCACCAAGACATCTAAAAGGTTAGATAGAATTTGTCACATGCCTCTTTGCTTCTCACCACCACCAAAATATTGTCTATTAGACAACTTTTTGGGGGTGGTGAGAATTGAGGAGGCATGTGGCACATTCTATCTACCCTTTTGATGTCTAGGACATCTGCACCTTGCCCACTCACAATCTTAAATGACAGGTGTAAGGCGGGGGTCTCCAAATCCAGCCCTAGAGGGCCACGAACCAGTCAGGTTGGCAGGATATCTCTAATGCATATATATCTCATGCATATTCATTAGGGCTATCCTGAACACCCGACTGGCCTAGGGGTTCAAGGAGGACTGGTTCAGAACCACTGTGATAAACATAAAGCAATACTAATGACAAAGCGTAAAAAGGAAGATATCATGTTTGGAAAGGGCTATGCTCTGTCCCCCTACAAAGTGAATGATCCCACAGTGAAATAGCGGTGATCAGGGTTTTGTCATTTATATTGGGCAGGTTTGTTATGCTGTGATCCAGCTGGGGCACAGTGCGGACTAGGCAGATGCCTAGGTGGCACATAGGAATGCCAAAACTGTAAAGCAGCAAGACAGCCACTGACGAGGGTCCAACATGGGCACGAGTGTGTGTCACACAGTGTCACAGGGGATATTACCTAGCAGGTACCCCCAAGGGCACATAACATTGGCAGATGGTGCCGGGGGGAAGTGCGCCTATCCATGTAGACACCTCTACCCGAGAACCTACACCATAGGCAGCTGCCTACCGGCACACTGGATGGCCTGGAACTGCGCACCACTAGCACCACTGGCAAAAGGGCATGTCAGCATGGTGGCGGAGGGCTGATGGTGGTGGAGGTGGCAGTGGCATCTGCCCACAGCATACCAAGGCCAAACCCTGTTTAGGTAGGTGCCGTGCGGTTAAACAGACAAGGTCTGTCTAATGAACACTAATGGTAGCCCCAGGGAATGATCTGCCTCAGTGGCAACAGTTTGTTGCAGTACACTCAGCCAGTGTGTTCAGGGGCAGAAAGTCACAGGTTCAAGCCCCATCTGTGGCTTCTGCAAACCATGTCCCTATATTTTACCTAGTACTAAACCATGGTAATAAAGATGGAACTGTTATCGCAGATTAACTAAACAAGCCATAAATGCCTATATTTTACCCTACAGGTCACAGACACTATAAACATGTGCAATCCCTAGAGCAGGTACAGGTTTTCATGCTGTCCCTAATAAATATGCCTGTGCTGCATTTGTATGCGTCGCCCCCATTGTATGCAAATGTATCTCATGCATATTCATTAGGGACAGCATGAAAACCTGAACAGTGTTTGGCCCACCAGGACTGAAGTTGTGAAACTCAGCCCTAGAGCAGAGGCCAACAGGGGTACAAACACCCACACCCACAGGCTCCACTATCCAACGCCTCATGGAGAGTCAGGCTGTTGGGCCCTGCGCGGAGCAGCATCTCCAAATACTGGCACCTGCATACCTTAGCAATGCCGTCCTAAACTTGGTAACACGTTCCACATATATCAAAAGGTTGCTATGATTAATGTCAGCTAACAAATCCTAAGTTAAACATGTTTTGTTGATAGAGATTAATCATAGCAACCTTTCTAATATCTGTGGAGTGTGTTTCAGTTATTGATTCTGACAGTGTTTACCCCCCTGGGGAGTGACCCCAACAGTTTTGCGTACCATAGCAATGCCTGTACTGTGCCCAGGACTGGTGTGGTGGTCATAAACCTCTATATTTGCACAATGCTGGCATAGGTGTGGGAGTGGGTGTCTGTCTATCCAGTGTGTTGTGTCTGCCTACACCTTACTGAGCCCACACTGCTTGCACTGTTTCCAGTGTTAACCTGCCAATGTGCATAATGAGGAGCAAGGTACTGTTGGTATGGGCCAGACAGGGTGGCCTGGGCAGGATGCATCTGCACAGGGTATAGGGCAATGGCTGGGACATTGTAGTGCCTGACCACCACCTGCACAGACAGGGTGGCCACAGCATGTCATTCTGGGAGGTCACTTTCACCCTGACTGAGCAGTGACCACAGCATGGCTAGGTTCCCCCATAATGCTATACACTATTTTTCTCAAGTGATATTTATGGGTTCCCTTTTCTGGGGCCCAATCACTGACGTGCCTGCTTGGTGTGTGCATGCTCACATTCCATGTTTGGGTGCACACAGTTCCTCCAGGAACATGCACTATGTACTAGCTAGCAGACTGTCTGCAGTTAGTATGTGTATGGTTGGAACACCTTGTAGGGTGCAGTGGGTGAAAACTGACTGTGCCCTCTTTGGGTGAATGTCAGATAGTGGTGGGGTGGGCAGCTGAGCTGAGCTTTTCCAGCATTCTGCTATTGCATTATGGATGTGTACAGGTCGGTATTGACTGCACTGTAGGGTGCCTGTTTCCCAGCAGGACTGGGGTTGATGGACCCCTCTACTGCCACCATTTCAGAGATGTACAATGTGGATTTGTTGGTGAGAGATCCTGTCCCCCATCCTGAGCCACAGAGAGTGGGTTGAGTGGTGCTACATAATCCACCTTGGGGTCCAAACATCCCCCTTCACTTATAACATGTGACCATGGCACCCACACAGGATTATACTCAATTCTGGGTGCATCATAGTCCACAAAGGCTGTACGTGACTGGGAAATACAGATGGACACAGGTGCATCCTAGACATGTCTGCAAGGACTACCTATCACACACTGGCACTGATGGCAACCTGCAGCACAGCCTATCTCAGCAAAGCCAGCTGCTGCGGACCTGGTGCTGGCCGCCCCACCTCACCCTCAGGGTGAGCACAGGACCCGCACAATGTTACAGTCTGTAGCTATTCTGTGCCAGTAACACACACGGTCAGTTCCCCCTACCAGGCCGAGGTGCTGTCGGGGTGCATACCCCATCTTGTGATCAGCTGTAGACTGCTGATCTGCATGTGCAGTGCATCATGGGTACGAATGGTTTTACCCTATCCCTGTAACCACAGCAGACAGTTTGTGTGATGACCTGCAGTCTTTCTGTAGCTAGCCAGCAGTGTGGTAGTAGCTATAGAGATGCAGCCTACTGGTTACTTCAATGACTGTGAAGGCAGTGGTCATGGGTTTAATCCCACAGTGGTGTAATCTGAAAAGGCTATCTGAGGCATTTGCTTTTAATTTAAATCAGTGCTGCCAGCAGAAACACCCTCACATTTCTGTAGCCTAAGGTGCCTCATAGGCACCCCGTAAGGCACTCTATAAGGCACCCTGTAACGCACCCTTTAAGGTACCCTATACGGCACATTTTTGGGTGCCTTGGCAGACAGGGCACTTTATACTGTGACCTATGGGGCGCCCTATAGGACGCCTTATGAGGAACCTTAGGTTAGGGCACTGTGAGGGTGTTTTTGCTAGCAGTGCTGATTTAAATTAAAAGAAAATGCCTCAGACAGCCATTTTAGCTTACACCACTGCAGGATCAAACCCATGACCTCTGCCTCCAGAGTCATTGCAGTAAGCAGTGGGCTACATTGCTATAGCTTCTAACACTGCGCTGGCATGTACTTAGGGTTATCATGCATTAACGTGCCACGTCGCCCACTATCGTGCGATTCATATTCTTGCTACCTTAGGACTGGAACACCCACTCCTTATATGGCATTCTTCACATTATCGCTGCAACTAGCGCCGGTAACATTAGGACGGTTTAGTAAACATACCCCTTAGAGTTTGAAACTTGTGAGGAAAGCACTGGAGGTGGATATGTGGCATAGGAGGAGAGAGATAGCATAGGAATCAAGCATTTGGAGGGGGTGGGGAATGGGAGAGAGATTAAAAGAGACATTGTCAGGGACAGAGCACAAGATTGACATAGAGTGAAATGCAAGCTGATGGGGTGGGGCAAGAGATGAAATAGGGACAGAGAAAAAGACTGGTAGGGTCAGGACACAAAGTTTAGAGAACAAAAGACTGGTGAGGGCAAGGTAGGAGGCTGAGAGAGAGTGGTAGAGATGGGGAGAGGAATTGAGGAAGAGCTTGAGAGAGTGGTGGATAGTGGGAAGTGGGTCTGAGAGAGAGAGTGTCATTGATGAAAACAAGGAGAAGAATTGAGAAGGAGAGTGCCAGGTTTGTGTTGGGGCTGGGGCTGGGAGGTGGAGGGGATGGTGGTAGGAGGAGGAGGAGGAGGGAGAGGGGCTAAATGTTTCAACCAGGCTGATAGATCTGGGTATGAAGTAATGACATATCTGTGGCAAGGGGGCATGAACAGTCTCCTCCAGTGAACTTCACCATGTGTCAGCTAATTGAATTGAATACACTCCTGATTTCTAAAACAAGAATTTAAGGAGAATAAAAGCAAATAGACAGATTCATAGATATAGTAGTGAAACCACACAATACTAAATTGACACAGATACAATTAGTAAAATACTACAATAACTTAAGTCTCAAGACCTTGACAGATGATGTATGTGCTAAGACATTCACATTTCAGAAACAATTAGATGAAAATTGTCATCATTTCATTTTATTTATTCAGTTATGCTGTAATAAATGTTAATCTTTCCATTGTTCGCATTACCTATCTGATTGTGCTGGTTATACGATCATAAGGGTGAAGATGTAGAATTTGTTTTTGTTATTACGACCATATCCTTTATTTTCCTAAGTAAATACATGGAGTAAAAAACATTTTTACATACAATACAGGATCTACTAAATGAAAAAACCTCACTGAGCTCAATATTTCAACAGCACTATCTGACTATGTTACGGCACTATCTAGATAGTGCTGGGGTGGTCTGTGGGCTGGACAAGGCCAGTGTAAGCACTCATCTCGTTAGTGGTGATTTTCAGTCCAGTAACCGGATAAGTGACCATATAAAGCTTGGCCGAAATAAAACAGGCTTAAGTGCATGCAGTCTGGCTAGCTGCTGAATATTGCAACTACTGTATCTGGATAGCTAGCAGTGGCCATCTCTGAAACTGCATAGTCAGCTAAAGCCACTTCCCGACTATCCCGGTTTCACTTTTGCCTGTCGCAGGCGGAATATTACTCCACAAAATACTAAAACAGAACTTGGCTGCATCATTCGCCCTACATCACTGTCCATGCTAACTTCCAGAAGCAACTAAAATAAGGGATGTTAGTCTGCTGTCTGATCAACTGATGCACAGCCTGTATTAAGCAAGCCTAGAGTCAATTAGTCTCAGCTCCTGTCATGGAACATGTTGGCCATTCTCTACTTTGAAAACTTGTTTGCGAAATGACACTTCAAAAGCAGCGAGTTTTCATTACCTGGATCAAGGGTGACTTCCCATCTGTGCCCTTCAACCAAGCATTTACTTAACTCAATACCATTCCTTTCAAGGCAAATCATTGGAAAAGCCAATCAACTCGCGGCGTGTCTTACTGCTTCTCATACTTTCACTCATCAGACCAGCTACGACTTCCAGTCAAAATTCCAGATGCAGCCAACTGAAAAATATAAACAGCTCAAGCTAAACATATTTTTACAGACCAAACAAAGGCAAGAGGCACTTCCTCAGGGAAAGAAATACAAGCTAGTCTTTTTATGTCCTTACTTGTAAGAAATTGTGCTAGTTTTTTTAAAAGATGAATGAAATGGAAAACTTTGAAAAAACTTGTCAGGCTGGCATGGTGCATTGTTAGTAATTAAAAATGAAAAATGAAAAAAAAGAAACACAAATGTTAGAATAACTGTATTATCATGATCAGACTGGAATAAAGAGATATGTTCTGTTTTCTTTAGGATCTACAAGTTTCTCTGTTGGTTCTGTTGCTCATAGGGGATCTTTTACTAACAGGCGCTAGGTTGTAGCGCTATATAAATAATTAATTATAATAATAATTAATAATTAAGGGAGGAGTAGCTTAGTGGTTGGGGGCAAGGTACTTCAGGCCGGAAGGTCGGGGGTTCAAATCCCACTAGAGGACAGCAACCTTGGACCGGAAGGACTGGGGTTTCTAGTCCCAAAGATGCTCCTTGTGGTCTTGGGCAAGCCACTTAACCCTCCATTGCCCATGTTCCCTGTAAGTATTAGTGTATGTGTCTCATATCCCTGTGTGTTAAATGTATCCCCCAATTGTGTTGTGACCGCTTTGATTGAAGGATAAGGCGGTATACAAAACTGTCTAAATAAATAAATAAATAAATAATAGTAGTAGTAGTTGTTGTTGTTGCACCTAATGCACCAATAGCACAGAAACTATGGCGCATTGCATGCAATGTCCCCACATTAACTGTTGGGGGCATGGAAAATATTTCCTCAGCAGTTAACGTGGAGCCTTGTCTCCTAGCATGTGCTGCATTAGTTCAGGTGCACCTAACACCACCTATTGAGCTAGCGTTAGGTGAACTCACGCTAATGCACTTAGCATGCAGTGTGAACACAGCGTTCACTGCACCAAGCTCACCCTACCCACTTTCTGCCCCTACCCCACCCACTCGCAACTTTAACATGGGTTGTGTTGTCAGCAAAAGACCCTCATAGAGTTCTATACCAACCAGCCCATTTACTAAGCTCCTTTAGTTGTTTAACATGGGAATAGTAGAGATGTGCAACAATTTTTGTTTTGTTTAGTTTCCCATGTTGTTTATAGGGCTTTTAGTTTTGCTTAGTTTATTTTTATTTTTTTTTGTTTTGTGAACAATGTCATCAGTAAATTGGTTAGTTTATAAGATACCATCGGGCTCTTGCACTTTTGTTACTCTAGACTAACACAGCTACCTCTCCGAAAATGTCATCAATTTTGCTCAGTAGTGCACGCTATTGATTAACAGTGCTTGATACTGCATTACTGATCAACAGCATGTTCTGTTGATTGATTGGTGCACTATTCTTCAATAGTGCATCTATTAATTGATAATGCCCACTATAGAGCAATCTGAATGCTCTTGAGCAATATTTTATGCTGTGAGGGCATGGAAAAGAAATTTAGGATTTTTCATGTTTAGAGTTAAAAACAATATGAAATAATAATGTCATTGAAAAGGAAAGGACTTACATGTTTGAATCGTGTGCACTTTAGGCATCTGCTATTCTGCAAGTGCCCGTATAAGTCTCATTGTGCTTACTTTCAGTTTGGGTGTGCACAGGGGCAGAGCTTGGGCAGGGCCTCAATTTATGTGTATATGTTGTAAAATATGATAACTTTTGCACATTTCTGATCAATCTGGGTGTGGACATTTGCACTTGCTCTATAGCAACCGTAAGTGCTGCAAGTAGATTGAGGTGCGTCTTTATGCCCCTATTTTAAAAAGTAAAGTATCTGCGTATTTCACTTTATAAAATAGATCCCAAATATATGCATGACAACATGTATTAACTGCACAGGAGTTTACAAAGTTACCTTCCTAACCAAACCATACATCCTTAAATTCTGTATATGCCATAGATTTATACGTGAAAGTATGTACTGGCTTTTCTAAAATTGTTACTTACACATGTATGCCCATTTACATGCTTAGAATAGTTTTTTTCACATAGAAATGGTCCCTAACTCTTCTGAACACTGCTGTATAACACCAGCTCCCAGTACTTCCATAATAGCAAGTGACCTCACAAACAACAATTGTACATGATCGTTCCATTCCAGGAAATAGGGTTCTCCTCCTGAATCCCACTTGCTCATCTTGAACACCCTCTTCCAATATTCTACTGACATTGCAACTCTCCCTTCCCCTCTCTCAAAGGTTAAAATGTTCATATGCAGAGTTTTCTTGCATGTTTTCCTTCCTAGGAGCCACTGCATGGAAAAGGAATTTGTTTCATGTTCACCTTAGGGTCACCATCCTTCCTACAAGCACTTCCCTTTGGGCTGCAGTTACTAAAGCACACTACTGGCAACACACAGATACCATTTTATTCAGTAAGAAGCATTAATGGTGAAAGGATGTGCATTAGCAGTAGTGAACCAATAGCAGGTGTTATGGACATACTGTGTGGAAGAAAGGGCTGGTAATCTACTCCCGGTCATACCTTGCCAAGAAAACCCAGGGGACGGGTTGCCAGGAGTCAGAATTGACTCGATGGCATACTTGTTTAACCCCTAGATGTAAGATATGCACATAGCATGACCCTTATATGAGCTGGTATTCTTCCCAAGTTTACCCCTTCTCCAGTGTTGATAGCTGAAACTATGCACTTAATAGAATCCTATGATTTAACTTGGGCCTCCTTTAAAAGATAAAAAAGCTGCAGTATTTCCTTTGCTTTGAATTTTTACTTTAATTTTCATTGTCATCCCTGCTCTTAAATCCCTATTAATGTTACATTTGACCTTTCTGCAATCTGTGATGAACTTCTGGCTCTTTTGCTCTGATATTTTTCTGTGAGGTAGTAATTAGTTTGCACAATGTGTTAGAGGTTAAACCAACAGTGATCTTCTGTCTTAGTGTATTGGTTTGTTGTGAAAGAGATCTTGGCGCTGAAGCTGGAGAAATGTTTTAAATACCCTTTGTTCTAACAGGAATGCAGGTCAGTTCACTTTTCATGCCTTCACAAAGCCTCAAAGGTAGGTTTTAGGTGAAAGCTGCATTCTAGATCAAACATACAGGTAACTTATTTAGCCCTTGTGGTATTTCTTCCAGTAAAATCTGTTGTTTTCGGAAATTATTTTCTCCATGAACATCGGCGACAATCTTGTTTACTCAGTAACATTGCACAAAATAATATTTCTCTTTCCTTTTTTTTTAGGAAACTTAAGAGGTGACACTAGAAATGGCTGGATTGTTTTTCCAAACTGTGCAAAGAGCTCTGTGACAATTTTCTTATCTGTTCTAAATACTGGGAAAGAATATAGAACATAGTCTGTCCAGAAGTTGACTCACATCATGGTCTTTCTCAAATGCATGATGTTTTGTGTAGAATAGGTTCAAATTGCCAGTGTTTTGGGGCATAAACTACTTTTTCTAGATACAGGAATCTAGTGTTCCTCATCATATGCAGAACTATGTTTGATCTGAACCTAAGAAGTAGAGTGTATACGATTTATTTTTTTAAACAAGTGAGGAAAACATGCAGAGCATACCTCATGGACTTCTTTCCAACCCTTCTAACATGAGTGTGTGTGTTTACTCTCTGTGTGTATCTGTGACATGGAGGTGAAAGGGGAGGGACCATTTGAATGGCGTGAATCCCAAACATTTATTTGGTTCGGAAACCAAGGAGTATGTTTACTAAAGAGCGTTAAGGGTGCACTGGTTAGCAAGTGAAAACAGCAGTGGTAAGGGTATTATCGTGTGGTAAAGACCAGGGTGGGGCAGTAGGTGTTCTGGCGGTAAGTGTGTTTGGCTCCACTTATCAGGCGCTAACAGGATACCGGGAGTTAAGATGCCAAGTGCGCATCTTAATGCCCGAAAATGGCAGGCAGCTTAATGCAGGTTAAATGAGCCCTTATGAAAGTCACATTTTAGGTGATGGATGGAAGACAAGGTAAGAGCTGATGGACATGTCAGATCCATATGTATCCTACATGTCAGTCAGTAAATGGGATGAGCATGTGGGAGGCATCTGTATTGTATCACTGAGGGGTGTCCATGTAATCTTCTGTAATGACAGTATGTGGCATAGGATTGGGAAGAAGTATCCCCCGGTGGATCCAGTATCGCCACAACAAGGGCATCAAAAGGATGACTGAGCTAGAGTGGTGACGGGCAGATCATTCACAGGATAGGTGTGAGTGATGCAACGTAATGAATAAAATGTACCTATGTGGGCCATGGTGTTGCAGCTGCCAGGAGAATACATGACTGTACATAATGGGCATATGCTGATGTATGGGCTGAAGGATGGATGGTGGTAGATGACAGTGTGATATGGCTGTGCTTCCCCAATATACCTGATATGACCGCACAAACGCAGTTGTAGTGTATGTGAAAAAATCATAGTTGTACCATGGGTAAGTCCCAGTACCAGCTATTTGGGTATGATAGTTGTCTCAGCATTCAATCAACCATACAATCCTCCTGACACATATGCATATAACAAATGGACAAGTGTCTCTCATATTGGCCATATGGAGCAAGTAAGGACATGCGATGATCCCTGCAGGTGACTATCCTATTACAGTAGTCCAAATGACTCAACACTGCTATCTGGACTACTGTATGAAAATCTTGCGCCCTCAAAGATCTTAATTGCCTAACTAGTTTTAATTTATATCATGCCTTCTTTTGAAAATTGTTCACTTGGACCCAGGGCCGGGCCAACCACTAGGCAAACCAGGCAGTCGCCTAGGGCTGGAAATTCCAGAAGGCAGCAATAGCAGGGCATTCAAAGCTAAATAATAGATTTTGATAGCAAGAGGGGGTGTAAAACTTGAGGTTCGCCTAGGGCACCATCACTTTGAACCAACTCTAGGGCCAGCCCTGCCTGGACCTCAGATGTCAACAGTGAGTCTAAAATGACTTCAAGGCTATGAATTTCCACAGGGAACAGCCCTGTTCCCCACCCATAAAATCTCTGGTTTTGTAAACTTCCATTTCAACAGACTACTCTTACTCTATTACTTCTTCATTGGCATAAAAAAAACCTGTACATCACCTGCATAGATATAGAAGAAAAACACATTTTTTGAATCTGCTCAGCCAATGGACTAAAATATACATTAAAAAGAAAAGAGGATAATAGAGACCCTTGGGATACACCTATCTCATAATTTCTTAGTCTGGACCTCTGCCTTTAAATTCTACCTTAAAAGTTCTATTAATCAGAAAAGATTCAAACCATTTGAAGGCCTGCTCTTCAGTCCCCTCCAGCCACAATCTCCTTAGCAATAATTCATGACATATTCTGTCACACAAATTTATATCCAACCTAATAAAGATGTAAATGTGTGTGAATACTCTATGTATGTGCACACATTTTATAAAATACACACACACATATATATATATATATAGGTAGGGGAAGACATTTGTCACTGGTCATTCAATTCGTTTGCTACCTTAAAAATTAAAATTCATGCAAGTCATTTGTATACATATATACTTATGATTTAAGACTCCTATAATCAATTTGTACATGTAAAAACATTTTAGCACTTGTACATTGCCCATGCAAGGCCTAACCTAAACAGAGAGCAGCAACAGTCAACGACTAATACATATATTCAGCACCTTTGACTATACATACAGCAGCACTGACTATATATATTAATTTAAACCCCAGTGCCAGTATTTAATTTAGTTGCTCACTGTCATTAATGAAAATTACCACCGGTATTTATAAATAACCAGAACATAATTTAACTTCAGAAAGAGAATAAGCGGAGCAGAGTGGTAGCTGCCTGTGCAACTCTGGATGCTAAATTCAAGGCTAACCTGGGGGTTGTCCCACCCTCCCAGTCATGTGTGAGTCCCTCCTATGTCACTTATGGATAGATTGTCTCAGTATTTACTTAAAAAACAAATGCACTAACAAGCTACATGCATTCAGTGAATCTTATCCTGGGCTGCTTCTTGTTGTGACCATATATATCTTTTGCAGCACTGCTTGATTGTTAGTTAAGTACCCATGACAGTCTTTGCACCAAATGTCTCTCAAACCGTAGCGCATAAAAGCAGAATTCCTTTCAAGGATTCAGGCTGCTATCTACTGGCTTTGTAACAGGGAAAAATGCACTCTACATTCACCTGTGGAAAGGGGACAGCAAAGAAGAACTGTGATCTTCAATAGTTTCAGGTTACATTCAATGTTTTTCAGTTTTTTCAAAATACTTGGTCCTTTCTTTACTAGTTTTTGAAACCTCATCAGTGCAAGCTTTTGCAATTTTCTGTAGATCAAAGCGCTTGATGTTGTCAATTGTCATGCCTTTCTTTATCAGGTATTTGATAGAGGTATGCAGTCCAAAACATTTTGGTTTGTTTAGTTTCCCATGTTGTTTGTGGGATTTTTCATCTTGTTTTGTTTTAAATACCATTTTGGGGGAAATGCCATTAACGGCATGCACTCTCTCGCAATAGTGAATACTATGGGCAAATAATGTGCACTCTGGAGCAATAGTACGTGCTATTGAGCGATAGTGCACATTATTGAATGATAGTGCTCTTTATACATGCACAAGTACTATCCCTCATTACTAAGCACTATTACTCAGTAATGTGCACTATTGATGATAGACTGGAAACAATGAAATTTCAGAGGTTTTTCTTCCATTTCATTTGAGAAGGTCATGAAATGATATAGGATGTGTGGATAGTTTCTATGTCATTTCAAACGACGGCACATCTCTAATATTTGATGCAGACTGCCCATTGGTCGAATCTGGGGTCTCACTCAGGCGAGTCACGGGAAGCAGGAGTATTCCATTTATATCGTCAATCCTCTATGCACATGCTGTGCTGATTTTACACTCTGCATCCAGCACATTCTTGTGATTTTAGGACGGCATTTCCTCAACTTTCAGGGACATGAAGTGCTTGGGTCTTATGTTCAAAGACATTTTGTACTGAATTCAATGTTTTCATCACTTCCACAATGGAATTATTTTCCTATGCCAGTTCTTCGCCGTGGGAGTGGAATAGATTCATGGGAGAGTGCAGGCGCCAGAGGAATAGCTCACTGAAGTCATCAAAATATTTCTTGAACAGAGTAGGTGGTTTGCCATGGGACAAGAGGAAGCAACCCTGTAATTCCAGGAAATGAGGAGACCCGACATGTCTTGCAGTGAGTGAGCAGTTTTCTCTGTTAAACATCCGCAGGTTTGCAGTATTCTTTCAGGAGCTCAGGGTAGACAGGGAAGATGTGGAAATAGGTGTACATTTTCAAGGACAATGCTCTCAGTGTCCACATCAAGAGAAAGGGATTTTGGATTCAGCTCACGCCTTTTTCAGTAGTAGCGCAAGACAAGTTATATTCAGGTATACCGTGTTTCCCCGAAAATAAGACCGGGTCTTATATTTATTTTTGCTCCAAATGATGCACTAGGGCTTATTTTCAGGAGATGCCTTATTTTTTTTTTTTCATATACAACAATCCACATTTATTTGTGAACAACAATCCTCATTTATTCATGTACAACAATCCAACTTTTTAAAGTACCGCAATCTACATTTACTCATGTACAGCAATCTACATTTATTCAAATACAATCATGTCATCTTCTTCCGGAACATCATCAAAACTCTCCAAACCCCGAATTCCGGCCTGATTTTCTTGCGACTTCATTCCCTGTAGAAACATTGGCCCCAATCTCTCATGTCTAGCAATAAAGCCCTCCTTAAATGAACACTTCTTGTCCAAGTAACCTGCTTGTAGTGCATTGGCAACACAGCTGTCAGTGATTTTATCCCATGAATTCTTCACCCAAGTCACAACCTTTTGCAGACTAGGCTTCACAAAGTTTCCACGCTGATTTCTCAATGTACTGTTCTATACCTCTCAATCAGTACCGATAGCACTTGAAGCTGATTGGTTGCCACCTCATGACAGGCAGCCAATCAGTGAAGGGTTAGTATGCTGTTGCTGCTGCTGCGGGCAGCTCGTATGGGGAAGCGGGGGATGTAGGCAGCATGACAGCACAGAATGTGATCACCTGTGATCTCACTGGGAATGAGTGGCGCTGCAGCGCCCGTCCGCACAGATGATCAGCACCTGCCTGCACTGATGATCAGCACCCGCCCGCCATGAACAGTCAGAAATCAAATATTCGTACAGCCAGCACCCCCCCCCCCCCCAAGTATTGAATCTGTCAGTCCACCCATGATCTGCACTAGGTCTTATTTTCGGGGTAGGGCTTATATTATGGGAATCTCAGAAAAATGTGCTAGGTCATAGTTTCAGGATAGGTCTTATTTTCGGGGAAACACGGTAGTAGGCTTTTTCCTGTCTTGAGAAAGCTTACAATCTAAGGGGGATAAGTATTGTGCATGCGGTGGTCAATGGTTTTTATAAAACGGTAGATATTCAGCAATTGTATTTGGACAGTGGCTGCTGCTTAATATCCAGATTTTGGGATCAAAACTGTGGCTGTCCAGATAGGGGTGATATTAGGCTGCTATCCACATGACTAATCTGTATAATCTTAGGACAGCTTGTTTCCTTTCCTAAGTAATACAGAGACTTATCCGGATAGCAGAGCTGAGCTTTTTGGAAGCTGTATGCCTTTTTGGGAACCTGCCAGGTAATTGTGACCTGGATTGGCCATTGTTGGAAACGGGGTGCTGGGCTTGATGGACCTTGGTCTGACCCAATATGGCATTTCTTATGTTCTGAATATTGGGCTCATCATTTGAATATCAGCCCCTAAGTTTATACCTGAGGAAAATGGAGGGATACGTGACTTGCCTAGATCACAAAGAGTGACCTTTGAGCCCTTCTCTGGTTCCACTGGTCAACATTGAAATCGTTACTGACTTTAAAAGGCCCTAATCTGTAGTATCTTGGTGAGCTGAACACAAATATAACATTTAAAAAATTTTTATTGGCTCTCGTTTTGAAGATATAGTATATTTTTGATGTTTCACCGTGTAAATTTATCCAGTAGGTCATCAACAACATCCCAAATAAGCCTTGAATGATGTAATATTGCATCACATTGCATAATACCAGCATGCACACATCATCGTCGGCCCTCAAGAGCATCTACCAGGACACCATACACCGATCTCCGTAGTTTTCTGTCCAGCACTCATCAGACATAAGCTGCCCCCTAGGCACTCTCCGCTTCTAAAAGCAAAGCGTCTGCCCCCCCCCCCCTACTGAGAAGCAGTCCAGCTCTTAAGCTGCTTGAAGGTCAATGTGAAGAATTGGGTGTTCAGGTCTCAAGGTCTTCTGGTCAAGTAACTATATTTATTTATTTTATTTATTTATTTACAGTTCTTATATACCGCGCTCTTTGGTACCAGTGCGGTTTACAGTTAACAAATTTTGCATTGGGACAATCCTTTGCTTACATTATAACAGGGTTGGTAACTTGGAGATAACAGGGGAAACTATATACAAATTATATACAAACAGAGTATTATCAGTGTCTGAATTTACAGTTCAGGTGACATATTGGGATCATGACTTTGGGAATGCAGAAAGTTTGGTTCGTGTTCTGTCAGGGCTATGTTGTTGGAATGTCTGAGGCTGTGTGGGTGATTTGAGAGATGGGGGGAAGGGGTGTAGTGTTAGGGTCTAAAAGGTGAAGACAGAAAAGGTAGTGTTTAAGGGTCTTTCTAAATTGAGAGAGGTCTTTTATTGCACGGATATGTGGAGGGAGATTGTTCCAGCAGGTTGGTGCGAAGAAGGTGAAGGCCCTGTCTCTGGTTGCTTGGTGACATTTAGTGTACTCTTTTGGTACAACGAGGGTATTAGCGGCTGCGGATCTTCTCAGCCTGTTTGTGGGGGTGTTGATAAGAAGTGAGGAGAGGGAGGGTGGGGCTATTTGATTGATTGCTTTAAAGGACAGTAATAGCGCTTTGTAAATTATCCTGGCTTGTAGGGGTAGCCAGTGAAGATCTGTTAGTATGGGGGTGATGTGATCTCTTCTGGAGGTACCACAGAGGATGCGGGCTGCTGAGTTTATTGCCAATTGTAGTGGATTGAGAGTGCTCTTGGGCAGACCATGCAGGATGACGTTGGCATAGTCAAAATGTGGTGTTACAAGGGATTGGAAGATTGTTCTGAAGTCATTCGGGGAGAGTAGAGGTCTTAGTGGTTTCAGAGTTCTTATTTTGTTGTAAATGGATTTGACGGTCTGCTTTATATGATCTTTGAAGGTCAGTTCTTGGTCTATGATGACTCCAAGGTAGCGGATCGATGATTTACACGGAAGTTCCGCATCCCTCACCTTTAATGTAGTGGGGGGTGAGAAATTCTTATTCCTGGTTACGAATAGGACTTCGGTTTTCTTGAAGTTTATTCGTAGGTTCTGGGATAAGAGCCAGTCTGTAATCGCATTGAAGCATGAAACTATTGGGGAGAAGTCAGGGGCATTGATTTTTATTGGAGTGAATATGAGAACATCGTCTGCGTAGATCAAACTGGCGGCGTTGAATGCTCTGATGATTTCACAAATTGGTTGCATATATATGTTGAATAGTAAAGCTGATAAGGAGGATCCTTGGGGAACACCCTGTTGTTGATGGAAGGGATCGGATGTTGAGGATCCTATCCGGACCTGTTGCCATCGGTTAGTTAGGTATGATCTGCACCATTCCCAAGCTGATCCTTGAACTCCTTTTTCTTGAAGACGGTGTAGGAGTTGAACATGGTTAACCGAGTCGAAAGCTGCCGAGATATCCAGGAAGATGAGTATGAATCCGTTTTCAATTTTGTCAATCCCTCTTGTCAAGGTGTTGATAAGTAATGTTAGTAGGGTCTCTATGCCGTGGGATTCACGGAACCCATGTTGGCAGGGGTCAAGAGGGGCTGAAATATCAATGTGCTGCTGCAATTGTATTTGTACCACCTTTTCTATGATTTTGGCTAGAAGGGGTATACTTGAAATGGGACGATATGAGTCCGTTTTTGCTGGGTCGAGTTTATTGTTTTTCAGGAGAGGGCGTATTGAAGTTTGCTTGAGAGATGTTGGGAAAGATCCAGTTGTGAAGGAGAGTTGCATGATAAGGGTAAGTGTAGGGCTCAGTTCAGCACGCAATGCTCTGATCCAGTAGGCAGGGCATGGATCATTTGGGGCTGTGGTGGTATTCAAGGTAGCAATAAGGTCAGTGATGTATTTCACTGTAGGGGCGACAAAACTTTTTAGAGGCTGTGTAATTGAAACAGGGTTGGGTATAAAACTTAGTGTTGATTTTGTGTTAATGGTTTTGGATTGAAGGTAGTCTGCAAAAGACTGAGGCTGAATTGAAATTGTTTGGTTGGAAGATGGTGCCTTAGTTAGGGATTTGGCAATGTTAAAGAGGTCTCGTGGTTTGTTTAATGATCTGAGAAGGGTTTCTGTGTGGTGTTCTCTCATCTTTTCAGCTATTTTTTCCCGGTGCTTCTTTAGGACATTTTCATAATCCATTTGGTCGGATGGAGATCTCGATCTGCGCCATTTTCTCTCTTGTTTTCTTAGATTCTGGAGGGACAGTCGTAAATCAGCCGAGAACCAAGGTTTTGGGCTTCTAATTTTTGGTGATGTGCTGGATGCTGGTGGTCTACTCAAGGAGGGTAATTGTGAAGAGGAGTTTAGGGTGGTGTACCAGTTGTTGATCAGCTCATCAAGGTTGTTGGTTGGTAGACGAAGAGCTGGAAGGGTACGGCTGATAAAGTCATCCTTATCGAGCGTTTTGAAGCGGGTTGCTGATCCTGATGAGACTGTATTTGTCTGTGTTGTTGGGATACTGTTTTGCAGATATGGGACTTGAAAGGATATCAAGTTATGGTCAGACCATGGAACAGGGGTAAGTAAAAGGTTAAAGTTGGTAGATGTTGTAGGATGGGGCGCAAAAATGAGGTCAAGGGTGTTACCCTTGAGGTGTGTAGGGGAGCTGACTAGTTGAGAGTAGTTAAGATCAGCCATGGCATCAAGGAATGTGGACGAGTGACTATGGTGAAGTGAGGTGAGGTTAAAGTCACCCATTAGCCAGTTGGATTTGTGTGGGCTTTCTGGGTTGCATGCAAGCTCTATTATACTAGATAGGTCTTCTGGTGGTGAAGAAGGAGCTCTATATATGAGATTTAGGATGATATGTTTGTTAGCTATAGTAATTAAGTCCATGTGTGAGGTGCTCCTAGAGGAAAGTAGATTAAATTGAAGGTTACTTCTAGAAAGGATGAATACTCCCCCTCCCCTTCGGTCTGTTTTGTGACAGGTGTGTATTGAGTATGCTGGGGGAATGAGTTGGTTTATGAGGACATTGTCTGTGTCTGATAGCCATGATTCTGTGACCAGGAGGATGTCTAAGTTCAGCTTTGTGATAAGGTCAGTAACGACTGGCCACTTATTACGTACTGAGCGGGCGTTGATGAGTGCACAATTTAGGTTGGTATGTGAGGGAGTAGGATTGGACTTGAAGCTACCAGTAGTATTGAGGGAGATATATAGTAGATGAGAGTGCCTAGCATGGTGTGGCTGTTGTGCTGAGTGATGGTAAGAGGAATGATACTTTCTTCCTAGCCCGTGCAATATGGGGATATTGTTTGTGGTAGGAGATAGGGCTGCTGTATTTCGAGTGGCATTAGTTAATAGATAGAGGCTAACTAATGTAAGTAGAGAGATAGCCATAGTTTCAATAATGAAAGGATACAATGTAAGGAGTCAATAATGGAAGGGTACAATGTAGGGTAATAAAGGTTGGAGGAAAACAGTGAGTGCTGCTTGATTGGTTGGGATACTACAGCAGAGGTAATATGCAAACAATTATATAAATAGCAATGCGTAGCTAAGAGAAACAATGTACTTTGTTAACAAGACAGTTGCAGAGCTAGCTAAGAGGAACAATGTACTCTGTTAATAAGACACAGTTGCAGAGCTCAATTCGAAGGGGATTTGTTTGTAACGAAGTATTACAATGTGAGATGCTAAAGGGTATATTCAGATTATATAACAGTATGTTTAGAGAAAGCAGATTTAGATACCTTGTTTAGATACCTTGCCCTACAATGTTAACCAATCAATGTGTTTGAATACATTGTATATAGTTTTTGAACGACACATACTGCTATTATTGCCATTAACTAACTAGCCTTTCTGAAGACAAGTTGCTTGTTTATCTCTCATGCACTCTCCTGTTTAGCCTGAGCCTGAGTATACTTTCCTGTCTCATACTCCCTGCTGCTGGAGCAGATAGCTACCCTGTTAACAGACTCTCTGTCTGATCTGCACTCATTGCAAACAGATCTGTTTGCCACCACCTCACTCTTACATTTTTTGTACACCATTATACGCTATCTGCGCTACACTACCTAACTTATCTAGGTCTAGTAACAACCCTCTAGTGCATTGTTTACAACGCCTAGCGCACCAAGATGGAACACCCCAGCCGTGCCATAATTGGTCTTTTGTTCCTATTCACTAGCTGGCTCCCAAGCTCTCTATCCCTAACTCCTTCATACAATCAGATCCCAATCCTACATAGCCATGGGAGAAGATGCGCAGGTACATCTCATCATAATGTAAATTGGGACACACGATTGCATCAGCCCCATCTTCTACACATTGCACTCCAACACTCTAGGAAAGCCAAACAGGACAAAAGTCCCTATCCACAAAATCTAAAATGTGCCCTCATCAACGCCCGCTCAATCCTTAACAAGTGGCCAGTGATTGCAGACATAATATCCCTCCATAATCTCGACATCCCCATGGTCACCGAAACATGGCTTTCCCCTGAAGATAATGTCATAATCAACCAGCTCCTCCCCTTTAATTTCTCAGCATATACAAGCCATAGACAAAACAAAAGAGGAGGTGGAGTTCTCATCCTCAGCAGAACAGAGCTTCACTTCCAGCTAGTTGACTCCAATAGTTTAAACCACTTGGAGACAGTCTCCATTTCCAACAAGGGCTGCTCTATAAATCTGCTTTATAGAGCTCCCTCAGCCTCCACTGAGGACCTCCCAACTATTATAAATCTCGCATCTAATATCCAGAATCCAAATACACCAAACTGGATTCTAGGTGATTTTAACCTGCCAGCGCTTCAGGATAACCATTCTTCTACCTTTCTTGAAGCCCTCGATATCTTAGGTTACAAGCAATTAGTAAATGAACCTACTCATGTGAAGGGAAATACACTAGATCTCATATTTGCCCCGCAGACAATTTCTGACCAATTCCATGACACCGTGTTGTCCATAACTACTGTACCATGGTCAGATCACAAACTCATCATCTTCCAGATTCCCACTCATGACAGTCAATCGAAGACCAACAGAGCTCCAAGTAATCACTCTAAACTACCTGCTAGAAGTTTCCGCCCATTCAATAGAGATCTTATCCTGGTAGAAATGGGTTCGCTCCTTAATGAGACCACCCTAAACCTGGATGAGCTGATCACTTGCTGGAACAATAACCTCAGCGCGATTGCACTTCGTCTGCCACCTAACAACTCATCAAGGAAAAGACCTGCAGCCCCATGGTACACAGCCAAACTAAAAGCATCACTCCACTTACTAAGGAAGCTTGAGAAACATTGGCGAAGGTCACACTCCATTCGAGACCAGACAGCTTACATCCATCAGCTAACCGCTCACCGTGAAGCCATCACAGAGAAAATGAAACAGTACCACACAGACACCCTAAAATGCTCTCTAAATAAACCTCATGATCTGTTTAACCTTGTCAAATCTCTATCCAAGGAGCCAACACCGGAGCACCAATGTGAAATCCATCCGCAGGAATTTGCCTCTTACCTACAATCCAAGTTATGTCAGACAAATAAAATTTCAATTGGTGTCTCCTCCACAGACCAAGGGTGTACAACATGTACAACATCTTTAACGTCTTTCTCAACCCCTTCCAAGAAGTGCATTGAAGATACTATCATGAACCTCAATACCACTACTGCGCAAACAGATCCTTGTCTGGCTTTCTGGATAAAGGAACTACGCAGTGATCTCAGTCCGATAATAACAAAAATAATGAATCTATCCTTCTCAAGTGGTTACTTCCCATCTGCCCTCAAGCACACATCGATCAGACCACTGCTAAAAAATAGTAAACTAGACCCCCAAAAGGTAGACTCCTACAGACCCATTTCAAGTATACCTTTTCTCGCAAAATTAATTGAAAAAGTGGTGCAAAGGCAGTTACAAGACCACATCGACTCTGCTGCTCCACTTGACCCATGCCAACATGGTTTCAGGGAGTCACATGGAGTGGAAACACTCCTCACCACCCTTTTCAATAATATAATCACTGGCATTGACAGCATTCATCAGGGTTTTGCACTCATTTTCCTAGACATTGCCGCAGCCTTCAACTCAGTAAATCATGAGCTTCTTCTTGGATGACTAAAAGAGAAGGGCATCTGCGGAACAGCACTGGAATGGTGCAAATCATACTTGACCGATAGATGGCAACAAGTACGATCAGGCGGAGCAACATCAGAACCGTTTCATCAAAACCAAGGAGTTCCCCTGGGATCCTCCCTATCGGCCTTGTTGTTCAACATATACATGCAACCCATTTGCAATATCATCAGGTCCTTCAATGTCAGTTGCATGGTATATGCTGATGATGTCCTGCTCTATATGCCGTTCTACATAGACCAAGTTGACCTCTCTCCTTTGACCAACTGCTTCAATGCCATATCTGAATGGCTCCTGTCACAAAACCTTCAGATTCAGCATAAGAAAACGTAGGTGCTCTTCACTACGAGGAACCCAAACTTCAGCCCACCCAAATACTTGAAGGTGAAAGAAGCCGAACTTCAAGCAAAACCCACAATTCGTTACCTGGGAGTTACACTGGATCAAAACCTTGACATGAAGGCACACATAGCTAACACTGTAAAAGCAATCTATTTCAAGATCCGTTCACTCAGACATCTACGCCCCTTGCTTGAACCGGAAGATTTTCGGACAATTTACCAGGCCCTGATAATACCACATCTGGATTATGCCAATGACATATTACAAGGTCTCCCACAATCCACCTTGAACCCCTTACAACTTGCCATGAATAGTGCAGCGAGGGTTCTCCAGGAGTCATCTAAAAGAGACCATGTGACGCCCCTTCTAAAGCAGTTACACTGGCTTCCTGTACAAGCCAGGATCTTATTCAAAACAGTGCTGCTGACATTCAAAGCGGTCAATAAGCTCTCTCCATCTTCACTTTCTGACTTTATCCAAGCAACAGAGCCTAATAGACCAAGAAGATCCACTGTGATAAATATGCTATCATTGCAGAGAGAATTAACAAAATGTACTTCAATAACCACAAGCAGGGCCTTCAGTCTCTGTTTATGTTTATGTTTATGTTTATTAAAATTTGATATACCGCTCATTCAGGAAGATCAGAGCGGTGTACAATATAAAAACAAATAAAAACTTATAAAAACAATCAATACAATAGCTAGAAAGAAGGAAAAGAAGTTACAATTTCAAAATATAAAGCGGGGGAGTTAAAGGACACAACACAACAGTTAAAAGGAAGAAGATGACACAAAAGGGGAGGGAAGGTCCAGAGCGAGAGAGAAGAGGTGGGTTTTCAGGTTACACTTAAAGGTGTTGTGGTGAGGCTCAAGATGGAGGGCGGGAGGGAGAGAGTTCCAGAGGGCAGGGGCTGTGAAAAAAAAGGCAGAGGAACGGGTAGACTGTAGGTGAGCTAGAGAGGGAGAGGGAAGTGTGAGGCGGTTGAGGTGAAATGAGCGAGAAGTGCGTCTGGGGGTGTGGTAGGTGAGAAGATTAGCCAGATATTGAGGAGTGTTAGTATGAAAAGCTCGATGAACCAGCGTAAGCAGTTTGTAATGAAAGCGGAAGGGTAAGGGCAGCCAATGGAGATGAGAGAGCAGAGGGGAAACGTGATCGCGGATAGAGGAATGAGTGGCAATGCGAGTGGCTGTATACTGAATACGCTGAAGACGATATAGCTGTGACTTAGAGAGACCAAGAAAGAGAGAGTTTGCAAAGTCAATACGAGAAATGACCAGAGAGAGAAGTAGTGTAGCAAGCGCAGAAGAAGTAAGAAATGGACGAATAGCACGGATTTGACGTAAGAAAAAGAAGGAAGTTTTAGTGACATGAGAGATGTGGTCTTGAAAAGTAAGGTGAGAGTCAAAAATAACGCCGAGGTAACGGAAAGAGGGGACCAGAGATATGGGAGAACCTAGGAAGGAAGGGGCCAAGAGGGGAGGGGAGTCACCACGGGAAAACCAGATAGCAGTAGTTTTTGTGAGATTAAGATGCAGACAATTCTGTGATAACCTGCTAGCAACCAAGGAAAGACAGGAGTTAAGTGGAGAGAGATCAGGGTGAGAGGGGGAAGTGTGATGAAGAAGAACAATGTCTTCAGCGTAGTAGAAGGCGCTGATCCCGGATTGTTGAATCTGAAGAGTGAGGGGAGCCAAGAAAAGATTGAAAAGAAGAGGGGCAAGAACAGAACCCTGTGGGACACCGCATATCAAAGGAAAAGGGTCAGAGGCCGGGATAGAAGGGGAGGAGGAAAGAACAGAGCAAGATCGGGAAGAAAGAAAAGAGTGAAACCAGTGAAGTACCGTATGGGAAAGACCTGCTTCTTGGAGACGAAGAAGAAGGAGAGAGTGATCAACAAGATCAAAAGCTGCAGATAAGTCAAGGGCAACCGCCACCGAGATATCACCACGATCGTGAGCTACGTGAAGAGCATTAGTGAAAGCAAGAAGGACAGTTTCCACACTGTGACCCTGACGAAAACCAGATTGACGGGGGTGGAGAAAGTTGATGTTGTCTAGATGGTGAGAAAGCTGAGAGAATACAAATTTTTCCAGGAGTTTGGAAACGAACGGAAGATTAGAAACGGGACGATAGTGGGAGGGAATCAGAGGATCAAGGGAGGGCTTTTTCAGAATTGGGCGGATTAGTGCATGCTTCCAGGAATGGGGAAAAATACCGGAAGAGAGACTAGAGTTAATTATAGAGAGAAGAGGGGGAAGGAGTGCAAGAGATGGATCTAACAACCAGGTTGAGGGTATAGGATCAAGGGAACAGTAAGTCTTATTAGAGGAGGAAATAAGCCGGTGAAGTTCAGCAGAGGTGAGCAGAGAGAAAGAAGACCAGGTATGAGAGAGAGTTGGAGACGGCGGAGGAGATGTAATGGAAGGAGGGGAGGTAATAGGTGGTGGGCATGAGGGAAGAGAAGCCCGAAGGTTGAGAATTTTGTCATTGAAAAATGTGGCAAGAAGTGAAGGAGGGGGAGATGGGTGAAGGGAAGGGGGAGGGGCGGAGGGGAGAAGAGAGGTAAGAGAATGAAGCGTGTTATAAAGGTGCCGGGTCTGATTAGGAGCATTTGAAATGGCGTTAGAAAAGAAATCCCTTTTAGCAGCATGTATCTGAGTACGGTAGTGGGAATGATGAGTCTTAAATGATGAAAGAGTAATTGGAGATAGAGCCTTACGCCACCGCCGCTCGGCTCTGCGGAGCTGTGAGCAGAGGAGCCTAAGGCCGGAATGGTACCAGGGCTGAGAGGGGTGACGTTTTATGGGACAGGGCTGTAGAGGAACCACAGCGTCAAGGGCATCGGAGAGAGTGGAGAACCAAAGAGAAGCTTGGGAACTGGGGGAAAGGGAAGGAAAGTCAGAAGGAAAAAGAAGGGATGCAGAGGGAAATTGCTGTATGGTGGAAGGAGTGATACGACGGGAGAGACGCTGAGAAGGAGGGATATTGCAGCTGGTGGTTGGGAAGGGGAGTTCGAAAGGGAGCAATCGAAAAGTAAACAATAGTGATCTGACCAAGGAAGGGTGATGGCGGAAAGGGCAGAGAGGGAAAAGGATGAGGAGGAGAGGGTAAGAAGGAGATCAAGAGTGTGACCAGCAGTGTGGGTAGGGAAAGAAACATGTTTGATCTGCGCACCAAGATTCTGGAACTCACTACCAACAAACATCAGGGCAATCACTAACCTAACCCAATTTAGGAAGGCCCTTAAACACTTCCTTTTCATTCAATATTTCCCAGAGAACAATGAACTACATCCCCACTCAAATACTTACAACTGTCCCACCACACCCTGTAAGCCAGGTGTACACACCATGTAAGGAGTCCTTGACCATTAAATCTCTTGCTATGTCTTATGTGACTTCATTGTGTAAATAGTTACCTTTTGTTATCCAAGTTGTTTCTCCTGTTAATTGTAAACTCAGACCTATGTACCCTGTCTGATTGTTATGTTCCATGTAAACCGCGCTGATGCTGAATAGTGCGGTATAGAAGAAATTGTAAATAAATAAATAAATAAATAAGTAAAATAAATTGCATCATTTTCTGATGCAATGCAATACTACTGCCAGACAGCTGCTGAAGCCATCTGACGTCAGCAGTGTACTATACGCAGTCGGAAAGGTTGAGCATTTAAAATATTTCAGACTGTGTGCGAGACAGTTTAAGCTACTGTTTCATGTAACTTTTATTAATCATATAATTTTAGCCATTTAGGTACAATACAGAACTGTAATGCCGCGAAAGTGAGTTAATACCGTTGACAATTTGTGCTACGTTTATGGGGAAGTGGCATTTGCCAACCAGAAGAAAAGTATCACTTCTCAACTGAAGAAGGCATATCATCTTTACTTTGGATGCAAGATTGGTGACCAAGACAGGCCATGGGCCCCGTATATATGCTGCGCTACATGTACAACACAGCTTTCACAGTGGTTGAATTGCAAAAGACCATCAATGCCGTTTGCAGTCCCCATGGTGTGGAGAGAGCCAAGCAACCACATTAATGACTGTTACTTCTGCTTGGTTTCTCCTCTTTCCAGTGGAATAACGAAGCAAAAGAAGTTGAGCATAGTCTACCCAAACATTCCGTCTGCATTGAGACCAGTTCCACCTGGTGAGGGACTTCCTATTCCAGAACCTCCATCAGAATATTCTCTTGATTCATCTGATGAAGACAAGGGTGAGGCGACCTGTTCTTCTCCTGGTCCGTCAGCATGCAGTGACCCAGATTTTCACTGGGATGCATATCAACTCCACACAGAATAAAACAGAAAGAACTAAATACCTAGTTTGTGATTTGGACTTATCCAAGAACAAGGCAGAATTGCTAGGATCAAGACTCCAGCAATGGAATCTTCTAGAAGAAGATGTCAATATTACTTCATATTGAAAGCACCACCAGCAGTTGGAGCCTTTCTTCAGAAAGGAAAGTAATCTGGTATTCTGTTCCGATATTGAAAGCCTCATGAATGCCTTAAAAATCACTCATGACCCACAAGACTGGAGACTATTTATAGACTCTTCGAAACTGAGTCTGAAGGCTGTGCTTTTGAACAATGGAAACTATCTTCCATCTATTCCAGTAGTGCATGCCGTCCACATGAAAGAGACATACGATAACTTAAAACATCTACTGACTTCCATTAACTATAACAAGTACAGCTGGCACCTCCGTGGTGACTTGAAGGTAGTTGCCCTTTTAATGGGACTGCAGCAGGGATATATAAAATACATGTGTTTCTTATGTGAGTGGGATAGCCGAGCAAGGGATTGGCACTACTTGCGGAAGGAATGGAATCGCAGACAAAATGTAACAGTTGGAGAGAAGAATATCCAGCACCCAGCTCTGGTTGAAGCTCACAAAATCCTGCTACCACCCCTTCACACCAAACTAGGTTTGATGAAAAACATTGTGAAAGCCATGGACCGCACTTCACCAGCTTTCCGATACCTGCATGAAAAATTCCCTCAACTCAGCGAAGCAGAGATTAAAGAGGGAGTTTTTGTGGGTCCTCAGATTTGAGAGCTCTTCAAAGATGACCGGTTCAACAACTTGCTGCAGGGTGATGAGAAACAAGCATGGAATGCTTTTCACCTAGTGTCAACAAACTTTCTCGGGAATGTTAGGGCAGAAAACTACAAGGAACTAGTAGAAGACATGCTGATGCAGTATCAGAAACTTGGCTGCAATATGTCTCTAAAGATAAATTTCCTTGATTCCAATCTCGATTTCTTTCCTGACAACTGTAGTATGGTTAGTGATGAACAGGGCGAACGTTTTCACCAGGATATCGCAACGATGGAGCAAAGATACCAGGGAAAATGGTCCTCTACAATGCTGGCTGACTACTGCTGGACACTCCCCAGAGAAGCTCCCAAACAGCTGTACAAGAGACAGGCAAAAAAAATCTAAGAAGCAGTCTATGACTTGGTTTTTTACAGGTATTAACCGAAGGCTTATTATATTTACTATTGACATGCATTTTGTGATGTAAACATTAATTCTTGTAGATTACAAAAAAACTAGAGCCAACTTTGAAATTTCACTGTCATATTCGTGTTCAGCATATAAAAATTGATAAGAAATGACTATTTTTATTTCTGTAACATGACTTTTGTAAAAATTTGTTGACCAGTGTTCTCAGTCCTACTGTTCTAATGCTTACGCTACTCCTCCACTTCAAGTAGGTCTGCCACATGATGGACACAATTGTTTAGAATGTGTGTTGTTTAAACCACATCAATTATAGTACATCAATTTTTACGTTCATTTCTTCAACTTATAAAAAATGTTCTTTCCTTCTTCCTGCCACAGTCTACCAATGCTGCATTGCAATTGCCACCAGTAAATCAAACTTCTCTACTAAAAGGTTCTTTGTCAGAGCTTCTGCAATTGTGTCTCATTGGGTGTGCTCTGGAGTTCTGTCCGTCTGGTTGGCAAACCACAGTTTTTCCTGCAGAATCATTGTTTTACTAGTGAGAAAGATTGGCAGGTAGCACTCTCATTGCTGCCATCTGTGGTTATTAGAGGTGTGCACAACCAGAAAAAGCTCAGCTTGTGTTTGTTTTAAACAATTCTTTTCCTCATTTTTAGGCATTTGTTCATGTTCATTTCACATATTCATTCTTTAGACATGCCTTGTATGTACGATAGAACTTTTTTAAGTACACAAATTGATTACATGCATGTAAAGGCATTGGTATCTCGTCATACAAGCAATTTGCCTGCTCACGAATGTATATCCTTAGTGGTTAATCTATTGTCCTGCACTTTCAGGACACAGTCAACAGAATGTGGTAGACTCACAGAGTTAACAATTGCTTCTGTCTTTGTTTTAGTGCTTGAAACTCTTCTGACCATTTCTGAATTGGAAACCACTCTTCCTTAGCAAGAAAGAAGAGCAATCTATTTACTTGCAACTTATGATGCATAAAAGCATTGAGAACAAAAATGCTTTCAGCTGCAGATATTGCATCTTCCATTTTGCTGCAATGTTTTACAAAAAAATGTCAGTCAATTCTGAAGATGAGCTCTCTCTCCCTGAACAAGTTTCTTAAGCTTATCTGAGTTGATGGAGGTATTTTAGAAGCTCTATGTCCCAGATTCTTTCTAGAACTCCCTTCTAAAATCCTACTAAGTGAGCTGGCAAATCACTAGCATCTTTGTTTGCCATATAAATATAGGGGTATGTTTACTAAACTGCGGTAATGCCATTCGCGTTAGGATCCGCGGTAGAGGCAGAAATACCCAAATAAGGACATGGGCGGTACATCATTACCGATAACGCGCATTACAAGGCGCCATAAATTAACGAGCATTAGAGGGAGCCGTGGCACGTTACCGCGTGTTAATCTTAAGAAGGCGCGCAGACATGCAAACACAGAAACAGAGCTATAGCACAATGATTGCTACATTGACTGATGGTGCAGGGGTCATGGGCTTGATTCCCCAGTGTGCCTAATGCATAAGGCTGGCTGAAACATCACCCTTTATGTTTAAGTAGTGATTGTTGAGGCATTTTACTTTTATTTTAATTAGTGCTGCCAGCAAACACACCCTCACGGTGGTGTAACCTAAGGTGCCGCATAAGGCACCCCATAATGCACTCCATAGGGCACATTATAAAGCGCACTGTCTGCCAAGGCACCCTATAATGTCCCCTATAGGACACCTTATAAGGCACCTTATAAGGCGCTTGATAGGGCACCTTATAAGGCACACTATAAGGTGCCTTATGGGGTACCTTAAGGTTACAGTACTCTGAGGGTGTTTTTGCTGGCAGCACTAATGTACATTAAAAATAGACAATGCCTCAGACAGCCCTATCAAATAACCCCACCATGGGTTTGAACCCATGACCTATGGCTTCACAAACAGTGAAGTAACCAGTAGGCTACAGCTCTATAACTGCTAACAAGCCCCTGGCACGTCACCACACTGTCTGCTGTGGTTACCAGGATAGGGTTAACCCACCCGTACCCATGATGCACTGCACATGCAAATCAGCAGTCAACAGATGGGCACAAGATAGGGTATGCACCCCCACAGCACCTCGACCTGGTATGGGGAACTGACTGTGTGTGGTACTGGCACAGAGTAGCCACAGACTGTCACATTGTGCAGGGAGGGGAGAGGGGGGTGGGGGAGGGAGGAGGGGAGAGGGGTGGAGAAGGGGAGGGGGTGGGGGGTGGAGGGGGGTGGAGGTGGTGGGGGTGGAGGGGGGGTGAAGGGGGGTGGGGGTAGAGGAGGGTGGAGGAGGGGGGGGTGGATGGGGGGAAGGGGGTGGGGGAGGGGGTGGAGGGGGGTGGAGGGGGTGGGGGAGGGGGTGGAGGGGGAGGAGGGGTGGGGGGTGGAGGAGGTGGGGGAGGGGGGTGGAGGGGGAGTGGAGGGTGAGGGGTGGGGTGGAGGAGGGGGGTGGAGGTGGAGGGGGGGGAGGAGGGAGAGGGGGTGGAGTTGGAGGGGGGTGGAGGAGGAGGAGGGGAGGGGAGGGGAGGGGGAGGGGGGAGGGGGAGGAAGGAGGAAAAGGGGGAGGAGGAGGAGGAGGGGAGGGGAGGGGTAGGAGGAGGGAAGGGAGGGGGGAGGAGGGGGAGGGAGGGGGAGGAGGGATGGTGAGGAGGAGGGGAGGGGGAGGAGGGGGAGGGGGAGGAGGAGGGGAGGGGGAGGGGGAGGGGGAGGAGGGAGGAGGGAAGGGAGGGGGGAGGAGGGGGGAGGGGGGAGGAGGGGGTAGGGGGGAGGAGGAGGAGGGGGTGGAGGAGGAGGATGAGGAGTGTCTGGACCCATAGGCAGATTATGTACCACCACACAACCCACCCTCTGGGGCTCAGGGTGGGAAACAGGATCACCCACCAATAGATCCACATTCTGCCACCCTGCAATGGTAGCAGTAGAGAAGAACCATCAACCCCAGCCCTGCTAGGGAACAGACACCCTACAGTGCAGGCAATGCAGAGCTCTACACAGCCATAAAGCAATAGCAGACAGTAGGCCTGGAAATGCTCAGCTGCCCCCCACCACTATCTGACATTCTCCAGCAGCAAGCCTCCAGCCGCTGCACCCTGCAAAGTGCTCCAGCAAGACACATACTAGCTGTAGACAGTCTGCTAGCTAGTCAATAGTGCATGGTCCTGGAGATGCGCGTACTCAGAACTGGGATGTCAGCATACACACCAAGCAGATAAGTCAGTGATTGGGCCCCAAAAGAGACCCATAAATATCACATGAGAGAAATACTATATAGCACTATGGGGGAACCTAGCCATGCCGTTGTCACTGCTCAGTCAGGGTGAGAGTGACCTCCCAGCAGGACATGCTGTGGCCACCCTGTCCGTGCAGGTGGTGGCCAGCCACTACCATGTCTGAGCCATTGCCCTATGCTATGTACAGATGGATCCAGGCCAGGCCATCCTATCCTGGCTATTCCCACGGTACCTTGCTCCTCATTATGCAGATTGGCAGGCCAATACTGGCAACAGTGCTAGCAGTGTGGGCTGTGGAGGGTGTTTGCAGCCACCACACACTGGATAGACAGACACACACTCCCCACACCTATGCCAGCATTGTGCAACTATAGAGGTGTTTGGCAGCCCTGGCCACCGCACCAGTCCTGGGCACAGTGCAGGCATGGCTATGGTACGCAATACTGTTGGGGTCACTCCCCAGGGTAGTAAACACTGTCAGACACAAGACCTGTAGCACACTCCACAGACATCAGAAAGGTTGCTATGATGCAGCTCAATCAGCAAATTATGCTTAACTTTGGAATTGCTATCTGCCAGTAATCATAGCAACCGTTTGATAGATGTTTACCATATTCCCAGGTTTAGGGTGGCATTGCCAAGGTATGCAAGTGCTAGTACTTGGAGATGCACGCAGGGCCCAACATCCTGCTGCTCCAGGAGGCATTGGATAATGGAGCCTGTGGGTGCGGGTGTGTCTGCCCCTGTTGGCAGCTGCTTTAGGGCAGAGGTTCCCAACTCCAGTCCTGGTGGGCCAAACACTGTTCGGGTTTTCATGCTGTCCCTCATGAATATGCATGAGATACATCTGCATACCATGGGGGCAGCGCATAGAAATGCAGCACAGGCATCTTTATTAGAGGCAGCATGGAACCTGGATGGTGTTTGGCCCTCCAGGACTGCATTTGGGAGACTCTGCTCTAGGTATTGCACATGTTTATGGTGTCTGTGCTCTGTAGGGTAAACTGTAGGTGTTTTGGGCATGTTTACGTCATCTGCAATAAAGTTTCTGTCTGTATTAGCACATTTTAGTAGTGGGTAAAATATGGGGACTGGTTTGGCAGGAACCACAGCTGGGACTTGAATCTATGACCTTCTGCTTCTGAATACACTGGTTTTGTGCACTGCACCACCTTGTTGTCACAGAGTCATTGCATTCTCTGGTGATACCATGACTGTTCGTCAGACAGGGCCTGTCTGTTGCAGTGCATGGCACCCACCTACACAGGGTTAGGCCACGGTCTGCTCTGGGGAGCTGCCACTGCCCCCTCCACCACCAGTATTCCTCTGCCACCATGCTGACATGCCCTTCTGCTGGTGGTGCTGGTGGAGCGCAGTTTCAGGCCATCCAGTGTGCGGGTAGGCGGCTGCCTCTGGTGTGGGTTCTGGGGTAGGGGTGCCTGCATAGGTGTCCACGCTTCCCCCCAGCACCGCCTGCCAATGTTCCGTGCCCTTGGGGGTAGCTGCTGTGCTACTATCCCCGTGACACTGTAGGAAACACAGTCGTGCCCATGTTGGGCCTTCAGCAGTTGCTGTCTGGCTGCTCTGCTGTTTCAGCATTCGTATGTGCCACCTAGGCATCACCCTAGTCTGCACTGTGGCCCAGCTGCACCACAGCATGTACCGCCTACGGCCCTCTGTATCCCCTTTTCCGGCATCTGTCCAGTTGCCCGTTCTGACATGCCCACCCTGCTGTTGCAGGACATGTGCATGTCATAGGACACCTGTCCAATAACAAGGGAAAGCCCTGATCAGCGCTATTTCACTGTGGGCTCATTCTCCTTGTATGGGGATGGAGCATAGACCCTTCCACGATTGATATCTTTTTTTTGGAGCTTTCTCGGGGGGGGGGGGGGTGTTGATGTTTCCCATTAATATCACTATTGGCCAGCTTGGTTATGGGTTTTTTTCCAGTTTGTTGAGGTCATTTTCAATGTCTATGTGCCCTTTTGTTCTATGCACATGTATCACACTTATCACTTTTTGTATGTTTACCTGCCTATGCTGTACATTGCTGACACTCAAATGGTTTCTCTCCCCTGCAAATGTGCATCTAACGGCAGGTTTTCAATCGCGTTAGGATTCAGCTCTTCAGATCAGCGCGTTAGTGTGAATGGAGCCTCTCCCCGCCCACACTCCGCCCATTGACCCCCTTCTCTCCGCCCTCTCTCCACCTTCTGCGGTGTTTTACCGTGCCGTGGAACGTCTACAATCGTTAAGTAACGTTAACGTGCGTTATGAGACATTAACGATTGTTAACGTCTCATAACGCACGTTAACGTTACTTAACGATCGTTAACATTACATAACGCGCGGTATGTAACGTTACCGCAGTTTAGTAAACATACCCCATAGTGTAGGTGCTAGATATGCAAACTGAGCATTTAACTTTCCAGTCATCTTGGCCCTAAACAGGACTGGCATGATCATTAGGTGAATTAGGCAGCTGCAGCCAGGGGCAGCTCAAGGCAATCTGCTGCCTGAGGCAAGGGATTTGATGCCCTCCCCCCCCCCCCCCCCGCCTGCTTCCTCAAAACTCCAGTCAGGAACTGAACCAAACCAAAAAGTCAATTAGTTAATGTGCAAGAAATGGAAAATGTTCACACATCAAGGAACTAAATGGAAGAGTGAGAACCATAGCACAGTTTATAACAACAAATTATAACTCATTTTAATTTTGTTGTTATAAACTGCGTTATGATTCTTGCTTTTTCTTTTTGAACATATATTTTGCATTCATAGAACCCTGTCCCTCAACAATGGGTGCAGAGCAGAACTAGGACATTCACCCATAGAACTCAATATCTTTAAAAAAAATCTGATTCTGGTCATCTCACTAACAACAACAAATATTCTCCAGTACAAGATATACTGTGAACAAAGACAAAACCCTACAACAAAGTCACTGAGGATCTATAGAACAAGTCTACCATATCATACCAGCACCAACTTCCAAAACTCACATAAGGAGCTTACCCAAAAAAACATCACTGTAAATACTGCACCAATATAAAAAGCTGAACAATTCAGATTACTGCAGTACATATCCTTACACACAAACTCCAAGGCCTTGGTCATACACTCAGAACACAGACCCTCACCAAGTACAGAATACGTGACCATAACCTAAAAATAAGCATATGTATATAAAACTTAAACTGCAACCCCAAGAAGCCAGATTCTGCATACAATGCAACCCCAAGAAGCCAGAGAAATAAAAATAGATGCATTTCCTTGAACTGTATAAAATATAAAGAGAGCACCAAGTCTGAAAATAAAATTCTCTTCTACCTTTATTGTCTGCCAATTTTATTCTCTGATCATGCTGGTCCCAACCTGAGGTTTCTACTTTCCTCTACCTTCCAATGCCCCTCTGTCTACTTGGCTTGAGGATGATGTGGGACCATGTGTAGAGACTCATTGTGGCATCATTTGCATATATTTAGTATACTTCATTTTAAAATGTATATGCCACCCATAGAAAATCCTAGGTGGCTTCGAAACATAAACATGCAATTTAGTAAAATAGATGTTACAAAAAAACCCAAACATAATAATAAACATTAAAACTGATTAATGAAAAGCCATTTACACAGCCTCCCTCCCCCCCCCCCCTCAATCAAACCTTTATACGTAACTATCTGCACATCATATTTATTTTGCTATGACCAGATTATTGATGAGAAGGGAAGATATAAAATAAGAAAAACTTATCCTGGTAGCCATAAATTCAAAAGCCGGATTGGATTGTGCTAGAGCTAGAAAAGTCCGGAAATCAGCAGTCATGAAGCTATCAGGCAACACAATTAAACAGAGACGTTCCCTTAAAATTTGAAATTTCCTTGAATCTGAACTGACAAATATTTTAAATTTCAGTATGGCTACATAAAGGATGCAAAACTGCAAATTTCAAAGACAATTAATATTCCAGTACCCCCCTACCCCAACCAACACCCTACAGTTGACTACACCAAGAACGCAGAGTAGAGGACCCATAGAACAAATCTACTGTTCCATAACAGCACTAACTTCCTAAACTCATGCAACATGGAGAGTACCCAGAAAAGGGCAGCACCTTAAATATTGCAGTGGACCATAGAATATCCATATTCCTATTCAGAAAACTGAACAAGCTGGATTACTACAGATCTTTACATAGAAACTCCACGCTAACATAACATGTAGCCTCAGTCACACATATGCAGAACAGAGACAGATCTTCACCAAGTAACGAATATATTAATACAAATTAAAAACAGACTTATGTAGACAAAAAAATGCTCTTACCCTTTACTGTTAGGTTTACAGGATTTCTTCCCCAAAATTCCACTTTACTCTAGAGCAGCAGTTCTCAACCTGTGTTTCACGACCCCCATGGGGGTCGCCTCAGGATTTACCAGGGGTCGCCTTCTTTAACGGCACCCAGCAGGTACAGCACAGCTTGTTACAGCCGCTGACGTGAAGAACGTTGTTTACTTCAGCAGCTGAATTGTAATGAAGATTGCAGGCGCGCCGGAGGTCAAAAGACACTTCCTGTGTCCCGGCTCTCAGTGCGCCTGCGATCTTCATTACAATACAGCTGCCAAAGTGAAGTGAACAATGCTCTTCACTTCGACGGCTGTAACGAGCTGTGCTGAGCCTGCTAGGAGCTGCTAAAGCCTGCCGCAGGGTTCTTTGGGGAGGAGGGCTTGGGCTTGAAATAGGCTGTGGAGGGGTCTAAAATTGGAATTGGGCTGGGGGGCTATAATTGGAAATGGGCTGAATGGGGGGAGGCTAGGATTGGAAATGTGCTGAGGGACTATAATTGGAAATGGGCTGAATGGGGGGAGGCTAGGATTGGAAATGGGCTGAGGAGGAGCTAGTAATGGAAATGGGCTGAGTGGGGGGGCTAGGAATGGAAATGGGTTGAGTGGGAGGGGGTGCAAATGAGCTGATGGGGAGGAATAGGACAGCAAATGGGCTTTTGGGGAGGTAGGATTGGAAATGGACTGATGTAGTTCTGGAATAGGATTGGAAATGTCCGATGGGGGGGGGGGGCTACTTTTAGAAATGGCTGATAGGGGCAGCTTGGACTGGAAATTAGTTGATTGGGGAGGGGGGGGGGGTTGGACTGGAAATGAGCTGATGGGGAGGCTCGGACTGGAAATGGACTGAGTGTGGGGGAGCTTGGACTGGAAATGGGCTGAAGCTCCTCCACACGCGGCCCAATTTACAGTCCAAGCCCCCCCCCCCCATCAGCTCACCGGAATAGGATTGGAATTGGTTTATGGGGGGGCTAGTATTGGAAATGGCTGATGGGGGGGCCTAAGATTACAAATGAGCTGATGGGGGGAGCTTGGACTGGAAATGGGCTGATGGGGGGTGGAATAGGACTGGAAATGAGCTGATGGGGGGGGCTAGGACTGGAAATGGGCTGATGCGGGGGGGGAAATGCAATTAGAAGGGAGCGGATGCTGAGTGGGGCTGGAACTAGAAGGGAGCTGATTTTGGGGGAGGACTAGAAGGGGATGGGGCTGGGGGAATGAGGATGGAGGGGGAAAATATATTTTGTGTGGGAGGGAAGAAAAATCTACAAATTGCTGGGTATTGGCAGAGTAAGTGGGGATTGAGAATGGAAGGGTGAAATTTGAGTGGATGATAAAGGAATAAAAAAGAAGTCGGGGAAAGAGCAAAAGGGGAAAGATCAGTATGTTAAACCAAATGTAGAAGATAGAATGGAAAAAATCTAGAATGGAAAAAATCTAGAAGAGAGAAGAAAGGACAAATGGACAGCAGACAATGGAGAATTAGCAGAAGACAGAAGAGACCAGAAGAAAGTGACTGGAGCAATTGCAATTGAAAAATAAAATGCTCAAACAACAAAAGGTAGAAAAATAAGTTAATTAAAAACATATGCAAAGGCCTATAATATATTAATAATTCAACAAATGATTACAGCAACAATGCATTAAAGGTAAAGGAAGAGAGACACATTTAATTTTATCATTGGGGGTCATCACAAGTTGACCAATGGTAAAAGGGGTCACGGTACAAAAAAGGTTGAGAACAGAAAGGCCGCGGGGCCACGTACCTGCTGGCCACCGATAACCGGGGGGGCAGCGGGTGCGTGGTCCCGGCCCCATGAGGGGGAAGAAGGGGGTGCCGGCACCGGCGTTGGCAGAGGTTTGAACCCATTGGCTCCCGCGGGTGAGTGAGGGGCGCGGGAGCCAATGGGGGATCGAGTAGACCGGGGGGGAGGCAGGGCGAGGGCAGAGCGAACCGGTGGGATGTCAGTCGCCGGGGGAGAGCGGGAAGGTGGCTGGCGTTCCGCGGAGCTCTGTTGGCGGCAATTTTCAGGCTCCTGAGAGGCGGTGGATGGCGGGACAGAGGGCGGAACGACGGGCGCCAGGTGAGGAGAAGGCTGCCTGTCAAGTCCCACAGCTCCTGCCGCGTCAGGGAGGAGCGGTGCGTTAAGAGGACATTTTGAGGCCTGCGGTGAGCCGAGGGTGCCAGAGAGCGGCAGCGGGAGCGAGCAGGCAAGTGTGTAGGAATTGGGAAGGCAAAATTCGTTGTGTAGACCTGTCTTAGGAGAAGGCTTAGAGCGTTGGATTAAAAAAAACCAAAAAAACGGGAAAATAGTAAATAGTAAATAGGCCAGTGTTTAGTGGTTAGATAGCATGCCTTCACATAAGGGCTGGGGGGGCGGGGGAGAAGGGGGGCGGGCAGGGGGGCGCCTGCAGCAATTGGGGGTGCTCGAATGGGGGAGGTTCAGGTGGGGGGGGGGCACTGGGGCTGGGGGAGGTTGAGGCGGAAAAGTGGGGGGGCTCAGGCCGGGAGGACAGGCAGAGTGAGGAGGCTCAGACGAGGAGGTGGGGAGTCGGTTCGGGTGCCGGTAAGGGGCAGGGGGAGCACACGGGGTACGCGTGGCGGCGGCTCTGGTGAGGGGGGGAGGGTAGGGCTCTGGAGGAGTTCAGTGGTGGGGGGGGGGCGGTAGAGAGAACGGGGGCCTTCCAGGAAGGGGGGGATGTGCGGGCGGCTGGGTTAGGGCCTATACCTCAGGGGACAGAAGACAGAGCGGTGGAGCAGGCCAGTCAGGCGGGGCAAGGTTTAGGGGGCCAGTGGGGCTGGCCTATGATACCGGGCAGCTATTATCCAGTGGCCTGGGATCATTGGCGTGGTGGGGGACTAGGATCCTCGCAGGCCGAGTGGTTGGGAGCATGGCATTCTCCCTGGGTCATGGCAGGCTCCTCCTCTGTGTGCTCTGCTTTTTCTTCACAGATGCCACCCGAAAGGCTGCCTGCGGCGGGGCTGCGTGGAAGAGATGCAACGCGGGGGGGCGAGTGCGATGCAGATGTAGCGCGGAGTGAGCAGGCTGCAGAGATGATGGGGTACCAGGAGGAGGTGCTTTAGTCGGACAGCGGGCGCCTGGCTCAGGATGACGGTGCATGGGTGTCAAGGCCCATGGCTGCATTAGCAGATGAGTTACCCATGGGCCAAGAGGAGCTTGGCAAGGAGGGGGCTGGGGGTAAGGCGAAGAAGAAGCGAAGACACTCTCGTAGGCGGCGCCGCAGGTCAGGGTCATCGTCGTCTTCGTCTTACGATGCTTTGTCATCTTCGGTGGGCTTGGAGAGAGGGACGCGAGTGGAGGCTGGCTTCGGTACGGGAGGAGCCATTTCAGGTGGCGTGGCTCCCACGTTTGCTTCTTTTTCTGAATTATGGGAGGGAGTGCCGCGTAAGTTGCGGCGGAAGATCTGGAAGAGCTGCTATATAGACATTTTTAGGCTTCTGGAGGGTAGGAAGCGGTTGGGCGATAGTAAAAGGAAGAGAAAGGAGGATAAGAAGGCAGGGAGGCTCCGGAAGGTTTCGAGCAATGTCATTAATTGGATGAGAGCCTTCTTGAGGCTAGCAAGTGTTTGGGGGCATCACTATCCAGGGCAATATGGGATGCTGTTAGCCTATGCGGACTGTGATAAGGAAGCTTATCATAGTTCAGGAAGGAACTATAAAAGAGGTGAATTGGCTCTGAACAAGCAACCTGTCTTTGCTGGTAGAAATACTAAAACAGAATGTTTTCAAAAAAGACTACCAGTCCCAGAATGCACCAGGTTTCAAACAGCCTCTAGAAGGGCTGAAGTGGGGAAACGTGTGTTCAATCAGGAGAGCTATGAGGTAATCCCCAATCACTCATCTCCAAGGGCAGGGCTTGATTCAGCCCACCTGGGCTGTGCTAGGGTGGGGTGTCCCTCTAAGCACGTTAAAAGTAATAGATATTCTACACAGAGCAGAGAGAGCAGACAGAAAGAAGAGAGAGGACTACAACAGCAGAAGCAATGTGGAAGGAAGAAGAGAAAGACATCTTGGAGGTCTAAAGAAGGAGCCCACAGCAGTACGTGTGTTAGGAGTGATTCCAGAGGCAAGCATACTCCATTGGACTGGAGGAAGCCAGAGGAGTGGGGTTATAAAGCCAGGAGTTCCCAGACAGCACCTTTGAAGGAGACGGCTGCATGTGGAAGGGGCCCTAAGACCGGTGCAATAAGGTATGTGAAGAGAGACGCAGTGTCCAGGGATCTTGATTGGAAGGCTGGACATAAAAGCTGCACTACTTACTGGCCAGGATACCTGGAGAGGAAACCTAACAGCAAAGGAAGCTCAGGTATGAACTTTGATCTATGCCCTAGCTCTTCTCCAGGAAGACAGCAGGGAAACCAATATTATCCTGAGAGTGATCAATTAAGGAATTCCTCTGAGCCAGACCATGATATTGATTCCATGATATTTGAGGAAGAAGGAGATATCTCAAATGATCAGTTAGAATACATGGACTGCTCTCTGTCTAGGCTGCTGTTTTAAAATAGTTTCTCACTAATACAACAACCACCAAAAGGAACTGTAACTTGTTCTTTTATCTACCCAGAAAAGTCTGCAAGAAAGCTTTAGGGTAGGATTGAGCCACGTAGAGAGAGTGAACCAGCAAAGGGGTTTGCAGCTGGCTAATTATTGGTAATTAAGCCAGGCACAAGTGCACGTGAGCTCTGGAAGTAAACTTGTCTTTTTTTTTGTGTGTGTAAATAGAAGAAAGTTATCCTTGATAAAGAACAGTTTTTTTGTTACTTTTGGGTTTTGTTTTTGCCTTTTGAAGCACTGCTAAGAAAGTCATTATCAGGAGCCATCAAAAAGACCTTTTCTGTTTCCCATCAAGGTCTTTATTGATTTTTGCTTAAGAAGTTCAGTTACCTTATATCATGTTTTGTTTTTCCTGAGTACAATACTTGAAGCAAGTGTCCTTTTGTGTTTCCAAGTAAATCTGTGTGGGAGAATTAACCCCATGAATAAAATCTGTTTTTCTTTGCTTACACTCGAGCATCACAACTCATTATTTTGTGAACGGCTGATTCGGGTATAAGTGAACTACATTCCCCACAATCCTTTGTGGGGCCATTCACGCCCAGCGCCCCCCGTTTACAGTGGCGTAGTAGTTCAGATTGCTTTTACACAAAGGATTTACATGATTTATAAGGATTACAACTGAAATCTGAAAGAAAAAAGTTCAAGTCAAAAGCTGGAAAGTGGATTTTTCCCTTAACAACACTTTCGAGAAAAAAAAGAGTGGCTGTTCCAGGAGCTGTTCCAAGGAGGAAAAGACCCTGTGTAAGCTGGATTCATCACTGGCATAAGGTAATAAGTACCTGGGCATGTCTAGTGGTGGATGGGAGTAAGACACAGGGGTAATTGAAAAAAAAATAGGAGAAAAACACCTGTTTGGAGGGTGCTGCTCTGTGTTTTTTTTTCTTTTGTTTTCTTGCAGGTATACAAGATGGATCCGAAGGAACTGGCCAGCTGGATGGCAGCCCAATTTAGCAGGCAACAGGAGCTAGCGCAGCAGGCTCAGGACACTGCAATTAAAGCACTAAGGGACCAGCAGAAGCCAGTGCTTGATCTGGTGGAAGCCTTAATTGCTCTTCATAACCAAAGTGGACCGGATGCAAGACCAGCAGTAACAACTGGTATACCACATGTGGACAATGTGGGACTCAATCAGGGAATTGGGGCATTTAGTTTTGGGAAGCTGACTCCAGATGATAATGTTGATGATTTCCTTGAATCTTTTGAGAGAGTGGCACAAGCATTAGCATGGCCAGAGACCCAGTGGGCAGTAAGGCTGGCAGCCTCATTAACTGGGGAGGCGCTTGCAGCTTATAGGGCAATGCCAGCAGCTCAAGCTTTGAATTATAGAGATGTAAAGGCTGCTATAAGAGATCGCCTAGGGTTGTCTATTTCAGAGTATAGGCGAATGTTTAGAGCTACTGCATTAAGAGTGGGTGAAACACCCAGGGCTCTGAGTCAGAGAATCAGAGGATTGGCTATAAAATGATTGGAGCCTGAGGGAAAGACTGTGGAAATGTTATTAGACATTATTATGCTTGAACAATTTATGTCTGCTGTGCCTAAAGATTTGCACACTTTCCTTATACAGCAAAATTGCCAGAACCTTGGAGAGGCAACCATGCTAGCAGAGAGATTATTGGAAGCCACGCAGGCTTGCCATAGAATGGGTGGCCCTCTGAAGGTTGGTGCTGAGGCAAGCTGTGCTGTATCAGAAAAGAAAATGGTTAAAAATGTTTCTGTGAATAATTGTTCTCTGCCAACCCAGATTACCAAGTGGAGTAAAAAGAAATGTGGAAAATGGGAACATTTGGAAAGGGGATGCCAGATACACACTAGCTTGATGGGTGTTGATTTAAAACAGCCCAAAGAAGGATTCCTTTTGGTGGTTGATGTGTAGGGAATTACCACAAATGCTCTGTTAGACTCTGGGGCAGACCAGAGTATGCTGTCAAAGAGGCTTTGGAAGAGGATAGAGGCCCAAGAAGGATTTGAGCCTAGAACCCCTGAAAGCCAGGTTCACATCAGATGCATTCATGGTGCTGCAACATCATATCCCACCTATAGGCTAATGGTTAAGTGCCTGGGGGAACAAGAGGAAATTCTTTTAGCAGTGGTGCCTAGGCTTCCATTTGATTTGATTCCAAGAAGAGACTGGCCAAGATTTAAGCAGGAACTAGTGAAAGGACTAGGAAAGAAGGAGGGAGAAGGAATGATGGTAATAGCTCCCGGGCCTTTGTTTGGAAGTCCTCAGACCCCAGCTAAAAAGATGGTTAAGCTTCCAGAAGAACAAACTACTAAGAAGCAGATATTTATCTTGAAGTACCATAGGGTCACAGAGAAGGCCCAAGCTCCTAAGCGGGCAACCCCTCAAGCTGCTGGGTTTGACCTGTGCAGTGTAGAAAATGTGACTGTACCTAGCCAAGGGAGAGCCCTGGTTGACACTGGACTCCAAGTAGAAATATCCATTGGGTGCTATGGGTGAGTAGCCCCAAGATCAGGATTAGCCCTGAAGTATTTCATTGATGTGGGAGCGGGAGTGATTGATTCCGATTACACGGGCAATCTTAAAGTTCTGTTATTTAATTTTGGACAGAATGATTACCATGTAAAGACGGGAGACAGAATCTCTCAATTGATATGTGAGAGACTGGGCTTCCCACCTGTGGAGGAAGTCACATCCTTGTCAAATTCTGAGCGTGGAACCAAAGGCTTTGGTTCTACTGAAGACAAAGGGGTTAAGAGCCTAGCTGCCACCTGTGCCCGTGAAAGGGAGGTGCATGAAGAGGAGGATTTGGGACCCCAAGTATCTGACTGTAAAGAAAGTTCAGAACCCCAAATAGGTGAGGACCTGACAGTGGTACAACAGGAAGAAATAAAGAAATTGCTTAAAGAATTCCCAGATGTTTTGACTCCCATACCTGGGGAGACACATTTGGTTGCCCATGAGATAATAACTCCACCTGGGAAATTAATTTGTCAAAGGCCATACCGCTTGCCTGAAGCAAAGAGACAGGAAGTAGTGGCACAAGTTCAGGAAATGTTAGACATGGGAGTAATAGAGGAGTCAAAGAGTCCCTGGAATAGCCCCATAGTCTTGGTGCCAAAGCCTGATGGCTCTTTAAGATTCTGTATTGACTTCCGGCAGGTAAATGCAATATCAATTTTTGATGCATATCCAATGCCAAGAATTGAAGAGCTGTTGGACCAGCTTGGACAAGCTCAATATTTAACCACCCTTGATATGACAAAAGGCTATTGGCAAATCCCTCTAACCAGGGAGTCGAAGCCGAAGACTGCGTTCAGCACCCCCGTTGGCCTTTTCCAGTTCAAAAGGATGCCTTTCGGACTGCATGGAGCGGCAGCTATCTGCCAAAGATTAGTGGACCAGGTACTTCGACCCCATCAAAATTATGCCTTTGCCTATATGGATGATGTCATAATCCATAGTAACACTTGGGCGGAACATCTAAAGAGAATCAGGGCAGTCTTATGCTCCATGAAGCAAGCGGGAATCACTTTGAACCCAAAGAAGTGTGCCTTTGCTAATAGAGAGGTAAAATACCTAGGCCACCTGGTGGGAAGAGGGAAAATTAAACCTCTAATGAGCAAGGTGGATAGCATCAGAAATTTTCCTCCTCCAACAACAAAGAAACAGCTGAGGAGTTTCTTGGGACTTATTGGATACTACCGCAGATTTATACCACAGTTTGCAGAGAAAAGTGCAATTTTTACTGATATGCTGCGGAAGAATTGCCCAAACCAGCTGAAATGGACTCCTGAAGCTGAAAAAGCATTTTCAGTCCTAAAAGGGAAGTTATTTATTTATTTATTTATTTACAGTCTCTTATATACCGCACTATTCAGCATCAGTATGAGTTTACAGATAACAGGGAACAAAAACTTGGATAACCGGGGTAAACTATGTACAGTACTTACTATATGGGGTCATATCAAAGAAGTTGCGTAGACAATGCAGTCCACATCATGGGTTTGAATGTCCACTTGGTGTGTTGTTGATATACTATACATTTGTCTGGGAATGGTATCAGGAGTGTCTTAGAGCTCTAGGGGGTGCAGTTGGGCTCTATAAGGTACTTGTTGAAGAGGTGGCCTTTGAGGGCTTTCCTAAACTGTGGTAGGTTCTTAATAGCCCGGATCTCATGGGGTAATGCATTCCAGTATCTTGGGGCACTGAGATTGAAGGCCCTGTTGGCTGTCGATTTGGTGCAAACAGTAAGTGCCTTCGGGACTTTTAGGGAGTTTATAGCCGTGGATCTTCTATTTGTGGATGTGGAATGGATGAGGGAGGTTAGGGATGCAGATGAGAGCTTGTGAACAGCTTTAAAGGTGATTGTCAAGATCTTGAAAATTATTCTTGCCTGAATGGGTAGCCAATGCAGCTGTATCAGCAGAGGCGTCACGTGGTCGCTCCTGGAGGCTCCGTGGAGGACTCTTGCTGCTGCATTCATGGCTAGCTGAAGAGGGTTTAATGTAGCTTGGGGAAGACTTTGTAATATGGCATTGGCATAATCAAAATGGGGTATGACCAAAGCCTGGAAGATTGTCCGAAAATCAGTTGGTTCAAGCATGGAACGTAGGTGCCTAAGTGAGCGGATCTTGAAGTAGACTGATCTGACTACGTTTCCTATGTGGGCCTTCATATCCAGGCGTTGATCTAAGGTGACTCCCAGGTATCGTATTGAGGATTTAGAGTTCAGCTCAGCTTCTTTTACTTTAAGATATTGCGGTGGGGTAAAGTTGGGGTTCCTCGTAATGAAGAGTACTTCCGTTTTCTTATGTTGTATTCTGAGGTTTTGGGAAAGAAGCCAATCAGATATTGCATTGAAACAGTTCGTCAATGGGGATAGGTCCAGATTCTCAGTAGAGAAGGGTAAGTAGAGCAGGACATCATCTGCGTATAACATGCAATCAACATTGAAGGACCTGATGATATTACAAATTGGTTGCATGTAAATATTGAACAAGAGCGCCGAAAGGGAGGATCCTTGTGGGACTCCTTGACTTTTTTGGAAAGGTTCAGAATTTATCCCTCCAGAATGAACGTGTTGCCATCTTTCGGACAGGTAGGATCTGCACCATTCGAGCGCTCGTCCATTAATGCCTTTGTCAGTCAGTCGTCCTAAAAGCAGCTCATGATTCACTGAATCAAAAGCTGCAGCGATGTCCAGAAAGATGAGAGCAAATCCTTGACGGAGGTCGTCAATGCCTGTGATTATCTTGCAGAATAGAGTGGTAAGGAGGGTTTCCACGCCATGGAATTCCCTAAAACCATGTTGGCTAACGGTGCAGCTGAGTCGATGTGATCCTGCAATTGACGTTGAGCTTCCTTTTCAATAATCTTCGCAAGAAGTGGAATGCTGGATATGGGTCTGTAAGATTCCACCTGTTGGGGATCGAGCTTACAGTTTTTTAGCAGAGGTCTAATGGAGGTGTGTTTAAGGGCTGAAGGGAAAGAGCCGGTTGAGAAGGAGAGGTTAATTATTTTGGACAGTACTGGGCTGAAATGACTGCGAAGCTCCTAGATCCAGAAGGCTGGGCATGGATCAGACTGGGCAGTAGTGGTATTAAGGGCAGCAATGGTGTCCTCAAGTCCTCTCTTTGTAGGGGTAGAAAACATGGTTAGTGTTGTTTGGAATTCTTGCTCTATTGCGGAAGTTGTAGTAGAGGTTTTGTTGGTCTGGCATATCTTGGATTGAAGATAGGTTGCAAAATCTTGTGGGTGTATCTCGAATGAAGGTCCAGAGGATGGTTCTTTTGATAAGGTCTTACCCAGGTCGAAAAGGTCATGTGGTTTATTAAGCGATCTCTTTAAGGTGTCAGAGTAGTATTGCTTCATCGTGTTGGTGATTGCATTGCGATGCTCGGCCAGATGATAGTTGTATGTTGTCAGGTCATTTAGAGAATGAGATCGTCGCCAGCGTTTCTCTAGTTTCCGTAATTGGTTAAGTGATGCTTTAAGATCGGCTGAGTACCATGGGGCACTTGCCCTTTTACCTGGAGGCCTGTTGATTGGCGTACGTTGGGCAATTGAGCTGAGGCAATTGTTCCAGAGGGAAATTAGGTCGTCAAGGTTCTGAGTGGTTTCAGAGAAGAGTTGTTGCGTTTCTGCAAGGATAAGATCTCTGTTGTAAGGCTTGAAACATCGAGAGGGCGGTCTTGTGGTGTTGCTTTGGTATTTTGTTGATTTTTGGATAGGCTTTGTACGAAGGAATCTGGATGATGATCAGTTTGTGATCTGACCAAGGAACAGGCGTTATGGAGGTTATAGGATCATGGGCTGGGTTAAGAGAGGTTTGCGGGGCGAATACTAGATCCAGGATATTTCCCTTAATGTGAGTAGGATCATTAACTAATTGCTTGAAGCCAAGATTTTTGAGGGCATCAAGGAAGGCTGATGCTTGATTATCTTGTAGTGTAGGCAGGTTAAAGTCACCTAGGATCCAATTTGGGATGCTTGGGTTATGAGTGTTAGATGCCAGATCAATGATAGCTGAGAGATCATCTGGGAAGGCTGAAGGTGCTCTGTACAGCAGGTTGATTGAGCAGTGTTTATTGGAGATGGTAACCGTCTCCAGGTGGTTTGTACTGGTGGAGTCTACCGTTCGAAAGTGGAGGTCTGTCCTTGTGAGGATGAGCACGCCGCCTCCTCTTTTTTCTTGTCTATGACTTGAGTGTGCAGTGAAATTCTGGGGGAGGAGCTGGTTGAGTATAACATTGTCTTCGGCGGATAACCACGTCTTGGTGACCATGAGTATATCAAGGCTATGGCTAGCAATGATGTCGGCGACGGCTGGCCACTTCTTCCGGATAGAATGAGCGTTGATGAGGGCACATTTTAGGCTTTGAGGGTAGGAGTTTTCGAATCGTTTGGGTTTCGTATTGTGTTGAAGTGCAATGTGTAACAGATGGGGGTGGCGTGGGCGGGTGTCCCAAGTTATGTTGTCGTGGGGTGCACTGGTCCACCTTCTCCCATGGCTCCGTAAAATAGGAATCTGGTTGGATGCTGGGGTTAGGGCAAGAGCGTTGGAGAACCAGCTTGATATGATGATATAGCATCCTATTATGGTGGTAATGGGGGAACACATCTTGGAAGAGCCCTATGTAATTGGGAGCGGGTCAATCAGGTTAAACTACCAGGAAGTTATTAACAAACTTTGATACTTAGAGCAATATGCTTGGTCACAACAGACAATATAGTCACAGGCAGTGTTTAAAGTTAGATAACTAGTAGAAGTATACTGACAACAGTACAGAGGTTGATTGGCTACTGACAACAGTATGAATGTTGACTGGCAATATGCTTGGTAACAACAGACAATATAGTCACAGGCAGTGTTTAAAGTTAGATAACTAGTAGAAGTATACTGACAACAGTACAGAGGTTAATTGGATACTGACAACAGTATGCATGTTGACTGGCAATGAAGGATTAATGGTAACAGTACAGTGGATACTGGTAATGGAACATTAGAGACTGGTGCTATGAAAGGTTACTGAAAGTTGTGTACAGGACCAGTACTGAAAGGGGTGGATTTCAGGAAACCCTTCTTGGTTCAAACAGATGCCTCGGATGTAGGGCTAGGAGTTGTTTTATCCCAATGTCATGAAGGGGAGGAGCATCCTGTGATGTACCTGAGCAGGAAATTGTCACCGGCTGAACAGAAGTATTCCACAATAGAAAAGGAATGTTTAGCTATAAAGTGGTCAGTGGAGGCATTAAGGTTTTACCTTACAGAGAGGAAGTTCCAACTGGTTACAGACCATGCCCCACTTAAGTGGTTGCAACAAATGAAGAACCACAATGCCAGGTTGACACGCTGGTACATGGCCTTACAGGCATTTGATTTTCAAGTGGAACATCGTGCTGGAAAGTTACACAAAAATGCGGATGCCATTTCCCGTATTACGGACTGTAAAGAAGAAGTTTCACCAGTCCGTAATAACTTAAGCAGGGGAGTATGTGATAAGGAAGCTTATAGTTCAGGAAGGAACTATAAAAGAGGTGAATTGGCTCTGAACAAGCAACCTGTCTTTGCTGGTAGAAATACTAAAACAGAATGTTTTCATAAAAGACTACCAGTCCCAGAATGCACCAGGTTTCAAACAGCCTCTAGAAGGGCTGAAGTGGGGAAACGTGTGTTCAATCAGGAGAGCTATGAGGTAATCCCCAATCACTCATCTCCAAGGGCAGGGCTTGATTCAGCCCACCTGGGCTGTGCTAGGGTGGGGTGTCCCTCTAAGCACGTTAAAAGTAATAGATATTCTACACAGAGCAGAGAGAGCAGACAGAAAGAAGAGAGAGGACTACAACAGCAGAAGCAACGTGGAAGGAAGAAGAGAAAGACATCTTGGAGGTCTAAAGAAGGAGCCCACAGCAGTACGTGTGTTAGGAGTGATTCCAGAGGCAAGCATACTCCATTGGACTGGAGGAAGCCAGAGGAGTGGGGTTATAAAGCCAGGAGTTCCCATACGGCACCTTTGAAGGAGACGGCTGCATGTGGAAGGGACCCTAAGACCGGTGCAAGAAGGTATGTGAAGAGAGACCCATTGTCCAGGGATCTTGATTGGAAGGCTGGACATAAAAGCTGGACTACTTACTGGCCAGGATACCTGGAGAGGAAACCTAACAGCAAAGGAAGCTCAGGTATGAACTTTGATCTATGCCCTAGCTCTTCTCCAGGAAGACAGCAGGGAAACCAATATTATCCTGAGAGTGATCAATTAAAGAATTCCTTTGAGCCAGACCATGATATTGATTCCATAATATTTGAGGAAGAAGGAGATATCTCAAATGATCAGTTAGAATACATGGACTGCTCTCTGTCTAGGCTGCTGTTTTAAAATAGTTTCTCACTAATACAACAACCACCAAAAGGAACTGTAACTTGTTCTTTTATCTACCCAGAAAAGTCTGCAAGAAAGCTTTAGGGTAGGATTGAGCCACGTAGAGAGAGTGAACCAGCAAAGGGGTTTGCAGCTGGCTAATTATTGGTAATTAAGCCAGGCACAAGTGCACGTGAGCTCTGGAAGGAAACTTGTCTTTTTTTTGTGTGTGTGTAAATAGAAGAAAGTTATCCTTGATAAAGAACAGTTTTTTTGTTACTTTTGGGTTTTGTTTTTGCCTTTTGAAGCACTGCTAAGAAAGTCATTATCAGGAGCCATCAAAAAGATCTTTTCTGTTTCCCATCAAGGTCTTTATTGATTTTTGCTTAAGAAGTTCAGTTACCTTATATCATGTTTTGTTTTTCCTGAGTACAATACTTGAAGCAAGTGTCCTTTTGTGTTTCCAAGTAAATCTGTGTGGGAGAATTAACCCCATGAATAAAATCTGTTTTTCTTTGCTTACACTCGAGCATCACAACTCATTATTTTGTGAACGGCTGATTCTGGTATAAGTGAACTACATTCCCCACAATCCTTTGCAAGTCATAATAATATTTTGCCTTTGCTAAGACTGTGGCCATTCATGACCAGCGCCCCCCATTTACAGGACTCTATCTTAGAAGCAGCACAGACTCATGATGGTTGGGCGTGGCTCAACTATGATGAGAAGTTCCGGGATAAGATGGAGGAGAATAAGTTGTTGTCCTGGGGGACGCAGGATATCAACCTATGGTTTACGCAGATGGCAGCCAGGGGGGGCGCAGGGGGAGGAGGAGGACAAAAAGGGGGAGTGGCGGCTACGGCGGCTACGGTGCGGCCCTTTCATGTGGGAGGGGCTCCCGCACCACAGATAGCAGTCGGAGGTGGTGCAGGGGAGATATGTTGGCAGTTTAACAAGTCATCGTGCCCCTTTCTAGATTGTAATTTCTGGCATAGCTGTTCCGTATGTGGTGGGGGGCATGCAGCAATCAAATGTGTCAAGAAAGGCATTTTGTGTGGCGCCCTGCCCGCCCCCAAGCAGTAGGGATCTAGTGGGCCTGGCTCCAATGCCGATACGGGTCGAGGTTCTTAGGCCCTGGCTTAGGCAGTACGGGAGGCAACGGGATGGGGAGGTGCTCAAGGGGGGATTTATGTATGGGTTTAACATACCGGGTCGGGGGACGGTTAGGGCGGAAAGGGCTCGGAACTCACCATCAGTGAGGCGTTTTGTTCAGATTGTGAGAGACAAGCTGGCCGCGGAGCTGGAATTGGGCAGGGTAGCTGGGCCTTTTGTGGAGCGGCCATTTGCGCATTTTGTAGTGTCGCCATTGGGAATAGTGCCAAAGAAGGAGCCTGGGAAGTACTGACTGATTCACAACTTGTCCTCTCCGGTAGGATTGTCTGTTAATGATCACATCCCGAGGGAGTTGTGTGTGGTGCGCTATGCATCCTTCGATGACGCGGTGGATTTAGTGAGGAAATGTGGGATGAGGAGTCTAATGGCAAAGGTAGATATTGAATCCACGTTTCGATTATTGCCAGTACACCCCTCTGCATTCCATTTGTTGGGTTTTCGTTTTGAGGGACATTATTATTTTGATAAATGCATGCCAATGGGTTGTTCAGTTTCCTGTTCGTATTTCAAGATGTTCAGTACGTTCATGCATTGGGTCTTGGAAGAGACAGTAGGATGTACGAACCTGGTCCATTATTTGGACGACTTCCTGTTCGTGGGCGATGCGCAGTCCGTACGGTGCCAGGAGCTACTGGACGGCTTCGTGAGACTGGCCCGGGTAAGGGGTGTCCCGTTGGCTGCAGGGAAGACGGAGGGCTCGGCGACATGCATCACATTTTTGGGTGTGGAATTAGATATGGTCAATATGGTAGCGCATTTGCTGCTGGGGAAAGTAGCGTGGTTGCGGGTCCTGGTGGCAAACATGATGGGATCGTCTAAAGTAACGCTAAGGGAAATGCAGGCCATGATAGGCGCCTTGAACTTCGCATGTCAGGTCATTCCGATGGGGCGGGTGTTCCTGCGTAGGTTTTCACAGGCTACATCGGAGGTTCTTAAGCCACATCACCGCATTAGGGTATCATGGAGTATGAGGGCTGACTTGGGGGTCTGGGACAAGTTCCTGAGAGGCTTTAACGGGTATCGGTATTAATGGAAAAGGAAATCTCCACTTGTGATATGCAGCTCTTTACGGATGCGGCGGGTGGTTTGGGATTGAGTATATATTTTGGGGGCTCCTAGTGTGCGGGGGCATGGCCGCAAGCTTGGCGGGAGGCGGGCATAACTGACAACATAGCCTTTTTAGAGCTGTTCCCAATATTGGTGGTTTTGGAACTGTGGCCGGACAAGCTGCGTGATCGCAGGATTCTCTGGTGGTGTGACAATGAAGCAGTGGTTAGCGTGATTAATCGCTATGCTCCGCACTGCCGGCGGGTAGCGGCTCTGATGAGGGAGGTGGTGCTAGCCTGTTTAAGGTTGAATGTTTGTGTAAGGGCCCGTCATATAGCTGGGAGTACTAATAAGATTGCTGATGCTCTTTCACATTTCAAGTGGGACCTGTTTCGGAGATTGGCACCAGAGGCGGATGCCGTGGGAGTGCAGGTCCCGGAGCACTTGTGGCAAACTGGCCTGAGGATCTGCTGAACCTGTTGCGGAGTTCGGTATCATTGGCGACATGGCGGGCGTATCGGCGAGGCTGCGACAGCATGGTGGAATTTCTTGTTTCGCAGGGTTGGCGGCAAGGTCCGGTGTCAGACCAACTCATGGGCCAGTGGCTAAGGCTGCGGGAACGGCGAGATCAACTGTGAGGGCGCATCTAGCGGGGTTTGCATTTTTCTCGAAGGCAGTGGGTTGGGGCATCTGGTGGGGGGGTTTTGGTCCGTAGGCTGCTTCTGGGTTGGGAGCGGGCTCACCCATCGCTGGGCGATAGGCGGCTGCCTATCACGCATAAACTGCTGGTGGAGTTGTGTGCAGCGCTACCCGTGGTGGCAGCATCAGCGTATGAGGCCACGCTTTTTAAGGCAGTGTATTGCGTGGCCTTTTCTGGGGCCTTTCGGGTGGGGGAATTGGTGACTGCGTCCTGTGTGGGAAAAGCGGGAGGTGCCTTTCTGATAACAGCATGTGAAGTTGACCAAAGGGGAGTTACGTATATGTTTGGCGAGGTCCAAGACGGATCAGAAGGGTAGAGGAGTGTGGGTGCTTTTGAGAGCACTTGGGGGTTCCACGACTTGCCCGGTGGCATCTATGGAAGCCTACCTGCGCACGAGGCAACAGGGGGGGCGGCTATCTCTTTGTGCATGAGGATGCCCGATCGTTGTCATGGTTTCAGTTCACAGCGCTTCTGCGGATGATGCTCCGCCATTTGGGTCTGGATCCGGGTAAATTTGCTCCTCATTCGTTTCGGATTGGCGCAGCGACTAGTGCTGCGGAGGCTGGGTTAACTGAACAGGAGATTCAGCGGATAGGCAGTTGGTGGTCGAGAGCATTCCGCGGGTATGTGTGCTTATGATCTGAGGAGTGCAGAACAGCTACTAACTGTGTGTTTCTTTTAGATGTCGGCTGGATTCCAGGTTGTTGCTGGATGATCGGCCATTCGTTCATGTACTGGACTGGTCAGCAAGCAGTTACAAGGCCATTGGGGTCCAATTTGGGACTGAACGCCGCTGAGGTGACCGTCTCATGGCTGGGCGAGCGCGGTCTGTGGTGGATGCAGCTCTTGCCTTTGCTTCAGCACCATGGGTGTGAGAAGGGAGTGCCAGCATTGCTGTTGCTGCATTTGGGAGGCAACGACTTGGCGTCCTGGACCTGTAAGCAGCTGATCAGAGCGACATAAAGAGAGTTGGCTGACGTGCTGTTGATGTTTGACAATGTAGTTTTATTATGGTCAGATATAATTCCAAGGCCTGCTTGCTGGGGCTACCGGAGGTGATCTAGAGGGTTGATTAAAATTAATTGGCAAATTGGCCGGTGGGTGTGTCAGAAGGGTGGATGACAGATTTTGCATCCCTGGGTCAAGGTGGAGTGCGCCAGTTTATATCGGCAGGATGGAGTGCATTTATCCCTGGTGGGGATGGATTTGCTCCTGAACGATTGGCAAGAGGCTTTGGAGCATGTTGAGGAAGGATGGGTAACTGATCGCAGCTTGGTTTTGGGGGGTGGCACAGGGACAGGGGTCCCTGAGCCTGTGGCGGGATCCCAGAGGTGTCCGGGGTCCGGAGCCGTTGGCAAGACGCAGGGCGTGGGTGGGGTACCCCTGACCTGGAGAAACCCTTGGGGCTTTTGCTAATAATATGGCGAAGCCGTAAGAGGGGGGGATGGAATAGCCTGGGGATGTTCACGGCGGAAGCGGGCGGAACTCACCTTGCTACTCACACAGCTGGTGAGGGTTTGTTCTGCAGCCGGAACTCGGTTGATGAAGGTTTTGTTGTTGGTAGTTGTTATTAGATAATGCTGTATGGTTAATATAGCTGCGACCAGTTGGATTCCCAAAGTGTTGTGTTGTGGTTATTTTAGGGGGGTAGGGGTAGGTGAGTTGGGGGGGGGGCGGGGACAGGAGCACCATGTCCGTCGTACCCCGGTTACAGAAAGGCCGCGGGACCACGTACCTGCTGGCCGCCAATAACCGGGGGGGGAAGAAGGGGTTGTCGGCATGGGCAGAGGTTTAAACCCATTGGCTCCTGCGGATGAGTGAGGGGCGCGGGAGCCAATGGGGGATCGAGTAGACCGGGGGGGGGGCAGGGCGAGGGCAGAGTGAGCCGGCGGGACGTCAGTCGCCGGGGGAGAGCGGGAAGGTGGCTGGCGTCCCCCCCGCCCCACCCACGGGGTGGGGCGGAGTGGGGGAGGGGGTTGCAGCTGGAGGGGGAAGGCGGGATCCCGGAGGTGTCCGAGGTCTGGAGTCGTTGGCAAGACGCAGGGCGGGGGTGGGGTACCCCCATCCCGGAGGAACCCTCGGGGCATTTGCTAATAATATGGCGAAGCCATAAGAGGGGGGGGGGGGGGTGGAATAGCCTGGGGACAGTTCACGGCGGAAGCAGGCGGAACTCACCTTGCTACTCACATGGCTGGTGAGGGTTCGTTCTGCGGCCGGAACTTGGTTGATGAAGGTTTTGTTGTTGGTAGTTGTTATTGGATAATGCTGTATGGTTAATAATGTAGCAGCAAAGCGCAGACAAACCAATAATACCAGGAGTCTGTTCAGAAGGTCCAAATCATTTATTTGTGCACAAGTCTCGAACCAGTCAATTTCAAAATGGCTGAGCAAAGTTTTCAAGCATTACAACAACTTTTATAGACTTCTGTTCCATTCTAGGTATAGAAAAACATTTCATTGGTCCCGGTAACCTCCCGTACCTCCCGTACCCCTTCCATTGGTCCCGGTACTGATAAGTTTATCCAATTATGTCCCTTCAGTGGGCATGACACCTGCATACCCCCCTTCTAGTCCCAATTACAATGGTCAGTTCATCAACTTGTTACTTTCACACTCTCAAGGCCATAGAACCAATTTGTGCATGCAGAGGAGCAGGGCTCTACAACTCATCTGTCAGCACTCCCAATTATTTCTTTGCAGATGTACTTTTTCTTATCAGTAGTAACTTTTAAACATGTTTTTCTGTATTTTTCCATCTCTCGGTTCTGCTTACCTAAGCTAATTCAATACTTCTACTGAGTTCTATCTTACAATAGCAGCATATTGGGGGATGTGCAATCCTATATGCCTCTCCACAGGCCTCATTTACAGGTCAAGCTAGCCATGCTGGCCTGCTTATGTCAGACACCATGGGTCACAGGCCTGCACCTGCCACATTCCCCCCTTTGATTAATCTCACCCTATTACTTAATAAGGTGTGAGAATTAAATCACCTTTTGAAGAATCACATCATGATTGAAGGATTTCGACTAGGACTGGCTTTGTATAAAGCCATTATTTTAGTTGCGGTCTTCCGCTCTACTGTACTATCAATAGTGTTATGAATGGAACGCATACAACATGGGATTAAACATGGTAATAAAAAGATAACAGCAACAAGGATTAGTACTAGAACAATGAAAGTCTTAAATCCTCCCACCCATGAAAAGAGGTTAGCAAACCAGTTAGGAAATTTCAATGAGTGCCAAGTCTGTACTGGCACATAAGCATGTCTTTGCATATCTTTAGCAATTTCTTCAACTACTTGACCCTTATCATCTATTTTCAAACAGCAATTAGTTAAATTCAGTTTACCACATACTCCTCCTTCAGCTGCTAACAAATAATCAAGTGCTAAGCGGTTCTGATATATAGCAGTGCGCATCTGAGTACTTTGTCTAGCTAAGAGCGTAAGAGCATGACTAGTTTCATTAGTTATTATTTCAACTACTGCTTGTAAGCGAATAATACGATTAATCATATAAATTGGAGTACGATAACCATACATACCATCATCATTCCAAGTGGCAGGTCCATAATATTCAATAATTCTTTCTGGTGGCCAATCATCACCTTGCCACTTCTCCCACTTGCCTATCTGTAAGGCTTCTCTTTTCTGTCTTAATGCTCTTTTGTGTCGGTGGGTAGTGTAAACAGGGTATCCTAATTGTTCTCCATGTTCAGTGTTTAAAAGAAAGAAAGAAGGTCTGATGGTTCCTAAGACACATGCTCCTCCCCAGTGTGGCGGGAGTTGTGCATATGCTCGGTTTCCACAGATCCAATATAGGCCAGGTGGGGCTTGCCAGGCTTGGACTTTGGCAAGGTTAGTCCATAAACCAGCAAGTTCAGGAAATCTGGCTAATGGGTTAGGAGGTTCAGGGTGTTTGATTCCTGACCACCATGCTGTCTTTTTGGTCGTGGCATTATAGTACTTTTGGCTAAGACAGACCAGCTGTCCTACCTTCTGGGTGAACTGGGGTCCAGTTCTGGCATAGCAAAGATGTCCAACGATTGAGTGCGCTAACACCCATTCACTGGTAGTCTTGTGTAATTCAGTCTGATTGTAAATCATAGAATAATTCAATTCTTGGGCTTCCCAGGGCCACTGATCTCCCATTTGGGTTCCGCCACAGAAATAACAATCTGTGATCTTAAGACTAGATACTACTGCTCCAGCTAATTCTAAAAATAGATTCTGTGAGGGATGAGGGATCTCAAACTTATTTACATGCATGGCTTCATAAAAGGTATTATGAATATGATATTTAGATGACTTGTGGGCTTGGGTATTCAATCTAATATATACAATGGTTCCTGGATCTATTGCCCCTCCAGCAATACGTAAACCAAACTTGTATCCTTGTTTCCATGCATGGGGATTGTGTATGCGTAAGTGTAAGGGGTTACAAGCATCTTTCTGACATTTATCATTTGTGGTTGGCTTGGTTAAAGTAGCCATTCGTTTATCTATTTTCTCATCAGTTATTCCAGTATTCCAGGTAGCATAAAAAACACATCCCCAATACGGGCAATAGTAGTCTGTTCCTGGGGCAGTACTATAGCCTGGTTCCTTTTTACCTGTACACTTTCTCCATCCTGTGGCACCTTCTGGACACATATACTTATGGTCATTTCGATACGCTTTCTCCCATGTACCACAGGTGGAATAACTATCTCTATTAATAGCATTACATGCATCAAAATTCAAAACAGCAGGTTTAGTAATGTCCTTAAGTGGTGGCGTAGCAGCTAATATAGGTCCATCTGCATCCTTCCATCTTATTTCCATCGTGTAATAGGATGGATTCTGATGCGGATTATAGCATGCTTTAATTTTGCCATGAGTGCAAACATTTAGTTCAGTGGTGTTATAGATACACCGAGTTACTGTTCCCTTGCAGGTATAGTAAGAATGATAAAGCAAAGTCTGAGTTACTTTCAGTCCAGTTCGAGTAGAGGTAATGCAAGCAGTGCATGGAGGTAAAGCATAAGTCAGTTCAAAACCTCCAAAGAAGGCAACCAAGGCAAAGCAAAAGCAAAGATACATGTTGATGTTGATTGGAGTTCTTCTGAATCCTCAGCTTGCTGATCTTGATCACGACGGTCTTTTATTCTTCGTCCCGTTTGCTAATGAAGCAATTTAACGGGTGCTGAGTGTTGATTGAAGATCCTCAGGTTGTCCAGTACACATTAACCAACTTATTAGCAATTTCAGTTGGTGTTGAAGTATGGTTCAATATAGTATCAAAGTAGTGTGTCAGATCACACGCAAATTGGGTTCGTTGAAACAAAACTGTTGCTGCATGGAAAACAGCAATCCTCTTCGAAAGACTTGGCTACTGCAAAGCACTTGTGATGAAGTGTCTAAGCTGCTGGTTGCCGTCTCAGAGTAACTCGCAAGGGTGCATCAAGATGCTGCTCTGCTGTCCACTGATCAGGTTCAGGATCAGCGGCGGGCTTGACTCTGCTGTGGTGGATCCAGGCGTCAATCTCGGCTACCTTTACTGCAGTTGGGGTAGACAGGATGACGGTGTACGGTCCCTTCCAATGGGGTTCCAACGGTGTCTTCTTCCAATCTTTGATCCACACCGAAGTACCAGGCTGATAGGGATGCAAGGGTTCCGTCAAGTTGATAGGCAATTGGTCTTGGATCCACGCATGGAGAGTCTGCAGAACAAAACTAAGAGCTAGGAGTTCTTGTCTGGTTACTTCTGAACCAATTTGGGCTAAACTTCCTTTGACTCCCTGCACTATTGGTGGGGGTTTACCATACAAAACTTCAAAAGGGGAAAATCCTGTTGATTTTACAGGAGCTGAGCGTATTCTGAGTAAAGCTATTGGGAGTACTTGGGGCCACTTCAAGTGTGTCTCCTGACAAAGCTTGGACATTTGGGCTTTCAAGGTACGATTCATTCGCTCAACTTTCCCTGAACTCTGGGGTCTGTATGCAGTGTGGAGTTTCCATTGTATCTGCAAAGCTTTTGCTAACTGCTGAGTAACTTGGGAGACAAATGAGGGTCCATTGTCTGACCCTATTACTGCTGGAATTCCGAATCTAGGAACAATCTCTCTCATTAAGACTTTGGTAACTTCTCGGGCTTTCTCAGTTCTGGTTGGGAAGGCTTCTACCCACCCAGAGAAAGTACAAACTAATACTAACAGGTAATGGTATCCATTGGCTTTTGGCATTTCGGTAAAATCAACTTGGAGGTTGTGCATGGGGGTGACACCTCCTGACTGAACTCGGGGTGCCGTTATAAGGCCTTGCTTGGCATTATTTTTGGCACAGGTTAGACATTGACGTGCTACTGAGGCTGATATGGTTGTCATCAGAGGGATGTAGAAATGTGGTCTGAGTGCTTTTTCCATAGCACTCTTCCCATAGTGGGTGGCTTCGTGGAAAGCTTTGACAAAGGATGGTCCTAACAGTTCAGGAATTACTATTCGTCCAGGGGGTTGACTGCCCTCTTCTGGTGGCAGCTCTATCCATCCATCTTTCAGTACTCCATCTTCTTTGTTACAGTAGTAATCCAATTCTTTGGTGGTATATCGTGTTGTCCATAAATTCAAAGGTACTGGAAACAATGCTACTTGCATTGGTATAGCTTGTGGGGCAATTTGTCCTGTCATAGCTGCTTGTCGGGCTGAGGCATCTGCAAACCTATTTCCTCGGGCAACTTCTCCTTTCCCTGCTTGATGTCCTCTACAATGCATGACAGCTACACGTGTTGGGGCCCAAACTGCATCAAGTAGCATCAATATCTCGGGACCATACTTGACTGATTTTCCTCCGGAGGTGATGAGTCCTCTCTCCTTATAGAGAGCTCCATGGGCATGCAGAGTGGTGAAGGCATATTTGGAATCTGTATATACATTTAGCACAAGTTTTTCTCCTAACAGCAATGCTCTGGTGAGTGCTATCAATTCGGCTTTCTGGGCTGATGTGCCTGAGGCTAGAGCTGATGATTCAACTACTTCGTGTTGAGTGACGACTGCATATCCGGCACAGCGTCGTCCATCAAGGATGAGACTGCTCCCATCAACATAATAGATTTGGTCAGGATTGTCTATGGGCACATCTGTCAAGTCGGGTCGACTGGAGAACACAGTTTCCATGACTTCGATACAGTCATGTTCTGGGAGTTCTTCACTGATGGGTATCAAGGTAGCTGGATTCAAGGCATGGCTCACTTCGAGTTGTATCTGTGGGTTTTCACATAACATGCTTTGGTACTTCAACATTCGGGAATTGGTGAGCCAATAATTTGCTTTTTGTTCTATAAGGGCAAGGACTGCATGTGGCACAGTGACTCGTATGTTCTGTCCTAGTGTGAGCTTGTCTGCTTCACTCACTAGTAGCGCTGTAGCTGCAACTGCTCTCAGGCATGGTGGCCATCCTTTGGCCACAGGGTCCAATTGTTTCGATAGGTATGCTACAGGTCGCTCCCAATTTCCCAATTTCTGAGTCAACATGCCTAAGGCATTTCCCTGTGCTTCATGTACGAACAAGTGGAAAGGTTTGTGGACATCTGTTAGTCCAAGTGCTGGTGATGACATCAATTCTTCCTTTAACGTCTTGAAGGCTGTATCCTGCTCAAGTCCCCACTCCAGTGGCAACTTTTCTTCTCCTTTTGTGGCTTCATACAGTGGTTTGGCAATTTGGGCAAAGTTGGGTATCCAGATTCGGCAATATCCTGCCGCTCCCAGAAAGGCTCTGACTTGCTTTCTGGTTGTTGGAGTTGGAATTCTGCATACTGCTTCTTTCCTTTCTCTGCCTAATCTTCTGCTTCCTTGGGTAATACGAAAACCCAAGTACTTCACTTCTTTTTGACATAGCTGTGCTTTGGCTCTGGAAACTTTGTATCCAGCTTCATCTAGTAACTGCAAGAGGTCTTTGGTGGCTAGTATACATTCACTTTCTGATATGGCAGCTATCAGCAAATCATCCACGTATTGGAGAAGCACTCTCTTCCCCGGGGCTACTGGATAGCTTGAAAGGTCTTGATTCAGTGCAGCACTAAAGATGGTAGGCGAATTCTTGAATCCTTGGGGTAATCTTGTCCAGGTGAGTTGGCCCCCTCTTCCAGAGACGGGGTCCTGCCATTTGAATGCAAACAATATTTGACTTATAGGGGCTAATCTTATGCAAAAGAATGCATCTTTCAAATCCAGTACAGTGAAATGGGTAGCTTCAGCAGGTATCAGTCCTAGAAGAGTGTAAGGATTGGGTACAACTGGATGTATAGTTTCAACTGCATCATTTACTCTTCTCAAGTCTTGTACTGGGCAATAATCATCTGTCCCAGGTTTCTTTACTGGCAAAAGTGGAGTGTTCCATGGGGATTGACATACTTTCAGTAGGCCATACTCAAGTAATCTCTGTAGGTGGCGATGAATGCCTTCAATTGCAGCTCTTGGGAGAGGGTACTGTTTGACGTGCACTGGTGTAGCACTAGGCTTGAGGGTTACAATCACTGGAGCTATATGCTTGGCTAGGCCTGGGGGACTGCCTTCTGCCCATACTCCAGGTGGTGCATCGATGTTCTTTAAAGTTTGTTCAAAATAGGTGTCTTGGATGGAGTCATCAACGTAATACCTCCATTCTTCTTCTCGGGACACTGTCAGCAGCATTACTCCTGCTGGTTTGGCTTGGGAATTTACTGTCATTTGCATTTCTCCTTGTTCAGAGAAGGATATTTGTGCTTGAAGCTTGGCTAACATATCTCGTCCCAGTAATGGCACTGGACATTCGGGCATGTAAAGGAATTGATGAGTTATTTGCTGTCCTCCTAGACTGCATATACGATTCTGAAGAAAAGACTTTGTGGCTTTGGCACCAGTTGCTCCTATAATGGTGACTGCTTTTGTAGAGAATGGGGCTATCTTTTTGTCTATTACTGAATGTTGTGCTCCAGTATCAACCATAAAGTCCATAATTTGGTCTCCTATTTGTATTCCGACCATAGGCTCCTGGAGACCTAAAGCAAACTGGGAGCCCGGTCTGTCCTAATCCACGTCATTCTCATCATGGGCCGGTGTGGCCAATGCTTGAATGGCTCCTCCTCCTCTTTCTCGCTGGAATTGTTCTCGATTGGCTCCTCCTCGATTTCGGGGATAGCCTCGTCTTTCTTCTCGCCACTGATGATCGTTGTCGTCATCTTGCTGGGCGTCTACAAGTTGCGGGCACGTATCTCTCCAATGTCCTTCCTCTCTGCAGTAGGCGCATTGGTTCATGCCTAGCCTCTGGGTCCGGCCTCCGCCTTGACCCCGCCCTCTTCCTCTGCTCCTTCGACTAGGGACACCTCCCCTTTTCTGTTCAACTATGGCCGCAGCCAAAAAATCAGCTTTCTTCTTCATCTTTCTATCACATTCTCTCTGTCTTTCATTATCACGATTCACATACACTTTATGAGCGACTTCCAGTAACTGTGTTGCATTCATGCCCGCAAACCCTTCTAATTTCTGTAATTTACGTCTAATGTCTGGTTGAGACTGGTTTACAAAAGCAGAATTCACCATACATAAACTTCCTGGTGCCTCGGGATCATAGGGAGTATACATTCTGTATGCTTCAGTTAATCTTTCATGAAAATCTGCTGGGCTCTCATCTATACCTTGGATAACTCCTGCAACTTTGGAAAGGTTCATAGCTTTCTGGCCCCCCCTTTTCAGGCCTTGTAAAAAGCCTTGGCGAAAACGGGCTAGGGCTGCGGTTCCTTCTTCTGTATTTGGATCCCAATGGGGGTCCTCATTCGGGAATTCTCTCTGGGCTGCTTCCCGACGGTCTATTATATTCTGCCCTGGTCCCGGAGCTACGGGGTTCTCTGCCATCCATTCAATAGCTGCTTTCCTAATTCGTGCTCGCTCTTCTGTCGTGAATAGGGTAGTCAGGAGCTGGCGACAATCTGGCCAAGTGGGTTGGTGAGTTTCCATAATAGTAGTTACTAATTCTGTCAGCTCCTGGGGCTTACTAGTATAGGAGGCATAATGCGACCTCCAATTTAACAAATCAGTTGTAGAGAAAGGGATATACACATAAGTTAGGGGTCCCACTACCACCTCATCATTATCATTCTTTACGGGCACCCCCGGAACTTGCCGTAAGGGAAACATTTTGGCCGCCGTAGGTGTCTTTTGGGATCTAAGGGTTATTGTTGTAATTGTCTTTGAAGGGGTCACTTTCTTTTTTCCAACAGATTTTACTTTGGGTATATCTTTTACTGGCGTGCTAGTGCTAGCAATCGCTTGTACACTGTCCTCCTCGTCTGGGGCATTCTCTTTTTCTTCCTCTTCTCCCTCTACTTCTGACTCGCTTTTTATGGCATCCTTGTCTTCAGCTGATTCCTCTCTTTGCCCTCCAGGAGGGGGATCAGGGGTTGGGTCCCGCTCCCGCTCCGGCCGTCTCTGGGGTTCTGGGGCAGGACGCCGGGCTACTCTTATTGGATCTGGGGTTCGGGGCTGTCTTGGAATTATCTCTGGGGAATCAGGATCTACCAGGATGGGCTTCTTTCTGGATTTTTTATCCTGCTCTTTCATTTTGGGCTGTTCTATTTTCTGACTAGAATCTGTTTTAGCTAACATTATTCGGCACTGTTCCTCATAACAGCGCTGCGCCCAGGGGGGCGGATCTTCACAAATACTTAACCAGGAATCTATATAGGGGTACTGATCGGGGTGCGCTATCCACACTCTACAGTGTATTGACTGAATAATCTCTACATTGAACGTTCCCTCTCGGGGCCAGATGGGGTCTAGATCGGGCCACTCCCTAGTACACAAAATCTGCAAACGGGCTGCTGTCATTTTGATACCATAATCTCCTGAATATCCCTCTTTAAAATGTGCGATCATACATTCTAATGGAGTGTTTCTAGTAGACCCCGCCCCTCCCATTTCGATGTGTGCGCGCAACAACAGACAAAAGGGAAAAGGAGGGCGGACCGTGGGTAAGGGGTCCTCACGGCCCTGGAAACGTATAAGGAGTACAAATAACAAGACAAGACGACAATCGCTTCCCCCTTTTCGCGACCTGAACGCGGTCGCCCGGTCAGGAAATGTGCTACTCAGGGTTCCGCCTTCACTTGGTCCATGCTGCCAGACCTCTCATTCACACTTCGTTCACACAATCATGCTAGCAACGTATCCCAGAATGCATTCGTTTCTATCTATTCTGACTAGTCTTTTTCCCAATTACAATAAGGATGGGGGTTTCACCCGGCGAATTCCCATGCGGGGTTACTCGGCCCTTCCTTGAGAGGTGATCAAGCTCTCTTTCCAATTCCCAATATCTCGAGATTACAAATTCCAAATTCCAAGTTCCAATGGCAGTACTGCGCTTTCTATTTCTGTCTAGACACCAAATCAAAACTATACTCACCGGATCCGGTCCTCAAACTTCCCAAGCAGGCGCATGAGTTGGACCTCGGACTCCCCTCACTCGGGTTCAAGGCGTTGGCTCCAGCCGGGCCCGGCACCCGCCGAGGTCCGACCAGCTCCCTCCGATACAAGGGACCGGTGGCGCCAGGGAGCAGCCCTCGTCGGAAGGGCGCGATCCCGGCAGGACCAAACCTATAGAGGCGGAAAGTCGTGGTATATTGCCCTATATACACTTTGATTCCACAACTTCCCGGCCAACGCACCAAGAATATGTAGCAGCAAAGCGCAGACAAACCAATAATACCAGGAGTCTGTTCAGAAGGTCCAAATCATTTATTTGTGCACAAGTCTCGAACCAGTCAATTTCAAAATGGCTGAGCAAAGTTTTCAAGCATTACAACAACTTTTATAGACTTCTGTTCCATTCTAGGTATAGAAAAACATTTCATTGGTCCCGGTAACCTCCCGTACCTCCCGTATCCCTTCCATTGGTCCCGGTACTGATAAGTTTATCCAATTATGTCCCTTCAGTGGGCATGACACCTGCATACCCCCCTTCTAGTCCCAATTACAATGGTCAGTTCATCAACTTGTTACTTTCACACTCTCAAGGCCATAGAACCAATTTGTGCATGCAGAGGAGCAGGGCTCTGCAACTCATCTGTCAGCACTCCCAATTATTTCTTTGCAGATGTACTTTTTCTTATCAGTAGTAACTTTTAAACATGTTTTTCTGTATTTTTTCATCTCTCATCTTACCTAAGCTAATTCAATACTTCTACTGAGTTCTATCTTACAATAGCAGCATATTGGGGGATGTGCAATCCTATATGCCTCTCCACAGGCCTCATTTACAGGTCAAGCTAGCCATGCTGGCCTGCTTATGTCAGACACCATGGGTCACAGGCCTGCACCTGCCACAATGAAGCTGTGACCAGTTGGATTCCCAAAGTGTTCTGTTGTGGTTATTTTAGGGGGGGTGGGGGGTAGGTGAGTTGGAGGGGGGAGGGGCGGGGACAGGAGCACCATGTCCGCCGTACCCCGGTTACCACTGCTCTAGAGTGAGGCGAGAGAAAGAACTCACATGCAGGCACCTGCATTGTCGGCAGAAACTAACATAATGACTCAGCACAAGTAGCATGAGTGCAACTAATGCCACCTCAGTGGGAGTCCTTAGTTGCACCATCAGCCTTTTTTGCCACTTTGAGATGCCGTAAGTGCAGAGGGATGTAATTGCCTCCCTGTAGTTAGCCTGAGGCTCTGTGTAATCAAACTGTAATTCGTTACTAGAGGCTATAGTAAAAGCTATTAGTGTAGATGGGTTTAAAAAAGGTTTAGACAAGTTCCTGGAGAAAAATATTTGTTTATTTATTTAAACTTTTTTTTTTATATCTCCTTTCTACCATTCAAGGCAGTTTACATTTAACAGGGATCTAGCAGGTCTGTGTTGGGCCTTTGCTGTACATAGAACTAAACATTGTAACAGTAGAACAAGGTAACACAGAAGAAGGTAACAAGAGGATCTTGGAAATCCACTGCTAACCCAAGCATTGTTTAACCTGTGTGCCTTTTTGGGAACCTATCAGGTACTTGTGACTTGGATTGGCCACTGTTGGAAACAAGATACTGGGCTTGGACCTTAGTCTGATCCAGTATGGCATTTCTTATGTTCATATGTTACCAACACAGAGCTTAGGAAACATGCTGCTAAATATGCCAAATAATACTGCTGAACAGCACCTATGTAGCACCTCCCACTTCCACAAAAACAAGAGTGACTTGGCACCCCTACACAGCACTTCCCATCCTCTGAAAAACAAGAGGGACTTTGTGACCCCAACACAACTTGGAAAAATCCAAGTTATCAATATCCCTGTTTAATGTACATTACTAAGTTTAAGTTACAATGTAAACCACTTTGATTTAAATGATAAAGCGGTATATAAAACCTGTTAAATAAATAAATAAAATAACAACTCCCACTCCAACATAAACACCAAAAATGACTTGGCAACCTCAACCGAACTGCTGAAACTGCACACTGGACCAGCTTAGTGTTAATGTAAATATATATTCTGCAAAAAAACAAAGGAAATTCAAGATGCTCACACACCAAGAAGCTAAAAGTAAGAACCACAGCACAGTTTATAATACCAAATTATAAAATTATAACTCATTTTATTTTGTTATAAACTGCATTATGGTTCTTGCTTTTTCTTTTTGAATATATACTCGTATTCTGCATCCACAGAAACCTCTCCCTCAATAATGGGTGCAGAGAAGAAGTAGGACATTCACCCAAAGAACTCAATATATTTAAAAAAAATCTGATTCTGGTCATCTCACTAAGAACAACATAAACATTCTCTAGTAGCAGGCATATTGTGAACTAATATAAAACCCTAGAAAAGTCACCAAAGATCTACAAGGACAAATCTACCATACCAGTATAAACTTCCAAAACTCATTCAAGAGGTCTATCCAGAAAAAAGCAGCATTATAAATACTTCAGCAGACTTTGAACATCCGTACACCTATTTGAAAAGCTGAACAAGTCAAATTATTACAGTACAGATCCCTAAGTACAAATTCTATGTTAACAGAATGTGTAGTCTCAGTCACACACTCAGAACACAGACCCTCACCAAGTACATAATTAGTGACCACAACCTAAAATAAAAATAAAAATATGTAGACAAATATTAAACTAAAACCCCAAGAAGCCACACTACACATGCGGAGCAACACCAGATAAATAACAGAGATACAGCTCCCCTGCTGTGTAAAATATAAAGATAATGCAAAGTCCAATCATTAAATTGAAAATAATTTTTTTTTTTTTACCTTTGTTGACTGACCATTTTAGTCTCTAATCATGCTGTTCCTGATCTGAGGCTTCTGTTTTCCTTTGTTTTAGCTCTCTTTCTATAATCTTTAGTCCATCTGTCATTTCTTCTCTCCTTTTTTGTTCTCTTCACTTCCTTCCATCTTGGATACAGATTTTTTTCCTTTCAGCTTTCTTCCATTTATTTCTCTCTCTCTCTCTGTCCACCCAAATTTTACTTCTTACTATTCAGTTCTCAATCTCCCTCTTTTTTATGGCATCTACCTACCACTTTTTAACCTCCACCCCAGTCCTTCCATTCTCCAGCTCTTCTTTCCTGGTCCATTATTCCCCAGTTTTTTGCTCACTTTCTCTCCCCCTTTATGTCTAACATCTCCCCCCCCCCCCCCCATCCAGTATCTCTTTCTTTCCCGCCATCCCTACCTCTGCTCTCTCTTTCCTTCCATGTCTGCCCTGTCCCTTCCTATCTCTCTGCAACCAGCATCTACCCCATCTCCATACTATCCCATCCCCTCCCTATTACTCCCATGTCCAGCCAGGAGCGGCCCAAGGGGGTGCGGGGCCATGTGCGGAGACTCGGTGCGGGGCCTCATTTGCATCAGTGGCCTTATTTGCATAAATATTTGCATAATGTTACCATACACTAACTTTTAGTAAACATGTCTCTTAATGAGTGTATGGATAAAGAAAGACTAAAAGATTTCTACATTACTATAATCCAGTGCCAACCACCAGGCACATTAGGAACTACTACAAACGCTGCCCATTTAGAACCCATAGCAAACCCGCCGTATCCTGACAGCATTACCAGGACTCACAAAGCACCAGTCCCTACTATCAAAAGGCAACACTGCAAATATTAAACCAATACATTTCAGAGAATAACAATACATGACCTACTGGGGAAAGAGAACAAGTGGCAATGTCAAATAGGAATTACATAAACAGAATACCTCAGCTCAGTTACACATGCAGAATATAGACCATCACCAAACAAGGAATCACAATTTAGAAACAGGAAGGCAATAATTAAACTGGGAACCCAAAAAGCCAAACTTGGAATGTACAACAACACTGTAGAAATAAAACTATAAATTAATTTCCTCTTGTACCAAACAAAGCGCAGACGTTAATGATGCACATTTCCCAGAGCTTTCATATTCCAGTTAATAAATTCAAAATAAAGAGATATCTTTCTACCTTTTGTGCATTTTTTTTCAGTTGCAATTGCTCCAGCCACTTTCTTCTGGTTTCTTCATGTTTTCTGCTAACTCTCCATCGTCTGCTGTCCATTTGTCCTTTCTTCTCTCTTCTAGTTTTTTTTCCATTCTCTCTCTCTCTACATCTGCTTTAACATACTAATCTTTCTCCTTTTGCTCTTTCCTCATTCCTATTTCATCCACACAAATTTTACCCCTCCATCCTCAATCCCCACTTACTCTCCCAATACCCGGCCAATTGTAGATTTTTCATCCCTCCCACACAAAATATTTTTCCCCTCTCCATTTTCTTCTCCCAGCCCCATCCCATTCTAATCCTCCCCCAACATCAGCTCCCTTCTAGTTCCAGTCTCACCCAGCTTCCATTCCCTTCTAATCCCTGCATCAGCCCATTTCCAGTCCTAGCCACCCATCAGCCCATTTCCAGTCCTAGCTCCCCCATCCATTTCCAATCCGAGTCCCTTCATCAGCTCATTTCCAATCCTAGCCCCCCATCAGATCATTTCTAGTCATTTCCTAGCCCCACCATCAGCCCATGTCAAATCCTAGCTCCCCCTCCACTCAGCCCAATTCCAGTCCAAGTCCCCCCATGAGCCTACTTCCAGTTCTCAGCCTCCTTGTGCCCAAAAATCACCATATCACTGTCCAACAGCTCCACCCGCATGCCACGATGGACACGGACATCATTAACGTAAGTGCCATGAGTGCTGCAGTCCACAATGTAAACTCTCCAGTCTCCACTGCCACCTTCCTCTCTCCCCGCATGTATCTCTGCATGGACCTGGGAGATCAGATCTGGGTTTCTCTCAGACACTAGCGCCACATCACAGATATCAGAGCGCCGTCCCATGAGTCCATTCCAATTCAAGCCCCCACCACAGCCCATTTCAAATCTTAGCTCCCCCAACAGCCCATTTCCAGTCCTGTCCTAGCTGCTCCATCAGCCCATTTTCAGTCCTAGCTCCCTTCCCTCACAGCCCATTTCCATTCCAAGCCCCCTCCCCATCAGCTATTTGCAGTTCAAGCCTCCCCTTCCACTCAGCCCATTTCCAGTCCTAGCAACCCCCCAACCGATTACCAGTCCTAGCCCCCCATCAACCCACTTCCAGTCCTAACCCCCATCACCCCATTTTCAGTTTAAGCCCCCCCTATAACCCATTACCAGGCCTAACCCATCAGCCCACTTCCAGTCCTAACCCCATCAGCCAATTTCCAGTCAGCCCCCATAGCCCATTGTCAGTCCTAACCCCCCCATCAGCCCATTACCAGTCCTAACCACATCAGCCCCCCTCAAGTCCTAACCCCTCCCCATCAGCCCATTTCCTGTCCTAGCCCCCTCATAGCCCATTATCAGTCCTAACCCCCCATAGCCCATTACCAGTCCTAACCCCCCATCACCGCATTTCCAGACAGCCCCCATCAGCCCACAGCCCATTACCAGTCTTAACCCCCCCATAGCCCACTACCAGTCCTAACACCCCCAACAGCCCACAGCCCATTACCAGTCCTAACCCCATCAGTCCACCTCAAGTCCTAACCCTTCCTCATCAGCCCATTTCCTGTCCTAGCCTCCCCATAGCCCATTATCAGTCCTAACCCCCAGCACCCCAGTTCCAGACAGCCCCCGTCAGCCCACCGCCCATTACCAGTCTTAACCCCCCATAGCCCATCATCAGTCCTAACCCCCCCCCAACAGCCCACAGCCCACCTCGAGTCAAGTCCTAACCCCCTCCATAGCCCATTACCAGTCCTAACCCCCCCCACCCCCCATCGGCACATGGAAAATTTAAAAAAAAAAAAAAAAAGCTGGCTGCTGCCGCGGGGCCCCCTCTGCCCGGCTGAGCTCTCTCGGCCCGACTGAGCCCCTCTGCGCCGGCTTTCAGATACGCGAAGGGAGAGTGTCTCCCTCGCGTCTCTGTTAAGCCCGGAGGGGCTGATGGGAAATTTCCCATCAGCCCCTGCAGGCTTAACAGAGATGCGAGGGAGACACTCTCCCTTCGCGTATCTGAAAGCCAGCGCAGAGGGGCTCAGCCGGGCAGAGGGGGCGCCGCGGGACAGCAGCCAGCTTTTTTTTTTATTATTTAATTTTTAAAAAAGCAGAATGTTCTTTGCGCGGGGCCCCCTGAAACGCGGGGCCCTGTGCAAAAAACATTCTTGCTCAATGGACGGGTCAGCCCTGTGTCCAGCATCACTCCATCTCTTTCTCACACTACATACCCCATGCCCATCTCCTCTCTCTCTCTCCCTATTACTCCCATGTCCTGCATTTCCTTCTCCTCTTATTGACCCATGTCCAGAATCTCCCCTCTGTCCTCCCTCCCCAAATCCAGCATTTTCCCATAGTCTTCCTATAATCCCCTGGTCAACATCACCACTCAATCTCCTCTCCTTGCTTTTCCCTGTGCCCCTTTCTCTGTCCAGTATCTCCCTTTATCTCCTTAGTCCTTCACCTCAATCTTATCCCCACTGTCTCTATTCCACCCCCCAGCACCCAACTTCTCCCTTCTGACTCTCTGTGCCCATCCCCATCCACCTACTAATGCCCCCCCCCCAGTCCACCCCTTGTATGTACAAGGAGCAGAGCCTGCACATGGAGGAGCAAGTTCCATGAGCAGGGGCTGTGCAAGCTGTGATCCCAGAGACAGAGCACAATTTGCCTTGCACAGCCCCTGCCCACAGGACATGCTGCTCCTGTGGGCAGGCTCTGCTTTTCTGGGCCATGATCACTGCCTCTCATACTCTTCTGGCTGTTGGAACAGCATGTCTTGCGGGCACAGGATGTTCAAGCCATGACTGCGGCACAGGGAAACAGATCCTGCTCGCAGGAGCCAACATCAAGAGGGTACCATTGCTGGCCGCCTGCCCCCACTCCCCATTCAGGATGACCTGAGGAGCGCTGGTGGCATGGTGAAGAGTCTGCCTAAGTGACACACTGCTCATGTAAGCAAAAGACTGCGTAGCGATTGCGGCCTCTCACAGCCTTCTGCCCACAGGAGCAGCATGTCCTGCAGGCAGGCTCTCCACTAGGCCACCAGCACTCCACAGACCATTCTAAATGGGGAGTGGGGGATGGGCAATCAGCAATGCCACCCTCCTGAAGTCAGCAACCCCCTGCCATGCTTACCCTACTTACCAGGTAGCGCCGGCCCTGGTCCAACATTTGTCTTCCTGCTTCTGCCCCTGTTGTCCAGCATTTGTCTTCTTGCCACCTCCCATCTTCAGCATTTGTCTTCTTGCTTCCCTTTTTGTCCAGCATTTGTCCTTCCTGCTTCCCCCCAGTGTGTCCAACATTTGTCTACCTGCTTCCCCCCATCTAGAATTTGTCTACCTGCTCCACCCCCTATTGTCCAGTATTTGTCTTCCTGCTTCCTCCTCCTCTGTCCAGCATTTGTCTTCCTGCCCCCCTCCCATTGTCCAGCATCTACCATCCACCTTCACCTCTCTTTCTGCCACCACTGCTGAGGCCTCTCTCAATATTGGCGACAAGAAAGTTTTGAAGACTTGAGATGCTTTTGCATCGAGAGAGTATCTTCAGGGAAAGCAGGAAAAACGCTAGAACAAGCGTTGATCATACAGGAACAGCGATGGATTTTTATTTTACAGTCATTGATCCCAAGAGGTCTTAATCTGCAAATAGATTGGGGGGCTTGCTTTTTATGATCATTTCGATGGATGATGTGAACAGTGATGTGGAGCTGTTGTATACGTCAATGACGCAGATAAATGTAAAGTAGGCAACACATCATCTAAGCACGGGAGGAAGGGTATAATAGAAGTAGGTTTAGCGAGTATCCCGCATGCATGGTGTTTTTAGTAAAATTGGCTGGTTTGAAATCCTAAGGAGGAAGGCGTCTGCAGCATCAGTGTATTTGGTATGTAAATGTCTCAGTTAATAACAGTAAAATATAAGAGATAAAATTTAAAAATAGCTAATGTGAAGTAGAAAGCATGTTTACAAGTAATTTTAATTTCTGATCTTTATAGAGTACTGAATTACATGACCCCCTGAAGAAACTCGAAGGGAGTGAAACGCAAAAAAGGCGCCAAGGAGAGGCGTTGGGGAACACACAAAGATAAGCATATTTAAAGGGTTTATCTTTAATCTACGTTTTATATGTGTAGGGAAGGTCATTGATGCAAAAGGGCACTAATGTAGATAATACCAACATCTACAAATTGTTGCCGACAATAGCTAGTTGTATGTGCTTGAAAGGGAAAGTGGTTTGTTAACAGATAGAAACACTTTTCATACAACTAGTTCGTTTGAAAACAAAGTGGATTATTAATATTTTCATTGATAGAAGCGCTTATTTCACAACTAACCAGTGATTGATTGGAGTGAATAACATTTAGCCGTTGACAAGAAAGTAAAAGCACGGGGTCTTCAAGAACCTGGTGTGCTTGTGAGTCCTTGCTGGTTCTGGCCCCCTCTGATGCGAAAAGCATCATCAGAGAGGGTGGAACCCATCATAGCCTTACAAACATGCCGGAGTCGCAAGAACCCACTTGCTTGCTTTCCATTTTTTTTCTTTTTCAAAGTTGATAGCTCACCACAGTGGCCCTGAAAGGTCCCATCCCATCTGATGATGCTTTTTGCATCAGAGTGGGCAGAACCAGCAGGGATTTATAAGAGCACTGGATTCTTGAAGACCCCAAGCTTTTGCCTTCCTTTTTTTTTTCAAAGTTGATAGCTCACTGCTGCTCCCCCAGTGTACTCAGATCTGGGGCAGAGGGGGAGAGGCTGATTCTGCTGCTGCCAACCTGGGAGAAGTGGAGGAAGCAGCGACAGTAGCTGGTCCACTCAAATGTTTTTCTTTATTTTAGAAGGTAGAGTGAGGCGATGGCCACTAGGCTGTTTTGGGGGCATTTTTTGCCACTCCCAAAACTTTGCCACCTGAGGCTGCCGCCTCACTCTGCCTCATTATAGAGCCGCCCCTAGCTGCAGTGCTCACCTTCAACCCCAGTATGAGGCTGTTTCCATTCCAGCCCCGCTGAGGCCTGATGCCAACTTCCTTTTTGCAAACAGGAAGTCGACATCAGCCTCGGCAGGGGTGGGAGTCAATCAGACTCACAGTGCTAGAGGTTGGGGTAAGCACTATGAGGCTGTTTGTAACCGTTGTTGCAACTGCAAGTCCCAGAGAAGGGCATTAGGGCAGCAGTGGAGGTTTGGACAACAGCCCTAGCCCAAAGCATGAACATTTTCTCTCCTTAGTAAAGTAATGCTTATGTTTTAGAATTTTATTATATTCTTCAATGGATCACACAACGTGCTGCCTTCTTCATCTTCTCAATCTCTTTCTTTCATAGTAACATAATAACATAGTAAATGACGGCAGATAAAGACCAGTATGGCCCATCTAGTCTGCCAACTATGATGGCAAGAGTAGTTGCACCTGCTGCTCTGTGCAGGCCACCCCTCCTCACATCTTTGTTTAGGGGTGAACCCACCACTCCATGTAGTACACCCCTATTTGTTGAGAATTTAGATGGTTCAATTTATTTTGATTTTATCCTGTTGCTGTAAAGGGATCCACTGTGTCTGTCCCATGCCACTTTGAATTCCGTCACCGTGTTTGCCCCAACCACTTCCATCGGGAGGGCGTTCCAAGCATCCACCACCCTTTCAGTGAAGAAATATTTCCTGACATTGCCTTTCAATTTACCACCTTGCAGCTTCCTGTTATGCCCTCTAGATTTACAACTTCCCCCTCTTTGGAAGAGGTTTGTTTGTTCATTATTTCCCTTTAAGTATTTAAAGGTCTGAATCATATCTCCCCTGTCCCTCCTCTCCTCCAAAGTGTACATGTTTAGGTCTTCAAGTCTCTTCTCATAAAGCTTCTGATGCAGGCTCCAAATTATTTTGGTTGCATTCCTCTGAACAGTTTCCAGTCTTTTTACATCCTTTGCAAGATACGGTCTCCAAAACTGAACACAGTATTCCAAGTGAGGCCTCACCAGTGACTTGTACAGTGGCATAAGTACCTCTTCCTTTCTGCTGGTAATTCCTTTTTGTATGCAGTCCAACATCCTCCTGGCTTTTGCCACTGCCTTATCGCACTGTTTTGCCATCTTGAGATCTTCAGAAATAATCACAACAAGGTCTTTCTCCTGATCCGTGCACACCAATCTCTTGTCCCCATCACGTACATTTCCCTTGGATTTCTGCTACCCAAGTGCATGACTCTACACTTCTTTGCATTAAATCGTAATTGCCAAGCATTAGACCATTCTTCCAGCTTTTGTAGATCTTTCCTCATGTTAACCACTCCCTCGGGGGAGTCCACTCTGTTGCAAATTTTTGTGTTATTTGCAAAAAGACAGACTTTTCCATTCAGTCCTTCAGCAATATCGCTCACAAATACATTGAACAGTGCCGGGCCCAGGACCGATCCCTGGGGCACCCGCTAATCACCTTCCCTTCATCTGAGTGAGCTCCACTTACCATCACCTTCTGTTGTCTGTCAGTCAACCAATTTTTGATCCAATTTACTATCTTGGGATCCATCCCCAAGCTACTGAGTTTATTGATAAGTCTCCTATGAGGCACAGTATCAAAGGCTTTGCTGAAATCCAGGTAGATGACATCCATTGCATGCCCCTGATCCAGTTCCCTGGTCACCCAGTCGAAGAACTCAGTCAGATTCTTTTTGCAGGTTCATCCTTCAGTAAAACCATGTTGCCTCGGGTCTTGCATCCTGTTGTTTTTGAGAAAGTTCACTATTCGCTGTTTCAGGAGCGCCTGCATTACTTTTCCCACCACCGGGGTAAGGCTCACAGGCCTGTAGTTTGACACGTCTTCCCTGTCAACACTTTTGTGTAGAGGTATGACATCAGCCATTCTCCAGTCCTGAGGAACCTCTCCTGTTTCCAAGGATCTGTTGAAAACGTCCTTTAACGGCCCTGCAAGAACCTCCCTGAGCTCTTTCAGTATCCTTGGATGTATCCCATCTGATCCCATAGCCTTGTCCACTTTCAGTTTTGCAAGTTGTTCTAACACTTCATCTTCTTTGAATGGTGTGGTATCTACTTCATTCCCATTTTTATATTTGTGAGTCACAGGAGGTCCTTCTTCAGGACTTTCTTTAGTAAAAACAGAGCAGAAGTATTCGTTTAGCAATTTTGCTTTTTCAATGTCACTTTCCACGAGTCCGTTCGCAGCACTTCTGAGTCCTGCAATTCCACCTCTGATCTTCTTCCTTTCCCTAATATACCTGAAGAAAGTTTTGTTGCCACACTTAACATCTTTAGCCATCTTTTCCTCTGCCTTTGATTTAGCTATCCTTATTTCTCTTTTTGTCTCCTTGAGTTTGATCCTGTATTCATTTCTGTGTTCCTCTGTGAGCTTTTGAATTTTGTTTTTTGCCTTTATTTGAGTAGCCACTTCTTTGGAAAACCAAACAGGTTTTCTTCTCCTCTTGTTTCTGTTTACTTTTCTTACATATTTATCTGTTGCCCCGTTTATTGCCACCTTTAGTTTAGCCCATTGCAATTCCACTTCCTTTATCTCCTTCCACCCTGTCAGCTCCTCCTTTAGGTACTCGGCCATTTTATTGAAGTCAGTGTTTTTGAAGTTTAGGACTTTAAGCTTGCTATGATTGGCCTGTACCATGGCTTTTATCTCAAACCACACCGTCTGATGATCGCTGCTGCTCACAGGAGCACTCACGCAGACATTCGACATGCTGGTGAGCACTAAATCCAGTGTTGAGCTTTCTCTAGTTGGTTCCATCACCATTTGTCTAAGTAACGCATCTTGGAGAGCATCCACAATTTTTTTGCTTCTTTCCAGATTTGCAGAAGGAGTAATCCAATCCACATCCGGTAGATTAAAGTCACCCAATATTATGACTTCCCCCTTTGTGGCTATCTTGGCAATATCTATAATCAGTTCATTATCTATCTCTTGAATTTGTGTTGGAGGTCTGTAGACTACAGCAGTATGGATGACAGTGCCATCTCCTCTTTCCAACACAATCCATCCAGAGTGCTTCTTCTTTTCTCCATGCCCCCTGCATTTCAGTAGCTTTAATATTGCTTTTGACATACAAGGCTACTCCTCCACCTCTTCCATTTTCTCTGTCTCTTCTAAATAGATTATAGCCAGCTATGGCTATATCCCAATCATGTGATTCATTAAGCCATGTTTCTGTAATGGCCATAATGTCCAAATCCATTTCCACCATTAGGGCTTCCAGGTCCGGAACTTTGTTGGCTAACCTTCGAGCATTTGTGCTCATTGCTTTCCAGCATTTAACTGGCTTGTGTGTATTTTGCATTGATTTTGTTCTGCCTACATCTTCCCACTTGTTTTTTATGTGTGTTTTAAAATTGTGGCTGTTTCTGATTTCTTCCACATCCGTCACCCCCCTTTTTCTGTTTAAATGCATATCCACATATTGCTTGAATTTTTCACTTAGGATTCTTTTCCCTGTGATAGAGAGATGTAGTCCATCAGCACAGTATAGTCTCTTGTTGTTCCATCTGTTGCCCCAGTCGCCAATAAATCTGAATCCTTCTTGTTTGCACCAGGTCTGGAGCCATGTATTAAAGCTGTTAATGCGATGCAGCCTTTTTGCCCCCTTACCAAGAACAGGTAGAACCTTTGAGAATGCAACAGTGTTAACAATGGGCTTGAGTTTCTCTCCCAAAGATTGAAAGTCCTTTTGGACTGTAGAGGCACTTACAGAGAAAATTTTTTTATCTCAGCATAAAGGACAATTCCAATGCGGTAAATGTTCAGTCTGTTTAAATGTTATGCCAGTTAGAAATAGTTTTACTCATCCAGTTACACTGAAGAAGTTCTTTTTGACAGATTTTGCTAATTGTGACACATAAAATGTCATTTATGTCTTTCAATGCCCTTGCAAATTACTTTATGTTGGGAAGACTGTACGGAGTATTAAGACTAGGATTATAGAGCACAAAAGCTGTATTAGAAGAAATATAGATGAAAAACCTCTAGTTGCACACTGGAGAGAGTTTCAACACAAACTAACAGATATCAAATTTTTTGTGATTAAGAAAGTTAAATTAAATTGGAGGGGAGGAGATATGAATAAAACCATTTTACAATTAGAACAAAGATATATTTTTCTTTTAGATTCTCTCGCTCCCCATGGTTTGAATATGGAACGAGATTTTTCTGTTTTTTTGTAAAATTATTCTATATCTCAGTTCAGTTTTTCTGTTTTTTGTGAATATATTTTATATTTTAGCTCCGTTTTTTAGAAATATACTTTTGATTATATTCTTATATTCCTCCCTTTTTAACACTCATTGTATAGATACAAGTTTTTTCCACATACTTTTTATTTTTATTTTTAGCTATTTAATTATGTATCATCTTTTTTTTATATGTATATATATATAATATATAATATATAATATATTTTATTTATTTATGTATTGTTTTTTATATGTATATATATATATTGTGTATAATATATAATATATTTTAATATTAATTTTATCAATTTTTATTCAATTAAGTTATTATTTATTGGTTATTTAATTTTAGGTAGCCTTTAGTGGTTTCCCCTTCAATTCCTATTTGGTTCCTTTTTAATCAAAATTAACAAAGGGAACATAGACGGCATTTTCAGCACTTTATTTACCTAGAGATACACCTTGACAGTAAAAGTTCCCTATAGAATATAAAAGAAGGAATATCATTAGATAATAGAATCTAGAACAATGTGACCCCAATATGCCCCTCCCCTTTCCATGGACAAATAGTATTTTTAGCGCATGTGCAGAGGCATTTGCAGCCCAGCTGATTGCAGATGAGAGCAGTCTGTATTTGCTCTTCAAAAGCGTTTTTACCTTGGGTTTAACAAGAGTTTCTAAACGGTAAATTACCCTTCGGGGTTTATGTCTTTCATTTTAAACTATACAAGGCAGAATATCAGTAATTTGTACTTTAGAAGCTCCATCTCTCTTGAGATTTTGATAAAAAGTTGGTAAATACCCTTCGGAGTTGACGTCTACAACCGTCTTGTACTTTATATGGGGTAGAATATAAGTAAGAAGGATATTAAAAAATGAGTGATGGTTTTCAGAACGGAGCCTTTTCCAATTCTACACTTAGGGTTTTAAAGATTTTTTTAAAAAAGGGTCACTTGTCGGAGGGTTTTTACAAAATGGATTATTCTGCCTTCACCTTAGAAATAATAGTTTCCCGCCCGGGAAGTGGACGAAGGCGCATGCGCCGGCGTTTCTGAAGACAAGATAAGTGAGTTTATCTCTCTGGTTTTCCCACATTATGGCCGTGCGAGTATATGCATAACAAAATAAAATTGCTGGATTTCTACAGTCCGTTTTTCCCCCCCTCTTCCCCTCCCTTTTTTAAAAGACGTTTGGTTTTATTAGGCTTTTAAGTCATTTGTTTTTTTTATGAATATTATCGGTGGCAGATACGGATTAAATATCAGTAAATAAAGGTACTTTTTCCAAATTATGCACAATACGATATAGGAGTATTTTTTCTATTAGTACTAAAAGGTACACGCGGAACAGAGGCTGTCTGTTTTAACCTAGGAGGTTGGAACGTCTTTTCTTTTATTTTGAGAAATGATTCTAAAAAGAATTAAAAATCATCAAAAAGCAGTCACAATTGTAATTTTTAAGGTTTGAATCATTTAAAAACATATATATCTCTTATAAATATACATATAAATAAATAGTTTTTTAAAAATTATATATTATATTTTTTTAAGAAATATTTTTATTTATCCTGTAATTTTACTTAAGTCTATTAAGAATATTTGACAGGTTTGTTTCATAACACAAGAAGATTTTGTATGAGGTTTACAAACAATTGCTCATTTTATTATTTTATTTTTTATTTTGTCTATAAATATAAATTTATTTTATTTTATTTTTTACAAATTTATGACGTTTATTTATTTTATGATCTTAATTTATCAATTTATTTTTAATTTATTTATAATTAAGTTTGGTTTTATGTATTATAATTGTATACTTTGTTAATATTTTTAGATCATTTTGAATATATTTTAATGATTTATATTAATATTTTTATCTTATTTTTATTTTTATTTCATTTTTCTTTTTTTATCTCATTTGATTATGACTATTTATTATTTTATATGGTTTAAATTTTTGAATCTGCTGATGATTTATAATTGTTTTTATAAATACCTACCTCCTCAATTGGATATTTGTATCAAATTAACTAAGATTTGTTCGCTCCTGCTGCTCTCTTTTATTATCTCTCTTTTTAATCATTTCTTTGTGGTGATTAATTTATAATACATAATTAGATATTCCCTGGTAGTACGGTTTTAGGGTAATTATTATTATTATTTTTATTATAATTATTACTATTTAATATTTATTATTATTATTATTATCTTTTTCTATGTATATTTATATGTTAACAATGTTATTATTATACTGTAATTAGTATATACAGAGGTCCACTCTTTTAACTTTATGGGTGTGTTTTTGCTTGTCACACTTATAGGATGTTGGTTATATGTACCTAGTTTTTAATTTAATTCTTATTAATTTTTATTATTTAATTATGATATTTTTAGATCTATAGCGTTCCAACACTATTACATTATGTATTTATTATTATATTATATATTATTACATGATTTGTTTTATTTATTATTATTTTTATTATGTTTTTATTATGTCTTTTATGTATTTGTTAGATGAATTTGTTTGTTCCTTCACTTTTAATATGTTATGTTTCTATGTTTATAGTAATTTTGCCTTACAACCCCTGACGAAGGTTACGAAACACGGCCTGTGTCGGGTTGCCTAGGTTTGTGAGTAAATAAATTTGTCTTCCACACTCCTCATGTCTTGGACTGTGTTTGTGCTACTAACGTGAGTACTGCCTACTTCTTGGAGAGGCACTGTTTCTAGCCAGGTCATTTGTGCCCAAGTGGATAACAACATCAAGTTTGGAGTGTTCGCTTTCTGCTCTAAGTACTTCAACAATGTGGTTTGTACTCCTGCTGGCTGAAGAGCCTGGGAGGCACCTGACTATATTCTTTCCTTTGAATTGTGTTCCCAAGTTGGTGCCACTGATGATGGAATCACCAAGTAGTAGCAGTTTGCTGTTTGGTGAGGTTTACTTCATATTTGGTCCTTTAGCAGGAGATTGGGCATTGTCTGTCTCATTTAAGGGCCCTTCAGTTTCTTTGGATTGGGCAGCCTCATTCGCCAAGACAGAGAAGGCATTATGCAGGGATATCGCCTGTTGCATACACTGCCTCTGGGTCACAGGTCGCAATCCACCAGAACCCACTGTGATCCATTTGTTCCTGGGGTGTTTGATTCTTTGTGGGAGTGGTGGTAGACTTTGTTCAGTTTGTATCCTAGAAGAGGTATGCTTCATTGCAGCCAGTTCCTCCCTCAGTTCCTCATCCTCATTGGCCAAGGCAGAGAAGGCATTGTGAAGGGATATCTCTTGAAGCATAGGATGTCTGTGTGTTACAGGTTGCAATCTACCGAATGAAGGAATTGCCTTTAAACAAAAATGAAACATGTATATTTCCTACCTTACTTAATTTCACTTTCCTTCTCTTGGCCAAGGAAGCAAGAGAGCAAACTTGGGTGGAGATATCTCACTGAGCTCAGAGCCGGCTTAAGGCATAAGTAAACTAGGCATGTGCCTAAGGCCAAAATGTTTAGAAAGGATCCTCTCAGATATGCTAATTCAATGGCTTCTAAGGCAGATTTTTGCCAGGACAAGAGAACTGTTGGCATGAGGAAGAGTATGTGTGAGGGGGAGGGGAGCCATCGCCGCTCAAAGAAGTCTGTTCTGTCTACCCCCTGTGCAGTCAGCAAGAGAAGTTGGTGAAACGGCACTTCCTACCTGCTGCTTCCACTTCTGCCACTCTTCCACTGCAGTCAGAACCAAACGGGGCCTATTTATGGGAGTTTTAAAATGTATTTATAGTTACAGTCAGGAGCCCAATGTGCCTGTTTGCCTAGGGTCTACCTAAGGGTTAATCCTTCCATGAGTATGGTAGCCCTACAATAGCCCAGAGCATGTGCAGTGACCACAGAGAGGACAGCAAGTGGGAGGAGACTTCCAGAGGGAAATAGAAGACTAGCTATACAAAGGCAGACTACTGTCAATGGAGTCTAGGGCATAGGAACCCACTTTCCAAATGACAGAGGGTTCTAAACTCAGCCCATCTTATTCCTCCCTGGGCACAACAAAAGAGTATGTCCAATACTAGAGTTCTCAAGTATCCACAGCACCCACAGAGCTGGCACCTATGGTTTAGGGCCTCTAGGCAGGGCGTGGTTTTTCTTGTCATGTATATAGACATGTTGGTCACGGGCACATGAAAAGATTCCTCTCTTATGAAAAAGGAACTTTTTCCTAAAAATCCCCAAACCTTGAAGGATCCCAATAGAAAGCCATATCCTCTTAAAAGATGACTGATCATAGCCATAGCAAGAACGAAGTCCAGACTAGGACAGAGAATATTTTGAAAGAGAAAGACCTGCTCCTGCGGTACCCCATGCTCTGCCTTGCTCCACCACTGCTTTTCCCCACATCCACTCTAACAAACAACTGAAGTAAGGGCAGTCATGCAGGCTTCAATGTCTGCAGGCCACACTGGAGACGGGTGGGAGGACAAGAGGTTGCACTGTTCATCCCCCATTGAGCTATAGTCCCCTCCTCAGTCGCCCAACACACATATGTTCCACCAAATGGTATTAAATCCAAATGTTTATTCTTCATCCACAGAATCTACTGATCCCTCCTCCAACAATGGGCACAGGGCAGAGATAGGACATTGCCCATAGAACTTACGATACATAAAAATGCCTGATTCTGTAAACTAGATTCATTGATTCACGTATGACCTAGATTGGCCACTGTTGGAAACAGGATACTGGGCTTGATGGACCTTGGCCTGACCCAGTATGGCATATCTTATGTTATGTTATGTTCTTATGGAGATGGGTGAAGAAAGGGTAAAGGGGCAAAAGGACAGGGTAGGAAGAAGGGGAGGAGGAGTGGCACTATATGTAAAAACTACTATTAAAGCTTTGGAATTACAGAGCTTAAAAGGGAGAGAGGAGGCATTGTGGGTTAAACTAGAAAGAGGGAAAGAGAAATCTATTTGCATTGGTGTGATATACAGACCTCCCTCACAAGAGGAAGAGGTGGACAGAGAGTTAATTGAAGACATACGCAGCATTGCTAGGAAAGGGGAAGTGCTACTGATAGGAGATTTCAATATGCCAGATGTTGATTGGCACATTCCTGCTGCAGTATCATCTAGAAGTAAGGAGATCCTGGATTCTCTACAGGGAGAACTATTCAGGCAATTGGTAACAGACCCCACACGTGAAGGGGCCATACTGGACTTGGTGCTTACCAATGGTGAAAGTGTTTCTGATGTTGTAGTGGGAGATCATTTTGCATCCAGTGATCACCAGATGGTGTGGTTCAGTATTAGGACTAGGGCTGTTAGAATCCATTCCAAGGTGAGGATCTTAGACTTTAGGAAGACAAACTTTGCGAAGATGGGCCAATACCTCAGGGAGTCGTTAGTGGGATGGGAACAGCTGGGGGATGTAGAAAAACAGTGGGCAAAACTGAAAGGGGGTATTTTAAGGGCAACCAACCTTTTTGTTAAAATGGTAAATAAAGGCAAAAGGAACAGGAGACCGTTATGGTTTTCGAAGGAAGTAGCTGAAAAAGTGAAGAAAAAGAGGGAGGCCTTCATGAAATACAAGAGATCGCAGAGAGAGGAAGACAGGCATCTGTATTTGGAAAAACTTGGAGAAGCTAGCAAAGTAGTCAAGAAGGCAAAGATTCAAAAGGAGGAGGAAATAGCCAATGCAATAAAATGGGAGGATAAGACATTTTTCAGAAATATTAGTGAGAAGAGGAAGGGCAAAAGTGGTATTATCAGACTCAAGGGTGCAGGGGGGGAATATGTAGAAGCTGATAAGGATAATGCGGAATTGCTTAACAAATATTTTTGTTCTGTGTTCACAGATGAAGAACCAGGAGCAGGACCTCAGAAAACACCCACAAATAAGAACAGAAGCGAGGGACATCTTGAACAATTTTCAGAAGACTGTGTTCGTGAGAAACTAGCTCAACTTAAAGTAGACGAAGCGATGGGACCGGATGGGATACATCCTAGAATACTGAGGGAACTTGGGGACGTTCTAGCAACTCCACTGACTGACCTTTTCAATGCCTCGTTGGAGTCGGGAGTGGTGCCAAAGGACTGTAGAGAGGCTCATGTGGTGCCTTTACACAAAAGCGGAAGTAAGGATGTGGTTGAAAACTACAGGCCGGTTAGTTTAACTTCGGTGGTGAATAAATTATTGGAAACGCTGCTGAAAGAGAAAATAGTGAGGTTTCTGGAGTCCAGCGGATTACAGGATCCGAGGCAGCATGGATTCACCAGAGGCAGGTCTTGTCAGACAAATCTGATTGATTTCTTTGAGTGGGTGACCAGGGAGTTGGACCGAGGGAGAGCTCTAGATTTGGTGTATTTAGATTTCAGTAAAGCCTTTGACACTGTTCCTCACAGGCGACTTATAAACAAACTGAGCACCCTAGGGATGGACCCTAAAGTTACTGCTTGGGTTAGAAATTGGTTGGGTGGGAGGCGACAAAGAGTACAAGTAAATGGAGCTCACTCTGAGGAGAAGGATGTTACCAGTGGTGTGCCCCAGGGATCTGTCCTTGGTCCGATTCTTTTTAACATCTTTGTTAGTGATATAGCGGAAGGGCTGTCGGGTAAGGTTTGCCTCTTTGCAGATGATACCAAAATCTGCAATAGAGTAGACACCCAGGAAGGTGTAGATAACATGAGGAGGGATCTAGCTAAGCTTGAAGAATGGTCTAGAATTTGGCAGCTGGGATTTAATGTTAAAAAATGTAAGGTCATGCATTTGGGCTGCAGCAATCCAAGGGAGCAATACAGTATATTAGGTGAAGTACTTTTGTCCACTAAAGAAGAGCGGGACCTAGGCATGGTTGTGTCTGATGATCTTAAAGTAGCTAAACAGGTAGAAAAGGCGACGGCAAAAGCTAGAAGGATGCTTGGGTGCATACGGAGAGGAATGACTAGCAGAAAAAAGGAGGTGATAATGCCTCTGTATAAGTCTTTGGTGCGACCTCATTTGGAGTATGGTGTGCAGTTCTGGAGACTGCACCTTCAAAAGGATGTGAACAGGATGGAGTCGGTGCAGAGGGTTGCTACTAAAATGATTAATGGGCTTCATTATAAAGCATATGAGGACAGACTTAAGGATCTTAATATGTACACCTTAGAGGAAAGGCGGGATAGAGGTGATATGATTGAGATGTTTAAATACCTTCGTGGCATAAATGTTCAGGGAGAGAGCCTCTTTCAATTGAAAGCAAGTTCTGCTACGAAGGGACATTTATTTATTTATTTATTTATTTATTTACATTCTCTTATATACCGCGCTATTCTGCATCAGCGCGGTTTACATTGAACAAACTGAAATTACATTGAACAGGGTATTATAACTTGGAGAAAACTATTTTACAGGAAACATGGGCTATGGAGGGTTAAGTGGCTTGCCCAAGACCACAAGGAGCACCTGTGGGACTAGAAACCCCAGTCCTTCCAGCCCAAGGTTGCTGTCCTCTAGTGGGATTTGAACCCCCGACCTTCCAGCCTGAAGTACCTTGGGATGAGGGTTACGGGAGATAGATTCAGGAGTGATATGCGGAAATATTTCTTTACGGAAAGAGTAGTGGATCCATGGAATAGTCTCCCAGTGGAGGTGGTAGAAATGAGGACAGTAACTGAATTCAAAAAAGCATGGGACCAACACAGAGGATCTCTAAAGGTAAAAAGTGGACGGTTGTAGTTGTTATGGAAGGACAGACTAGATAGGCCATGTGGTCTTTTTCTGTCATCATGTTTCTATGTTTCTATATGGAAAGATTCTGGATTATCTACAGGGAGAACTATTCAGGCAATTGGTAACAGAACCCACATGTGAAGGGGCCATACTGGACCTGGTGCTTACCAAAGATGAAAGTGTTTCTGATGTTATAGTGGGTGATCATTTCACATCCAGTGATCACCAGATAGTGGGGTTCAGTATTAGGACTAGGGCTGATAAAATCCATTCAAAAGCGAGGGTCTTAGACTTTAGGAAAATTAACTTTGCCAAGATGGGCCAATACCCCAGGGAGTCATTAGTGGGATGGGAACAGCTGGGGGATGTAGAAAAAAAGTGGGCAAAACTGAAAGGGGATATTCTAAGGGCAACCAACCTTTTTGTTAAAATGGTTAATAAAGGTAAAACGAAAAGAAGACCACTATGGTTTTCGAAAGAAGTAGCTAAAAAGATGAAGAAAAAGAGTGAGGCCTTCATGAAATACACGAGATCACAGAGAGAGGAAGACAGGCATCTGTATTTGGAAAAACTTAAAGAAGCTAGCAAAGTAATCAGGAAGCAAAAACTCAAAAAGAGGAGGAAATAACAAATGCAATAAAATGGGGGGATAAGACATTTTTCAGATATGTTAGTGAGAAAAGGAAGAACAAAGATGGTATTGTCAGACTTAAGGTTGAAGGGGAGAAATATTTTATTTATTTATTTACATTCTCTTATCTACTATGCTATTCTGCACCAGTGTGGTTTACATTGAACAAACTGAAATTACATTGAACAGGGCATTATAACTTGGAGATAACTATTTTACAGGAACAGGGGCTATGGAGAGTTAAGTGGCTTGCCCAAGACCACAAAGAGCACCTGTGGGACTAGAAACCCCAGTCCTTCTGGCCCAAGGTTGCTGTCCTGTAGTGGGATTTGAACCCCTGACTTTCTGGCCTGAAGTACCTTGACCCAACCACTAGGCCACTCCTCCACTCCAAATATGTAGAATCTGATGTGGATAAAGCAGAATGGCTTAACAAATATTTCTGTTCTGTGTTCACAGATGAAGAACCAGGAGCAGGACCTCAGAAAACACCCACAAACAGGAATAGAAGCAAGGTGAATCTGGAAAAATGTTCAGAAGACTGTGTTCATGAGGAACTAACTAAAATAAAAATAGACAAAGCGATGGGACCAGATGGGATACACCCAAGAATACTGAGGGCATTTGGGGATGTTCTAGCAGCTCCACTGACTGACCTTTTCAATGCCTCTTTGGAGTTGGGAGTGGTGCCGGAGAACTGGATAAAGCACATATGGTCCCTTTACACAAAAGCAGAAGTAAGGATGTGGTTGAAAACTACAGGCCGGTTAGTTTAACCTCGGTGGTGAGTAAATTATTGGAAGTGCTGCTGAAAGAAAAAATAGTGAGGTTTCTGGAGTCCAGTGGATTACCAGATTCAAGGCAGCATGGAATCACCAGAGGCAGGTCTTGTCAGAAAAATCTGATTGATTTCTTTGACTGGGTGACCAGGGAGTTTATTTATTTATTTATTTTATTTATTTACATTCTCTTATATACCGCGCTATTCTGCATCAGTGCGGTTTACATTGAACAAACTGAAATTACATTGAACAGGGCATTATAACTTGGAGATAACTATTTTACAGGGAACATGGGCTATGTTGGACCAAGGGAGTTGGACCAAGGGAGAGTCCTACATGTGATGTATTTAGATTTCAGTAAAGTCTTTGACATTGTTCCACATAAACGACTTATAAACAAACTGAGCACCCTAGATATGAACCCTAAAGTTACTGCTTGGGTTAGAAATCAGTTGAGTGGGAGGCGACAAAGGGTACAGATAAATGGAGCTCACTCTGAGGAGAAGGAGGTTACCAGTGGTGTGCCCCATGGATCTGTCCTTGGTACGATTCTTTTTAACATCTTTGTTAGTGATATTGCAGAAGGGCTGTCGGGAAAGGTTTGCATCTTTGCGGATGATACCAAAATCTGCAAGAGTAGGCATCGAGGAAGGTGTAGATAACATGAGGAGGGATCTAGCTAAGCTTGAAGAATGGTCTAGAATTTGGCAGCTGAGATTTAATGTTAAAAAATGCAAGGTCAAACATTTGGGCTGCAGCAATCCAAGGGAGCGATATAGTATGGGGGGGGGGGGAGTAATTTTGTCCACAAAAGAAGAGCGGGACCTAGGTGTGATTGTGTTTGATGATCTTAAAGTAGCTAAACAGGTAGAAAAGATGATCGTGAAAGCTAGAAGGATGCTTGGGTGCAAAAGGACAGGAATGGATAGCAAAAGAAAGGAGCTGATAGTGCCTCTGTATAAGTTTTTGGTGTGACCTTATTTGGAGTATTGTGTGCATATTGGAAACCACACCTTCAAAAGGATGTAAATAGGTTGGAGTCGGTACGGAGGGTGGCTACTAAAATGGTTAGTGGTCTTCATTATAAAGCATATGAGGACAGACTTAAGGTTCTTAATATGTATACTTTAGAGGAAAGGCGGAATAGAGGTGATATGATTGAGATGCTAAATACCTCCGTGGCATAAATGCACAGGAGGCGAGCCTCTTTTGATTGAAATCAAGCTCTGCTACAAGGGGACATAGGATAAGGGTGAAAGGGGATAGACTCAGGAGTAATATGTGGAAATATTTCTTTACGAAAAGAGTGGTAGATACGTGGAGTAGTCTTCCAGTGGAGGTGGTAGAGATGAGGACAGTATCCTTAGGAGGCCAGATCAGGGGTCGGGCTGGGGGGATTAAACTCTTTTTGCTGGCGGCTGACTTTGCGGCTTTTAAATGTAGCCGTGATGCCATGGCAGCATGATGCCATAGCGCCACAGCTCCATTTAAATCCCTGACTGAGTTAGCTAGGGACAGTCCTGCACATGCAGGTTGGACTGAATTGCAGTTCTGGCCTGCACGTGCAGGATTGTTTGTGATTCTGATCTCACAATTCCCTCTATGCGTCTGGTTCAGATTGGATCTATGTCCAGAACGGAATTGGGCCCCAAAAAATTATTTTTCTACCTTTTTTGTCTGTCACTTTATTTTTCTAATCGTGTTGGTCCAAGTTAACCCCACTTTTCAAGTCCCAGTCCCAGCGTCATCCCCCCTTTCTCCAAGCCTCCTTTTACTAGTCCTAACCCCTCTATGAACTCTAGTGGCAGCATCAGCCTCCCTTTATTCCAGATCCAGCCCCCTACCTAGGCATAGAGCAGTGGGAGCTCAATTTTTACACATCTCTGTGATTCTTCCCTGACTCTGCAGGAGGGTTTAAAATGTGAGAACAGGCACTTCCTGTATTCCAGGGAAGCAGGAGAGAATAGCAGGAGCAAAGACACACTGCTGCAGAGTCACTGTCACAGTAGCAGTCCACTCTCATGACATCATCCAGCCTGTCAGCAGCTGGAGAATGATGTCATCAGATGCCCATGGGGTGTGACTTATAAGTGAAAATTGGAAGTCCTATTTATGGTTTTCGGCAAGTTACTTTCTATTCTGTTACTTTAGGTTCTCATAGGTTCTTCACTGAAGAAACTTATCATACCTGAAAAAGAATTTAGTAAACCACCTTATGCTAAAATTGCAAAAGTGGGGGCTGATATTCAGTGGTCACTCGTATTTTTTGGTCACTCTGTAGAGGGTAGACTAATGAGTCACAAAATGAAGCAATCCCTCCAAATAAACTTAGGCTATGATCTTATCAGAATATGTAACTCACAATTAACTACAATGAAAGAACTTTAGGTCTCAGACTCCAGATAGGCACTATCTTGCAGACTATATCAGTAATATGTGCCACTTTTGCATCAACGACCTCAGTTCTTTCTTTTGACTGTTAATTTGAGCTGTATTATTTGACAGACAGCTTAATACTTGTTTTATAGCATATAATAATAATGATTATTCTTATCTTATTGACTCCCTGACGCCTTCTTTTGGCTGCCGTGTTGCGTTTCACAAACTGACTGGTTTCTTCAGGGGGTTAAATTTAAGGATTCGCTGACTCCCAGCGATCCAGCTTGCTTAAATTCGTTCTGTGCGTCAAACTGACACTGTCAAAACAATTAATTACATTAAGTTAGATTTTCATGCCTTAATGAAATTATATTAACAAGGAGATATTTCTTACTATAGCCATACTAAAAACAAGGAATCCTACCGTTACCGCAATGCTGATGGTTCTGGTTCGTGTGCCAGGCGTGTTACCTCTGAGCCTACCGGCTTCCAAAAAAAACGCCGCGCATGCAGACCTGTCGGGAGGAGGATATTTACCTAATGAATAATTAAGCATTTACTGACGTCGTCGCGGCAACCAGCTGGTCTCTTCAGTTGAAGGTTTCAACCAACTATATGTCAGAAGTTCTCTGTTCCAGGGTAATAAAGACGTCAGTTATTGAAAATATTGAAAAAGGGCTGCAAGAATAAATCATAAACATGCAGTCCAATCTACAGTGTTGTTCATACCAAGCGGATAAATCGTCTGTAGTTTGTAGATCCAGCGTTAGCGCAAAAACAAATAAGATGTGTTTGGACACAGCATAAGAATTTGAAGGAGAGACTCAGACCAGCCGTGCTAAGACCTATATCGGATCCCATACAAATGGATTTTCAGGGACACAGAACGTGCGAGGGTTGCAATATGTGTCTGATTTCCGAGACGATTAAGGAATTTGAACATAAAGGACTAGTGTACACATTAAGACAATCAACAACATGCATTTCCCGATACGTTGTGTACTGTATTAGATGTCCGTGTGGCTTACTTTATGTAGGAAGACAGAACGGCCTTTCCGGATTCGCATTAATGAACATCGCAGCAGGCTTAAGTGTAAAGTGCTGGAAGCTCCTATGGTGGCACATTGTTTATCTAAACAACACGTTTTTGAACAACTACGATATTTTTGTATTGACATGTCGAACGCCGGGCAGAATGGTAGGTCCCGGGAACAGACACTTGTCATTTGTGAACAACGCTGGATCTACAAACTACAGACGATTTATCCGCTTGGTATGAACAACACTGTAGATTGGACTGCATGTTTATGATTTATTCTTGCAGCCCTTTTTCAATATTTTCAATAACTGACGTCTTTATTACCCTGGAACAGAGAGCTTCTGACATATAGTTGGTTGAAACCTTCAACTGAAGAGATCAGCTGGTTGCCGCGACGACGTCAATAAATGCTTAATTATTCATTAGGTAAATATCCTCCTCCTGACAGGTCCGCATGCGCGGCATTTTTTTTGGAAGCCGGTAGGCTCAGAGGTAACACGCCTGGCACACAAACCAGAACCATCAGCATTGCAGTAACAGTAAAATTCCTTGTTTTTAGTATGGCTATAGTAAGAAATATCTCCTTGTTAATATAATTTCATTAAGGCATGAAAATCTAACTTAATGTAACTAATTGTTTTGACAGTGTCAGTTTGACGCACAGAACGAATTTAAGCAAGCTGGATCGCTGGGAGTCAGCGAATCCTTAAATTTAACCCCCTGAAGAAATCAGTCAGTTTGTGAAACGCAACACGGCAGCCGAAAGAAGGCATCGGGGAGTCAATAAGATAAGAATAATCATTATTATTATATGCTATAAAACAAGTATTAAGCTGTCTGTCAAATAATACAGCTCAAATTAACAGTCAAAAGAAAGAACTGAGGTCGTTGATGCAAAAGTGGCACATATTACTGACATAGTCTGCAAGATAGTGCCTATCTGGAGTCTGAGACCTAAAGTTCTTTCATTGTAGTAAATTGTGAGTTACATATTCTGATAAGATCATAGCCTGAATTTATCTGGAGGGATTGCTTCATTTTGTGATATTCAGTGGTGGCATTATTTAGGCACTTTTAAACCGTCTAGTCTTTGCTGCTTGAGATATACTGATCTTCAGCACTGAAACTTATCTTGCGTCTGACACTAAATATCCAGTTTTACCAGACAGTGCCATGGTTATTCGATCAGCGATGATATTCAGCCGCTAGTCAGATAGCAGAAGTCAGTTGAAATTAGGACAGCCATTGAGCTATCCTAATTTTAAGTGATTTAGCTATCTGGTTAGTGGCTGAATATCACTGCTGACAGGATAGTGATCGGGACTGCCCCCGACTTTCCCAAAACCCACCCCAATTTTAACCGGGTGTCTTTTCTGTGGTCTGTGGTGATATTCAGAAACACTATCCAGATGGCACTGCTGAATATTGGGATTGCCGCTATTTAGCCAGTTCTAATTCTTTTTTCCAGACTACATAAATGATAATTGATGTGGGTAGCAGGAGATGAGCAAATCCCTCAATTTATTCTACTTTAATTACCCAACCATTTGTAGTTTATATTGCTTCTTCTGCATTTGTTGTACATATTCAATACTGGTGGTTGTTTTCCCAATACTGTAGCATCTAGTGCATAGTCTGGGACTGATCATGTTCTTATATAGGGTAAATGTTAGCCCAGACCAAAACAAACCCTGTTTCTTAGTTTTCACTCTACCCCCTTTCTGTGTTCATCTTTTTATCTGGCTCCCCTGTGATGAGTTTATCAGTTGCTGAAAGCCTGTTTTCCTTGCTGTGTACCAGTAGCTCTATCAGCATTAACCTTTAACCTGTAATTTGAGCTCCTTTTTCAGTGACAGTTGGATTTGCGGACTGTCTTTCTTTTCTTTACAAAAAAAAAGAGGAAGAAAGAAAAACTTTAACCAGATCCACTGCTCATGTCTACCCCTCTCTAAAACGAAGATATGGAGGGGAGGGGTAAGCTGCACAGAACACTACTTATAACCTATGCCCCAAAACAAAGGCATGGGTGGAGGAGTGTACTGCATGGAGAAGCAGTGACAACCTCAACCAGCTGACCGAGAAGACTGGATGGATCATTTCAGCCATCATCTGCCATCATCTACATGTTACTATATAGACACAAGTCTGGGACTATCCTCAATTGGTTTCAGGTTTCAGAGCTGTTGAAACTAGACTAACAGGGTAAATAACTGAGACTTTGAAATGTAGAGAGGACACAAGTCAATTGGTCATACTTTTTGATTTTGCTATGTCACCATACATGCTTACATTTTTTTATGCTTATAATATTGTATTTGTTGTAGTTATTAAGTGCCGTCTAGTCGGTGTCAACTCATGACAACCCTCTGGATAGATATCCTAAACTGTGTTCGGTCTTCAGTCAGGTGGCTCATTGTTGATAAAGTGACATCCATAGCTGCTCTTATTGTACCAATCCATCTTATTGCTGGTCTTCTTCTTTTGCGTCAGCCTTCAACCTTGCCAAGCATGATGTCTTTCTCTAATTATCTCTCTCTTCGGATGATGTGTCCAAAGTATGAAAGTCGAAGTCTTGTCATTTCAGCTTCTAAAGAAAGCTTAGGTTTGATCTTTTCTACTACTGACTAGTCAGTTCTTCAGGCAATCTATGTTATACACAGTATTCGTCGCCAGCACCATAATTCAAAGGCATTGATTTTCTTCCTATCTTTTTCACTGTCCAACTTTCGTATTCATATGACGTTATTGAAAATATCATAACTTGGACAAGTCAAATTTTTGTATGGAGAGCGATATTTCTGCTCTTGAGAATCTTGTCTAGATCCTTCATAGCCATTCTGCCAAGAGCAATGTGTCATCAGATTTCTTGACTGCTTGTCATTTATTTATTATTAATCCAAGCAGGTTAAAGTTGTCTACTATTTCAATTTCTTCTCCATCAATGACAAACATATTGATTTTGCCAGTTGTCAAGATCTTTGTCTTCTTTCTGTTAAGGTGCAGGCCTATTTTAAGACTTTGTTCCTTGATCTTGAGAAGCAAATTTTCAGATCATCTTCACTTTCAGCTAGTATTATTTATTTATTTATTTATTTATTTACATTCTCTTATATACCGCGCTATTCTGCATCAGTGCGGTTTACATTGAACAAACTGAAATTACATTGAACAGGGCATTATAACTTGGAGATAACTATTTTTACAGGGAACATGGGCTATGGAGGGTTAAGTGGCTTGCCCAAGACCACAAGGATCACCTGCGGGACTAGAAACCCCAGTCCTTCCGGCCCAAGGTTGCTGTCCTCTAGTGGGATTTGAACCCCCGACCTTCCGGCCTGAAGTACCTTGCCGGCCTGAAGTATTGTGGTATCCTCAGCATAGCGAAGGTTGTTGATGAGTCTTCCACCAATCTTTACACCTTGACTGTCTTCATTCAGTCCTGCTTCTCTGAAGATTTGTTCTGAATATTTATTTATTTGACTATTTTTCTATACCGCTTTTCTCCAGATCAAAATGGTTGCAAGAAACAGTAACAGTTTTACAGAAAACAAGGAAATAAAAACATGCTAATATAGGATGTACAATTTATTCATGTTCTTCAACTAGAAAAGAAGGAGGGGAAAAAACAGCATACAAATTAAACAGATAGGGGGAAAGTATGCAGCCTTGTCGTACGCCTTTGCTGATTTTAAACCATCCTGTTTCTCCCGAACTGTTACTTCTTGATCAATGTAAAGGTTGTGCAAGAGTACGATCAGGTGTTCTGGTATACCCATGCTTCTTAATGTGGCCCATAGTTTCTCATGGTTTACACAGTCAAAAGCCTTGCAGCAGTCAATAAAAGACATATAGATATCCTTTTGGTATTCTTTTGTCTTTTCAAGGATCTATCTCACATCCACGATGATGTCTCTCGTTCCTCGTCTTTTCCTGAATCCTGTTTGCACGTTGGGCAGTTCTTGTTCTAGGTATGTTTGTAGTCTATACTGAATGATTTTGAGTAGAATCTTGCTCACATGTGGGATCAGAGCAATCGTGCAGTAATTTCCACAGTCAGTCAGATCACCCGTCTTCAGTATTGGTATAAACAGAGATCCTTTCTAGTCAGTTGACCATGATGTTGTCTTCCAAATTTCCTGGCAGAACCTTTTAAGTATGGTAAGTATGGTAACTTCAATGAAAATGCCATCAATGCCCAGTGCTTTGTTCTTTGACAATGTTTTCAGTGCTGCTCTGATGTCTTCTTTTATCACCAATGGTTTCTGATAGTAAGGTACAGGTTGAAACAGCTGTTGGTCCACTTGATCTTTTTAGTATAACAACTCTGTATATTCTTTCCATCTTTTCTTGATCTTCTCAGCATCATTCAACATGGATCCTTTTTTTTCCTATTTATTTGAATTTTCACAATTACTTATAAAAGCAAACAATAAAAGAAACAAGACGAGAAAACAAAAATAAAGCAAAACATTTGGAAAAACAATTCCCAGGTCACAAACAATATCTTTTAGTCCACATCATGGGGAGATATACAAAATAAAAGAAAAAAAAGTCTAAACCTTACAAAGGAAAACCAAGAAGGAAACCCTCCATTTTTGCAGTCCAATTAACTAAACTGTGGTGGCGAGGCCACGGGAGAGCGCGAGGAAAGGTGGAAAAAACAGGCATTTTCCTCTGCGAAAGGAATTAGCTCCAGGAGTTTAGGGGTTAAAACTCCAGAGTTAGAAAAAAACTCCCTGCAGAAAGTTGGTGATAGAAAGACACGCCCTAGCTCCATGGCAACCAGCACTGCTCACCAGGAACAGCTGGGAGTGGAGGTAGAAAACGAAAGGGAAATACACAGATATAAGGGGGAGGAAGTTAGAGGAAGGGAGGAGCGTAAGCAGCACGAGGAGCGTAAGCAGCAGCATAAGCAGGACGGGAAGGAGCCCGGAAGAGAGAAGGAACACGGAGCAAGGCCTGTACACAGAGAAAGGCATGAGCCCAAGGAGTCCTGCAGGAGGTACGGAAGAAATCCTTTGAGAGGGAAAGCTTATCAGGGAGACGAACCAAGCTATGAAAATGGCAGAGAGTTGTCCCCAGCAGAGCAGATGGAAACAGAGCCTTCGGCAGTAATGTCTGAGGAGAGCTTATTTCCACAAAGTAAGGTGAGCACCTTAAAAGCCTCTCATAGCTTCCTGAGAGATAAGAAACCTCCTAATTCCTCCAAGAGCCCTCAGCAGAGAGAGGAAGCCATATTACAGAAAGTTTTAAAGGTTTTAGAAAAGTTAAAGCCTGTGACTTCTGAGACAAAGTTAAACCATTTACCAACAGATTCTGAAGGGGAAAGCATGGACCTAGAAGAATCTGTGCTAGAGGATTTGCCCTCAGATATGGAAATGGATTGCTCTTTAGTTTATGCCCAAAACTGACCAGCTATAAGGTTTAGAAAGTAGGAAACCTAGAAGCGTAGCTTTCAGTGGGGCAGTGCTGAGAAGAATATGCAAATGAGGTGCTGAGCTCCGAGGCTTGACTCAGAGTTTTTCGAAAGACTGTTTTGCAAGTGAAGGCCAGAGTTTGTAATTCAGCCTCTAAGGAAAGCCTGTGGGTGAGAGAAAAATAGTTGCAGTAAAAAATGCCTTGGTCTGCATAACTTGAAGAGTGTGAAGTTTGTAACCAAGTTGGAAGCTGTTGTTTGGCATGAAGAGTACTGGCTATTTCCACCTGAAGATATACTGTTGCCTGGCATTGTAAATAAGCTAACTTTAGAAGCAATTTATTCTGTTGATTTTGTTTCACTGGAGAAAGTACCCACCATTTTTATGTTTTGGTATTTTTGAACTGCAAAGTTAATTTGGCTGAAGAATAAATAAAAATCCTGTGTGCCTTGGAAAAACCTCTCGGCTGAATTCATTCAACCTCACAACTACATGCATAGGTGATTAAACAAGGGACATTAAAAAAAATAAGTTCCGTCGCCCACCACTAGGCTACCGCCTGGCCAGTAGGGGGCGCGACATTGGCGTAGTTCTTGGCTTTTTCTTCAAGCCCATATCCTGACATAAGGAGTGTGTGGAGTGATACCAGAAGGAACTACAGGGACCTGGACCAGACCACCAGCAGAAGGAAGGACCGGACCAGAGGATCCAGAGGGTGCCTACTTTGCTGAGCCTGAGTCAACCCTATGAGCAGGTAACCCGTAGATAAAGAGGGTTGATCTGGATTGCCTGCCAGGGTGGGGTACAGCGGTTCCTAAGCAGAGTACTAGGGAACGGGGTGCGTGTGAGAGAGCCGCACTTGGTGGGGTTTTTTTTTGTTTCTTTTCCAGCATCGTCGCAGAGATAGAGCAAGCGCAACTGCTAAGCTGGATGGCCGAACGGTTCCGGGAGCAGCAAGAAGTGGCCGCTCAAGCCCAGGAACGCGCAGTCGCCATGATGAGGGACCAGCAGCAGCTGCTCCTCAAGATGATGAGTGACTGGTTAGGGGAGCAAAAGAACACTTCTGATGCTTTGAGGAATATGACAGGTTCCTTAGGAGCCTCACAAGGACTGGGGTTACCCGGGAAGAGAATCTTTTCATTTGGTCCTCTAACCCAGGAGGACAATATAGACGACTATATGGAAGTCTTTGAAAGACTGGCCCACCTAAGTGCATGGCCCCAAGATCAATGGGCAATCCGCATAGCTGCCTCACTCACTGGTGAAGCACTAGCTGCTTATCGCGCCATGCCCAGCGATCTGGCCTCCTCTTATGAAGAGGTAAAAAAGGCAATAAGGGATAGAATGGGTCTTACTCCAATGGTCTATAGACGCCATTTAAGGGCGTGTAAGCTAAAACTGGGAGAGACACCACGGGCCTTATGCCAATGTATAAAAGGTTTAGTATGGAAGTGGTTAGAACCACAGGGTAAAAGTCTTGATTCTCTCCTAGATTGTATAATTTTGGAGCAATTTGTGGAAGCTGTTCCTATGGAGTTAAAGTCTTTCCTGATTCTCCAGGACTGCAAGAACACCAAAGAAGCAACCTCGCTGGCGGAGCGCTTCCTGGAAGCCAGGTTGATCAGCCAGGCACAGGTGGGTGTTGCAAAAAGTCCTTAAAGTAGAGTTTCAGAAAAGAAAGGAAACACAATGCTGGGGGAAATCATGGGAGTTAAGCCTAAGAGAAAACCTGTACTTGCTCAAGGTAAATGTTTTACTTGTGGGGAAGTGGGACACTTCAGTAGGAATTGTCAGGCCAGGGCAGCGCTTGTATCCACCCGTTGTAAGGAAAATGGGGAAGGAATCTTGCTGGCTGTGGAGGTGGAGGGCATTCCCACAGAAGCCCTGTTGGACTCGGGTGCTGATCAGTCAATGATTTCAAGCAAACTATGGACTGATATCCAAGCCCACAGTGATCAGGACCCAAGACCAACTGAGCAGAGTATTAAGATTAGATGTGTGCATGGTGCCGCATCGTCATACCCCCTAAGTAAGGTGAAAGTGAAGGGCTTAGGTTTAGAGCGAGAGACTTTAGTCGCTATAGTCCCTAGGCTCCCTCATGCCTTAGTTTTAGGGAAGGACTGGCCTCAGTTCAGGCGAGGCCTAGTGAAAGGCTTACAAGGAGAGGCAACTGGGGAATCCCTCCCAACACTGTCGGGAACTAAAGGGTCAGAAGGGTACCCTACTCCAGGCAGTGAGAAATTATCCCTAGGGGGTAAGGGGGAGAAAGGACCACCTGGATCCTCTTGTAAGGCCCCGGTCAGGACAAAAGCGCTACCAGCCCCTTTGTTTGGGAAGAGGCCAGAGAGGAGAATACCCAGGAAAGAGGGCCCGGATAGTAAACCCAAGTTTATTTTGAAGTTCTGTCATACTACCCCGAACGCTAGGATACCAAAGCGTGCATCCGAACAAGCCGCAGGGTTTGATCTGCACAGTGCAGAGGATGTGATCATCCCCAAACAAGGTAGAGCCCTAGTAGAAACAGGCATCCAGTTGGAGATACCCCCTGGTTGTTATGGGCGAGTGGCTCCACGCTCAGGGCTAGCGGTTAAAAATTCCATCGATGTAGGGGCAGGGGTAATTGACCCTGATTTCAGAGGGGCAATAAAGGTCCTATTGCTCAATTTCTCCCAGACAGATTTCAGAGTAAACGCCGGGGATAGAATAGCGCAGTTAATTTGCGAGAGAGTGGGCTTCCCGCCCATAGAAGAGGTGGTGGAATTGAGCACCACGGTGAGAGGGTCAGGAGTATTCGGTTCCACTGGCCAAGCCGAGTTTAGGGGGCTAGCAGCAACGTGTGAGGAGAAAGCGGATGTGGATCTAGGCCCTCAACTTGCTGACTGCAAGACTCGGCCTGTTCCTAGAATAGGCGATGAGCTATCGTGGCATCAACAGCAAGCCTTATTAAGGCTGTTACATAGATTTCCAGATGTGTTAACACCCCTTCCTGGAGAGACCAACCTTGTTGCCCATGAGGTAGTAACCCCTCCTGGAGGTTATTCGCCAAAGGCCATATAGGTTACCTGAGGCGTAGCAACAAGAGGTGAAGGATCAGGTAAGGGAAATGTTGGCGTTAGGAGTCATAGAAGAGTCCATAAGCCCATGGAATAACCCAATAGTGTTGGTTCCCAAACCTGATGGCAGTACACGATTTTGCATTGACTTCCATAAAGTCAATGCAATATCTCGTTTTGACACCTACCCCATGCCAAGAATCGAGGAGCTCTTGGATAGACTTGGCCAAACTGTATATCTAACTACGTTAGATATGACAAAAGGGTACTGGCAGATTCCCCTCACAAGGGCATCTCGCCCAAAAACAGCCTTTAGTACCCCCATAGGCTTGTACCAGTTCCGCCGAATGCCCTTCGGTCTGCATGGTGCAGCGGCAATGTGCCAACGACTAGTTGATAGGGTACTGCGTCCACACCATCAGTATGCTACTGCATACATGGACGATGTGGTTATCCATAGCAATAGTTGGGACCAACATTTATTTCATATCGGGGAAGTATTAGGTGCCATGAGAAAGGCGGGTATTACACTCAACCCAGCTAAGTGCATGTTCGGAGGGAAAGAGGTGAAATACCTTGGTCACCTAGTGGGAAGAGGAGTGGTAAAACCTTTGATAGATAAAATAGAAAGCGTTAAGGCCTTTCCCAAACCCTCAACAAAAAAGCAGATATGCAGCTTTTTAGGTCTGATAGGGTACTATCGGAGGTTCATACCCCATTTTGCCACAGAAAGTGCAGCTCTTATGGAGATGCTTTGAAAAAATGCCCCGAACACTGTACAGTGGTCATCGGAGGCGGAGCATGCCTTCGTACAATTAAAAGAGAAGCTATGTTGTGCGCCCATTTTAAGAGGCGTAGATTTCAAGCACCCATTTATAGTGCAGACGGACGCCTCTGAAACGGGGTTGGGGCTGTTTTATCGCAAAAACAAGACGGGGTAGAACATCCCATAATGTTTTTAAGCAGGAAACTAGCGCCACCCGAACAGAAATATTCCACTGTGGAACGGGAATGTCTGGCTATACGCTGGGCAATTGAGGCCCTCAGATTTTATCTGGTAGGCCGTAAATTTCTCCTGGTCACAGATCATGCCCCTTTGAAATGGCTTAATAGAATGAAGGACCACAATCCGAGGCTCACGTGTTGGTATATGGCCCTGCAGGCCTATGATTTCCAAATAGAACATAGGGCCGGTAGGCTGCATACCAATGCTGATGCGCTATCGAGAATTCTGTGCTGTGCCGACAGTTGTCTGCCAGCCCGGAATATCTTAAGGGGGGGGGGATCTGTGGTGGCGAAGCCACGGGAGAGCGTGAGGAAAGGGGGAAAAAACAGGCATTTTCCTCTGCAAAAGGAATTAGCTCCAGGAGTTTAGGGGTTAAAACTCCAGAGTTAGAAAAAAACTCCTTGCAGAAAGTTGGTGATAGAAAGACACGCCCTAGCTCCATGACAACCAGCACTGCTCACCAGGAACAGCTGGGAGTGGAAATAGAAAACGAAAGGGAAATACACAGATATAAGGGGGAGGAAGTTGGAGGAAGGGAGGAGCGTAAGCAGCACGAGGAGCGTAAGCAGCATAAGCAGGACGGGAAGGAGCCCGGAGGAGAGAAGGAACACGGAGCAAGGCCTGTACACAGAGAAAGGCATGAGCCCAAGGAGTCCTGCAGGAGGTACGGAAGAAATCCTTTGAGAGGGAAAGCTTATCAGGGAGACGAACCAAGCTATGAAAATGGCAGAGAGTTGTCCCCAGCAGAGCAGATGGAAACAGAGCCTTCGGCAGTAAAGTCTGAGGAGAGCTTATTTCCACAAAGTTAGGTGAGCACCTTAAAAGCCTCTCATAGCTTCCTGAGAGATAAAAAACCTCCTAATTCCTCCAAGATCCCTCAGCAGAGAGAGGAAGCCATATTACAGAAAGTTTTAAAGGTTTTAGAAAAGTTAAAGCCTGTGACTTCTGAGACAAAGTTAAACCATTTACCAACAGATTCTGAAGGGGAAAGCATGGACCTAGAAGAATCTGTGCTAGAGGATTTGCCCTCAGTTATTGAAATGGATTGCTCTTTAGTTTATGCCCAAAACTGACCAGCTATAAGGTTTAGAAAGTAGGAAACCTAGAAGCGTAGCTTTCAGTGGGGCAGTGCTGAGAAGAATATGCAAAAATGAGGTGCTGAGCTCCGCGACTTGATTCAGAGTTTTTCGAAAGACTGTTTTGCAAGTGAAGGCCAGAGTTTGTAATTCAGCCTCTAAGGAAAGCCTGTGGGTGAGAGAAAAATAGTTGCAGTAAAAAATGCCTTGTTCTGCATAACTTGAAGAGTGAACTCATTCGCCCTGGTTTCATCAGGGCTTACGGTTGCAACACACTCAACTGCGCCAAGCACAACGACACTGGCGCTCTCATCCGTCTTCAGCTACTATGGCACGCTTTAAACTATTATACTTGGAATATCGCTCTGCAGTCCAATCTGCTAAGCGCTCCTTTTACACCTTAGGAATCTCACAAGCTGCCAATTCTTCTAGACAACTGCACTCAATTTTGCGGCAACTTTCCTCGACTGTATCCCCCTCTGCTTCTCAAGTTGCTGTTCCAGCCCCCGCATCCCTAGCATATTTTTTCTCCGATAAAGTTCAGAACTTACGTTCTTCCTTCCATATGGCACCTCCTCCACCTCTGTCTCCTCCCTGCACCTCTTCGGCCTCCCCTTCGTCCCTCGTCTCTGAGGAGTTAACCATTACTGAATCCTCTGTTTCTATTGTTCCCTGTGTGGCTAGTTCTCCTAATAGAGCTTTATCTCACATATGGTCCACCTTTCATCCCCTCACTACAGCAGAGGTACTACTTACTCTATCTCAGTCTAGGAAGACCACCTGCTCTTTGGATCCAATCCCTTCCAACTGGTTGGTTGAACCTTCCCTCCAGTTCATACCTTTCATCACTACTTTGTTTAATTCTAGTTTATCATCCTGTCATTTTCCTTCAGTTTGGAGATCCGCCATAGTCCATCCCCTGCTGAAACAGTCTTCCCTCGATCCCTCTGTATTATCCCACTGGCGCCCGGTGTTTAATCTCCCTTTCCTTGCAAAAATGCTGGAGCGTCTAGTCTTTCTACAACTTTCTTCCCATGTTGAGGCCACCAACGTTCTTCATCCCCGTCAGGCTGGTTTTAGACCAGGACATAGCACAGAAACTATTCTCCTCGCCCTGCTAAATGAGATTCACGTAGCCCATGAACGTGGTAACATTACCCTTTTGGTTTCACTGGATTTATCTGCTGCGTTTGATCTGATTGATCACCGGACCCTCCTGTCACGTCTTTCTGACATTGGTTTATGGGGTGTGGTGTTACGTTGGTTCCGTTCCTTTCTCACTGCTCGTTCTTATGTTGTCCATGCCAATCATCAAACCTCGCCGTCTATTCCATTGTTATGCGGAGTCCCCCAGGGATCAGTTTTATCCCCTCTGCTCTTCAATATTTTTCTTGCCCCACTTCCCCTTTTGGCCCAACAATTTCCAGTTTCCACCTACATTTATGCTGACGATATTGTCTTTCTCTTTCACACTTCTCCAGCCATGATTGATATCACTCCCCTCAATGACTGCCTCTCTCATATTGCCACCTGGCTCTCATCTAATTTCCTACATTTGAATCCTTCCAAATCCTCAGCCATGTGGGTGTCTCTGAGCTCTTCTTGCCCGGTCATTGCACCTCAAATAAATTCCATTCCTATTCCTCTCACTTCTTCTCTCTGGTACTTAGGGGTAATCCTAGATTCGTCACTGTCTTTTCGCGAACACGTGTCTAACTTATCCCGTCGTTCCTTTTTTACATTACGCCAAATACGCTCAGTCCGCTCAATTCTGTCCCCTGATTCCCTTACCACTTTGGTACTAGCTTTATTTTAACGTGGTTTATACCAATCTCCCCGCCTACCAACTTAAACGCCTTCAACTTTTGCAGAATACAGCCGCCCATCTTGTCACTTTTGCCCGGAAATCAGATCATGTAACTCCTCTTCTGTTTCGCCTCCACTGGCTTCCGCTGCACTTTCAGTTTAAATACAAGGTTCTTATATTATTACATAGAGTCATCCACACTTCCAACCCGCAGTACTTAGCAAATCTAGTCTCTCTTCACACTCCCTATCATCAGCTCCGGTCATTGCATGCTAATCGTCTGTTTCTTCCCCCACCTTCACGAGCTCACCTTAAACAGACACGCCATGCCGCTTTCTTTTTCTTGGGTCCCTCACTCTGGAATTCTCTACCCTCCTCTCTCCGTTTAGAATCTTCCTACCAAAACTTCAAAAGCCTACTAAAAACTCATTTGTTCCAGCAGGCATATGATCTCCCCTCCCAGTAGTCCTGTCTAATTGTTTTGTTTGTCTTTGCTTACTTATGGTTTGTTTGGTTTGTCTATTGTTTGTTTTATGACCTCTTTGGTCCATCTTTTCTTTATTTTAATGGATTTATTTTCTTGTCAATGCATTTATTTATATTATTTTATTGTAAACCGCTCTCACGTTTCGACAAGGGCGGTATATTAAATGTAAATAAAGATAAAGATAAAGATAACCAAGCTGGAAGCTGTTATTTGGCATGAAGAGTACTGGCTATTTCCACCTGAAGATATACTGTTGCCTGGCATTGTAAATAAGCTAACTTTAGAAGCAATTTATTCTGTTGATTTTGTTTCACTGGAGAAAGTACCCACCATTTTTATGTTTTGGTATTTTTGAACTGCAAAGTTCATTTGGCTGAGGAATAAATAAAAATCCTGTGTGCCTTGGAAAACCTCTCGGCTGAATTCATTCAACCTCACAACTACATGCATAGGTGATTAAACAAGGGACATTAAAAAAATAAGTTCAGTACCCCACCACTAGGTTACCGCCTGGCCAGTAGGGGGCGTGACAAAACCCACCATCAATCTCTCTTAACATAACCCCTGTTTCTCCCTTTCTGATAGGAAAGCCTCTAACTGTAAGGAATCTGAGAAAACAAATCTAATACCCTGAAGTGCAATTAGGCATTTACAGGGATAACACAAAAAGAAAGAAGCCTCAAAGGCCACCACTCTGGGTTTTGGAGCTAAAAAATTACATCTATGCAGCTGCGTGGCCCTCAATAGATCAGGAAATTGCCAAACTTTAGCACCACAAAATAACATGCCTTTGTTTTTAAAGTAATTGTTAAAGACTGATACCTTATCATGATCAGATAGAAACGTAACCACTAATGTAGCCGGGCTAGAAATGTTATCTTGTGAGTCCTCTAAAAAGTGAGTCAGATTAAAATCTGACTGAGATTGCAGAACATCAAATCCCTCTGGGGACCAATCAGATACCTTTCTACCCGTGAGGTAAAACATTTTAGAAAACACCATTATACGTATCAGAATTAGTAAAGGACAACACTTTCTTAAGATATTTCCATAATAAGATGCCAGGAGACAACAATCTAAGAAAGGGAAAGTTCAAAAACCTAGTATTTTTTGCCTTAACTATTTTCAATTTACGATAGATATTAAGACTATCCTTAATAGTAGTGGCATTAACTGCCTGAAGAGAGAAGCATTGCATATCACATTTAAGCACTAAGTTAGATAAGGATTCCAACTGCTCTTCTGTGCTTCCCAGTCTTTCCACAGTCTCCTGTGAGAACTGGCTAAGCTGAGGCACAGTAGTCTCCAGAGTCCTCACTCCATGTCACCACTTTCCAAATATCAGCCAAGGAGATCTGAGAATCAGGCACTTCCTTGGCGTCCACTATAGGAGGGGATCAAGTCACAGCTTTATAAGATACAGAAGGCAACTGTAGAGCACTCTGTTTTAACGGCAAACCACTGGCAGCAAGATCAAGTGGACTCAAAGCAGTTGGGGGAAGAGGAGGAGAGGTCTGGAGAGCTTAAAGAAGCTCCCAGAAGAGCTGAAGGAAGAAGTTCAGTACCTGATGAAGGTGTTCCCACCTCGTTAGCCTTGTGGTGCTTATCCATCAAGCTAAACACCACTTCATTTGCAACAACAACTTACTTCTTCCGCTTTCCCATGGGCAGCAACCACAAAGGCAAGGAGGGGGGGGGGCCTGGAATGTTCCCCCGGTGCTCCTAAGTGGCTCCCAACGGGCCTAACTTGCCCTTTGGGTCATGCCCCTTAGGGCACGCCACAGCTGTGTGCCAACAGCCACATGCCTTGCAACAACCTGGTCTTATAGGGTCCTTTGCTGGCAACTGGGGCATCCTGCACAGTATCTGCACTCCTCTGACAACTGACTGCGTTATGGCTGCTGTAACGGCTCTCCCACGATGTCTCCTTAGGCACTCAGTCTTACAAAGTCCTTTGCTGGTGTTTGGTGGTGCCCTGTACTCCTCTGACAGCTCACCATGTCATGGCTGCTGGAATGGCTCTCCCAAAAACATGGATCTTTGAGTATCTTGTAACATTCCAATTCAAGGCTGGAATATTCTCTTTAACTCTCATAGCATTCGGAAAGTTGGTCTTCTTCTTCTAATAGTTTCTGATTATATTTCCCTGCATACATCATTGTAGTACTTCTCCTTGTTCATCTTGTTGCATGTTGGAAATCTCTGAGTTCTGTGATTGCCTCTCTTTCTCTTTTGGCTTTAGCTTCTCTGTGTTTCTGGGCAATTTTCAGTTTCTTCAGTCATCCATTTTAGCCATTTTAGCTTTTTCACCTTTTGTACAGACTTCTCACTTTCTTCAAACACAACTTTCTTGATGTCAACCCATAAATCTTCTGGTGCTGTGTCATTTGTATCCAAAGCAGCAAATTGTTTTTATAGGCAATTTTTAAATTCTAGTATATTCTCAAGGTCATATTTTGCTACATTCATGAGTGGCTTGATCCTTTTCAGCTTTAGCTTGACTTTGCATACTAGTAGTTGGTGATCTGTACCACAATCAGCTCCAGGTTTTGTCTTTGTTGATATTATTGAGATTTTCCATCATTGACCTCTACAGATGTAGTCAATTTGATTTTTGAAGAATCCATTGGATGAAGTCCAGGTGTACAGTTGCGCTTGTGGAAAAAGAATAGATTGTTAGTCTTGCAGAATTCTATCAGTCTTTCTTGAGCTCCATTTCTGTTGCTAAGTCCATATTTTCCAAGCACTTTGCTTTCTTCTTTGTTGCCAACTTTTGAGTTTCAGTCACCCATGACTAGCACCTTATCTTGTTTTCATGTTCCATCAATTTCAGCTTGTAGTTATTCATAGAACTGATCAACTTCTTCCTCTACTGCAGCTGTTGTTGGGGCATATACCTGGATAGTTGTGTTGATGAGCATTCCTCGTAGATGAATAGAAATTAAGAGTTCACTGATTGCATTGTATTTCATTACAATTCTTGCAAGTTTCATCTTAATTATAAATGTAACACCATTTCTTCTTTGTCTTTCATTTCCAACATACTATACCGTGTGATCATCAGATGTAAAGTGTCCGATGCCAGTCTATTTTAACAAAGCGAAAAGGTCACTTCCAGATTGAAATCTATATCAAAACCCAGAAAAAATCACTCCATTCAAAATAAAAACTATGGTAAATACATGGAGCCACAGAAAAAGAACACCCAAATCGGAATCGGAGGATAGGTATAAGCAGCAACATGATGATATTGTAAAACAAATTGAACATTTATGTGAAGAAGTAAAGAAAATTAAATTGAAGAAATTGAAACGAGATTATGATGACTATACCGTGGGTTATATATACCCGTGGATGAATGTGAATCGAAAAGAGAATAAAAAATCACGAAAACGTGTTGAGTTCGAACTATCATCAGATGATTCTTCCAGTATTGATGTAGGTAAACCACTAAAAGAGGATTTTTTAGAAGGGGGTGGAGGAAGGAAGAAGAACTCCTCCAGGGGCCGCTACAGAGATCAGGGTGCTGCATGACTCAAGAGTTGAATGTTTCATCATGTTTAAATACTACTACACCATCGTTGGTTGTTAATCTCTCGAATGTCTTACTTTCTGAAAATCATCTTAACTTGTTGAACAAAGGGTTGCCTTTTGTCCCAAAGATAACTTTTGACCCATTTCAATTTCAGATTGATTTAGAGAGTTTTATTAGAAAGCTGAATCTTAAGGTATTTTCTGCCTCAAGGCCCAGACTATCGGCTAGTTCTGATGTGGAGGCCAGTGCAGTGATAGACGATCAGCATCCAGGGAGGGTAAGTTTGCCTTTAAAATCTATTTGGAACCCACCTGGTCAAATTCATCCAGCTCTGTCAGTTTATAAGCAATTGATATTGCAGGATGTTGAGCACTTAGAAAATACGTCACGACGATCACACTGTGTGTTGACATCTGAAGAAAAGAAAGCATTGAAGGATCTTTCCTCTAGGCTGGAGTTGGTGATTTGACATGCAGATAAAGGAGGGGCAATTGTGGTGCTCAACTGTGAAGCTGATCGACAATTATCGGACACTGCAGTTTATGAACATTTATCAACTGATCCCACGAGTCATTTACAAGCTTGTATTAAAGAGTCCACTTTTTCTGCATTGCATGATAAATTGATTTCTAAAAAAGAATGGTCTTTTTTGAATGTTTCCTCTCCTACCATTGCAAAATTTTACTTGTTGCCCAAGATTCACAAACATATGGTACGCCCTCCTAGTAGACCTAGGGGCTTGTTTACAAAGCCGCGGTAGCGGTTCGCGATCGTTATCGGAGCCGCGGCCCCATTGATTTCAATGGGGCCGCGGCTCCGATAACGATCGTGAATTGTTACCTTGGCTTTGTAAACAAGCCCCCTAGTGTCTCCACTAGGGGGACTGTTCTTGAACCATTGTCAGTGTTTGTTGACTCCTTTTTGTAACCCTTGTTGGTAGACATCGCTTCTTATATAAAAGATACAACTCATTTCTTGCAGATCTTGGAGGGTGCTTCTAGGTGGGCTCTGGAACCTGATGCTATGCTGGTTACGCTTGATGTTACTGCACTATACACTAGCATCCCTCAAGAGGTAGCTTTTGAGGTGGTCGAGGCAGCCTTGCATCACCATGGGTGATCTGTCTGACTGCATGATCATTTTTGTGATGGGCCTGGCAAAGTTGTCCTTGTTTCAAAACTATTTTGTTTTTGAGGGAGTTCTGTATCACCAAATTTCAGGGGTGGCCATGGGAGTTACGTTTGCCCCATCTAAAGCTAATCTCTTTATGGGGTTATATGAGGAGAAGTGGTTGTCGGTTTCACCTTATACGCATTATATGAAACTCTGGTGTAGATATATTGATGATGTCTTTGCAATTTGGCAAGGGCCCTTGGGATCTTTGGAAAGTTTTCTAAGTTGGTTGAATAGTCTGGATTCCTGTATTCAGTTCACCTACACTTACCACAAAGTGTAGATAGCATTTTTGGACGTTTTGATACGGAAGGGGAAAATTGGCTGGGTTACCTCTGTGTACCGAAAAGTGACCGACAGGAATACTTTTCTTCATTATTCTAGTGCACACCCGTTGCACTTACGGAATGGGCTGCCTTTTTCTCAGTTCATCAGATTTTGTAGAAATTCTTCCGATGTTTGGGATTTCAAAGGAAGTCTAGATCTCTGATGATTGACTTTAAGGAAAGAGGTTATCCTGTTAAAGTGATCAATCAGGCTTACCGCCGGACTCTGTTTAATAACAGAGCCCTCCTGTTAAGCCCACATAATAAGGGGAGTTCTGAGGGTGAAGAAGAATGTGTGAACTTTATTTCAAAATATTCTCCGTTTAGCTCACGAATCCAGCGGATTGTAGGTAAACATGCCAGTGTTTTGAGAGACATTCCTGGTTTGTCAGGGAAATGCACTAGATGTGTATGGTTGCATAATCAGAATTTGAAAGAGAGGTTAAGTCCTGCCTGTTTGCGCCCACTGATCTCTCATACAGAGGATAAGGTTGGACATAGGAAGTGTGGTAGATGTTCCATCTGTTCAGTGTCATGTGACATTTTGACTTTTACTTACCATGGGAAGAACTATGAACTTAGAAGGGAGACTTCATGTGGATCCTCCTATGTAGTGTATGGAATCCTTTGTCCGTGTGGTTTGTTATACATTGGTAAGACTACGAGATCTTTTCAGACGAGGATATCTGAGCTTAGAAGTAGGTTGAATTGTAAAGTACAGGAAGACCCCATTGTGAAGCATTGCCTTAAGGAGGGGCATATCTTTAGTGATTTACGATGTTTCTGTATTGATGCAGTACCGACGGGGAATAGAGGACGGACAAGAGAACAAGCTCTGATTGTCTGTGAACAGCAGTGGATTTTTCATTTACAAACTGCGATTCCTGGAGGTTTAAATTTGCAGATTGATTGGGGTGTCATGTTTTTAGGTAGTAGGAGGTGATCTGTGTGGTCTTTTAATCTTTTAGATTATTTAAGTGATGGTTCCGGTGTGAAACCGCATGCGTGGCATTTTTCTGAGTCTGACTAGCCGTGGCGAAAGCTGGCCGGTTCTGTATGTAGTGGCGTGAACGCGCTGTTGTGTGGCAAGTGTTTTTTTTTTTTCTTTGGTAATTTGTGGCACTATGGGTATTATTGGGAGCTAAGTATTGATTGGTTTTATCTTTTTTTGACAGTGACTAACTTCCCCCTGAAGAAGCATTTTAGTGAAATGCTTAATGGGAGCCGAAAACAGGCGCTGGGGCATAGCAGATCTTATTATTCAACGAGATCCCCCTGTTTAAGTTACAGTTGTGTGCAAAAGTATGGAATCACTTGTAAATTTGACACTTTTTTCAACTTCGTGACCTTATAATCTTAATTTCTTTTTCCTCCCAGTGGCTTTTTCTGTGTATCTCATGATAAGTGATAGATTTGGCTATTAGGGCCAACTTTTAGTATTGGTTTGACCCTTATTTTCTGAGTTTATTCCCCATAGATGTCCTGTTGATAGATGTTCTGTGAAAATCACGTAATGTACATTGTTGGCCAACGATATATTATTGTAAGTATGCTTTAAAATATTATGAAAACACACCAGGTTTCCTTCAAATTAATGTATGTGGCCTTGAAAAAGGCCGTTTTTATGTATCAGTGATGGCTCAGTATTTGATGGGCCACCCTTTGTTCTTGATCACCTGACTGCACCTTGTCGGCATTGAATGAACCATTCTGACAAGGTGATCTTTGGTGACAACGCGGTTCCAAGCTGCAATGAGTGACTCAATCAGCTCACGCTTTGATGTCGGATGCCTCTTGGATATTTCCAAGGCCACCTTGTGCCACAGGTTCTCAAATGGATTCAGATCAGGAGACTGGGCAGGCCAGCCCATTAATTTGATGTTGTTCCGCTGCTTCTAGCTGATCACCTGTCTGGAGCGATGACAGGGTGCATTGTCATCTTGGAACAGGAACTGGCCAGGAAACAGCTGGTGTGCTGATGGCACCATGCACTTTTGCAGTATGGTGATGTACTTGGCCCTGTTGACCATTCCATCGACGATGTGAAGACGTCCAACGCCACTGGCAGCCATGCAGCCCCAGACCATGACCTTCAAAGGATGTTTCACAGTAAGTTTGAGACACTCAGGCTTGAATTCCTCTCCAGGAAATCTCCTCACATAGGTGTGGGTCCTGTTACCAAACAGGCAGAAGGTGCTGAATAGCACCTTTTCCCACATTTCAGTCAAACAGGTTAAGTGCTTTTTCGCCCACACGATCCGGTTGTGCCTTTGTATGTCAGTCATCAGTGGCTTATTCCGTGCTTTGCAGCGCCAGAGACCAAATTGCAGGCACCGGCGACGAACTGTTGATGAGCTAACACTGACCTCACTCTTGTCTGACCACTTTTGAAGTAGCTGAGGAGAGGTCAACTTACAATTAGTTAGTGAAATGCATCATAGTGCGCAGTCCTGGCGTGATGTTGATGCACGTGGACGACCTGAACGAGGCTTGTCCACCACTGAACCCATTTCTTTCTTCTTCTGTACAATCTTAACAACAGCGCTCTGACTGCAGCCAACTTTCCTGGCTATCTGATGGCTTGAAAATTCTTCCTCGCTCATAAAGGACACACGAACACGCTCCTCCAACGTCAGGATCCGAGTCATCATCATGGTCGATCCAGAAAGCGTATGAAATTCAAAAATTCCATATGTTTTTATAGCTGCACTGTTGGCTAGATATCTGCATTGTGATTGGTCAGTGAAACCAGCCTCCTGACTGGTCAGAAATAACGTGTGCATATTGGATAATCTCGATCCAGTTTTGATGCAGGATCCACAAAAATCACAGTAGCTATCTCCCAGTGTCTGTAAAGTATTTAAATTGGAAGCAAGGAATGCAAAAAAGTCAACTCTAATAGCCAAATGTATCCCTTTTAACGTGGTAGAAAGATGAATATGCTTGGCTAATGCAAAATTTAAAAAAAACGTTAGAAAGTACGAAAAACGCAAAGCTCACAAGTGATTCCAGACTTTTGCACACCACTGTAAGTTTGAAACAATTCAATCTACTGATCTGTCATTGGAAAATAAATGTGTTTGAAAGATACTTGGATCACTCTGAGAGTGGAGTAGGGTTGGTCATTGATGTATAAGGGCGGTGGCATATAGATTTTCCTGGATGCTGATTTCTTGCTCGATTATTCTGAGACCTCCTCTCCCTTTTGGGTGTTCATTTTTTTGTGGCTCCATGTATTTACCATAGTTTTTGTTTTGAATGGAGTGATTTTTTCAGTTTTTTAATCTATTTTAACAGGCATGAATTCAGCTTTACATACATAAAGCAATGAAAGGAAAGAGAATGAAACAAATCATAAAAAGGAAGCATTAAATTATTATTATTTTTTATTTATTTTATTTCATTTTACAATGCCAATACTTACAAGCAAGTATACAGGTCACATGATAGAAATAAGCAAAAAAAAACAACCCACGATACATTGTTAAGAAACCATTAAATCAGTTAGTCCACATTTAGGGGAGAATCATCAGGAAAAGAAATACTCAAAGAAAATAAAAGGAGTAAAACTTCTTATGAACTGAAGCCAAAGCTAAGTCCTATCCTTTTACTTCATCCCATCACTTATTTCTCCTTGTCTACCAAAAAGGCTTCCAACTGTAAGGAATCTGTAAAGAGAAACCGAGAACCCTGAAGTGACCAAGCACATAGGTGACCAAGCACATAGAAAGGTATAGAACAAAGAAGCATGCCCTAAGAGCTAGCACCCTCAGCTTAAGAGCCAAAAAGTCCTTTCTCCAAAGTTACGTGGCTCTAGAGATGTCCGAGAAGAATTGAATTCTAGCCCCACAGAAAACATAAGCCTTATTTTTGAAATAACTTTGAAAAACAGAGATCTTATCTTACTCAGACATAAAGGTAACCACTAAGGTAGATTTAATGGAGATAGTGTCCTGGGAAGTCTCAAGAAATTGTTTCAAATTAACCATCTGAGTCTGTAAAGTATCATATCCATCATCTCCAGACACTCTCCCCAAGGGTAAATAAAATAGTTTAGAGAACCCCATTGAGTCAGCATCAGACAAAACCAATGCCTCTTTGAGCTATTTCCTTAAAAAAATATCTCTGGGGACAATAGCTGAGAAAAGGGAAAAATAAAAAAAACGAACATTCCTAGATCTAAGGGAATTTTCCAACATCTCTAATTTGTGATGAACAACCAGACTGTCTTTAACTGTAGAAGCACTAACTACCTGCAAGGAAGACATTTGTTGTTGACATTTAAAAATTTGATTATCTAAGCTATCCAAACGATTCTCTATCTTGCGCAGCCCTGCAACGGTTTTGCCTATCTTTAAGGCGCAGGAGCTAACCAGGCAATATGCAATATCGCCACTGCCCAGTTAGTTACTGCAGCTTCTGGTGTGTGTGACCCCGGCATTGAATATCTGAGGTTAAGGGTCGGTGGGCAGGGCTATTCGCTGTAGTGGCATATAGCCTGCCCAACTGAATATCAGGCCGATGGGTCTTTAATCTCTTCTTAAAGGAGATGACTGAGGGGGGATATGATAGACGTCTATAAATTAATGAATGGAGTGGAACGGGTAAACGTAGATCGATTGTTTACACCATCAAAAAGTAGAAAAACTAGAAGACACACAATGAAGCTACAATTCAACTCATTTAAGACTAATAAGAGAAAATATTTTTTACTCAATGCATAATCAAACTCTGGAATTTGTTACCGGAGGATGTAGTAAAGGCTGTTAGTGTAGCTGGGTTTAAAAATGGATTGGGCAAGTTCCTGGCAGAAAGGTCCATAAACCATTATTAAAGAGGACAAGCACTGTGGAACCTGTGTGCCTCTTTGGGAACCTGCTGGGTACTTTATTCATTTAATTAATTTATTTAGGGGTATGTTTACTAAATGGCGCTAACGTCGCAGCTGCGACGTTATCACGCAATAATGGCGCATTACCGTGCGAGAACATCACGTATCGCGTGATAATGTGTCTGGCGGCATTAAGATGCCCAGAGGGTGGAGTAAGGCTTCCCAGACAGCGGAGTACAGCTCCCCAGGGGCGGAGATAAGGGGTCAGTGGGTGGAGAGTGGGTGGGGAGAGGCTTCAGGCACACTAACGCCATGAAATGAAGGTCTGAAAATTAGCGCCAGTGAATACCTCGCGCTAGAGGCACATTTGCAGGACAGAGAAACCATTTCAGTCAGCAGTGTACAGCAAAGGCAGGGAGACCCAGAAAAGTGATAGTAGTGATACATGTGTAGCAACCAAAAAGGCAAAACCCAGATATAATGACCAGAACCAAAAGTGAAATCCAAAACACCGAGCTGGCCAATAGAACAAATAATGACAAACGGTAATGAACACAACCTATAAAGAATAAAAAGGACGAGCTCACCTTTGGACGGGTCGGTTCTCAGTACCCCTACAAAGTGAATGTTCCAACATAGAAATAGTGCTGATGAGGATTTTCTGTGGTGTGTATGGGGTACCTTGCTTTTGCGGCTTTCACATGTGCAGCAACAGCAGAGTGGGCACGTGGGAAAGGGCACTATGGTGATGGTGTAAATGGGGTACAGGGGGCTGCATGCGTCACATGCAGTGGGCCAGCTGGGGCACAGTGTGGACTAGGCAGATGTCTACCTGGCACATAGGAATGTAGAAGCGGAAAACCAGCAAGACAGCAACTGACCAAGGGCAAACATGTCCACGAGTGTGTGTCCCACAGTGTCCCAGGAGACAGTACCCAGCAAGTACCCCCAAGGGCACATAACATTGGCAGGCAGTGCCAGGGGGAAGCGTGGATGTCTATGAAAGCACCCCTACCCCATATCACACACCATAGGCAGCCATCTACCGGCACGCTAGATGGCCTGGGACTGCGCACCACCAGCACCACTGGCACAAGGGCATGTCAGCATGTTGGCGAAGGGGGCAGTAGCATCTGCCCACAGCAGACCATGGCCAAGCCCCATTTAGGTGGGTGCCGTGCACTGCAAAAGACAAGGTCTGTCTGACGAACAGTCATGGTATCCCCAGGGAACAATTTGCCTCTGTGGCAACAGTTTGGTGCAGTACACACAGCCAGTGTGTTCAGGGGCAGAAGGTTACAGGTTCAAGTCCAAGTTGTGGCCCCTGCAAACCATGCCGCTACATTTTACCCAGTACTAAACCATGGTAATAAAGGGAGAACCTTTATTGCAGATAAAATAAACATGCCATAAATGCCTATAGTTTTACCCTACAGAGCACAGACACCATAAACATGTGCAATCCCTAGAGCAGAGTTTCCCAACTGCAGACCTGGAGGGCAAAACACCATTCAAGTTTCATGCTGTCCCTAATAAATATGCCTGTGATGCATTTTTATGCACCGCCCCCATTGTATGCAAATGTATCTCATGTATATTCATTAGGGACAGCATGAAAACCTGAAACATGTTTGGTCCACCAGGACCAGAGTTGGGAACCTCTGTCCTAGAGCAGCGGCCAACAGGGGCACAAACACTGACACCCACAGGCTCCACTATCCAAAGCCTCATGGAGAGTCAGGCTGTTGGGCCCTGTGCGCAGCAGCATCTCCCAATACTGCATACCTTAGCAATGCTGTCCTAAATTTGGGAACATGTTAAACATATATCAAAAGGTTGCTATGATTAATGTCAGATAACAAATCCTAAGTTAAACACAATTTGTTTACAGAAATTCATCATAGCAACCTTTTTGATATCTGTGGAGTGTGTTTCAGCTTTTGTTTCTGACAGTGTTTACCACCCCGGGGAGTGACCCCAACAGTATTGCGTACCATAGCAATGCCTGCACTGTGCCAAGGACTGGTGTTTAATGTTTAAAATCACTTGATATACTGCCCCCCCCCCCATTACACCGGGGAGGTTTACAATAAAACTTTAAAATACATAATTTAAGAAAGGGAAGGAAAAGTGACAATCATATAAGAGAGGGAAAAAAAAGAAAAAAGGACAGATTGTAAAAGGAAATACAGTGAAAACAGGGGTCATGGGGGAAGGTTGAAGGCAGAAGAAAAAAGATGAGTCTTAAGAAGAGAACGGAACTTGGGAAGGGACTGTTCTAGTTGGAGGTTAGTGGGGAGGGAGTTCCAGAGGGCAGGTCCAAGGTAAAAGAAAGCCGATTGCCGAGTTGAGTGAAGATGAGCCTGGGAGGGGGAGGGAAGGTGTAAACGATTGATATGAATTGATCGTAGGCTGCGAGTGAGAGTGTGAAACGTTAACAGGTTGGATAGATACTGAAGGATGTGAAGATAAATGGCCTGATGCACAAGAGTGAGAATTTTGAATTGAATCCGAAAATTTACTGGCAGCCAATAAATGTGCTGAAGGATAGGAGTGATATGATCACGAGGGGAAGCATGCAGGATCATCTGAGCTGCGGTGTTCTGTAAGAGCTGTAACCGACGACGTTGATATTGGGGAAGACCAGCATAAACCAGGTTACAGAAGTCCAATCGTGTGATAACTACAGAAAGAAGAAGAGTGGAGAGAGCCTGAGGAGAAAGAAATGGTGTAATGGCATGAATCTGTCGAAGACAATAGAAGGAGCGCGGAGAGATATGGGAGATATGATCACGGAAGGTAAGGTTACTGTCGAGAAAAACACCCAAATAACGAAGCATAGAAACTGAGGAAATTGGGGCGCCAGAGAAAGAAGGAGTGAGTGACGGAATGGTGGAACTATGAGGAAACCAAATGGAGGCAGTTTTTGAGATATTCAGAACAAGACAGTTTGATGAAAGCCAAGAAGAAACCAGGGATAAGCAATTGTTGAGAGGAGTGATGTCAGGGTGAGAAGAGGATGTATGATACAGGAGGAAGATGTCATCTGCGTAATAATAGCCTGAAACACCCGATTGCTGAATTAATAATGCCAAAGGGGTCAGAAATAAATTGAATAGAAGAGGAGCCAATATTGAGCCCTGAGGAACACCACAAGTGAGAGGGAAGTTATCAGTAGTAGCAGAAGCAGAGGTGACTGCAAATGACCTGGAGTGTAGAAAGGAGTGGAACCAGTGATAAACAATCCCTCGAAGACCCGCATCCCATAGCCTAGAAAGAAGTAGAGAGTGATCAACTAGGTCAAAAGCAGCTGAAATATGTAAGGAAACCGCCACCGTGATATCACCACGATCGTGGGAAGAGCGGATCTCATTCAAAACAGCTGTGATAATAGTTTTGACACTGTGGCCGGGCCAAAAACCAGATTGCCGGGGGTGCAAGAAGTGTGTGGAGTCCAAGTGATGTGAAAGCTGGGCAAAGACAGTTTTTTCCAAAAGCTTAGAAGCATAAGAAAGGTTGGAGACAGACCGATAGTTTGCTAACACTGATGCGTCCAGAGAAGAATTTTTGAGCAGGGGACGAACCACAGCATGGTGTGGCGGCCAGGGCTGCCAAAAACCTCTATATTTGCACAATGCTGGCATAGGTGTGGGAGTGTGTGTATGTCTATCCAGTGTTTTGTGGCTGCCTACACCTTCCTGAGCCCACACTGCTTGCACTATTTCCAGTGTCAACCTGCCAATGTGCATAATGAGGAGCAAGGTACTGTGGATATGGCCCGGACAGGGCGGCCTGGGCAGGATGCATCTGCACAGGGCATAGGGCAATGGCTGGAATATTGTAGTGCCCGATCACCACCTGCATGGACAGGGTGGCCACAGCATGTTATGCTGGGGGGGTCGCTCTCACCCTGACTGAGCAGTGACCATGGCATGGGTAGGTTCCCTCATAGTGCTATACAGTATCTTTCTCAGGTAATATCTATGAGTTCTCTTATCTGGGACCCAATCACTGACATACTTGCTTGGTGTGTGTGCTCACATCCCATTTTTGGGTGCACACAGTTCCTCCAGGAACATGCATTATGTATTAGCTAGCAGACTGTCTACAGTTAGCATGTGTATGGCTTGAACACCTTGCAGTGTGCAGCGGGTAGAGACCAACTGTGCTCTCTACTGGTGAATGTCAGAGAGTGGTGGGGGGGGCAGCTACGTTTTTCCAGGTCTACTGCCTGTCTGCCAGTGCTCTATGTGATGCGTACAGATCTGCATTGACTGCCCTTTAGGGTGCCTATTCCCCAGCAGGACTCTACTGCCACCATTGCAGAGATGTAGAATGTGGATCTGTTGGTGGGAGATCCTGTTCCCCACCCTGACCCACAGAGGGTGGGTTGGGTGGTGCTGCATAATCCACTTTTGGGTCCAAACACCACTCTTCTCTTAAAACATGTGACCATGGCAACCACACAGATTATGTACTACTCTGGGTGCATCATAGTCCTCAAGGGCTAGATGTGACTGGGAAATACAGATGGACACAGGTGTATCCTAGGTGTGTCTGTAAGGACTACCTATCACACACTGACACTGATGGGGATCTGCAGCACAGGCTATCTCAGCTAAGCCAGGTGCTGCAGACCTGGTGCTGGGCACCCCACCTCACCCTCAGGGTTAGCACAAGAACCACATAATTCACGGTCTGTAGCTACTCTGTGCCTGTAACTCACACGGTCAGTTCTTCCTACCAGGCCGTGTAGACTTCTGATCTGCATGTGCAGTGCATCATGGGTACGGGTGGGTTTACCCTATCCTGTTAAGCACAGCAGACAGTTTGTGTGGTGATCTGCAGTCTTTCTGTAGCCAGCCAGCGGTGTGTTAGATGCTATAGAGATGTAGCTTCCTGGTTACTTCAATGACTGCGAAGACAGAGCTCATGGGTTTGATCCCACAGTGGTGTTATTTAATCAGGCTGTCTGAGGCTTTTCCTTTTAATTTAAATCAGTGCTGCCAGCAAAAACACCCTCACAGTGCCATAGGCTAAGGTGCCTCATAAGGCGCCCTATAGAGCGCCCTATAAAGGGCCCTAGAGGGCACATTATAAGGTGCCTTGGCAGACAGTACACTTTATAATGTGCCCTATGGAGTGCCTTATAGGGCGCCTGATGCTGCACCTTAGGTTATGGCACTGTGAGGGTGTTTTTGCTGGCAGCACTGATTTAAATTAAAAAAGGAAATGCCTCAGACAGCACTGATTTAAATTAAAAAAAGGAAATGCCTCAGACAGCCTTCTTACATAAGACCACTGCAGGATCAAACCCATGACCCCTGCCTCCACAGTCATTGCAGTAACCAGTGGGCTACATCTTTACAGCTTCCAGTGCTGCACTGGCATGAACTTAGGGTTAACGTGCGTTAACGTGTCACGACGCCCACTATCGCATTATACCATTTCCTTTCAACCTTACCTCCGGACCGCCCACTACCTTATATGGCATTCTGCACATTAACGCTGCATCTAGCGCCGGTAACATTAAGATGTTTTAGTAAACATACCCCTTAGTGTCTCTTTTATACCATGCTATTTAAATCAGTGTGGTTTACATACAATAATAACTTATACAGTGCGGCCTAGGCTGCGCTGTATTTACAATGAAACAGGTGCTGTAACTTGGAGATTGCTAGGGTAACTATTTACGGGTTAGATATCAAGCCAGGTCCACACCAGGCTATCGTTGGGTCAAGACTATATACATGCTGCTATTTACAAGGTGTGCATGGTCGAGAGTGGCGCCAATGGGTGTGGTTGCCTCATCGCGTGCTGGGTGTGCTAGTGGGGCAATCCTGGTGCAAGGGGGTGGCATTTTGTGGGCTGTCATCATAGTAGGGCTTGAGGAAGAGGTGGTGCTTTAGAGCCTTCCTAAATTGGGCAAGGTCGGTGATAGCCTGGATGTTGGGCAGCAGGGCGTTCCAATCTCTGGGTGCATAGAACCTATATGCCCTGTTTGTCATTGCCTGGGTGCATTTTGTTACTGCCTTCAGGATTACCAATGTGTTGACCGCTGCGGATCTTCTGGATCTGTTAGGGGGCATGGGGTGGATTAGCTCTGTGAGGGATGTGGAGGAGAGCTTGTTGATGGCCTTGAAGGTCATTAATAGAGTTTTAAATGTGAGTCTGCAGTGGATGGGGAGCCAGTGGAGGTGTTTCAGGATTGGTGTTACATGATCGTTCCTGGAAGCACCATGTAGAATTCTGGCCGCGGCATTCATTGCGAGTTGGAGTGGAATCAAGATGGTCTGCGGGAGTCCTTGTAGAAATGCGTTGGCGTAATTGAAATGTGGGATTACCAGTGCTTGATAGATTGCCCGAAAGTCCTCTGGATCTAGCATGGGACGGAGATGCCGTAGTGTCCGAATCTTGTGGTAAACTGCTTTTACTGTGTTGCTTATGTGGGCCTTTATATCCAGACGTTGATCTAATGTGACTCCTAGGTAACGGATTGTGCGTTTGGTTAGCAGCTCAGCTTCTTTGACCTTTAAGTAGGCGGGAGGGGTGAAGCCTTGGTTCCTCGTAACGAAAAGGACGTCTGTCTTTTTGTGGTTTATTCGGAGGTTTTGTGTGTGGAGCCAGTTGGATACGGCGTCAAAGCAGTTTGTTAGTGGGGAGAAGTCCGGCTGGTCTGTTGAGAATGGCATGTAGAGCAATACATCATTGGCATATACCAGGCAGGCGACGTTGAAAGATCGGATAAGGGCACAGATGGGCTGCATGTATATGTTGAACATCAGGGCTGAGAGGGAGGATCCCTGCAGTACACCCTGCCTCTGCTGGAATGGTTCTCATGTTGTAGTGCTGGATCGTACGTGCTGCCATTTGTCAGTCAGGTATGATTTGCACCTACTTGTGACCTGGATTGGCCACTGTTGGAAATAGGATACTGGGCTTGATAGTCTGACCCAGTAAGGCATTTCTTATGTTCTTATGTTCTTAAAAGTCACCAAATCTGACACCATGTGCAACTCATAAGGTAGAGAGTTCCAGTACCCTGGAGCACTTCAGAGAACATGTGGGCATGAAGCATTAGGAGATATATACTACAATGTGATGGCACCTCTAATAAGCATTCCGACTGGGAATGTAATACACGAGATGGCCTATAAGGCTTCAACATAGACACCACAGTATTTATTTATTTATTATTGATTTAGTTGGGTTTACATACCGCTATTCACCGGATCAAAGTGGTATACATAGAATAAGAGATTACATTGAACATGATTTTAAACTTATATACATTAAACATGGTGCTAACTTATATACGTGGAGCCCGATTCTGAAAGGGGCACATCTGGGCCCATTAGGACCCGATTCTGTACCACGAGAGCAAAACATTCCCACGGCATACAGAATAGGGCCTGAAAACAGCCCGATGTGCCCCTGCATGCCTGCGGGGACGTCCTCCCCACAGGTTCTCCTGGCTCCTGTGGCACCGACCCCCCTCTTCCCCACCGCCCAACACATGGCTGGACAGCGGAGGCCTTGATCGGGAGGTGGGGACCTCCCTGCACACGGCCCCAGCCCTGGGAGAGGGGGTTTATGTCTGGCCCTGATCGCCTGTTCATGCTGATTATTCCACTTTCAAGGTGGAATAATCAGAACGTTCCCCCTGACCCCACAGGATGTACAGGGCCATGACCTGAATCGGCCCTGTACATCCTGCCACCTCGGCCCACCCCCGCTCCACTCAGACCCACCCCCTCCCACCCCCCACCGGCTCTTCCTGTCCTGCTGCTCTAGCCATGTGGGGAGAGTCAGAGGGGGAATAGGAGAAGGATGGCTTGTGGGGCAGCCCACAAGCCTCGTCTCAGAATCAGGCCCATAGTGTTAACTAATATACATTGTACACATAGGTCTAACTTATGTACTTTGACTATAGTGTTGGAATTTGCTGGCATTAAATGATGTAAAGCTTTATACACCAGCATAATCATTTTATAAATAACACGTCATTAAACAGGAAGATAGTGTAGTACATGCAAAACTGGCATTATGTGTTCATATCTACCCACTCCCTAAATCACCATAGCAGCTGCATTCTGAATAGTTTGTAATATTCAAACGGCATAGTCTGGCAAATCACAATATACACTGTTAGAGTAATCAGGTGGAGTAAGAACCAGCACCTGAACCACTGCCCTTAAATTGTCTTCTGATATGTAGAGACTCAGTCTCCAGTCAAACTCAACTTATAAAAAGTCGCTTTTACAGCAGCTTGAACTGGAGGCTGCATATCAAATCGCAAATCTAAAATCCCTCCAAAGGTTCTAGCCTGAAAACAAATTGGCAAAACACAATCATCAGTTTTCAGTACCCAAGGTAAGGAAAGTAGCAACGTCCTACTCATATAAAGAATCTCAGTTTTAGAGATATTATTATGAAGCAACCATTTTTGAACCACCTCAACATAGTCAACAACACGCTCCAGTGCATCAGAAATAAAAGACAACACCAGAACAGCATTCATTTTCCAGTTTTGTTTTGGACAATGTTATGCACTTAAAGAACATGTACTAAATTACACTAATCAAGTTTTCAATGCATGAATTTCTGAAATGAATCAAAAAACTCCAAAAACCGGCCGAAAAAATCCGAAAATGTTTCAAAAACAAATCCAAATTTTTTGAAAGCACCCTTTTATTATTTTAACCAAATGTAAATTGTTCTAAACTGAGTAACTAGTAGAAGTGGTAAAAAATGCCAAATTAAATTAATTTAATTATCGGAGTAAATTTTACACTGTCTTCACCAGTACACACTTTTCACCCTTGGGATTTGCACCAGTTCTCCAAACAAAAGCACATGCATACATACTGAGCCTGATATTCAGCAGCAGTGCTAGCATTGCTAAAGCAGCTAACTGCCACCTCTGAACCATAAACCCAGATATTCAGTGCTGGGGCCTCACCCGGGCCCCAGCATTGAATATCCGGGCTGCCCAGATTGCTGGGAAGATAACCAGGCTGCGGCAATACTCAACCGCTGCCTGGATAGCTTCGCTTTTACTGCACTTGACTTTTGCCGCATGCCAATAACTGGCCAACGACTCAGTATCGCTGCTGCCCAGTTAGGATCAGGGTGTGCAGCAGCAGCACCTGCGGATATTCAGTGGCACTAACCATTTAATACTGCTGAATATACCAGTCCAGGGCATTAACATAGCAGGTCTGCTAACCGTGTTAATCCCTTTGACTATCCCCCCCACTGATTCTTAGGAACCTGCCACAGGCACAAAGTACGTGCATGCAATCTATGCACGTGCCTATCCTCCCCAAACCTAAATACACCTTTCCCCACACAATGCAGGTAAAAGTACGTGAACATTTGGGAACAACGAGAGGGGTTTCCAGACAGCCTCTTAATTGGAGTAAAATGTTTTTCACCTGTATAAATTATGTGGAAAATTGGCCTATTGAGGAGTTATTTTATAACAGGCACATAGGTCGCATGCTGTGCCTATTATGTAAAGGCAATGTGTGAACCTGTGTGTCTTTATAAAAGTACCCTAGGGAAAGTAGGAACACATATATTTACGCCTTCTCCAAGGCTGCTGTAAATGCGTGCATGGATGTGCTGGGACACATACATATATGTCTTAAAATACACACATAAGTGCCAATCCCACACCTGCTCCACCTATTTCCTGCCCCAGAGAACACCTATGCATATATCATGTAAAGTAGATGATATGTTTGTGTGTGCCTACTTTGCATGCCTGTATACCCTAAAAGCCTACTTGAATGCATGAAAGGCTATTCTATACGCTCAAGCGCCATAAAAAGCTACCTGCCCATCCACTAGGTGGCTGCCTAGGATGACAGACTTCTGTGGATGGCACAGCATGGCGCTTGCAGCAAGCCATGTACTTTGGCACACATGGCCTGCTGTTCCTGACCCCATCCAACAGAAAGTTGTGTCAGAGGGGGGTCAGAGGCAGCAGGCCATGTGTTGCTGAAGCACATGGCCTGCCACAGGCTGCTTCCACTGCCGCCCCTCACCCAACCATGCCAACAGAATCAGTGGCAGCAGAGGGGCAGTATTGTGACTTGATGAGAGGAGTGGCATGACCAGGCCTTCTGCCTGTGGTGGCAGAAATCTTTGGACCAGCCCTGCTGCCCGTTTTCTCTTAATCAGAGCATTCCATCTATCTTTCATTCTCCTGAACCTACTGTAAAGTTGGAATCCTTGTAAGACCTGTACTTGGCAATAGCTTCCGCATACTGGTTTATTACACATAGGTGGTAACATAAGCAAACACTGACTTACAATGCTGCAGAATATGGACAATGCAAGGGCATTAGGCACCAGCCTTACACCGATTTAACTTTCAAGTCTTCCCCTCCATTTTGATGAGCTCAAAAATTATGATCACCCACCTCTCGTCCTCAGTCTTGTAAAAACATATTATTGGATATCATACTTTTAAATATTAAATTTTGCTCCATATATGCATATAATGATCATGGCTGGTGCTAGGCAGTTGTCTAGAATGCCGGCCCTCCAAGGACATCCATTGCCACCACTGTCGCCCCTCTCGGGACCTGCAATGGGTCGCAGACAGACCCGCGATGCTTACCTTAGAAATTTGGCACCCTGAGGCTGTTTGCTTCTGCCTCCTCAGACCACTGGATACTGACTTTCTGTTTGCAAACAGGAAGTCGGCATCAGACATTGGAGGGAGTGGAAGCTAACAGCCCCAAGGCACTGAAGTTGTAAGGTAAGCACTATGGGGCTGTCTGAGGCCATTGCCACCGTTGCAGTTCCCAAAGAAGGATGACAGTGGCCGCAGCAATGAGCATTGGAGGGGGGTGGGGGCCAATGTTCCCTCTAATTTCCTGTAGGCTGTGTGCGCATAAAATGTCAGCTGTGTGCAGCTTTTGAAGGAAGGTTAAATTTTTGTGCGCCACATAACGACACTCGGAGTTATATACTTTAAAATTTGACTAAACGTCAGAATACAATATGTACACCACATTGATTTTAATCAAATTAAATGAAAATAGACGATTACTAAATGAAGCGGGAAATTTCTAGTAATTACAATCATAACTTTTAAAATTTAAGACGTCTGTGTTGTTTTCTATCAGAATCAGAGCTGTAATTTTTGTGCGCTCTGTTGTAAAGTATGTGCGCTCACTCGGCGAGGTGTGTGCGCGCGCAGACGCGCACAGCTTAGAGGGAACAGTGGTGGGGGCGCAAAGGATGAGGTTTGCCTAGGGCACCTCATCTCCTTGTGATGGCCCTGCTAATGATGGCTATTACCAAAAGCTATATACCTCAGTAAATTAGCTATTTGAAAATCCCCCACAGTGAAGGCATAAGTCAATGGTTCATTGAGTTTCTATGGTTGCCAGGATCTATTGTTTTACTTTGACTGCAGTTTACCTTTGCTGTACCCCCCAGACGTTCCTACCCTAAGCAACTGCTTAGTCTGCCTAATGGTCAAGCCATCTGTACTGCAGAAAATGTAGAAGAATAACTAAAATCACAGTTACAAACACCACTGGGCCAAACGTTTAATGAAATTCATACAACTAGTCCAGCAATTCTTCTTAGGCAGACACAGCATACCCTTGAACACGACCCCTACTTACAATACCAAGTAAAACTTGAGCATCTTCACATCACAGTATCATTACATATTAGTGTAACAATGGATGGACCTTCACCAGGTTGCCACATAACTTTGATCTCTAGGTCTTTGCAATGCCATTCCGTAGTCTATTCCCTCAGCAGATCTGGGTTCCAGGCTAGCCAAAGCATGTTTTTGTCTCAAGACTAATTTAGTAAAGTGATTTCATTTATAAAATGTCATCCATCTTTACCAGGCATGAGTTAAAAAGTTTACTTCAGGCAGGATATGGAATTTTATTCTGAACTTGCTCATTCACGATCATTACATAAAATCATGCTACTAAATAGCAGAGTAACCAATGAAGCTGAAGGATAACTGAGGAAGAAAAGCAGATGAGGATTGAAGAGGCAGTTTCTAGATAGCAACAATCACAGGCAGGTAAATAGAAGGATGGCAGGGATGTGCATTCATTAGCATTAATTCTGTTCACTAGAACCCATTTGGTTTGTTGGATTTTGAGAAGCTAGTTCAAAGACAAATTTAAAACCACTTAGACCAACATGCTCCTCTAGACCATCACCAACATGGGTTCAGACCCAATCATGGCACGGAAGCACTTCTGTTATCATTATTTGACAACATAATAAAAGGCATAGACAATGCGAAGAAAGGATGCGTACTTATCTTCATGGACATATCCTCAGCCTTCGACACAGTCTCCCACAGCATCCAGCTTCAACGTCTACAAGAAATTGGATTACATAACACTACACTGTCTTGGTCTGAATCCTGATAACACGCAAAGAGTGGTCTATTCTTGAACGTTAAATCACTTCTCAAAATAGCTCTATGACGTTCAGTGAAACATACAGGGAATTATTCCCATGAATTGATACTCATTCTTTTCCGTGTTCAACAGTGTCACAATTTAATAGAGCTTAATACGCACAAAGCATTTCTAAACAGACGTTTAAGTTTATGGAATTGGTGCTATTGTAAGTCTGAGACCTCCCGGTAGATTTCGAGTAAATTGTGACACTGTTGAACACGGAAAAGAATGAGTATCAATTCATGGGAATAATTTCCTGTATGTTTCACTGAACGTCATAGAGCTATTTTGAGAATTGGTCTGAATCCTACCTAAACAACAGACAACAACAAGTGAAATGTGGTTCAGTCAAATCAAAACCCTTTCCAGTAAAACAAGGAGTCCTACAAGGATCATCCCTCTCTGCAATATTATTTAACATCTACATAAGACCAATATGTGATATTATCAAAAAACACAAAATACAATATAAAATTTATGCCGATGATATTATGGTATACACTCCTGTAGAAATACACAAACCTGACCTCTCAAGTATAATAGCTTGTGTAGAAGACATGATGAAATGGCTCAATATCAACAACCTGGCACTAAACAATAAAAAGACAGACACTCTTCATTACCAGGGACGCAGCATTTACCCAACCAGAAACAATCACAATATTGCAGAAGCAAATAACGGTCAAAAAAGAAATTAAATATCTTGGAGTAATCATAGACCAAAATCTCACCATGCAACCACACATTGCAAAAACCACAGCAAATGCTTATTGTAAAATGAAGATAATAAGAAGACTTAAACCAATTCTAGACACGGATCACTTCCAAATCATCTGTCAGGCAATTATTACACCAATTCTCGACTATTGCAATTCATTATAACATGAACTCCCAAAGCAAACTATCTTACCACTCCAACAAATGCAGAACACTGCCTCTCGTCTAATCACAGGAACGGACAGATATGGACATATCACACCAATTCTTAATCAATTACACTGGCTCCCAATATATGCACGAATCCAATACAAAGCAGCACTATCCATATTCAAGATTATCCAACAGCTATCAGCAAACATACTGCAAGACACGATAACTAAAGATTCAGGCAACCGACCCAGGAGAATTAACAATAAAAACATCATTATCTCACCCCTTGGATACCAAAAGACCAATCAATCCACCTCCGGAAGAGCAATTTCACTCTATGCTCTATCATTATGGAACTCTCTCCCAGATGGCATACATGCCATTTCAGACATTAAGGATTTCAGAAAGAATCTAAAAACTCTTCTCTTCAAGAATCACTTTGATCATATTATATAATCACCTGATACTAACACGATCTACCCAACTAGGAATTAAAGCTTTGGCTATGAACTGGAAGATGTTATATAGGTATTGTACTATCTTTCAATTAAAATACAAATCTATTTTGAATGGAACCAGTGGTCTCAGCTTGAGATCGGCAATGCCTAGGATCTTTCTCCTTCAAAATGCATGCCCACTTTATATCAACGACCACTATACGGTTCCTGAATTGATTGGGTTCTTGTAGTTGTATGGTAGTAAAGGTGTATCTCAATATTCTTCAGTTTTGAATCTTATACAAAGTTATGGATGTCTCAAATGCTGCTTTTGAACTCCTCCATCTCTGGAGATTGCAGTTATCTTTGAAACTATGATTGTATAATGTCAGAAGTGTGTCTCAATATTTATCCATTTCAATGCTTGTACAGAGTTATACTCGACTTAAATATTGCTCTTGAACTTCTCTATTTTTGGAAATTGCACTTATCTTTAAAACTGTTGAAAGCTGTTCGTAAATTTCCCCAAAAAAAGAGAAGTTCAAGAGCAGTATTTAAGTCGAGTATAACTCTGTTTTTCTTTTTTTTTTCTTTTGCAATAATAATTCCAAAGTACATAATGAAAAGAACAGCAAGAAAACAAAGACTATAAGAAATAACTCTACAATTGTCAATAGTCCACATCAAGGAGGCGTCAAAATACAAAAACAAACACAAAACCCCCAATCGTAACCTGTGATAAATTCCACTAACAGTCAAAAGGCCAATATACAATTAAGAAATCAAATCCTTACCCTTCAAAAACTCCAACAATTGTTCAACTTCAACAAAAATGCTCAGTTTTTCTTCTGCCTTGATTGCAACACTCTGATTGGACCTTGTGATCCTGTTAGCCCTGCTCTGATAGGGGCAGTGCTCTGAAAGGGGCTTTAAACACCTTGCCTCCACCGAGGGAATCCGAGGTGCTCAGCTTTTATGTCTGCCTTGATTGCAACACTCTGATTGGACCTTGTGATCCTGCTAGCCCTGCTCTGATAGGGGCAGTGCTCTGAAAGGGGCTTTAAACACCTTGCCTCCACCTAGGGAATCCGAGGTGCTCAGCTTTTTCTTCTGCCTTGATTGCAACACTCTGATTGTAACTTGTGATCCTGTTAGCCCTGCTCTGATAGGGGCAGTGCTCTGAAGGGGGCCTTAAACACCTTGCCTCCACCGAGGGAATCCGAGGTGCTCAGCTTTTTCTTCTGCCTTGATTGCAACACTCTGATTGGACCTTGTGATCCTGTTAGCCCTGCTCTGATAGGGGCAGTGCTCTGAAAGGGGCTTTAAACACCTTGCCTCCACCGATGGAATCCGAGGTGCACAGCTTTTTCTTCTGCCTTGATTGCAACACTCTGATTGGACCTTGTGATCCTGCTAGCCCTGCTCTGATAGGGGCAGTGCTCTGAAAGGGGCTTTAAACACCTTGCCTCCACCTAGGGAATCCGAGATGCTCAGCTTTTTCTTCTGCCTTGATTGCAACACTCTGATTGGACCTTGTGATCCTGTTAGCCCTACTCTGATAGGGGCAGTGCTCTGAAAGGGGCTTTAAACACCTTGCCTCCACCGAGGGAATCCGAGGTGCTCAGCTTTTTCTTCTGCCTTGATTGCAACACTCTGATTGGATCTTGTGATCCTGCTAGCCCTGCTCTGATAGGGGCAGTGCTCTGAAAGGGGCTTTAAACACCTTGCCTCCACCTAGGGAATCCGAGGTGCTCAGCTTTTTCTTCTGCCTTGATTGCAACACTCTGATTGGACCTTGTGATCCTGCTAGCCCTGCTCTGATAGGGACAGTGCTCTGAAAGGGGCTTTAAACACCTTGCCTCCACCGAGGGAATCCGAGGTGCTCAGCTTTTTCTTCTGCCTTGATTGCAACACTCTGATTGGACCTTGTGATCCTGCTAGCCCTGCTCTGATAGGGGCAGTGCTCTGAAAGGGGCTTTAAACATCTTGCCTCCACCGCGGGACGCGGTTGCGGGAGCGTACCCATGGGCGCGTGCCCGAAGGGGCGTGTCCAAAGGGGCAGGCCCTGCCCCTTTGGCGCCCCTTTGGCGCACTTGGGCGTTAGAAGGAATACTTTATGGGAAAACGGAAGAAGCGCATTCCCCCGGTGGTTCAAACTAAAGATGGTAAGATTGTAGGTCCAATGGATGCTCATCTTCAAGTCGGGGGACTGCCTGTCTCAGCTCAGTTGGTTGAGAATGCTTTGGAGGATATTTCCTCAGTAAGTACTGTTTCTTCTAGTATTTCTCCGCTTGGAAAGAAGTTAGTTCCGAGCAGTCATGAGGCTGTGTTTTTCCCAGCTTCTCCTTCCCCATTAGGTGATGTGGGGCAAGGAGAGCCTGGGTCTGTGCCACTCCCTTCCTCTTTTTTACGTATTGACTCAGCCTCTGTGGGTTTACCCCCTCCTCTTCCTACTCCATTAGTTTTTTCTCCGGTTGGTGAATTGAAAGCTCCCTCTACGGAGGTGTCTTTAAAGGACATTTGGGCGGTGCTTTCTCGCATTGAATTGACTTTGGGCTCTTCCCTACAGAGAGTATCTGATTTTTCTAAGGAGACAGTTGCAAAGCTATCCGATCAGGAATCTAGACTGTTGTCTGTTGAGAAAGTATTGGAGGTCCAGAGGGCCCAATCTCAAGTACAGCAAGGGGTGTTATCTACAATTGTTCAAGATGTTTCCTCTCTTCGTCGTCAGGACGAAATATTTGAGAATTCCCTGCGTTCGCGAAATTTGCGCCTGCTGAACTTTCCCCCGCACACATTTTCTTTCACCTGAGATTTTGTTTCAGAAGTATTTAAAGGAAATATTATTGTTTACTGATCCTCACTTAGTAGCTTTATCGAATATTTACTATCTTGTTTCAGGCCATACGGTTCAAGATGGAGGGAGGGGGGGAGGGATGCAAATTGATCAATTAGCTTCTTCTACACTGGATGTTTCTGAGTTTTTGGAATCATCCAGTGATGAAATTTCTACACGTGCAACTTTGTTAATTACCTTGGTAGTTGAGTCAGATAAAGGAAAAATTCTTCATGCTTATTTCAAGAGAAAATCTGAAAAGTTCTGTGGCCAGTGCATTCAAATTTTTCCGGATGTCTCCAGAGCCACTCAGCAGCGGCGTAAGGCTTTTTGGGGAGTCCGCCAGCATGTTTTGGCTCTCGGAGCTCTGTTTTATTTAAAGTTTCCTTGCAAATGTCACATAATATTTCAGGGGAAAAAATAACTCTGTTTTTCTAATTAGGCAATTAATACCCTCTGATAGTCGACCTAAATTGTAGTATGAACTGGAAGATGCTACACATAATATAATTAAACTGTACATAGTTAAACCACTGTTTAATGTTTAAATGTCCTATAGATAAGTTCCAAGTTTAACTGTTCTTTTTTTTTTAAATTCTTTATTTTCGTTTTATAACAACAAAGGAAAAGGAAGACATACAGCTAAAAGACAGATACATAAAGTGTGATACATACACCAAAGTAAACCCCTGCCACCCCCCTCCCCCCTGCTTCTTCTCTAGAAAACTAATCATTCCCGAAGCGGGCGTGTACTTACATTATTGTGTTACAAAACCTAACGGTGATCTGAAACATGATGAGTGCACATTATACAGGCATGTTGGAGCAATGAGCAGATTGTACATAATCATTAAGCATCTGCCATTTAGACAAGCGAGAGTGAGATTGGCATGGGGAATAGCTCTCCGAGGTATCTGCTCATATTTACTATATAAGCAGACGAGGTTCCACCATTCATTGACAGTAAGTCGAGAGCTATCCTTCCAATTCCTCGTGATTAAGCATATGGCTATACCCAGCATGAAATCAAGGAGAAAACGACCCTTCTTAGGAAGAGAGGGGACCTCCGCCACAGAGCGGAGTCCCACGATCTTCCAAGAGAGAGGTTCGTGAAGGTGTAAGATAAATTGAATACGACCCCAGACCCGCCCCCAATAAACCTGTAGTTGAGGACAGTCATAAATAACATGAGCGAAGGTTCCCACAGCAGTATGGCAAGACCAACACTGGTCCCTAGCATTTGTGTTCCATTTGGCTATTTTTTCTGGGGTATAAAAGCATCTGTGTGCAAAAAAGAAGAGAGTTTGGGTAACAGAGGCAGACCAGGAAACCCGCACTACTTTGCTCCAGAAAACGCTCCATTGCACAGGGGTTAAAGTGGTTTGCAGTTCGCGCTCCCAGGCTTGTTGGGCTCTAAAAGTGGCCGTGTCTGTACCCTGACATAATATTTTATAAAAGTTAGAGGCTACCCCATGTGTACTACTAATAGAGTGAACTATCTCTAATAGCCCATCCTCAGTAGGGGCAGAGGGCGGCATGATTCGAGCACTTTTGAGGCAGTGTTGAAGCTGCATCAATTGAAAGTAGTGTTTCGCTGGTAACGCAAATTCCTTTTGTAAATCAGAAAAGGTTTTCCAACGAGCTGCAGAGAAAAGCTGTTGGGGTGTCCAGATCCCCCTTGAGTACCAGGGTTTCCATGCTATCGTTCTATTTAGGACTTGAATTCTGGGGTTATTCCATAGCGGGAGTCCGTCCTGAGGACATACGTGCGGGCCCAGTGTTAGAATGAGAGTGTTAAAAGCCGCAAGGGTATCGACAATCATTGGTGGATGGCGGGTATCTACTTGATAGGACATACCGGGGAGATGGGTCAACGGAATTGGGCTACTAAGCTCCTCTTCTATGTCAAGCCAAACTGGTCTGCTGTCTGTTGAGGCATCTAGCCATCGGGCACCTTGCTTAAGTAGGAAGGCTTGATGATATCTAAGAAAATCAGGAAATCTGGTACCCCCTCTTTCCTTTGCAGACTGTAGTTTTTGTTTAGCTATCCTTGGTGGCTTGCCCTGCCAGAGATAACGGACGAGAAGGCCCTCAATATCTTTATAAGTATGTAGCGGGAGTAAGCATGGCAGCATTTCTAAAATGTAGTTCACTTTGGGGACTATCATCATTTTCACAGTTTCTAAGCGGCCCCACCATGTAAGAGATAAGGGAGACCAACGATTCGTGAGCTCACGGACTTTGGAGACTACCTCTTTGGCATTAAAACTGATAGCGTCTTCTAAAGGAGAACAGTAATGGACCCCGAGATACTTCACCATGCGGGATTGCCAAAGGAAGGGAAAGGCCTGCATGTCAGCCTCATGTACCCAGCGGTTCAGTGGGAATGCTACAGATTTGGTCCAGTTAATTTTATAGCCCGATAATTGTGAGTATCCGTCAATCAGATCCAAAATAGCTGGAACCGAATCGAGGGATACGAAAAGCATAAGGTCATCTGCATATGCAGAGAGTTTAATCTCCCTATGACTGAAGGGGACACCTCGAATACGTGCGGACTGTCTAATAAGGAGGGCTAGGGGTTCAAGAGCTAGATCAAAGAGCATTGGTGATAGGGGGCAACCTTGATGCGTGCCTCTTTGAAGATTAAATGGCTGAGACTTGATGGCATTTACACAAATACTGGCGACGGGTTGAGTATACATGACTTGGAGATATCGGAGGAAGCCCTCCCCAAAGCCATACCATCGGAGAACTGCAAATAAGAAGGGCCATTCTAGGCGGTCAAAGGCTTTTTCGGCATCCAGGGAAAGACCCACCCATGGATGATCTAGATTGGCAGCACTGGATAGTACATGGCACAAGGTCCGAGCATTGTCAGCAGTTGATCTGCCGGGTATAAAACCGCATTGGTCGGGGTGAATTAGGGTGGCCATCCTGTCAGATAGCCGGGTGGCCAAGATCGTTGCGAAGATCTTATAATCGGCATTAAGTAGGGAGATTGGACGGTAGTTGGCGGTTAGTAGCGGGTCTCTACCTTCTTTCTCAAATACTACCACATTAGCTGCAGAAAAGGATCCAAAAGAGGATGTATCTACCGCAAGGGCAGTAAAATAGAGTTTTAAATAGGGAACTAAATCCGCACTGAACGTTCTGTAGAATTCGGTCGGGAGACCATCGGGCCCTGCGGCACGGCCCGAGGCTGTTCGTTTTAGGGCAGATTGGATCTCTGAAGTAGAGAAGGGTTCATCCATCGCATCCCTATCGTCTTCAGAGAGGGTCGGCCGCTGAATACCAGAAAGCAATCGCTCGAATGTCTCTGACGAGAACTCACATTCAGATTGATATAGGCGGGTATAGAAATCCCGAAAGAGCTCTACAATGTCGGAGTCTGTGGTCACTATGCCCCCTCCCTGTGGAGCTCGAAGGGCCGCTACGCGTTTGGCTTCTTTTTGACCTTTCAAGGCGTTGGCTAAGAGTCGACCGGCTCGGTTATTTTCACGATAATATGTCCCTCGCTGAAGCTCAATACTCTTAGAAGCTGCAGTTGAGAGGATTGAATTATATTGAAAACGGAGACGCTGTAATTGAATTAATACACATGGATCAGTACGTGAAGTTAGAACTCGTTCGCCTGCTTTTATTTGTTGGTCTAGTATAAGTAGCTGCTGTTTGCGTTGTTTTCGCAGGCGGATTTGATAGCTAGTGATCGTTGCTCGAATGGCCGCTTTGAAGCCCTCCCACCAAGCCCAATTCGCAGTATCCTGGGGTAGATTAAAATGGAAGTAATCCTGTATGGCTGCTCGAATTTCTAACTGGAACTCTGGCTGAGTTAACAGGGCTCTATCAAAGAACCAGGCCCCCGTATTCCCTTGGGGTGCAGTAGTGTGTAGTTGAAAGGAAATGGCAGCATGATCTGAAATATGTTGGGAGTGAATCTTTGCAGTGTCCACCTGAGGAACTAACAGTTTTGATATTAGAAAGAAGTCTATGCGAGACTGGGATTTATGAGGGGAAGAGAAGAAGGTGAAGTCAAGCTCATTGGGGTGTAGCAGCCTCCATAGATCAACTAAAGCAAGATCTTTGACCAGGGAGGTAAGCGTGGTGTGACTCTTGGGGGGACCACTTGTCCTAGGCGGCTGTTTGTCAATCAGGGGATCAAGGACTAGATTGAAATCCCCCCCAATTATCAAGGAAGTATTAGCAGAGGCCTGCGCAACCTGAGCAATGGTAGCAAAAAAGGCAGGGTCATCCACATTAGGAGCGTAAAGGCATATACATGTAACTTCAAGGCTACCTATCTTGAGGTGAACTCTGGACCATCTACCTTCTGTATCTGAGCTAGTCGCAATAATAGTAGCATGCAAAGACTTCCTAACCAGTATGGCAACCCCACATTTCTTAGAAACTGCTGGGGAATAGGCGGCCACCATGTAAGGTTTAATATTGAGTTTAAGAGTTTCCTTCGAATTTAAATGCGTTTCTTGGAGAAAAATCAGATCCGCAACTTCCTGACTTAGGTAGCTTAGGATTTTCTTCCGTTTTATCGGATTATTGATTCCTTTTACGTTCAATGAGAAAATCTTACATGGTGCCATCAATCAGTAATAGACATTTTAGGTAAGGGCGCTTGAAGACATACAACATAATCAGAATTTGTGCAACAATGACATAATCACCGAGTATTCTGGCTAATACACCCCATATTGAAAAGTATGTACCAAAGTATCTTAGAGAAGAAGCAAAACCCCCAAAGAATATGGCGACCATATGTCTGCGGGAGGAGGCCCTAGAGAGGAAATAGAAAGACATGAAAAGAAACACCAGAGTCCATAATTAACACTGTCTCTGATACTCATCGAGGCTACTGTGGGTAGATGGAGTCGGGTCACAGATATCATCAAAGTAAGGCAACAAACTGCCCTCGCCAGACTCTTTGCTGGGCTGCGGCAGATCCAATATGGCAGGTACAGCGGATATGAGAATACTTGCAGGAATATTCTGGAAGTCAGCGCATCAAGTCGGCTTCTTTGGAATCCAAAAACTCCGCTAGTAGATCAGGGTCCTCAAATGTTCTTGTCTGATTGTGAAGCGTGACTCGGAGCTTGGCCGGGTACATCAGGCCATAGCGTGCTTGTAGTTGTTGAAGCCTCGGCCGGAATTCCAGAAAGCGCTTTCGGCGGTCGACCGTAGGTTTAGCCAAGTCGGGATAGAAGGAGATCTTGTGGCTCTCAAACTCCATATGGCCCTTTGCCCGGGAGGAATTTAGAATTTGCTCAACGTGTTGATATCTCAAAAGTCGAAAAATGATAGGCCGCGGGGTCTTCCTGTTGAGCGTTATGCTTGTGGGTACACGATGAGCGCGATCGATCTCCAAATCTTTGGTAAAGGTGACTTGGAGCAGGGAAGGGAGGATTTTGCATAAAAACTCTTTCATGTCTCCCGATTCCGCTCCCTCCGGTATGCCCACGAGTCGTATGTTGTTGCGGCGCGCTCTATTATTGCCATCTTCCACTTCTTTCTGCAAGGCCCGCACCTGACGTTCAACTTTGTCGAGTTTGGACAATCGGGACGCATGGGAGTCCAATATGCTCTCCATTTTGTCCTGACGCGAAGAAAGCCCTTCTAGCTTGCTTTGCAGCACACCAAAATCTTCCCGCAGCGCTCGGAGTGCTTCACCGTTTGACTGCACGAGGTCTTTGACCCCTCTAATCTCTGCGAGGATTTCCTGCTGCATTTCGGGGCCCTCGCGCAAGGCCAGCCCCTTCTGCGGGGACGGAGGTTCAGTTTTGGAGCGTTTGCCGTGAGAAGCCGCTGGAGATCCAAATTCCAGACGCGTGGGTTTGGTCCCCGCCATCTCACCAATGTGCCCCGGCAAGATCAGAGTAGAAGTTCCAAGTATGTACGGTGTTAATTCAGGATTCTGAGTAGGCCTCTCGGGAGCCTCAGCGTTATGCGACCATCCCGCTGGACATCAGGCTCCGCCCCCAAGTTTAACTGTTCTATGTAAAATGTTTGAAGTTATAATGTAAACCACTTTGAGTGAAGGACAAAGCGGTATAGAAAAATGTTTAAATAAATAAAAAATAAATATTTTTTTAAAAAATTAAGATTTTAACCAAACTACATACACAATCAGGATCATTCTGAAACATGAATAAGCCGTTTGCATGGACAAGGTGGATGTATTTGGTACTTGGACGTTCAGATGCGATTCCGATAACAAGCAGTTGTTCACGTACAAATGAGTTGTACGTGTCATTTTGGAAGTGGGCAAGATGGGATGGAACGTGGGCATGGAGGGGAGGAGCATGGGCGTGCCCTGCTATGAAAACGTCTAAACCATATTCTATTGGAATTGTGTACGTCCATCGTAGAGGTATAGCTTAGACCTGCTAAAACGTGGAATAACAGCATATGTCTGTGAAAGTAATAACACAGAAGGACATCTATGTTTAAATAAAGCAAATAGCATAGCTGGGACTTGGAAAAGGCTTTGGAAAAGTTCCTGGGGGAAAGTCCATAAGGTAGACATGGAGAAAAAACACCTCTGACCCTGGGGATAAGCAATGTAGCATGTTGCTATGTTTTGGGGATGCTACTCTGTCATTGTGATCCAGATTGGCCACTTCTGGAACTAATAAAAGGCTAGATAGACCTCTAATCTAAATCAATATGGTAATTCCTATGCTCTTATGTACAGTTAGGTGGCAGAGTATGCAGACTGAAGGTGAACAAACAGCAATAGGTGTTCAAATGGTAGCCAGAAACATAGATGGACCAAAAGAAGGGAAAGAAATGTCATTGCATACAGCCGAACATAGTATACTGCTCTGTGCCCCACCACATTCAAACAAGAGGTGTGACAGTGACACCACCTGTGTGCCTGCTGTAGCAAGGTTCACAGAATGCAGATGTATGGTGATGCACAAAGGAGGGACATGTATAAAGTGCATGAGAAATGACAGGAAGTTCCAGTGAAACAGGACCAAAATATACATATGCCCACAGTGACGGAGGCAGCCACATGTGCCTCCTCGGTGCCCATGAGTTTGCTATAATTGATGAGCACCTCCTCAATGAGGAGGGCCTGCTCGCCTTCTGTGAGGTTTCTCTATTGCGAGGACACCTTTGGAGCCATTTGCATATGAAAGCAACTATATTGATGTCTGGTTTGCAGTCAGTAGTATGGCATTCCCAGAGGTGTGTCCACACCAGAGTTACACGTTTTATAGCTTATAGCAGTTAGACGTACAATGAAGTATACTCAGAATACCGAACACGTTTGTATGTTTGGACGCATGTGTTCATAAATCTTCCACATTACGCGTCTGAGCCAGGTAAGGTTCCATGCATTTTTCGTTTCCCATGTTCAATGAGTCTTGGACATCGGGATATGTATCCTGTTATGGAAATAGCTTCTTTTGGGCTCTAGGCAAATGACATCATGATATTTCTCACCAAATAACTATTATTTATCTGAACCTCTTATGGTTTAGTGCCTATGTTCATGATGTCTTCATTTGGAGCATCTGTTGCTAAATATACAAAACTCAGGAGTATTGGTTGTTACTCTGCTTCATTAGTGTTACCTAAACATCTGATAGCAAATAATTACATAGTTCACATCCTCAGAGGTGGAAGACATTCCCCGTCTATGTTGTTGGCCCCAGATGTACAGGGCAAGCATTGGAATTGGCCTTGCACGTCCGGGGTCAGCAAACACCCATGACCCACCTTGACATCGCCCCTATCCACTCCTCTGCTGCGCCATCCACCTTCCCCATACAACGTGTGGGGATGTTAGACTAGATCGGGAAGGATGCGGATAGCAGGGATGGACATCCCAATGGGCCATCCATCTTCACTATTTGTGGCATGAACTGGACCTGCATGTGTCCTATCTTGGCCCACCATGCTGTGAGCCGTTCAGGCCACTGCAGGCAGTCACCACCCACCCACCTACCTCCTCCCCCCTTCTGCCACTACATGCCTTCAGGCCCCAGGTGATCTGGGGCAACATCCATATCAGTCCTATCTGTCAGGGCCACAGACCATCCATTACCCTGCTTTCTCCACCACCACCCCGACCCTTTCCCACCCCTGGCTAGCCTCTTGGTACGGCCATCATGTGCATACCGAGAGATTCGTCAGGGTCAGCAGAGGTGGCCGGTTGGCAGGGATGGATGTCCATATGGGACCCCCATCCCCACTATTCAGGCCTCAGACTGATTCCCTATGCGGATATACACATGGACACAGTGTTTCAAGTTGACATTTTTTATTGGTACTATTTACATATGTGGATACATCCCAGGGGGCCTCATTGTAATGAATTACATGAGTCAGGAGCGCCTCCGTCAGCCGCTCCACGGCCTGTGTGAAGGCCTGGAGGTCATCCCTGATCCCATGTAGGTGATCAGCAATGAGCACCAAGAACCCCTCTGCAGCTGCTTGCTCTGCCAGCCCTTGCCCCCTCCCATCTCCTCCCTCCACTTTCTGCCCCCTCCTGTCCCCTCCCCCCACTTCCTGCCTCCTCCCACCCCCTCCTTTCCACCTCCTACCCCCTCCTGTCCCTTTCATCCACCCCTTTCCCCTCCCATCTCCTCCCCCCATGCTCCCCTCCTCCACCCACTGGGTGTCCCTGGAAGGGGTGGCCCTGAGTTCCCCCTCCTCCTCCTCCTCATCTTCCTCCTCCCCCTGATCCTCAGGGCTACCCACATAGGGGGTATCCTGCCTCTCACCCTGGTATCCCCTGGCCAGCCTCCATAGCACTGTCCAGCCCCTCCCCCTCAGGGGAGTGGGGCACCTCCATGACGTCCAGGGTGACCACCTCATCCCTACTCTCCCCTGATGGGGAAGTACTGGATAACACTATGGGGCTGGGTGTAATTGGGCAGTCTGATGTGGTGGTAGCAGGGCTCCATGCTGCAGATGGTGCTGGCTCCTCCTCCTCCCCCTCCTCAACAGCCATCTCACTATGGGCCACCTCTTCATCCTCCTCCTCTGCCACGGGGGTGGGGGGTGGTGTCCTCAACTGGTTTGACTGTGGAAGGGATGTAGAGAGGAGGCTGTTAGTTTCAGTGGGTGGGGGTATCCAGCTGCCATGTCCCCTTTGTCAGATGCCTCTGTGATGCCCAGCCATTCCAGATCTGTGCCATGTTGCATGTCATGGCCCAATTCCTGTGCCATTCCCCCAGCTCCTGCTGCAGCTGCCACCAGATGAGCATAAAGAGGCACAGCTGATTTCTCCGTATAGTGCATAAGCGCACCCTATATGCCTGCATTTCCCACAGGACATGGAACCGTCTGTGGAGGCAGGAAGGAGGTGTCATACATATGCATGTTTCATTCTCTCCCCAGGTCTGTCACTGCAGGTGCCTGCCTGCTTGCCATATCACCACCTGCATACACTGGACCCTGTCTCATCCTGCTGCCACATCTCCAGTGCTGCTACACCCCAGTCTGGGGCTTGCCCTCATCCCTCAGGCCTCCTCTGTCCTGTATGCCTGCATTGCTGACTGGCCAGGCCATGGGCTGAGGGGACCACAGGGATGGTGCTGCCTGTGACATTCGTCTGGGACCCTGCTGCATTTGCTGCCTGCCCTGTGCTGCTCATCGTGGGCTTTGCATACTGGTGTCAGACCTGGCAGTTGACATATCAATCGGTATTCTGAGCCACGAATAGCGGGGATGGACATCCCAATGGGATGTCCATCCCTGCTATTCATGCCAGCTCCTGCCCCTGACTAACTTCCATTGGTTTTTGGCTTTCTACACCTTTCTGCAGGGGTTTTCAGCACAGTCCTCGGGGAACCCTAGGCCAGTCAGGTTTTCAGGATTCCCAGAATGAATATGCATGAGAAAGATTTGCATGTTCTGCCTTCATTGTATGCAAATCTATCTTATGCATATTCATTGTGGGAATCCTGAAAACCTGACTGGTCTAGGGTTCCCCGAGGACTGGGTTGAAAACCTATGCCTTACTGAGCCTTGCAATGCCTAAGTCAGGGGTAGCCAACTCTGGTCCTGATGCACCACAATCCAGCCCGGTTTTCATGATGTCCCTAATGAATATTCATGAGATATTTATTTATTTATTTTATTTAACAGTATTTCTAAACCGCCTTATCTTAATAATCAAGGTGGTATCACAGCAAGCAATCAGGTAAAGTGTGTGTGTTGTACATGCAGTGAGGATAAAACTTAGTTGTGTGAGGGATGTGTTGGGTGCTTGATTTGTTTGAGCTATATACAGGGTGGGCTATTTACAGTGGTGCTAGAATCATATTTTATATATATTCAGTTGTTTGGGAGGATTGGAGTGCTGTTATCCATTCTCTTAGGTTATGTGATGTGACCATAGTGCTCTATGAACAGCATGGTTTTCAGTTGTTTTCTGAAGTCTTTGAGGTCTGGAGTTGCCCTTAGATCGTCCGGTAGATTGTTCCATATTGTTGGAGCAGCCATGGAGAGAGCTCTGTCTGTTGTGTCCCTGCGTGTGTGCTTGTACTCATTTGGGGTGCTGACTCGGTTGCGTGTTTGACTTCTTCTGGGACGTGCGCTGGTTTCCGGTTGTATGAGCAGGTGGAGGCTGTTGGCTGATGTGTGTTCTTTTATCTTAAATAGGTTTATGATAGTCTTGTATCTGATGCGAGCAATGATTGGGAGCCAGTGTAAGTCCTTTAGTGTAGGTGTGATGTGCTCCTGCCTTGCGGCTCCGGATATGATTCGAGCTGCAGTGTTTTGTGCCAGCTGTAGTGGTTTGAGAGCTTGTTTTGGTAGTCCGAGGTATATCGGATTGCAGAAGTCCAGTATTGGGGTTATCAGTGCTTGACAGACTGTACGGAAGTGTTCTGGAGCGAGGAGTGGTTTCAGTCTCCTGATGATTCGCATCCTGTAATATGCTTTTTGGATTGTTTTGTCTATGTGTGGTTTGAGGTTGAGTTTACTGTCCAGAGTAACCCCAAGGTATCTCACCTCCGATCTTATCGGTATCGTGGTGCTTTGTATCTTTATGTTTGGTGGGTGTGTGAAGCTTTGGTTTCGAGTGATGATTAAAGCTTCAGTCTTGTTGTAGTTTATAGCTAGATTGTTGTTTTGGCACCACTTCGCCATTTGGGTAAGGCAGTCTGCTATCTTAGAGAAGTCCGGGTTTTCGATTGATATCGGGGAGTATACCATTATATCGTCTGCGTATATTGTGTATTGGATGTTGTTCTCTTTCATAATGTTGCATATTGGTTGGATGTAGATGTTAAAAAGGAGTGCTGAGAGTGCGGATCCTTGTGGTACTCCTTGTTGGACGTTTATGGGCCGGGAGGTGTCCTGTCCCACCTTGACCTGTAGCTGTCTTTCTGTTAGGTACGAGTGGAACCATTTTAGAGTGGTACCGTGTATACCAGTGTTCTTCAGTCTCTCCAGGAGTATATTGTGATCAACTGTGTCGAACGCTGAGGAGATGTCGATGAAGATCATTATAATTCCATTCCTGATGTCGTCAATTATTCTTATGATGCTGTCGAAGAGGTAGATCAGGAGAGTTTCGACTCCATGGTTGGGACGAAATCCGTGTTGGTTGTCGTCGAGAGTTCCGTGTTTATATTTGCTTCCATTACCTCCACTAGTATGCAAATATACCATGGATATTCATTGGGGACATCATGAAAACTAAGCTGGATTGTGGTACACTAGGACTGGATTTGGCCACCCCTGGACTAAGCTGTTTCAGCATTACCCTGCAAATGTGCATGATAAGGAGCAAGGTATTGTGGGTATGTCCTGAAACAGGGCAGACTGGCCAGGATGTGTCTGCATCGGGGATAGAGCAATGGGTGGGATGTCATAGTGCCTGACTGCACCTGCATGGACCAGGTGGCCACAGCATGTCATGTGTCCCCAATAATGTAAAACACCAAAAAGTATCCTTTTCTCGCTACGCTTCTTATGTATATAGTTTACCCTGTTATCCAAGTTCCATATCCTGTTAATTGTAATGACCAGACATATGCAATTTGTCGGATGTTTCTGTTCCATGTAAACCACGCTGATGTTGAATAGTGCGGTATATAAGAAATGTTAATAAATAAATAATTGGTGGGAGGACACTCTCACTCTGACAAAGCAGTGACGATGGCATAACTATGTATCCACATAGTGCTTATATAGCGTCCAGTTCTAGTGATTTGGGTGCAGCTCTTGTCCTTGGGGTTCAATCACTGAACCAACTGCTGGGTACACAAGATTGCTCTGTGCACATGCAATGTGGACTGTCTGCAGTTGGCATATGCATGGTTGGTAAACTCAGTGGTGGGCAGCGGGTGCAGTGTGACTGTGCTTGCTGTGGTTGAATGTTAACCCTAGGTGGTTGGGAAGGGGGTGCTCCAGGTCTACTCCCAGTTACATTGGCAGTGCCATGGTAACAACCCCAATGCAACTCAATATGCCACTGCACCCCTGGGTAATTGGCATCAGCATTATAACACTAGGTATTGACATGCACTGCTCTAGGTGGGTTCCTACCAGACAGATGCAGAGGTGACTAACATAATCATGCTGCATACAATACCTGCCACACACAGGCAGTGATAAGTATCTGTAGCAGAGACCATTTCTAGCACTGCAGATATGGGGGACCTGGTGCTGGGTGCTTGTCCTCATCCTCAGGGTGACTGCAGAAACTGCTCAGTAGCAGAGTTTGTATCTACTCTGTGCTTATATCACACAGTGTCAATGCATCTTACATATAGCCTGAGGTGATGATATGTGTATTCTCCATTTAGGGATCAGCTGTAGACTGCTGTTGGGCAAGCACACTGCATTACGGGTACTGGTGAGGGCACACATAGTAGACATTCTAGGCAGTGACCTGCAGTCTCTTTGTATCCAGCCACTGCTGTATAGTGAGGTATAGAGGTGTAACCTATTGGTTAGTGCAATGCTTCCATAAGCAGAGGTCAAGGATTTGATTTCTACTTGTTCCTTTTTGTGAGTGTGTTACTCAGATCATTTCCATGCCTGTCACATCACATCAGGTAAACATTGGATATGGAAGGAGAAAAGAACCTTAGATTCCAAGGAGGTAGGTGCAATGGTAAAAGTTAACTTTGAACCAGGTCCGTTCATCCTCACATCAACGGCTCTAGCATACTCCTTACCAATCGCCTGTTCAATATAACTTCATTTTATTAAAATAGCGATTCCACATCAACATTGTCAGTAGTAAGTACCCCCTGCAAACTCTCATAGAATAACACATGTGAGAATAACCAAAAAGAGGTACACCTATCTTCCCAAGCCACTGCTGTCTACAGGCTCTCGGTCATCACTGGAAATCCTGCTGCTGGAGCATCAGTGGCAGGATTTTCAGCAGCTATTTTTTTCAGCAGTGATTGGGAGCCTGTAGAGGGAAGTGGCTTTGGAAGATAGGTGTTCCTTTTTTTTTGGTATGCTCACATGTGTTACGTTCTGATAGTTTGCAGGGGGCAGCTACTACTGATAATGTTGATGTGGAATCACTATTTTAACAAACTGGAATTATATTAAACAGGCAATTGGTAGGAGTATTTTAGAGCCATTGCTTTGAGGAGGATTAGGCCTGGTTCGAAGTTAACTTTTACCATTGCCCTTACCTCCTTGGATTCTGAGGCTCTTTTCTCCTTCCATATCCACTGTATACCTGATGTGATGTGTGACAAATGGTAGAGTGGTATACGTTGCAGTATTCATATGATTTACATTCTGGAGGTGATCTTTTTGGGCTTGTGCTGCACAGTGTCATGGGATGAGGGTGGTAGGGGTTTATACTCAGGTGTCATATGCGGGGTTGTTTCTTTGTGAACACTGTGGTGGCTACATGGGGCAGTTTCCCATTGGAGGTGATGCTGTTGTGGACAGTATCAGACTTCATGGGCATGGGGCACACACAGGGTTCTCTCAAGGGACTGGTGTGGTGGTTGGTAGTGGGGGGCAGCCTAGGTTAAACATGTGTTGTCTTTACTAACATCATGTGTCTATGTTTCCACTGTGCTATGTTTTGGCCGACAGTATTGGGTCATGTTGCTACACTGTTACACACAATAGGTTTTTTTGACTGTATTCAGGTTTCCTTTCCATTTGTGCTTTCCCTTTTGTCCATTCTGCATTTTTCCACCCTGCTTTCCTCTTGGCCATTGTGTTTCTGTTTGCCTGTTTCCTATGTGGACCCTGTTTTGTGTGTTTACTGTCATTTGGTTGTGTGGTGGGTCCAGCTTACCCCCTGCTCCTTTGCCTTTTCGCTTTGCAGCTACTTCCTGGCTCTTTGCACTGTTCTTGTCCCACCACTTGCATTTCCCCTGCCTCTTCCCTTTCCTTCTTTGCCCTAATTACTGCACCAGGGTGGCCCTAATCCTTTCCCAGCCCCTGCGTGCTGCAGCTAGGGCTGGCCATCTGTTTCCCATTGGGAGCAGGGCATGTTCATTTTCAAGAACTAGCCTGCAGAGCAGGCGAGTCTCCGCTTTGGAGAAGTTCATCTGCCTCATTACCATTTTCCACGGGTCTTCCAGCGGCAGCAGAGGAGGAGGGGGAATTACTGAATCCTGTTTCCTGTCACATGTGGACAACTGTGCAGGTGGGCAAATCTTTGGAAATACATGTCCAAGACATGTCATGCAGGTTGCATGTGTTACTTACACGCACATGGAACCCTGCCAGGTGTGAGTTGAATGTTTAGCGGTGCAGACGTACAGCCCTATATTCTGACTGCACGTCTAGCCACCCGGGCTGAGAATCGCATCTATGTTTTGGATGTACACGTTCATAACCTGCTACCATTAGAAATTAGGAAAGTATGCAAAAAAATAGTAATAATAACAAGAGATACTCTAGCCCTCACCATGGGAGAGAAGCAGAAGAAAACAGGTTTGCTGTTGTTAAGTGCCAGTGAGTCCATGCCGACTCACGACAACCAACTGGATAGTGGTCCTAAACTATGTTTGGTCTTCAGTCAGGTGGTTTATTGTTGATGGAGTGGCATGCACTACTGCTTTTATTGTTATTGAAGGCCAGCACTGTTGTATCTCAGTGCTGGCCTTCCTCTTTTGTGTTGACCTTCAACCTTGCCAAACATGATGTCTTTCTTTGATGATCTCTATCTTTGCATATGTCTGAAGTATGAAAGTTAAAGACTTGTCTTCTGAGCTTTTAAAGAAAGTTTAGGTTTGATCTCCTCTAGTACCAATTGATTTGTTCTTCAGGCAATCCATGGTATATGCAGTATTCTTCACCAGCGCTCACCATAATTCTAAGGTGTTAATTTTCATCCTATCTTTCTTCCTCATTGTTCAGATTTTGCATCCATATGACATTATTAAAAAATACCATGGCTTGGACAAATTGAATCTTTGTATGCAGTGATACTGTGCATCTTTACACTTGAGAACCTTCCTAGATGCTTGTATGATGTTCTGTCAAGGGCAATGCATCCTTGGATGTCTAAACTGTTGGCCATTTCTTGAATGCTTGTCATTTCTTTATTGATTATTGATTCAAGCAGGTTAGAGTTGTCTACTATTTTTATTTCTTCTCCATCAAGGATAAAATTATTGATTTTGCCAATTGTCATGTCTTAAAGAAATAGTGAGCGCAAAATTGATCTATAAATTAATACACATACAATTTGCATGCATCCAGAATTTCTAATGCATGTTTAAACAAGTTATTAAAATAAATGTGTGAAATGAACTGAAAAATAAATCCATGAAAACTAGGGGGAAAGACAACTTTTCTGAAAATGAACAAAATTGTTTTGCCTGAGAACATTCTCAAAGGATGGCATCAGAAGTGAGAAAGCTTCAAATTGCAAATAGGTAGGCACAAGGGAGAAGAAAACCACATGCTCCCTCTCTACAGTACAGAAAGAGGTTTCTCTGAGTTATATTAAGTTATATCCTGTGTCATTCTGTGTTATAAACAAGCATTACAGATATCTTCCTAATCCCTTGAGTAACATACTGCTGTAGATATTTCTGGTCAGGACAACTGTTTGCTTTTGAGTGCCCACTAATTACAAAAGCAGCCAGTGTACAAGTACAGTTTTGAAATTAAATATTATATGTACTGAGAGAAAAAGTTTTCATGCTTTAAACTTTAAACTGAATCATTTTGATTCTATTTTTCATCTTGTCTTCCTATTTCAAAATGTATGTCCCCAGTGTCCCATGGCAACTTCTCAGCAAACAGAAAACATAGACCATTCTGTCTTTCCTTTTTATATATTTAGGGGTATGTTTACCAAATGGTGGTAAGAGAGCAGTCTTTTCCGTGTGTTAATGGCAGCGATAAGGGGATACCGTATGGTATGTGCACTGGGAGTGTTAGAGGCGGTCTGGCGTTAAGGGGTGGTTGTGGACACTTACCATATGATAATAGCACAGGCTGCATTAAGTGGTGGTAGTGGACACTTACGGTGCGGTAACAGGACATTAAGGGGTGATAGTGGACACTTACCGTACGGTCACGGGACATGCTGCGGGAAGGTGTCTGGCATGCACCTTAATGCAGCAGGCCTATGCTGTTGACTAGGCGATATAGGCAGCTGCCTAGTGATGATGGTCAGTGTGGGTGTTGGCTGTGTCATGGGTGGGAGGTAGCTGCAGCAGAGTAAGCAGAGGGGATGCAGCAGTGGGGGGTGCTGTGACAGGCATGCTGTCCTAGATGCACCTGAAAGCATACACCATGTGGTAAGCTACATTATAGTATCTGTGAGGTGTGGAAATGTATCCAGATGTACTGTCAGTGTGTGGCATGCCATAGGCCAGGACAGTGTCTGGGTGGAGGCAGAATGTGCCTGATGTGGGCAACAAAGGGAGGATTGTCCATGAGTGTGCATGTGAAGCAGTCACAAGAGGTGTGCATGATATTGCTAACTGCTGCAAATGACCCCTGAGGGCCATGGTGTGGCAGCTTACTGCCAGTAAGCTGCCCCACCATGAATCTCCCTGATGGTCAAATGGTGGGTGCAGGGCTGTGCCATGGATCATCCAAACAGAGAGTTTGCATTGTGTATGGTGGGTGGATGTATGGGATCATACAGACCAAAAGCATTTGGTGTATGTGAACCAAAAGTAGCAGTGCCATGGGGTACATGAAACACCATTTGTGCGGGTGGGACTGGTTCCTCAGCTTGCGCAACTGCAAGACAATATACCTGACAGAGTAGCAGAATAGAAAGGGACAAGTTGAGCCCATTTGCCCCATGTGGGGCAAGTAATAATGGCAGAACAGTGGAGGGATTGGCTATGCAACGAGTGTTAGGTTCCTGAATGTACGAGATATATCCTCTTTACATAAAGCTGGGTGGTCACAATGATGGCAAAACAGAAAATGTATCTATACCAGTTGACCCAGACATCTGCTGCATATTCATCACTGACTGCTGCAATGCGCTGCAGCAGAGCCACTAAAGCCATGTTGGGCTACCCAACCTGTGGCCATAACGCATAGAAACGTAGAAGAATGATAGTCTGCAGGTCACAGAAGAGCCAGGACTGTGCAAGCACACCCAGACACAAAATGAGCAAGTGAGAATCAAACCTTGGATCTTTAATTTTGGGGACATTGCACCAACCAGTAAGCTGCACCTCCAGAAGGCTTTATGCAGATATATAGAGCCTGTAGATCTCTGATCAAACTGTTTGCTGTCTATGCTGGCATAGGTTGGGTCGCACACTACCCATAAGGCACTGCACATGCAAAACAGCTGTCTGCTGCTGAAGAACCAATGGAGAATGCACTGATCCAGCATATCAGCTCAGTAAAACACACTGGCTGTGTGTGCTACATGCACATAACAACAGCAAGCTGTGCTGCAGAGCGGTTTCAGTTGTCACCCTGAGGGTGAGGATGGGTGCCCAACACCTGGTCCATTGACCCTTCACTGTTAGTGTGCGATAGATATTGTCTGTAGTGTGCTATGCTGTTCTCATTGTTTTCTGCATTCTAAGGGTGATAGTGACAGCTCAGCTCTGTTTTCTGCCCATGTTAGGCACTAATTCTCTGACAACAGTGCAGGTTAGTGGCCAGTATCAATATGCTGCTGCTATGGACAGCCACTGCAGTGGGGATGTATAGGCTGCTGTAGAGCTACTGCTGTGGTCCTGCCAGGACCCCAGAGAGTATGCTATGAACCACTGCTTCCCAAAACATGGACAACAGCACTGGCAGAAAAACTGCCCTTGCTGTTCTTCATTGGGCTGTGTCAGCCAAGCACAAACCAACTACTGTTGGTTTGCTTGTCAACATGCACAGCATGTGCATAGTCTGACCACGAGCACTCTGCCTTGGAATTCTCAGCATTGACACCCAGCCATTTGCTCAGTGATTGGTATCCCCAGAGAGAGAAAGCATCCACATCACTGGAGCCAGACATCATAATAGCTCTATGTGGACACATAGTGGTGCCATGGTCACTTTTTTGGTCATAGTGAAAGTGCCTTCTGAGCATGGCATACAGTGGCTACCCATGCAATGCATGTGGCAGACGGCACAATAGCATCTTAGCCAGTGACCCTACCATTGTGGCAGACACATCCAGGCCAATCTGCGCTGTTTCAGATTATATTCACATCTTCCAAGCAGGCTGGGAAAAACTTGGACAATGTGAGCCAAAGTGCAGTGCAAAAAACCACAGGACAAAAGGGAGCCATACACACACACACTCATTGGTGCACTGTGCAAAAGTAGAGATGGTTGGTATTCTTGCTTGACACTCCTGTCTCAATGTCATCTGAAGGATTGATAACATGTGCTCTGTTTGCAGGCACTATTACTGTGCCTTGGTCCCACCACACCTTGTTACTGTGTGCTATTAGCTTACAACCAGCTGTGGGATAGTGAAGCTTGTCAGTGCTGCTGGTGGGTGTTTCCATCTTTGCTAGCCATTTCCTTGGTAGTTGTACATGCTAGAGCTGTATTTACACTGTCAGCTAAACCTTGTCCATAGGAAGATGCATTACAGAAACCCCTGTGGGGACCTGAACCTGTGACCCTCCACACATAAACACACCAACTGTGTGTGTTGCACCACAGTGCTGCCTTATGGAAATAACTGCTCCTGTTGCTGACATGTTTCCCTTCAACTGGCCTTTGGCACATGCTGCAATGTGCATGGTGCAAACGACCAGGACAAGGCTTCTCTCTGCTGCAGGCTGGTGCCACTTCCCATGCCACCACCAACACCCCACCATGCAGACACGCATGCATTGTCAGTGGTGGCAGTCGCAGTCTCAGCATGTTAAACATGCAAGTTAGGTGGGTGCCTTGAGCACAAGGGCAGGATTGTTGGCAGGGGCACGCATGCATGGCTACACAGCCCTCCCCTCCAGCTTCCCATGTAGGGGCCCCATCACCGCTTGCCACCGATACATCTCGGGGAGGGAGGGGAAAGGATGGCAGCCACAGCTGTAGTAATTCCCCAGGCACCTGCATTTTCCGGCTACCTGGAGGGATACAGCATCTGGCACTATCGGTCTCTTCCCCCACAGCTGGGCTCTGCGGCAGTGGGGGGGGGGGGGAGGCATCCTGGATCTCTGTCTGTAGTGCCAGGACCCTTGGACCACCCCATGTGACACACTACATTTCTGCAGCAGTAGCAGGACTGTGTGCTGCCACTGTCACTGTGGGATCATGACGAACATCACAGATGGTTCTGTGGATGGCAGAATACACCTTTGTGGAGAGGCTAAAAAGGTTGGGGCTCATCAATTTGGGGAAGAGACAGCTGAGGGAAGATATGATAGAGGTCTATAGATTATTGACTGGAATTAACAGGTAAACGTAGGTCATTTTTTTATGCCATCAGACTGTGGACAGACTATGGGACTTGCAATGCGGCTATGGTGTAACCCTTTTGGGTCTTCTAGGTGAAAAATATGTTTTCAGTCAACGTGTAATCAAACTCTGTGATCCATTACTGGAGGATGTGATGAAAGCTGTCAGTGTAGTTGGGTTTAAAAAGGTTTGGACGGGTTCCTGGGTAAAGGTCCATAAACCATTGCTAAAGAGGACCTAGGCTATGCACTGCTTGCCCCTTTATAGTTATTGGGGATCCTGTGTGTCTTTTGGGGAAACTGCTAGGTACATGTGACCTAGATTGTGCACTGTTGGACACAGGAAACTGGGCCTGATGGACCTTGGTCTGACACAGTTTGGCATATTTTGTAGTCTTATGTTTCTATGTGCCACACAGACAGGGTCTAGTATCCATGGTTGGATGGAACAGCACCCTGATAGCACCAGCACACTGAGCGGGTGTTAGCAATGTGCATAAATGTCAGAGAACACTACTAGCACCCACACAATGTGCACATGTTAACAAGACTTGAGCTGATATGGAGACCAAAATGGCAGGCATGAATGCCAACCAACCACACTTCTGTACAGTCGGCAGTGTGTGTCTCCATTATTCTGTGACTTTCTGCACCTCACTGTGCCTCACATTGCCTAACCTGTTCCCAGCTTTAGTCTGCAAATGTGCATGATGAGGAGCAGTGGATTGTGGGTATGGCCTGAAACAGAGCTGATTGGCCAGGATGCGTCTGCATCAGAGGTAGGGTCAATGGCTGAGACTTTGTAGTGCCTGTCTGCCACATGCATGGGCTGGGTGGCTACAGCATGTCATGCTGAAAGGCACTCTCACTCTGACCATGCAGTGACCATGGCATGGCTATGTATCTACATAGTGCTATAAATGTCTGGCTCCACTGGTATTGTAATTCTTTTGGGAGCCCAATGCTGGCTATACATATTTTTTCTGTGCACATGCAATGTGTGTTGACCAGCAGACTGGCTGCATTAGGTTGTGTCTGGCTAGGAGCCTGGTGGTGGGTAATTGGTGTGGTGGATTGTTAGTCCTAGATGGTTGGGATAGTAATTGTTCCTGGCCTAATTCCCTGTGGTCAGGGTAGGACCGACAGAGCTGCAGTTAGCATCCATGGCTTTAGCAGCTTAATACTGGGCACTGTTCTAGGAGAAATCCTGTCCAACAGGAGCAAGACACAGAGCCTAGATATGACTGGTGCCTACTGTATAGTATAATTGTGCAGAAAACAAGGTGACTAACATAACACATTGACAGTGACATGAATCTGCAGCATAGCTGGCAGAGACCATCTCTAGCAGTGCAAGTTCTGGGGACCAGGTGCTGGGCACCCATCCTCACCATCAGGGTGACCACTCAAACTGTGCTGTAGCAAGGCTTATAGCTGGTAAGTGCTTGGAGCACACACTGTCAGTGTGTCGTACTTAGCTGATGTGATGGATCAGTGCATTCTTCATTTGATGATCAGCTGCAGACTGCTGTTCCATGTGTGCAGTGCCTCATGGGTACTGGAGGGCCTAACCTATACTGGCACACATAGCAGACAGTTTGACCAGGCTCTTTGAATTCAGACATTGCTGTGTTGCAAAGGGTGGAGGTGTAGCCTACTGTTTAGTGCAATGTTCCCATAAGTAGGGGTCAAAGATTCAATTCCCCCTTGCTCAATTTGCACTTGTGTGTTACTCAAGTCCTTTCACTGTCTGTAACAGTCCAGGCTCTGCTGTGACTTGCAGCTGCTCATCCTTCTACTTTGTTATGCGTTCTGGCAACACTTTGGGTCAATGTCCATGGTAGTCCATCATGCTGTTCTGAGAGCATGGCTTTATTGGCTCTGATGCAGCCCATTGCAAGGGGTCAGACATGTTCACCCTGCAGATGTCCTGTCCCTGCTTAGAGGCATGGCATAATGGTCATGGCAATGGCTTCGGATCCAAGATACCAGGGTTTGAGGCCCATTACCACTCCTTAGGTGACATTTTGGAATGTGTTACTGTCACATTTTATGTTTGCCACAACCTTCTTGGCCTGAAACACTTCCTTGTGACCTTGAGTGGGTCCCCTTAACCCACCAATGGCTCAGCTGAATGCAGGTCTTTACAGTGCCGTATATCATCAGACATTACCAATTTGTTGGTACCAAGATGTACCATGTTGTGACTGCACTGATACAGCAGTATATTAATAGGCAGTTACATGCATACGGCTGTAACCTACATGTGAGACATTAGTCATGCCTGACATCATGACTGTGACTTTACAGCTTTGGCTCCATCACATCTCTGCAGTACATGCGGACACATCCTACTCCTCGGGTAGCCACCTGCAGGTATCACCTCATGTCTGTATGTGCTCCATTTGCCCAGTTTGGATGACACCTGTCCAGTTGTTATCCTCACATTTGTCTGGGGTGTTGTATGGTGGTTGTGTGGCTGGGACAGATTTGCAACCCATATGTCTGGGATCAGGCCTTCCACATGGCACTGATGCACATTTTCCCACACAGTACAAATACGTTTGGGATGGCACCTCCAGCAGTACATTGGTACTGCCAGTCCATACCACCTTCTCCTCTGCCACCATTCTTCCTTCAGCCCATCCATCTGTCTCTGTCAGCTGTGTGCAGTCATGTCTTCTCATGCAGGCTGCTACACCATGACCTACACATCTACTCTTTTCTGCATTTGGATGCTTCATGCATGCCTCTCCTCTGCCTTATCTATCCTCCTTTCAAGTTACATATTGTCCCACTTCTGATTCCGCTGGGGGACACATTTTCCCCATCCTATGCCACACACTGACATTATGGTATTTTACATGGGCACCACCCTGTGCATAGGTCCAGTTTTCTCCCACATTCTCATCACACTTACTGGCTGGTACGTCAGATGCCCACTGATCTGTCAGGCCCTTCAGCTCCCAGCTGTCCTTCCATTCATCACCTTTACAATGGATTTTTCTGGGGCTCCCTTATCCAGCAATAACATGACAGCCATTTTTGGGGCATTAAGGTGCATACTTGACACCTTAACACCCACTGTCCTGTTAGCGCACTTTAAGTGGCCCATTGCACCCTTACCACCAGAATGCCCTCTAGCCGCCCAGAGCCTTTTTTGCATCAAAAAACCCTTTTCATTGCAGTTAATGCTTGATAACGCCTGCTTCCTTACCACCATTTAGAAAACATACCCCAAAGTCTGTCATTTTTACTAGTCCACAATAATGGAGGGACTAATTTCATCAATCCTGAGGTATCAGTTGACAAAGAAAAGTGCCAAGAGAGAACATAAATTTATTTGCGAGCCAAATCATATTTCCAAAACCCCACATAATTACACGAGAAGACGAGAAGCCTCTACTGATACCACTGAAGTCTCAGAATCCTGTTATTAAGGCACCTAGAACTAAGAAATGCAGACAGCTGCTGGGGCTCATAGAAGATGTAATAAAGGCCCTGGTATTTAATCAGGCACTTGCCTGGATATCTGAGTAAAAAGATTCACCAAGTAGGAGAACCCCCAGTCATAAGAGAAGGAAACCTGTTGTTATCTTCTAGGTACTCTTGAACACATCCATAAAGATCCTTACTCTACTGTTCAGGAAGAGCGAATCCTTAGATCTAAAAAATATTCTCATAATCCAATCCCTGTCTGGTCCAGTGCACATGTAACTAGGAGAATTGAGGAGGAAATCTGTTCATCCCCTGATTCAAGACAATCTGTCAATCGTAATTTGTACCTATTGATATGCCTCAGTGCATAAGACAAACAATATGCCCTGGCCAAAGGGAGGGGTCACACTCTAGTGGGATATTTAACACTGTCATAGCCTATCTTTTAAATATTTCCAGAGGAGATACAATTGGTACTTTAGGGAAGCTTAACAGTCATAGATTAGATGGTGAACAGTGTTTTCTAAAGAATTTGCTTTCCATGGGCAGCACACAAGTCCTCAATAAGAGCTTCAACTCTATCATGGGATGCTCTAAATTTTCTCTTAAACTCTTGAACCTTCCATTTTAAATCCAAAGTCCAAATTCACTGAAGACTGAAATTTCTCAGATTTCATACCAATATTATATTCAGTTGACCAGGAAGAGATCTGTCCAAAAGCACTAAACTGTCCCATATTGCCTGCAAAGCAGTGACAGTGGGTGGAAGGTGTGACAGCACTGATTGTGAAAAGCCTAGAATACCAGAGGAAGGGCTGACATGGCAGCAAGTCAGACTGGAAGATCCTAAAATGAAAGTTTAATATTAGTGGAGGTCAATCGTTAACAACTATAGTAGTAGAAATTTGAAAAGAACTTTGAAGAGAGTTTAAGGCTGACTGATAGTGTTAGGCTGGTATGTCCTCCTACCACACCAAGTTCAGTTTTTCTTGCAGTTAAGTTGTTTGGTATCGCAACCCAAAGCACTTGATAGAACACTTGAAGTTTACCAACACAGCAGCAAAACAGTCTGGAAGACCGTAGAACATCCAGCAAAGACTAGCACAATGTCTAGATTAGCTGCAAGGACCTAAAATACCCAAAGAGGACTAGTATAGCAGCAAAACAAGTTGGAAGAGCCAGGTAGCAGGAGTTGAGGTCAGCTAAGTTTCCTGCTGAACTACAAGTTAGAGTCCTGGCACTAAGATCTTTTTTTCCATTATGAGAACCTTTGATGAGGATCCCCTGGATGGGGGGAAGACCTGATGGAGTGCTTGGACTGAGATCCTGAAGGATTTATACAATGTCATAGGATGTGCTGTGGTGAAGAAGGCCACAAAAGCAAGGCAGTGGTGAAAGAGGCAACAGCACTGGCTGTGAGATTCAGGATACTGGAGGAAAGGCCAAAGCAGGAGGAAGACAAGCTAGACAGAGTGCTGCAATCGGAACACCACCTCTGCACCCCGACCGGCATCGGGCGAGGGAGCAGGAAGGAGATCCCCTCCCTGCTCACCGGCCCAAGGCTAATCAGGGCCGTTTCAAGAACCTTAAAGGCTGCAGTGCCATCGGGCGTGAAGGAGCGCTGCAACTGGAACACCACCTTTGCACCCCGACCGTCATCGGGTGAGGGAGCGGGAAGGAAATCCCCTCCCCGCTCACCGGCCCAAGGTCAATCAGGGCTGTTTCAAGAACCTTAAAGTCTGCAGCGCCATCGGGCATGCCCACGCCTGGCGGGCCCATGCCTGAGGGCCTCGCTAAAGGGCCCTTTGGCATGACCCTTAGGCAGGGAACACAGGCGGAAAAGGAACAAAGAGCAGCAACCACGCAGCATCGATCCGGAGTGCTTCTGTAAGTGTTCCACACTTCTCCTAAACTCTCCTTCCCCCACACATGTACAGCGCTCTAGAACAGAACTACCTTATCCCCAGCAACAAAGCGCCCTCCAATTGAGCATTGCGCCAATAGCGTTAAAGCAACCAGGTCCCAAGGTGAAAAAACATCAACCACTGTGCAGCAACCCCAATACCACTGCAATAATCAAAACCCCAACTGACCGCCTCAAGGAAGCGCCACACTCTTCTTGCAAATTAAGACCACAACTCACCTAGAATAAGGGACTCAAGACAAGACAGTAACCAAAAACATGAACTGGGTGCAAGCCTCCCTACTGCTCTTCACCATAGCTACTCTGCTAATAAGACCAACCAGAACAACACACAATTGGAATAAATCAATACCAATACTCCACAGGCCCAGACAACTCCTAGCGCCACAACCCTTCTTCTCCAGCACCCAAAAAAAGCCAAGCCGCCTCATCCACATTCAGGCCAAAGAAGCCACCTGGACCAACACATCAACCAAGCAACGGACACAAACAGTCAAGTGCTCCCTAATAAACACCCACTCCATCAGGAATAAAATCCGCACAATAACTGACTACATAAAGGACCAGAATATTCAGATCATGTGCATAACCGAATCATGGCTTACAGACGCGGGCACCATCCTTCTGAACCAGCTTACTCCACCTCATATGGAAGCTCACCAATCAACCAGAAAAGGTCAAAGAGGAGGGGGTACACTCATTCTAGCTGACAAACAACTAAACCTAAAAACTATCAACAAGATCTCCACTTCCACACTCAACTCCATAACCCTGAAAAGCAAAGACATAACAATATGCCTATTCTACAGAGCACCCACCTCCAACCCCGATGACCTAGCAACCATAATTGAGTTAACCACCAGATATACCAACCTAAACAAGCTACCCATAATCTTAGGTGACTTCAATCTAAACTCCTTAACCCCAGCCCACGCAAAAGCATTCCTGGAAGCCTTATCCGCCTTGGATCTCTCTCAGATCATATCAACGCAGATGTACGCCGCTGGCAACACCCTGGACCTAGTCTTCTTACCCTCCATCACTCACACTTTGGCCTCCCAGACCAGTCATCAAGTAACTCCCGTACCATGGTCGGACCACTACGCAATTACCTTTAACATTCCTCTCGTCACCCAACAATCCAAACAGCGCCACTTGAATTCACAAAGACACTTCAAAGAATTCAATAAGGACAACCTTCTACACCAAATAATCCCTCAACTCGAACACAGCCATTCAAACCTAGCATCAGTAATACAGACCTGGAACCACTCCATCTCCCATGCTGCCTCTACACCTTCTAACCCAAGAATTTCCAAAAGGGAGAAAAAAGTGCCATGGTATTCATCAGAAATCAAGCAAGTAAAAACCACCTTGAGAAGACTTGAAAGGCGATGGAGAAAAACAAGAGCACAATCAGATAAACAAGAATACACGACAAAACAGCAAGAATATAATACCTAATACCTTTCCTCTGCTTTTGATATTGTAGATCATCGCACACTCCTAACTCGGCTGGCTGATCTTGGGATCTGTGGATCTGTCCTTGCCTGGTTCCATTCTTTTCTTTCCTTCCGCACGTTCTCGGTCAAGACCAGCTCATCTACCTCCTCTTCCTTACCCCTTTTCTGTGGTGTTCCTCAGGGTTCTGTCCTTGCTCCTCTTCTCTTTAACATTTTTCTTGCCCCTTTGGCGCTCATCGTCCAACAGTCAGGGATCTCTGGATATTTTTATGCTGACGACATTCTTCTTGTCCACCACACCAGCTCTCTCTCAACGGATCTCTCTCCTCTTAACTTTTGTCTCACCCGTGTCGCCATGTGGATAAACACCAACTTTCTCCACGTTAACCCCTCTAAATCAGCTGCTCTCTGGCTCTCCTTTAACACACCCCCACCCACTTGTTCTCCACTTTTTCTCTCTACTCCCATTCCTTTAGTTTCCTCCCTCCGCTATCTCGGAGTCACCCTTGATGTCTCCCTTTCATTTCAATATCACATCTCTGCACTCGTTCGTCACTCTTTCTTCTTTCTCTGTCAAATTTGAGCTGTTCGCCCTTTTCTCCCTTCCTCCTCTCTCACTTCATTAGTTATCTCTTTAGTTATATCAAGGTTAGATTATTGTAACACTGTTTTAGCAGGACTCCCAAAATACCAACTTCGACGTCTTCAACTAGTCCGAAATACAGCTGCCCGTTTGCTCACCTATTCCTCCCCTCGTGACCACATTCCTCCCCTCCTCTTCCGTTTGCACTGGCTTCCACTGAACTTCCGTTTTCGCTACAAAATTCTCATACTGACTCACAAAGCATTGCACACTGGTGCCCCTCAGTACATAGCCAATTCCCTTTGTTTACAACCTTTCCCCCGTCTTCTCCGCTCAGCGCATGGTTACCATCTCTATCTCCCTGCTCCGTCCTCGGCTCACCTGGAAACAACACGCCAATCTGCTTTTTACTTCCTGGCCCCAGCCCTTTGGAACTCACTTCCACTTGCCCTCCGTACCGAACTATCTTTTCATAGATTCAAATCCCTACTCAAGACTTATCTCTTTCAGCAGGCCTTTGATCTCCCAGACCCTTAAAACCAGCCTCCCTACTAGTCTTTTCCTCACTTGCTTCTCTCCCTCTTTGTCTCTGTCTCTCCTGCCCCTCTCTATCCTGTCTAAACAATGGCGTTCCTTTTTCACTTCTTTTCTTGCTCTTATTGATTGATTGTATTGTACACCGCCCTGATGCACCTGCCTGGGCGGTCTATCAAGTGATGAATAAAGATAAAGATAAAGATAACCACAAGAGACAACACTACACAAACATCATAATGACCTCCTTAAACCGACCCAGGGAGCTATTCTCCATAGTTAAAACCCTTTCACAAACCTCCTAAGGTCAAGACACAGATGCCCTAACCCCCGAAATCTATGCATCTTACCTTCAAGGCAAACTATCTTGCCCTCAAATACCACAAAGTCTACCCTCCTCAACTCCAGTGATCCAATCCGACCAAACAGCTGGTCCACTTTTTATTCTGTTATGGAAGACCTTTGCACCAACCTACTAAAATCCCTAAACACATCTACTTCTCCACTAGATCCATGCCCAACTACCTGGACAAAGACAATGGCGCATGTACTTGCTCCAACACTGTGCAAGATAGTTAATGCCTCACTTACTCAAGGAACCATGCCACCTCAACTGAAAATCTCATCCATTAGACCTCTACTAAAGAATAACACAACTGACCCAACTTCCCCCGCCCCTTACAGACCTATATCCAGCATCCCACTCCTATCGAAACTAATAGAGAAAGCGGTCCAATGCCAACTGCAAGACCACATAGGTGCTTCCGCCCCACTCGACCCCCAACAGCACGGATTTAGAGTACCATGGAGTCGAAACCTTACTGATATCCCTCCTGAACACAGTAATCAAGGGACTTGAAGATATCAAAAAAGGCTTTGTCCTTTTATTTATAGACATAACAGCCGCTTTCGATTCAATCACCCACTCCACATTAGGGTGGTCCATAAAAATGAATTCCTGAATTCCTTTGCTCCCTGGCCTGATTCTGGTTCCATTTAGGTAGAAAACACTGTGTACAAAGTTTGAAGTCAATCAAATAATATTTAGGGGTGGCTCAACAAGTCTTGAGATTTCCCCCTGGGAGCAGATGACGAAATGTTGCATCATCTTGTATCATCCACTCAGTTCCACGCTGATTACATTTGATTGCATCATATTTGAACTAATCTCGTCTCTGAGAGGTGGCAAAGACATTGTACTATTATCTTTGTATCTTTATTCTTTTCAGATTGCGAAAAAAAACGTGTTTTTTATCTCATTGAAGAAATGTCCACCACAATTCTGGGGGCCAAGCTCCCCAGCAAGGAGCAAGTGTTAAGTGTATTTTTATATCACCATATGACATTAAACAAAGGCGTTAGTGAAAGTGCATCTATTGTAACAAGTGAAGTAGAAGCTTACTGGGAAAAGGCCAGGCTTCCTGTTCAAAGAAATGACAAAATTCAAGAAAAAGTAAAGAAATTGTTCAATCAGTGGAAACTTTTGAAGAAAAACAAAGGGAGAGGAGGGAAACAAGAGGCAAATGAAAAAGAATTCCAGGTTGCAATGAAAAACCTATTTGATGTGGCGCATGCCAATGCAATGTCTTTAATTCATATTCAAGAAGACAAAGAATTCTTAATAGCGCAACGAGAACCAGGGCGCCGCGGCTCAATGTGCGCGATGGACAAGAAACTGGCCAACACAGAAGCAAGATCGCAACAGCGAGAAGAAGAACTGAAAAGGCGCAGACAAAAACATGTTGCCGAAGCCGAGGCAACTACAAGCCAAGTTCAGCTGGAAGGATCTTCTTCCTCAGCAGAGTCAGGTGAAGACTCATCGACATCTGCGGATTCAGATAACAGACAGAAGAAAGCAATTCCACAAACGAAGCAGTATCGACCTAACAATGTCTGGACCCCAGAGCTTACAGCAGCCCTGGATCGGACAGGGACAACGGATCGCAATGCTCTGTTTGTGGTAGCTGAAACCGCCAGAAGTCTGGGACATTATCCTGGGGAGCTCAATATCAGCCGCTCCAGCATCAAGCGCCATAGAGAAAAGCACCGTCAGCAACAATGGACGGACCTGCACAACGCATTCAAAGCCGAAGGCAAAACATGCATTGTGCATTGGGATAGCAAGTTATTGCCATCTCTCCTCTGTTCAACCACATCCGTTGACCGCCTTCCAGTTTTGATAACGGCTGTCTCCACTGGAGAAACACAACTTCTTGGTGTACCAAAACTGACATCAGGAACGGGCGAGAATCAAGCTGCAGCAGTTTATGAACTGTTACAGGAATGGTGTTTGGATGAAAAGGTTGCAGGCTTCTGCTTTGATACAACTGCATCGAACACGGGACATCGATCAGGAGCGTGCATTCTTCTAGAACAGAGACTCCGTCGCACAGTCCTTCATTTGGCATGCCGCCATCACATTTACAAAATAATTCTTGGTGCAGTATTCTCTACATGCTCTGGAGCTTCATCGGGTCCCGATGTCCAACTCTTTCGCCGGTTCCAAAAGAATTGGGGCTCCCTTGACAAGTCCAACTATCAAACTGTAAAAGACTTGGAGGTGCTGCAACCTGACAGGGATCGCATCATGAAGTTTGCGGAATCCAAGTTGGCATAGGGCAATCACCGAGATGATTACCTGGAATTCTTGGAGTTAACGATTGTCTGCCTTGGAGGGAATCTTCCTAGTTTCAATTTCAAGAAACCCGGAGCTTTCCATCATGCCAGATGGATGGCAAAAGTCTTGTACTGTCTCAAGATTTGGATGTTCCGAGGACAACTCAAAGATCTTACCCAACGGGAGGAGTCCTGTGTTCGTGATGTGAGCATTTTCTCCATCCTGATTCATGTGGAAGCCTGGTTTCTGCCCCTGATGCCGCAGTTGCTCCTCGAACAGATTTGGAGATGCTGAAGAAACTACACTCTTACCACAATGACCGTGTTGGAAGAGCGGCCAGAGACAAACTGCAACAGCATCTGTGGTATGTGTCAGAGGAGCTTGTGGCACTGTCACTGTTCGATGAAGCTGTTTCAGCACCGACAAAGCGGGCCATAGTGTCGGCCATGATCCCGTCAGAATCAGATGAAAGCGATGAGGATGATGACGAAGACGAAGATCCCCCAAAGCGGGTCGAATTGAAAAGTTCCATGATTCCATCACTTGAATCTTTTGCAACTCGCAAGTCAATCCGTTTCCTGAAACACCTCGACATCAACAGTGATTTTCTTAATGCAGACCCAGAAGACTGGGAAGAGAATGCATCATTCAAAGATGGTCTGAAGAAAGTAAAAAATCTTCCAGTGATCAACGATGTGGCTGAGTGAGGGGTCAAACTCATTGAGGAGTTCAACGGCCGACACACCACAAAAGAAGAGCAACTCCAGTTCCTTCTGGGTGTTGTCTCGCAACACCGTAAGATGTTCCCCACATCGTCAAAGTCCTTACTAGCATCTGGACCACATTGAGTGCTTGGCAAGCATGATACCCCCGTCTATGAGCGGATAATACCCAGTGGTCTGACGAACCCTGGGGGGGATCCAGGGGCCTGATAGATAGGGACCTTGAGCCACCCCTAAATATTATTTGATTGGCTTCAAACTTTGCACACATTGTTTTCTACATAAATGGAACCCGAATCAGGCCAGGGAGCAAAGAAATCCCTACTTTTATTTTTTCCCCTATGGCAGTGGACCACCCTACTGGACAGGCTAAGTGAAATAGGAGTAAGTGGCACACCTTTAGCATAGTTTCTCTCCTTCCTAGCAGACAGAAAATATCAAGTCAAGATAAAAGGCAATACTTCGAGACCTTTCCCTCTAAAGCAAGGACTCCCACGAGGATCATCTCTTTCAGCTTTACTCTTCAACCTTTACTTACAGCAAGTATGCACAATTCTACAAGACTACGACATATACTACCACCTATACACAGACGACCTAATATTATACATCAAACTAGACACAAAGAACCCCAATTACTCCAGCATCTCTTCATGCATGTCATCAATAACCGAATGGCTAAACCTAGGCAACCTCGAGATCAACTACAAAAAATCAGAATCCCTTATAGTCACAAGGAACCCTACATACAAACCTCCAGAAAACATAACAATTGGCAACTTATCAATCCCAGTAAAAAGTGAGGTAAAGTACCTGGGAATCCGTCTCAACCAGAAGCTCAACTTCCAGTCCCACATCAGCAAGACTACCTCCAAGGTCTACTACAAAATGAAGCTCCTACAAAACCTCCAACCTTTACTCGATCAGAACCACTTCCAGTCTGTTTGCCAGGTGCTAATTACACCACATTTTGATTATTGTAACCTAATCCTACACGGCTTACTCAAGCGCACAACCCAAACCTTACAACTAGCCCAAAACACAGCAGCCTGACTAATCACTAGATCCAGCAAACATGACCATATCACTCCGATACTTGAATCAGTTCACTGGCTCCCCATCAGCTCTCAAATAAAATATAAAGCCATAATTATGGCATTCAAGATCCAACACAACCAATGTCTAAAAAACATCATCAGAAGAACCCCCGACAACAGATCAAGGAGAACACAGCACCAAAATTCTCTTGCAAGCACCACATCACATACAGGCATCTCCCAGAATACCCTGCACAGAGTATTCAAATTCTACACCCCCCTTCGCTATGGAACTCTCTTCCACTCCTCTTGAGAGCCACCACAGACATCACAGACTTCAGGATGCTCTTAAAGACTCACTTATTCACTGAGCACTTCCATAACCCTCCAGTTGTGTAAACATTGGGGTATGTTTACTAAACTCCGGTAATGTTACCATCGTTAAGTTGCCCGGTAAAGTTACAGGTGCCCATATAAAGGAGTGAGCGGTGCATCGGGAAAGCAAGCCGTGTCGGGTAACGCACGTTACAAGGTGCTTAATGCATGGTACAGTGCGCCATGGACCCACTGTGCGTGAACACCACAGCCGACGGGAAGCAGCAATGCATCCGAAGGGGTTGCAATCTAAAGTGCGCTGACAGTAGAAGATGCGCTGAGGGATGTGCAGACATGGTGCCACATGAGAAACGGAGCCATAGGTGTAAGGCCATAGACCACAGGCAGCTGATATCACAGTCTGTAATGGGGACGTGAGCCACAGTTAACACATGCACACACACCATGAAATGGTGTGCAGTGAACCCAGCATGCAGAGGAGTAAACAACGGTAACGGAAAGGGCATCAGGGGTGGGTCTGAAGGGCCAGCTGTGTGGATGGTGTGTGTATAAAGGCAAAATGGGCAGGGAATCCAAAAAGGAGTAAGATGGAATTGAACTGGTACACCGAAGAGCCCAAACACAGCTCCCTGACACCAATACCAAACCACTGAGCCACCTGCCCACCCAGACAGCCCAAAGAAAGGGAGCATATATAACAGCTAGCATGTGACGGATAGACTGCATGGAGGGGACACTGCAGTGTACAGTGAAGAGAGGGAAGGGTGTGTGGAGAAGGAACAAAGCTGGAGCCATTATATGGTAAGGAGAGGAGAACAAACAAAAAGGGACCTGTGGGACCCAAACCCACAACCTATGTTGGCTCCACACATGTCTGCAACCACTATCCCAAACAAGCACAATGCAAATATATTCCACCAAGTGGCCATCATGTCTGCTAGATTATCACACAGTAGTGCATCCTACGCGTTCTGCGTCTGTTGCGGAGAACACGAGTAGCAGGGCGTCTGATGCACAGCGCGCACAATAACGCATGTGATGTTACAGAGCTTTCTATGTGCCTTATGAGATATGTCTAGGCACCTTAGCATAAGCGGTCAGATTATGGCGCATAACAATGCACATCCCAAACAGATTTAATGCATGTTATTGTGCGTGCTGCAACACACATTCACCATAACGCGCGTAAGATGCAACAGACGTATGCCACAATACTGCACAGTACAGTAGACTACCGGTCCATTGCCTTTCCCCTGTGCTCCCACCAGTTCTAAGACTATAGCTGTACCCAAGCCCCCAGTCATGGTTGGACATTCACCAGCAGCAGGCACAGTCAGACTGTACCTGCTGCACCACGCCAGGTGTCCCAGCCATGCACAAACTAACTGTGGACACTCCGCTAGGCAGTCTATCCTGCATGTTCACAGTGGAACTATGCACAACCAGACCTGGGTTGTATGGCACAGGAACCTGGCAGGTGCCACAGTGACTGACCCCCAGAACAGGGGGGCACATATATATCACCTGAGATAGATGCTATGTAGCACTATGTGGGAACATAGCCATGCCATGGTCACTGTTGGTCAGTGTGAGAGTGCCATAACAGCAAGACGTGCTGTGGCCATCTTGTTCCTGAAGGTGGTGGTTGGTCACTACAATGCGCCAGACATTACCCTGCAACCCCTGCAGATGCATTCTGCCCAGTCCGCCCTGCCCGGGTCATACCCACAATACCTTGCTCCTCATTATGCACATTTGCAGGCTAACGCTCGTAATAGTGGGACATTGTGGGCCCAGTGAGGTGTAGGCAGCCATGAAACAATGGATAGACATACACACACACCTATTGCAGCATTGTGCAAAGATAGGGGTGGTTGGCAACCCTGCCCGCCACATTGGTCCTGATCACAGTGCTGACAGTGCCAGACTGTGCAGGAGGTAGTAGTAGTGCTCCGGTGGTGAGTGCAGCTCCGTGCTGGGGCCAATAGCCTGACTCTGCATGGAGCTTTGGATAGTGGAGCCTGTGTGAGTGGGTGTTTGCACCCATTTTGGCAGCTGCTTTGGGGATTGCACATGTTGATGTTGTATCTGCATTGTAGGGTAAAATATAAGGACATGCTCTCAGGATCCACAGCTGGGACCTGAGCCTGTGACCCTCTGCTCTGGGACATACTAGCTGTGTGTACTGTACCACACGGTTGCCATAGAAGCACAGCAGTCCCTGGGGCTACCTTTACTTCTCCTCAGCCAGACCTTTTCTGTTGCACTGCATACTAAGTACTTGTAAAGGGCATGGCCTGGGTGCACTGCAGGCAGGTGCCACTGCCTCCTCCAGCACCAACACACACACCCTTGCCATGCAGCCTGGCCATATGCTGTCGGTGCTGGTAGTGCGCAGACCCAGGCCATCCACTGTGCAGCTAGGCATTCACCTAGGGAGCAGGGTCTGGAGTGGGGACATCCTCACATTCCCCCCATCACCGCCTACCAATATTATGTCCCTTCCAAATGGTGGAGGGATGGCTGGGGGGATGTTAGGTCAGTGCCCTAGCAACTATTGGCTAGGGTGGACCAGGTAGATGTAGGTGGATTGTGTTTGGCCTTGGTCAGCTGCTGTCTTGCTGATTTCCAGTTTCTATGTTCCTATGTGCCACCTAGGTGCCCACCTAGTCCACCTTGTGCCCCAGCTGCCGCCACTACATGTCCCGCCTGAAGCCCCCTATCCCCCATTTGCACCATCACCATAGTGGCCTTTCATAGAAACATAGAAACATGATGACAGAAAAAGACCACATGGCCTATCTAGTCTGTCCTTCCATAACAACAACTACAGCAGTCCACTTTTTACCTTTACAGATCCTCTGTGTTGGTCCCATGCTTTTTTGAATTCAGTTACTGTCCTCATCTCTACCACCTCCACTGGGAGACTATTCCATGGATCCACTACTCTTTCTGTAAAGAAATATTTCCGCATATCACTCCTGAATCTATCTCCCTTCACCCTCATCTCATGTCCCCTCGTAGCAGAACTTGCTTTCAATTGAAAGAGGCTCTCTCCCTGAACATTTATGCCACGGAGGTATTTAAACATCTCAATCATATCACCTCTATCCCGCCTTTCCTCTAAGGTGTACATATTAAGATCCTTAAGTCTGTCCTCATATGCTTTATAATGAAGCCCATTAATCATTTTAGTAGCCACCCTCTGCACCGACTCCATCCTGTTCACATCCTTTTGAAGGTGCGGTCTCCAAAATTGCACACCATACTCCAAATGAGGTCGCACCAAAGACTTATACAGAGGCATTATCACCTCCTTTTTTCTGCTAGCCATTCCTCTCCGTATGCACCCAAGCATCCTTCTAGCTTTTGCTGTCGCCTTTTCTACCTGCTTAGCTACTTTAAGATCATCAGACACAACCATACCTAGGTCCCGCTCTTCTTTAGTGGACAAAAGTACTTCACCTCCTATACTGTATTGCTCCCTTGGATTGCTGCAGCCCAAATGCATGACCTTAAATTTTTTAACATTAAATCCCAGCTGCCAAATTCTAGACCATTCTTCAAGCTTAGCTAGATCCCTTCTCATGTTATCTACACCTTCCTGGGTGTCTTCTCTATTTCAGATTTTGGTATCATCTGCAAAGAGGCAAACCTTACCTGACAGCCCTTCCGCTATATCACTTACAAAGATGTTAAAAAGAATCGGACCAAGGACAGATCCCTGGGGCACATCACTGGTAACATCCTTCTCCTCAGAGTGAGCTCCATTTACTTGTACTCTTTGTCGCCTCCCACCCAACCAATTTCTAACCCAAGCAGTAACTTTAGGGTCCATCCCTAGGGTGCTCAGTTTGTTTATAAGTCGCCTGTGAGGAACAGTGTCAAAGGTTTTACTGAAATCTAAATACACCACATCTAGAGCTCTCCCTCGGTCCAACTCCCTGGTCACCCAGTCAAAGAAATCAATCAGATTTGTCTGACAAGACCTGCCTCTGGTGAATCCATGCTGCCTCGGATCCTGTAATCCGCTGGACTCCAGAAACCTCACTATTTTCTCTTTCAGCAGCGTTTCCAATAATTTACTCACCACCGAAGTGATGGGCACTATGCTGTTGCTGCATATGGATCACTACTATCACGTGTCTTGGGCTCCCTGCCTATGTTGTACATTGCTGACGCTTAAATGGTTTCACCCTCCTGCATATCTGCATCTAATGACAGGTTTTCAGTCCCGGTAATGTTTAGCCCTTCAGTTCCCCATGTTAGTGTTGCGGGAGCTTCTCCCCGCCCACTCCCCACCCATTGACCCCTTCTCTCCACCCTCTGCAGACTTACCGTGGACAGTGACGTTAACGCGCGTTAGGTACCCTTAATGCGTGTTAACGTTACATAACATGCATTAATGTAGCCGCTGCTATATTAACACGGTTTGGTAACCATACCCTATTGTCTATAACCCCAGATAGAACTGTAAATAGTTAATTGCTAAATGTAAGCACTGTTAACAACTTTTGTACATAGTTCTAACTAAACGTTTTACGTAAACAAATTGTGTTCCATGTAAACCACCTTGAGAATCTGAAAGGTGGTAAATAAAAAATGTTAAATAAATAAATAAATACATAAATAAAATAGACAGCTCATAAACTCCTGAAGACATCTAACACAGCAGCAAGACAGGCTGAAAGCGAAACACCTAAAGAGGACACAGCAGGAAGATAGGCTGTAAGATCTTCTCTCCAAATAGGAACATCTAAAGGCACTGAGGACTGTACTGCAATCACTGAGAAAAAGCTACATGTCTCGTTCTAAGGCAGTTTCAAAGGACCAGGAAAACCTATGTTTGCATAGTGGGGCAAAGTCAGCAGGTATGGTACTGGAAATTTGAAAAGGACTTTGAAAAGAGAGTTTAAGCTTGTTGATGGTACAGTATTAGTCTGATAGTGTCCCCTCACCACACTGGATTTGTTCATGCAGACCATAGCAGATGGTAGAACACCCAAAGACGAGCAACTAGATCTGCTGGAAGGCCATAAAACATCTCAAGAGTGCCAACACAGCAGCAAGAAAGGCCAAATGAGTCTTGGCATTGGGAGTGGAGTGAGATCAACGAAGCTATGTGCCTGCAAGTTAGAGTCCTGGCACCGAGAACTTTGGCTCATGTATATCAACCTTTGATAAAGATCCTCTAGTGCTGGGAAAAGACTTGGCTGAGTGTTTGGAATGAGATCCTGAAGAATTTGAATAAAGATGATAGTATGGCAGTGGGTGGAAGGGTTGACAGCTCTTTCTGCAAGAGCTCAGGACACCGGAGGAACTCCTAATAAAGCAGCAAGAGGCCTAAAAATATCTGAAGAGAGCCAACACAGTACCAAGATAGGTTGGAAGATCCAAAAGCACCTGAACAGAGTCAACACAGCAGCCAGACAGACTCTTAAGGCTCAATCACTCATACATGAACATTGAAGGCAAGTCATTTTTAAAACCTTTATCATGAAAACCTGTGGCACACTATCTCTTCATAAGGAACCTTTAAATGATAAGGAAAACAAAATATTGAAGGAGTGGGGGAAACTGCGGCAATGGTTGGAAGAACAACCTGGTCTGGGCAAAAGAGTTAAAGCAGGAATAACAACTAGGCATCTTTTCTGTGGTCTGTGGGTTATTCAGCAGCACTAGTTGGATAGTGTCACTGAATATCGGAATCGCCTTGGTTTAGCTGGTTAGCAGGTCCTGTTAACTGGCTAAATTGATTCACAGTGCAGGTATGAGGTAGGCAGCAAAACACAGACATGACAAACAAGGGCAACACATCAAGGATAATATAGAGTTGTGGCACTGAAGACACAAGAGGCAAAAGGGAAAGGCAAGCCATAGCCAGAACTGTCAGCTATGACCCGGAACCACATAACCACTAAATTTTGGGGTTTGGGTTAAAGCTTGCATGAAGTAGATGGTTTTCAGACAGAGCCATACCAAGGGCTGTGCGAGCGGTGTGGCCACACAGGTGCAAGTGCAAAAGGGGGCGTTGGTATCATCACTGGGCTTCTAGGAAGCTCAAAAAGAATGAGCTATTGAATGTGGCTGGGTGGAGAGGGGCACCAGATTCATTAGTTGCACAGGGCACATTTCTAGCTTGGCACGGTCCTATTTTCAGGGCAGTCTTAAATTTCCTGTATGGACATTCTAGCTGGGTGTCCAAAGAGAGCACATTCCACAGAGCTGAAGCAGTAACACTAAAGCAGGACCTACGTGTGCATTCTAAATGAACAGAGGAATGAGGTGGCATGAGCAGGGATGGAGAGTACACGGGTATTAGGAACCAGAGAGGAAGCTAGGAAAAATGGGAGACCCAGATAGTAGACCACAATGATCTCCCTCTACTGCTGGTTCTAGTCTTACTGTCCTGCTATGTCTGTCATGGTCTGTCCCTTTGTCTCCAGTCAGTCCTGCTTTTGAGATCAGAATCACAACAACCACATTGCAGAATCTGCAAACCCTGCTCCTGCCAGCAAAGCTGCTCTGTAGCCTGCTAGCATGTTTCCAGTAGGTCTGTTTTGACTGATAGAAAAACGGTATTGTAAAACTAGTTAAATAAATAAATAAATAAATAAATAAAATAAACATGGAAAAACTTAAAAAAAAAGAAAAAGAAAAAAAGAAAGACTCTCTTTCCCAGTCCTGCATATAGTGCTATTCCCCCTCCCTGCCCCGTCTTTCTCAAATACATTATAATTTTGTATAAGTAGGTCCCAGTCCTTCTTTTCCATTGGAGGCTAATTCTGATCGGGGCATGTCTGGCCCATCTGGATGTCCAAAATCTGGATGGGCCTGATCTGCACCCGATTCTTATCCCATGGGGGCTATATGTTCCTGCGGGATCAGAATCGGACGCAACCGGCCTGGACGGGCAGGATGTGTCCCAATTCCGGCCTGCTGAACGTCTTTGATCCTGCCTGGCTAGCCCAGCTATGCTCCTGCATGGAGCCGAGGTGCTGTGGCGTCCCCTCACCATGGCACTGCAGCTCCATGCAGGAGCCCCGATCACTCACACTGCAAACAATATCCTGTTACCTGCACATGACCCACGATCAGGCCTTCCTGGGCTGGGATCAGGCTGAGTGGAACCCCCTTCCCTGCTCACCTGCGTTCTGCTATCCCAGCTTGACTGTCCCCCACCATCAGGGGGGAACGTATTCCACCTCCAAGGTGGAATAAGTCTCCAGTCTAAATCACCCAGCCCGGACGTACAGAACCGTCACCGGAATAGACCTGTATGACTGGGTTCAGGGTCACGCCTCTGGCCCACCCGCCCTCCCTCCCTCCTTTGGCTCTCTTCCCCCCACCCTCTTACAGAGTTCCCCACACATCTCAGCTGTATGTGCATGGAGCTCTTTGGCAGGAATACACCCCAGACATTTAGCAGAGAATGTATGTCCAACCGGGACGTATATCCCCGCTAAACACGGGTCAGAATCTACCCCATAATGTATCATGACTGCCGCTATATCTTCTATTGCAGCTCCTAAGTCTGGACTTCATTTCACATACTAGGAGCATTAGTATACATAGCTCTCCAGATGTCAACCTTTTTTCCCCTTTTCTCTACTAATGTGTAATGTTTTGGTTACCTGAAAGCTTTTACTTACCTGGGGGCTTTGTTCACCCATTCTTGATGATCCTTGTTTGAAGACCTCAGTAGATTCAGAATCGGGCTCTAAGGCAACAATCAGATATTTATGTCCTTCTGGCAACTCAATAATACATAGTACAAGCAAACACAACTCAAAATTTAAATCAGGAAGGAAAATGACCTCAGGGTGTAAAACCAGCTGTCAAACAACTTGTGGACAACCTCACACCATATGTAATAAAAAACCTTCCATCATATTTTATACATCAAAAGCCCATTTTTAAATATAAATCACAAAGGAATGTAAAAAAAATGTTATTATCTGGCATAACATGCTCTTTTACGGAATTTAGCAATAAACTCTGCTGCTGTCAGTGTTTCACAATGGCTGTGTCAGGAAGCATCTATAAAATAACCAAAGCAGAGTGTCATACAATAAGACCATGCTAATTTCCACACCCTTGTATCAAACTTATGCAATAATACCATACTACTTTCCAAACCTTTGTATCACTAAACCTACTAAAACATTAGAAGATCTGACAACCCATGTACTAGAGATTGTAAAAATAAAGAACCATAACTATAACCGCAATATATAATTACTTCACATAAAAAGCACTTCTTTCGTATATTGTAGCAGCAATTCTGTTGCTTGCACTTCACATTCTAAAAAACTAATGAAGAGAGGAGAGAGGGAGGGGGAAGGAGAAAAAATACTTGCAAAAACAATCCGAAACACTCCAAATCTGACATCAGAAATAGAGATTCACTCAAAGTTTATGAACAACCAAAAACAAAACTAACCAGAATAAACCATAAATCTGGATGACTAGTCCCGTCAACAATTGTAAAGCTACCCCCAGGAGAGTGTCTGGATGGAGGCAACATGTGCCTGATGTGGGCAACAAAGGGAGGATTGTCCATGAGTGTGCATATGGAGCAGTCACAAGAGAGGTGTGCATGATATGGTTAACTGTTGCAAATGACCCCTGAGGGCCATGGTGGAGCAGCTTACTGCCAGTAAGTTGCCACACCATGAATCTCCCTGATGGTCGAATAGTGGGTGCAGGGCTGTGCCATGGATCATTCAAGCAGAGAATTCGCATTGTGTGTGGTGGGTGGATGTATGGGATCATACAGGCCAAAAGCATTTGGTGTGTGTGAACCAAAGGTAGCAGTGCCATAGGGTACATGAAACGCCATTTGTGTGGGTAGGACTGGTGCCTCAGCCTGTGCAACTGCAAGACAATACACCCGACAGTGGCATGATAGAAAGGGACAAGTTGAACCCATTTGCCCCATGTGGGGCAAGTAATGATGGCAGAACAGTGCAGGGAATGACTATGCAATGAGTGTTAGGTGCCTGAATGTATGAGATATATCCTCTTTATGTAAAGCTGGGAGGTCACAATGATGGCAAAACAGAAAACACATCCATACCAGTTGACCCAAACATCTGCTGCATATACGTCACTGACTCGATGCAATGAGCCATTTCAGAGCCACTAAAGCCATGTTCACAGATGTCCATGATGCCATGTTAGGCTATCCAACATGTGTCTATAATGCATAGAAATGTAGAAGAATGATTGTCTGCAGATCTCTGATCAAACTGTTTGCTGTCTGCCCACATAGGTTGGGCCCTCCACTACCCATGAGGCACAGCACATGCAAAATAGCGGTCTGCAGCTGAAAAAACAATGGAGAATAAACTGATCCAGTATATCAGCTAAGTAATACACACTGCGTGTGCTACATGCACATAACAACAGCAAGCCGTGCTGCAGAGTGGTTTCAGTTGTCACCTTGACGGTGAGGAGGGGTGTCCAGCACCTGGTCTATTGAACCTGCACTGGTAGAGATGATCTCTTCTGTAGGTACACATGGCTGCTAGTGTTTAGCAGGTATTGTCTGTAGTGTGTTATGCTTTTTTTCCCCCTGTTTCCTGCATGCTGAGGGTGATAGTGACAGCAACAGCTTGGCCCTGTGTTCTGCTCATTGGACACTAATCCTCCAGTAACAATGCAGGTTAGTGGCCAGTGGCAATATGCTGCTGCATGGACAACCACTGCAATGGGAGTGTATAGACTGGCATGGGGCTACTGCTACAGTCTTGTCAGGATCCCAGTGAATAGACCATGAACAACCGCTGCCCCAACCATTGAGAGCTAACAATTGAACAAAGCATGGGCAGTAAAGTTCCTTTACTGGGCTGTATCAGCCAAGCACAAACCAACTACAGTAGGTCTGATGGTCAGCATGCATGTAGCGGAACCACGAGCACCCTGCTATTTACTCAGTGATTAGTCTCCTGAGACAAAAAATGCATCCACATCACTGAAATCAGACACTATAACAGCTCTATGTGGATACATAGCCATGCATGGTCACTTTTTAGTCATAGTGAGCATGCCATCTGAGCATGATATACAGTGGCCACCCAGGCACTGCATGTGGCAGATGGGCACAATGGTGTCTCAGCCAGTGACTCTACCATTGTGGCAGACACATCCAGGCCAATCTGCGCTGTTCCAGGCAATAACCACAATCCTCTGCCTTGCCTTATTCACTTTTTCCAGACAGGCTGGGAAAAACTCGGACAATGTGAGTCAAAGTGCAGTGCAGAAAGCCACTGGACAAAGTGGAGCCATACACACACACACACACACATATACACTCTCATTGGCGCACTGAGCAAAAGTGGAGATGGTTAGCATTCTTGCTTGACACTCCTGTTTCAGTAAAATATAAATGTGATCACTTTCCGGAGCGGAAAATACTATATAGTAACGTTAGAACAAAAACGCTCCACTCTTCACCATGTGAGGTATATATTATTTGCAACCGGGTCTCAGACTCATACGGAGCTAATTTCATGGGTTTACAAGCAGAGCTCAGACCCACAGTTCACAGTTGCATCAACGACCCGTATATGTTGCTGATGTTCAATTAAATAGTGCTAGGCTCAAGACAGATAATTTTCCCACAAAGAGTATATCATAACTCAAAAAAACTTTTAAAAAGTGGTACTTATCTGAACGAGCTAGTATTTCCCCAACGCCAACCTTCGCGCTGGTGCGTTTCACTCTTAGGTTTTTTTCAAGGGGATTTCGTTCGCACTACGCCGATATTTCTATAAATACAATATCAAATTATTTGTGTGTTTGTACTTGACACCTCTATTCATTTCAACTGTTGTACAGGTATCACATTGAATTATCATATTTTATGGCAAAAGTTTCACTCACCACGCTCTCAAACCGGCCGCTGTCTTCTGCATTGTTCATTTAAACAGTTGTTGCCAAAAGACGCCGCGCATGCTCATTGTGCAGCGTTTCTTCTATCCATCAAAATGTCGATGTAATGACTATCAGCTGGAGATGTAAGTAGTGACGTAAAAACCTTCATTGGTGTGAAGAAGACATACACTGCTCTACTAGAGATGTACATAAGAACAATATCATGGTTAATAACCTGAACGGCTTGAGAACCCAAATCATTGAACATTTTTCCAGGCGTATTGATATCACGCGATCTAAAAATGAAGGTTAAGAGAAAATCAGGACGCTGTCGACTGTATACTCCCACTGTCGCTTGTGGCAGAAAAGTCCAAAAAGTGACCCTCCACGACTACATGCACGCTTTCCAATCTATCTGCATGTTCAGTCCCGTTGGCACTGTCGATTTCAATACAAAAATCCATCTTTGTTCCCGATATAACAGCAGTTGTTCTCTAGTTTTTTTTGCCAATGCCACACATTACCTGATCTATACAGAAACAGGTAAGATCTTCAAAAGCATGCTGTGAGTTGAGACAGTGCGACACAATCGTTGCTTCTATACGCCTACATTTTAATCTGCTCCGATGCTCTTGTATACGGATATAAAAAGGTCGGATAGTTTTTCCCACGTAGAGCAATTGACACGGACAGCGAATGCAGTATATGACATGCGTCAAGGCGCAGGTGGTACGATGTTTTAAATGGTGTGTCTTATCACCATGTTGAAAAAAAGTACATTCAATAGTGATATTACAGATGGCACAGTGGCCACATTTATAATGTCCAGCGTGTTGTAACACTGGAGTTGGAATCAATGGTCTTAGCAAAGTGGGACTTAGGATTTCTTTTAAATTTTTATGTCTTTTCCATACGCATCTAATATGCTTATTCTCCAAACCAATGGTGCTGTGAAGTACACTGCTATGTTTCTTTATAATGCGCTGGATCTTACTGCTGTAGGGAGAATAGAGGGTAATTAAATTCACCTGGTCATCTTCATCAGGGTTTCTCAAAGTCAGAGTTAGCAAGGTGTCTCTATTATTAAACAATGCTGGTTTGTAAGCCTGGTCAATGATCTTAGATGGATATCCTCTCACCCAAAACTTCTCCTTTAATTGGGACGCTTGTATCTTATAGTACCTAATATCCGAACAGTTCCGTCTATATCTTAGGAACTGAGAGAATGGAAGACCATCTTTTAACTTTCGTGGGTGCGCACTCTTATAGTGTAGAAGAGTGTTTCTATCTGTAGGCTTTCTATATATAGACGTGTGCCAACAACCATCAGATTTTGTAATCAATACATCTAAAAATTGTAAGCTGGTGGTATTGCTTACAGATGTGAAATGAAGATTCTGATCCCTATCATTCAACCAAATCAAAAAAAGATCCAATTCATTCTGGTGTCCATCCCATAACATGAAAATGTCATCGATAAAATGCCTCCATACACGAATATGTGGATTACAAGGTTCTGAAAAAATCCATTGTTTCTGGAAAGATGCCATGTAAAAATTTGCCACCGAAGGGGCACAGGTAGCACCCATCGCTACTCCTTGGCGCTGGTGGTATATCGTTCCTTCGAACAGAAAATAGTTATTAAATAGAACTAAATTTAGAAGATCTGCCAAAAATGATAAATGGAGATCTGAAAGATCTTCTCGAAGAGTTAGTGCTTCCAATGCTATATCGCGAGCTGCTATCTGTGGGATACTGGTGTATAGAGAGGTTACATCTAGTGTGACCAATCTAATAGTAGCCGACACCGCCCAACCAGAGCTTTGTGTCAGAATTTCCAAAAAATGAGTTGTGTCTCGGATATAAGAAGGCATTTGAGGTAATAAAGGGCATAAGAAAGAATCAATATACATTGACAATGGTTCCAATATGGAGCCTTTAGTTGATACGATGGGGCGGCCTGGAGGATTATCCAAACTTTTGTGTACCTTAGGTACAAGATAAAATTTTGCTAATGTTGGATTCACCTCATTGAGAAATAGCCATTCTTTTTTTGATATTACTTTTTGACGTAGGGCCTGAGACGTCAATGTCTTTATTGAGCTTTGTAGTCGAGCTGTCGGATCTTGTTCAAGAATATCATAGGTACTCTGATCAGATAATTGGCGATGGGCTTCTTGAATATATTGTTGCCTGCTTAATATCACTATACTGCCTCCCTTATCAGCTCTTTTTATAACTAATTCCGTTCGTGATTGTAATTCTCTAAGTGAGACCATTTCTTGTCGGGAAAGGGCATTGAATTTACTTTTTTTATTAATGGCTGTCAACCGGTTTACATCCTTCAGAACTAAACTCTGAACACCGAGATGGCCGTGGTAAAGGCCCCGGAGGGGTCCACGTTGATTTGAAGGGTAACTGGACTCTATTCTGACTCTGTGGTTGAGATTCGATCATTAGGCATGTAGATAGCTGGGTGGCTGGTGGACGTGAGGATCGCTTGGTAACATGCCTGCCTGGTGCGAAGGTAGCGGACCTCACGCGCCACCTAGATAAGGTCTTAGATAGTGCTGGGGAGGAGTCTGCTGTCTTGGTACATGTCGGTACCAATGACATAGGAAAATGTGGTAGGGAGGTTCTGGAGGCAAAATTTAGGCTTTTAGGTAGGAAGTTGAAATCCAGAACTTCCAGGGTAGCATTCTCCGAAATGCTTCCTGTTCCACGCGCAGGACCCAAAAGGCAGTCAGAGCTCTGGAGTCTCAATGCGTGGATGAGACAATGGTGCAGAGATGAGGGGTTTGGATTTGTTAGGAACTGGGGAACATTCTGGGGAAAGGAGGGGCTCTTCCGAAGGGATGGGCTTCACCTTAACCGGGATGGAACCAGGCTGCTGGCATTAACCTTTAAAAAGGAGATAGAGCAGCTTTTAAACTAGATATTAGGGGAAAGCCGACAGTCGCCCAAGAGCGGATGGTTCGGAAGAATGTATCCTTGAAGGATACTACCAAAAGCAGAGAGGTTCCACAAAAGAGTAAAGTAGCCCAAATGCCCTCAAGTATGGAGCAGACAGAGCTTAAAGATCCCAATTTACCCATGTCTAACAATAGCCAAATTAACATGAATAAAATACATTCTCTAAAATGCTTGTATGCAAATGCTAGAAGTCTAAAGAATAAGATGGGAGAGTTAGAATATATAGCACTAAATGAAAGGTTAGATATGATTGGAATATCAGAGACATGGTGGAAGGAGGACAACCAGTGGGACACTGTGATACCTGGGTACAAACTATATCGTAATGATAGAGCTGATCAAATTGGTGGAGGGGTTGCGCTCTATGTTAGAGAGGGCATTGACTCAGAAAGGATTAAAGTTTTGCAGGAAACAAAATCTGCTGTAGAATCTATATGGATTGAAATTCCATATAAAAGGGGGAAGTCAATGGCAGTGGGGGTGTACTATCGAGCACCTGGCCAGAATGACCAAATGGATGATGAAATGCTCAAAGAAATCAAGGAAGCTAACAAAAGTTACAGCACAGTAATAATAATGGGTGATTTCAATTACCCCGGTATCGACTGGGTCAGTGTCACGTCAGGACATGCTGGGGAGATAAAGTTCCTAGATGAAATAAATGACTGCTTCTTGGAGCAGCTGGTTCATGAACCAACCAGAGGGGAAGCCATATTAGACCTAGTCCTTAGTGGAACACCAGATCTAGTGCAAGAGATAAGGGTGTTGGCGCCACTTGGCAATAGTGATCATAGCATGATCGCCTTTGATTTAATTAGTGGAGGAGGGATAGTAAGGACATCCACAGTACTACCTTTTAACTTTCGAAAGGGAGACTATGATTTATTTATTTATTTTATTTATTTATTTATTTAACAGTATTTCTAAACCGCCTTATCTTAATAATCAAGGTGGTATCACAGCAAGCAATCAGGTAAAGTGTGTGTGTTGTACATGCAGTGAGGATAAAACTTAGTTGTGTGAGGGATGTGTTGGGTGCTTGATTTGTTTGAGCTATATACAGGGTGGGCTATTTACAGTGGTGCTAGAATCATATTTTATATATATTCAGTTGTTTGGGAGGATTGGAGTGCTGTTATCCATTCTCTTAGGTTATGTGATAAAATGAGGAAAACAGTTAAGAAAAAACTAAAAGGAGCAGTTGCGAAGGTTAAAGACGTACATCAAGCTTGGGTGTTGTTGAAAAATACTATCTTGGAAGCCCAGACCAGCTGTATCCCCCGCTTTAAAAGAAGTGGAAGGAACTCCAAAAAACTGCCAGCATGGTTTAAAGGTGAGGTCAGAGAGGCTGTTGTTGCCAAAAAAGCATCTTTCAGGAAATGGAAAAAAGAGCCAAACGACGAAACCTGGAAACAGCACAAACACTGGCAAGTCAAATGCAAGGCATTGATAAGGCAGGCAAAGAGAGAATTTGAGAAGAAGCTTGCTGCGGAAGCAAAAACGCGAAATAAAGACCTTTTCAAGTACATTCGTAGCAAAAAACCTGTGAGAGAGTCAGTTGGTCCATTAGATGATAAAGGGGTTAAAGGAGCACTAAGAGGCGACAAGGCGATAGCGGAGAGACTGAATGAATTCTTTGCTTCGGTCTTTACTGAGGAAGCTGTAGGGATGTTACCCATGACTGAAGTGGTATTTAAAGGTGCAGAAGAATTGAAGGAAATATCGATACATCGCGAAGATGTCTTACAACTATTAGATAAACTGAAGAGTAGCAAATCACCTGGGCCGGATGGTATACATCCAAGGGTGTTGAAAGAACTGAAATATGAGATTGCAGAACTGCTATCAGTAATCTGTGAACTATCATTAAAATCATCTCTAATACCTGAAGATTGGAGGATCGCCAATGTAACACCAATTTTTAAAAAGGGTTCCAGGGGTGATCCGGGAAACTACAGACCGGTGAGCCTGACGTCAGTACCAGGAAAAATGGTAGAAACCATCATAAAGAATAAAATTACTCAGCATGTAGATAGTCACAACCTAATGAGAGACAGCCAACATGGCTTTAGACAAGGAAGATCTTGTCTTACTAATCTGTTATGTTTTTTTGAAGGAGTGAATTAACAGGTGGACAAAGGTGAGTCGGTTGATATTGTGTATCTGGACTTTCAGAAAGCCTTTGACAAGGTCCCTCATCAGAGACTTTTGGCAAAACTAAAGAGTCATGGGATAGGAGGCAGTGTACTATTGTGGATCAGGAACTGGTTAAAAGATAGAAAGCAGAGGGTAGGGCTAAATGGCCAATTTTCCCAATGGAGAAAGGTGAATAGTGGTGTAACCCAGGGATCTGTGCTGGGTCCGCTGCTTTTTGACATATTCATAAATGACCTGGAAAGTGGAATAACGAGTGAGGTTATCAAATTTGCAGATGACACAAAACTATTTAAAGTTGTTAAAACACAAGAGGATTGTGAAAAATTGCAAGAGGATCTTGATAAATTGGAAGACTGGGCATCAAAATGGCAGATGAAATTTAATGTGGACAAATGCAAGGTTATGCACCTAGGGAAGAACAACCCAAACTATGGTTACACGATGCAAGGTTCCACATTAGGAACCACCACCCAGGAAAAAGATTTAGGCGTCATTGTGGATACCATGTTAAAAACCCTCGGCCCAGTGTGCAGCGGCGGCCAACAGAGCAAATAGAATGCTAGGTATGATAAGGAAAGGAATGGAAAATAAAACAAAAGATATTATAATGCCTCTATATCGTTCCATGGTGAGACCGCACCTTGAATATTGTGTGCAATTCTGGTCGCCGTATCTTAAAAAGGATATAGCGATTTTAGAAAAGGTACAGAGAAGAGCCACCAAAATGGTAAAGGGGATGGAAGGATACTCCTATGAAGAAAGGCTAAAAAGGTTAGGGCTCTTTAACCTGGAAAAGAGACGGCTGAGGGGAGATATGATAGAAGTCTATAAATTAATGAACGGAGTGGAACGGATAAATGTAGATCGATTGTTTACCTTATCAGAATATAGAAAGACTAGGGGACATGCAATGAAGCTACAGGGTAAACTATTTAAGACTAATAAAAGAAAATATTTTTTCACTCAACGTGTAATCAAACTCTGGAATTTGTTACCGGAGGATGTAGTAAAGGCTGTTAGTGTAGCTGGGTTTAAAAAAGGTTTGGACAAGTTCCTGGAGGAAAGGTCCATAAACCATTATTAAGAAGTGACCGAAGATATCAATGCTTGACCCAGTACAAGCATTGTGGAACTTGTGTCTCTTGGGGAAACTGCTAGGTACATATGACCTAGATTGGCCACTGTTGGAAACAGAATACTGGGCTTGATGGACCTTGGTCTGACCCAGTATGGCATATCTTATGTTCTTATGTTCTTATTGTTCACTTAACCCATTTGAAAAAAATACCTTCAAATGTAATTTTCGTAATAGTTGTTCAAAATCTATGTGGAATTGAAACTGATCAAAAATGATCCTAGGGACGAATGAAAGACCCTTGCTGAGAACGTAAAGCTGATTCGGAGTGAGATCTTGACCTGAGATGTTGATCACTGGCAATTCTTGATTGTTAGGGACTTGGTCAATTAAGACTTCTTCTGTCGTGTTCCTTTCCGGGGATATTTGCCTTTTGGTTTTTTCCTTCCATCCTCGTCGTCGGAAAAATCCGTTTTGGTACTTCTGTTCGATTCGGAGGAATCCAATTCATCTGATGTATCAGCAAAGTCTACTTTGCGGCCATGTTTCTTGTCCTATTTCATCCTTCTATTGAGATTTAGCCAGGGATAGACATACCCTGTCGTGTAGTCGGTATAGTCTCGTTTTAACTTTTTCAACTTTTGTTTCTTAACTTCCTCCCTGGTGATATCTAAAGCTTTCTTATGTTCATCCATATTACTTAAAAAAAAATTTCTGTTTTTTCTGCCTCTTTCAGTTTTGTTACAATCTCCTCCACTTCTCGTTGCATAGAGGTCATGCTTTCTTTCGTTGTATCGACTATGAGAACCATCAGGTCCAAAGAACACTTATTTAATATTTGATTCCACTTGCCCATAAAAGAAGGATCTGTTGTATGCATTTTGGGTTCTTTGTAGATTCTCAAGCCTCTGGGGATGTGCTGCCTGCGAATATATTCCACAAGTGAAAGTCGATGAAGTTCAAGTCGAATTAATCTCTTCTGAAGTTTCTCCAGTTCTTCCCAGTTTACATCGGGGCTCTCCTGTTCCACAGATGTCAATGAAAAAGGGGTAGCTTCCTTACTCAATTTCGCAATGTGATCCGTAGTGAAACTAAACGTTTCTTTCCACATATTGTGATCTGTCATGTCTGTGTTTAACAAAATATAAATGTGATCACTTTCCGGAGCGGAAAATACTATATAGTAACGTTAGAACAAAAACGCTCCACTCTTCACCATGTGAGGTATATATTACTTGCAACCAGGTCTCAGACTCATATGGAGCTAATTTCATGGGTTTACAAGCAGAGCTCAGACCCACAGCTCACAGTTGCATCAACGACCCGTATATGTTGCTGATGTTCAATTAAGTAGTGCTAGGCTCAAGACAGATAATTTTCCCACAAAGAGTATATCATAACTCAAAAAAACTTTTAAAAAGTGGTACTTATCTGAACGAGCTAGTATTTCCCCAACGCCAACCTTTGCGCTGGTGCGTTTCACTCTTAGGTTTTTTCAAGGGGATTTCGTTCGCACTACGCTGATATTTCTATAAATACAATATCAAATTATTGTAGTCGTGGAGGGTCACTTTTTGGACTTTTCTGCCACAAGCGACAGTGGGAGTATACAGTCGACAGCATCCTGATTTTCTCTTAACCTTCATTTTTAGATCGCGTGATATCAATACGCCTGGAAAAATGTTCAATGATTTGGGTTCTCAAGCCGTTCAGGTTATTAACCATGATATTGTTCTTATGTACATCTCTAGTAGAGCAGTGTATGTCTTCTTCACACCAATGAAGGTTTTTACGTCACTACTTGCATCTCCAGCTGATAGTCATTACATCGACATTTTGATGGATAGAAAAACGCCGCACAATGAGCATGCGCAGCGTCTTTTGGCAACAACTGTTTAAATGAACAATGCAGAAGACAGCGGCCGGTTTGAGAGCGTGGTGAGTGAAACTTTAGCCATAAAATATGATAATTCAATGTGATACCTGTACAACAGTTGAAATGAATAGAGGTGTCAAGTACAAACACACAAATAATTTGATATTGTATTTATAGAAATATCGGCGTAGTGCGAACGAAATCCCCTTGAAAAAACCTAAGAGTGAAACTCACCAGCGCGAAGGTTGGCGTTGGGGAAATACTAGCTCGTTCAGATAAGTACCACTTTTTAAAAGTTTTTTTGAGTTATGATATACTCTTTGTGGACCTTGGTCTGAAACAGGTTGGCATATTTTGTAGTCTTATGTTCCTCTGTGCCATCTAGGTAGCTGCCTGGTACCCACTGTGTACCAGGGGGACCACTGCATGACCCATGTCCCACCTCCTTTGCCCCCATTTTCACCATCAACATAGTGCCCTTTTGTACTTTGACACTATGCTGTGACTGCTAATGGAGCACTACTATCACTCTTTTAGGCTTCCCTCTCTGTGCATCACATTGCAGATGTAAAATAAGCTCTCTTTCCTCAAAAAACACCCTTTCCTCCAGGTTTTGAATTGCATTGGGGCTCCTGCCAATAAGGTGCCTGCGTTGAATGATCAAGCCTTGTTCCCGCCACTCCCTGCACATTGACACCCACTCTCCGTCCTGTGCGCACCTTCTCTCTTCCAACAGGGTGCTTTACGCTGCTGGTGCCGTTAACGCTTGCTAAAGTGCCTTTTTGGACATGCTAAGTGTGCACATGCAGAATTAGCACACGCTAATGGCACACTTGCTCCTTTACCGCCGTTTAGTAAACATACCCCTTATAGTCTATACAGCAAGATTCAATATTGTTGTGGGTGGGAGCTGGGGAAGGAAGGGAGGTATCTAATATCTTAATGGTGCAGTGCCATCAATTAGCTATCTTCCATCCTCTTTGATCTTGAAAGGCTAGAAGAAAGGAAAAAAAACAGCAGCCAAAAAAAAGCCTTGTCTAAAACAGAAAAATCTCCATGTTCAGTTACAAAATGTAAACCATATCATAAACAGCAAAAAATATAATATAACAAAAATAGTTCCCTTTGAAAAGAAATCTCAGGCAGAAAACTTGTAGTAAAAGTCGCAGAATTACTTTGCTTGAAATGAAATCCCTCCAGGAACAGAAGTGCTTTCAAAGTAGTTCGGCTTTTATACCATACCAAACAACCTACTACTACTACTATTGAGCATTTATATAGCGCTACCTGACTCTTCGACAAGTTATACCTCAATAGTGCAATGGCTTCAAAGAGTAATAACTACCTTCCCTCCTCTTTGAACTTGAGGGCTAGAGAAAAGGAAAAAAATACAGCACCAAAAATGCTTTGCCTTAAAACATAAGAACAAAAGACCATAAGATATGCTAAAGCGGGGCAGACCAAAGGTCCATCAAAGTCAATATCAGGTTCCCAGGGGTAAGCAGTGGATTTTCCCAGTCAACTTTAATAATTGTTTATAGACTTTTCCTCCAGGAACTTATCCAATCTATTTTAAAGACAGCTATACTAACAATTTTTACTACTGTACATCCTCTGGAAACAAATTCCAGAGTTTGATTACGTATTAAGTGAAAAATTATTTTCCCTTATTAGACTTAGATGTGCTACGTTATAGCTTCATTGAGTGTCTTATAGTCTTCATTTTTTGCAGAAGTAAACAACCGATCTATGTTTACCCGTTCCATTCCACTGATTATTTTATAGACCTCTATCATACCTCCCCTCAGCTGACATTCTTTTTCAAGCTGAAGAGCCCTAACCTTTTAAGTCTTTCCTCATAGGGGTATTCTTCCTTCTCCTTTATTATTTTTGTCGCTATTCTCTGAATCTTTTTTAATTCTGCTATATCCTTTTTCAGAAACGGTGACCAGAATAGCACCCAATATTCAAAGTGCAGTCAAACTATGGAGTGATACAAAGGAATTATAACATCCTTGGTTTTATTCATCATTCCTTTCCTTATGATTCCTAGCATTCTGTTTGATTTCCTGGTCCCCACTGTACACTGCACGCTGAGCAAAGAGCTTCAAGGTGTTATCCACAATGATGCACAGATCCTTTTCCTGGGTGGTGATTCATAGTGTTGAACCTTGCATAGTTTAGGTTATGCTTTCCTAAGTGCACAACTTTGCACTTATCCACATTAAATTTTATTTGCCATTTATCTGTCATTTGGATGCCCAGTTTCCCAGTTTCTCAAAGTCCTCAGGGAACCACCTGGCCATCCTTACCATTTTGTGGGAGTCTGCCACTGCCAATTGCCTCCCACGGGGTGACTTATTCCACATTGGAGGTGGAATATGTTACCCGGCCAGCCATGATGCCACGGACAAACAGGGCCACGACCAAAATCAGTCCTGTATGTCCGGGGTCAGGGTCCCGCCTCCACCTCACCCACATTCCTCCTCTGGACCTCCCCCTCTCACCCCCATTCAGAGCTCCACGCACATCCCTGCTAAACGCTAATCAGAATGACCCCCTATAGTCTCCCAGTGGAGGTGGTAGAGATGAGGACAGTATCTGAAGTCAAAGAAGCATGGGACAAACACAGAGGATCTCTAAAGGAAATAAGGGGACTGTTGTAATGGTTGATATGGAAGGACAGACTAGACAGGCCTCGTGGTCTTTTTCTGCTGTCATGTTTCTATGTTCGTATATCAACTGGCTCACTTTTATTTATCTGTTCATTCACACTTTCAAAAAATATAGCAGATTAGTGAGACAAGACTTTCCTTGACTGTCTATGTTGGTTTGGTCCCATTAAAGCATGACTAACTATATATTCAGTAATTGTGTTCTTTAGAATGGTTTCTAACATTTTGCCCCACACCAACATCAGGCTCACTACTCTGTAGTGTCCCGGATCACCCCTGGAACATTTTTAAAAATTAGAATGACCTTTGCCGCTCTCTAATCTTCAGGTACTATAGATAATTTTTAATGATAGCTTACATACTAATAGTAGCTCTGAAATTTCATTTTTGAGCTCTTTCAGCAGCCTCAGATGTATAGCATCCTGTTCAGGTGATTTGATAATCTTTAGTTTATCAAATTTCTGTATTACATCTTCCAGGTCTATCGAGATTTTTTTTAATTCCTCCAATACATAACCTTTAAATATCATTTCTGACATGGGCAACTTCCCTACATTTTCTTTAGAAAAGATCAAAGCAAAGAATTCATTCAGGGAGAGAGAGCTGCTTTGTGTGGGAGCTGCCACGGAGGGTCACAGGTTCAGGGTCACGTGGAGGGTCACGTGGAGGGTCACAGGTTCAGGTTCCCACTGGGGTTTTTGTATTGCATATTCCTGTGAACAAGGTTTATCTGCTAATGTAAGTACAGCTCCAGCATGTGCAACCCCCAAGTAGATGGCCAAAAAGGGTGGAAACACCTACCAACAACACAGACAGGCTTTCCCTTACCGTGGAGCAGCGTGGTCGGCTGGAGCTAGGTGCCTGCGCAGACTGCTGCAGGCAGGGGCTAGCCGCCCCTTGTGCCGAGGACCCCCCCGAGACCTACAAAGCACAGTGGGAGCTGTGCCTCGCTGGAGAGAGAGCTGCTTTGGGTGGGAGCTGCCGCGGTTTTCCCTTACCGCGGAGCAGCGTGGTCGGCTGGAGCTGGGTGCCTGCGGAGGCTGCTGCAGGCAGAGGCTAGCCGCCCCTTGTGCCGAGGACCCCCCTGAGACCTACAAAGCACAGCGGGATCTGTGCCTCGCTGGAGAGAGAGCTGCTTTGTGTGGGAGCTGCCGCGGTTTTCCCTTACCGCGGAGCAGCGCGGTCGGCTGGAGCTGGGTGCCTGCGGAGACTGCTGCAGGCAGGGGCTAGCCGCCCCTTGTGCCGAGGACCCCCCCGAGACCTACAAAGCACAGCGGGAGTTACACGCGGCTGCGTGTTCGCGGCCCGTGGGGTTGTGTCCTAAGGGGCGTGTCACAAGGGGCTAAACACGCTCCTTGTGTGCTCCTTTGGTGCTCCTGTGGTGGTGTTCAGGAGCGCTAGTGGTTGTGTGTTTTTCGATGGGGAAACGGAAGGCGAAACCAGCTGCCAAGATAACATCAGGGGATGGAGGTAAGGTGTCCGGCCCTATGGACAATCACATAACTTCCCTTTCACCTGCTAGCCAGTCTCTGGATGGGGCTTCTTTGAGCCCGGACATCCGGACACCACCTCCTTTCCCCCAAGCTTCACACTCTTCTACGCCCTTGGAGTTACCCTTGCAAGATGCATCTCCAGTGTTAGTTCCTGTGGTCCCTACCACTTCTGAAAATCTTTTCGTGCCACTTAAAAGTGAGCTGACTCTTTTGGATATTTTGTCTGTGCTTCAAAAGATTAAAACTCGTTTGACTACTACTGTTACCTCTCTGTGTAATTTCTCACATGATGTTGTTACTAAGGTTAAAACTATTGATAATCAAATGACTGTTGTCGCCGGTTCTCTGGCCCGGGTTGATTCTCAGCTCCAAACGTATAAGGATTCTAATGTTGTTTTTATTAAGGATATTTCTTCAGTTTCTTATCGTTTGGAATTGCTTAAAAATTAACAGCGGGCAAGGAACCTGCGTTTTTTGAATTTTCCCTCTGCCCACTTGCTCTCTCCTGAGATATTGCTGAAAAAATATTTGTCTGAGATCTTACATTTAAGTGATTCTGTGGATATCGTGCAATTGTATTCCTTTTTTCCTGGTTCTAAGGCAACATCGCAGCCCAAGGAGGAATCTCCTCTCTTGGATAATTCGGCTGGCCTTAATCTCACAGAGTTTTTGCAGGATTCGCTGAATGTCATTCCAAAGCATTGTACTTTGGTGGTGACATTTGGGTCTGAATCTCTCAAACTGCGAATTATACGTGCTTATTTTAAATGTAAAGATGCAATGTTTTGCTGATATAAGCTCCAGGTTTTCCCAGATGTGGGGCGGGTGACTCAGGCTCGGCGGAAGCAGTTCCTCGAGCTTACAGCCCGGGTTCTAGCCCTGGGGGCCTCTTTTTTCTTGAAGTTTCCCTGTCGATGTTTAGTAACTTATGAGGGTCGGGATTATGTGTACATTGATGTGATTCATCTGCATCAGTTTCTTGCCAATAAGGAGGGTGTGGTTAGGGCGGGAGAAGTTTAGGTGGGTTAGCTTTTTCATTTGTGCTCCCAAACTTGGAGTTTTATTTCAACTCCTTTTTTCCTTGATATCTCGTTTTATCTCCCCTTCGGGGGAGTTGTATTGGTTTCTCTCTCTCTTGATGTGTTTTGATTAATTTGAATGATATTTTGATCTTGAATGTTTTATGTTCTTTGTTAGAGGATTTCCTTGTGGTGATTTATTCTTGTATTCAGGAAAATCTAAATAAATTAATTAAAAGAATTCATTCAGTCTCTCTGCTGTGGCCTTGTCTTTCCTTAGTGCCCTTTTCACCTCTCTATCATTTAATGGTGCAACCGGCTCTCTCACAGGTTTTTGCTACAAATGTACTTGAAAAGGGTTTTATTATGAATTTTAATTCCATGGTAAGCTTCTTTTCAACTTCTCTCTATCCTTGCCTTATCAATGCTTTGAATCTAACTTGCCAGTGCTTAAGTTGTTTCCTTTTTCTCTCATTTGGCTCCTTTTTCCAGTTTCTGAACAATGTTTTTTTGGCTATAACATCCTCTCTGATCTCACCTTTAAACCATGCCAGCAATCATTTGGCCTTCCTTCCATCTTTATTAAAGTGTGGTATACATCCATAGTAACATATAGTAACATAGTAAATGATGGCAGATAAAGATATATGGTCCATCTAGTCTGCCCAATAAGATGGCAAGAGTAGGTGCACCTGCCGCTCCGTACAGGCCACCCCTCCCCATGTCTTTGTTTTAGGGGTGAACCCACCGCTCCGTGTAGGACACCCCTGTATGTTGAGAAATTAGTTAAGTTTATTTTGATTTTATCCTGTTGCTGTAAAGGGATCCACTGTGTCTGTCCCATGCCATTTTGAATTCTGTCATTGTATTTGCCCCCAACACTTCCATAGGGAGGGCATTCCAAGCATCCACCACCCTTTCAGTGAAAAAGTATTTCCTGACATTGCCTTTCAATTTACCCCCTTGTAGCTTCATGTTATGCCCTCTAGTTTTACAGCTTCCCCGTCTTTGGAAGAGGTTTGTTTGTTCATTATTTCTCTTTAAGTATTTAAAGGTCTGAATCATATCTCCCCTATCCCTCCTCTCCTCCAAAGTGTACATGTTTAGGTCTTCAAGTCTCTTCTCATAAGGCTTCTGATGCAGGCTCCAAATCATTTTGATCACCTTCCTCTGAACAGTTTCCAGTCTTTTTATATCCTTTGCAAGATATGGTCTCCAAACTGAACACAGTATCTCAAGTGAGGCCTCACCAGTGACTTGTACAGTGGCATTAGTACCTCTTCCTTTCTGCTGGTAATTCCTCTTTGAATGCAACCCAACATCCTCCTGGCTTTTGCCACCGCCTTGTCGCACTGTTTTGCCACCTTGAGATCTGCAGAAATAATCACACCAAGGTCCTTCTCCTGGTCCGTGCACACCAACCTCTCGCCCCCTATCATGTACATTTCCCCTGGATTTCTACTTCTCAAGTGCAGGACACTGCCCTTCTTCGCATTAAATCTTGACTGCCAAGCATTAGACCATTCTCCCAGCTTTTGTAGATCTTTCCTCATGTTACCCACTCCCTCAGGGGAGTCCACTCTGTTGCAAATTTTCGTGTCATCTGCAAAAAGACAGACTTTTCCATGCATTCCTTCAGCAATATCACTCACAAATACATTGAACAGTGCTGGGCCCAGGACCAAACCCTGGGGCACCCCACTAATCACACTCCTTTCATCCGAGTGAGCTCCATTTAGCATCACCTTCTGTTGTCTGTCAATCAACCAATTTCTGATGCAGTTCACCACCTTGGGACCCATCCCCAAACTACTGAGTTTATTGATAAGCCTCTTATGAGGAACAGTATCAAAGGCTTTGCTGAAATCCTGGTAGATGACATCCATCGCATGCCCCTGATCTAGTTCTTTGGTCACCCGGTAAAAGAACTCAATCAGATTTGTTTTGCAAGATCGTCCTTTGGTAAAACCATGTTGCCTCAGATCATGTAACCTGTAGGTTTTGAGAAAGTCCACTATTCGCTCTTTCAGAAGTGCCTCCATTACTTTTCCCGCCACCGAGGTAAGGCTCACGGGCCTGTAGTTTGTCGCTTCTTCCCTGTCACCACTTTTGTGAAGAGGTATCACATCCGCCCTTCTCCAGTCCTGAGGAACTACTCCTGTCTCCAAAGATCTTTTGAAAACATCCTTTAAGGGCCCTGCAAGAACCTCTCTGAGCTCTTTCAGTATCCTGGGATGTATCCCATCTGGTCCCATGGCCTTGTTCACTTTCAGTTTTGCAAGTTGTTCAACACATAATCTTCAGTGAATGGTGTGGTATCTACTTCATTCCCATTTTTATATTTGGGAGTCACAGGTGGTCCTTCTCCAGGATTTTCTTTAGTAAAAACAGAGCAGAAGTATTTGTTTAGCATTTTCGCTTTTTCAATGTCACTTTCCACAAATCCGTTCCCAGCACTCCTGAGTCTTGCAATTCCATCTCTGATTTTCCTCCTCTCCCGAATATACCTGAAGAAAGATTTGTCACCACACTTCACATCTTTAGCCATCTTTTCCTCTGCCTTTGATTTTGCTTTCATTATTTCTCTTTTTGTCTCTTTTAGTTTGCTCCTGTATTCCTTACTGTGTTCCTCTATTTGCAAGCTTTTGAATTTTGTGAAAGCTGTGTTTTTTGCCTTTATTTGAGCAGCCACTTCTTTGGAGAACCAAATAGGTTTCCTTCTCCTCTTGTTTTTATTTACTGTCCTTACATATTTATCTGTTGCCCCTTTTATTGCCACCTTTAGTTTAGTCCATTGCAATTCCACTTTCCTTATCCCCTCCCACCCTGCCAACTCCTCCTTTAGGTACTTGGCCATTTTACTGAAGTCAGTGTTTTTGAAGTTTAGGACTTTGAGCTTACTGTGATTGGACTGCACCTTGGCTTTTATCTCAAACCACACCATGTGATGATCGCTGCTGCTCACAGGGGCACCCACCCAGACATTTGACATGCTCTCACTGTTGGTGAGCAGTAAATCCAGTGTTGAGCTTTCCCTGGTTGGTTCCATCACCATTTGTTTAAGTGCCGCATCTTGGAAAGCATCCACAATTGTTTTGCTTCTTGCCAGATTCGCAGAAGGAGTACTCCAACCCACATCAAGTAGATTAAGTCACCCAATATGATCACTTCCCCCTTGTGGCTATCTTGGCAATATCTATAATCAATTCATTATCTATTTCTTCGATTTGAGTCGGAGGTCTGTAGACTACAACAGTATGGATGACAGTGCCATCTCCTCTTTCCAACACAATCCAGAGCGCTTCTTCTTTTTCCCATGCCCCCTGCATTGCAGTAGCTTTAATATTGCTTTTTACATACAAGGCTACTCCTCCTCCTTTTCCACTTTCTCTGTCTCTTCTGAATAGATTATAGCCAGCTATGGCTATATCCCATTCATTCAATTCATTAAACCATGTTTCTGTAATAGCCACAATGTCCAAGTCCATTTCCACCATTAGGGCTTCTAGGTCGGGAACTTTGTTGGCTAAGCTTCGAGCATTTGTGCTCATTGTTTTCCAGTATTTAATTGGCTTGCATGTATTTTGCATTAATTTGGTTCTGCCCACTTCTTCCCCCTTGTCGTTGATGTGTGGTTTAAAAGTGTGGCTGTTTCTGATGTTGTTCTGCATTTGTCGGGAGTGACGTCCTGAACTAGTCCTTCTCCATCCGTCACCCCCTTTTTCTAGTTTAAATGCATATCCATATACTGTCTTGAATTTTTCACTTACGATTCTTTTCCCTGCGACAGAGAGATGTAGGCCATCAGGAGCCTTTCCTATTGAACTTCTTATGTATATAGTTTATCTTTGTTCTCCAAGTCACACTCCCTGTTCAATGTAATGACCAGACATATGTATATTGTCATATGTATATTGTCGGATGTTTTTGTTCTATGTAAACCGCGCTGATTGCAAAATAGTGCGGTATATAAGAATTGTAAATAATAAATAAATAAATAAATCAGCACAGTATAGTCTCTTGTTGATCCATCTGTTTCCCCAGTCTCCAATAAATCTGAATCCTTCTCCTTCGCACCAGGTCCGGGACCATGTATTAAAGCTATTTATGCAATGCAGCCTTTCTGTCCCCCTTACCATGAACAGGTAGAACTTCTGAGAATGCTACAGTGTTAACAATGAGCTTGAGTTTCTCTCCCAGAGTCTGGAAGTCCCTTTGAACTGCAGAGGCACTGTTTCTCTCCAGGTCATTTGTACTCAGGTGGATGACAACATCAATTTTGGAGTGCTCACTTTCTGTGCTTAGTACATCAACAATGTGGTTTGTATTCCTGCTGGCTGAAGAGCCTGGGAGGCATTTGACTATCTTCTCTCCTTTGAACTCTGTTCCCAAGTTGGTGCCTCTGATGATGGAATCTCCAAGTAGTAGTAGTTTTCTGTTTGGTGAGTTTTTCTTCATGTTTGGTGCTTTAGCAGGAGATGGGGCATTGACTTACTCATTTAAGGGCCCTTCAGTTTCCATGGATTGGTGATCCTCATTAACCAAAGCAGAGAAAGCATTACACAGGGATATCTCTTGATATAAATGATGTCTCTGCGTTACAGGTCGCAATCTACCCGAGCCCACTGTGATCCATTTGTTCCTGGGATGTTTGAATCTTTGTGGGAGCGGTGGTGAACTTTGTTCTGTTTGTATCCTAGAAGAGGTGTGTTTCATTGCAGCTAGTTCTTCCCTTAATAGAGTAAATTCTTTATGCATGGCAGCTAGTTCTTCCCTTAGTAGAGTCAATTCTTTATGCATGGCAGCTGACTTGAGGCACATAGGACAAGCTCTTAGGTTCCAAATGATTCGTCTCAGAATGAAAGCACTACAGTTATTGCACTGAATACATGACATGCTGATTAAGCAGTCTTAGCTGTGTGGAGGCTCTGGAAGCTCTGTGGACTGGAGTTGACCCAGGTATTTCTGGCAGGGTGTAAGATAATCTAATTAGCCCCTACCTGGGAACAGGCTTGCAACAGAAAAATTCAAACAATGGAAGCAGAAATAGTCAAACTGAACTTTTTCTTTCTTGGTATCTGTCTACTGTGCAAAGATCCCTGTAACTTTAACTGATACCGGTCTGGGTTTTCAAGATAGTATTTTTAACCAATGCCCAGGCCTAATAAACACTAACTGGAAGGTTGCCTGTTTAATTACACCCCTAACTGACTTTAATTTAACTGGAAATTTGCCTATTAAACTATACCCTAACTTAATAAACACAGAATTTTAAATTGACACAAATTTTATCAGCTTAACCCAAAGAATTCCCTTTTCCCCAAGATTTTGAGAATTTCCCAGCAAGTACTTATCATTGCAGATTCTATCCCTACAGTAGCAGATCCTCTCTCAAGCAGTCCTTCAAGATCTTGTTGATTTGCTTACTCCTGACTTATCCCCCTCTCATTTAATGTCTGCATATTATTGCATGTTGGTATAAAGACGATCGTCTAGATCTACTCAAATAAATTTGCAACAATGTAGATCTCAGTTCTTCAATCACTACTCACAGCTTCTCCAACTCTGTTGGATTCCCCATCAAACTAGCTAACTCTGTAAAGGTACTGGCACCTATATTTATTCCAATATGACGTTCAATCAACCAGTCTCTTCTCAAATCCTTCTTTTTCTTCAGACTGCTACAGTTATGGTTTATTGGTCATTACCTTTATAGAGTCTCACAGAATCCTAATCCTTTTCCTTGTTCTTAACCATTTAGAATATAGCAATATGGGCCCAATGCAGAGATGTAAATAGCGGGTTGGACATCCTGGTAGGACGTCTAACCCACGTTCTGGCCCGGCACTCAATTCAGAATCCAGTTCTCCCTGCATGTACTGAGGGTAGAGTGGGAAGTGCTGGATGGGGATGGGAGGTTGAGGGCTGGAGGCGGGGAGTGGACAAAGTGGGGGTGGGCTGAAGCCCTGGACGTGCAGGGCCTATTTAGATCATGGCAGTGTATGTCTGGCAATGGGGAGGTAGACATGGGACTTATTCCATCTCGGAGGTGGAGTAAATCCCACCAATTGCAGGGTTCAGGCCAGGCAGCCCCACCAAACCGTCCAGGCAGATGCAGGGGTCTCCCCACCACCTGATCCCAGCCCAGGCTGCCTGCACCGAGGGTCAGGCAGCAGAGTAATGAGGGATTCCTCCATTGCAACATTTTTTGTACTCCTGCTGGGCGTCCAGGTGCCATGGCACCGGCACACCAGCAGAAGCATAGGGCAGGCTGGTTGGGATGTAGGGAGGACATCCTGCTCCGCTGAATGGTCCACCCTGTGAATCAGAAACCCCCACTGCATGACTCATGTGCCACCTCCCTTGCCCCATTTGCACCATCAACATAGTGCACTTTCATACTTGGGTACTAAGCTGTTGCTGCTAATGGAGCACTACTATCACTCTGTTGGGCTCCCCTGTCTGTGCATCACATTGCAGACGTTAAAATAGGCTTTCTCTCCTCAAAATACACCCTTTCCGCGTGGTTTTACTTTGTGTTAGGGTTCCCAGTTTTAAAGTGCTTTAGGACATGTTTGCTCAACACGGGTTAAGGGTACACCCATTGTTAACGCCCTCTCTCCGCCCCGCTAACACCCATCTCCGCCCACGGCATGCTTTACACTGCTGGAGCCTTTAACGCATGTTAAAGCAGTATTTTTGCCGTGTTAAGGGTGCAAGTGTGCCAATAACGCATGTTAAGGCACACTGGCTCCCTTATCACCCTTTAGTAAGCATACCCCTTGGTCTGCCTTTTGAAAATTAAAAGGTAGTATGTGGATTTCCTTGCCACCCTATTTCCATTTATTAAAGCAAATGTGATCCTGCATGGCACTTGATAATTATGAACTAAGAGATGCAGCAGCCTCTTAAACCCCACATTCTCAACCATCTATGGGGCAGGGCATTCAAGGCAATTATTTCCCTGATGCACCGTCACCACCTTCAATGCTGCCTACCACTTGCCTCAAGACATTGCTGATGAACGCCATCCCATTTCCATGGTGGACTGCTTTGATGCATGTCGGGGCTGCTGGTATGCCACCTCACTGGGGGAAGAAGCTTAAGGCTCCTTTGGGGAAATGGATTTCCTTTTTTCTATACCTTTCCCACTACTACCGTTTCTGCTGCCCAATTGAGTCCCTGACCTGGGATCAGTGCACTTCCTTGTACTGAGCTGATAATGGTGCTGTTTGTTTTTAATGATGATGCATGCCACTGTTGGTAAGATAGCCCATCAGTTTTCCTCTACAAATGTGCTATCTACAGTAATAGCATTATGCATACTGTGGATTTTCAAGCAGTTTAAAATGTTTCCATACCTCATTGGTTTACAAGACTTCTGCACTAATTCTATGGGGGGGGGGGGGGGGAGCTGCGGCTATTGCTATTGCAGGACCTGTGGCTAGCAACAGAGGAGAGGATGAAAGGCCATGGGCATCCTTGTCACTCTCTCTGTTCTACCCATGGAGTGATCATGGTCCTGGCAGTACAAGTATCAGTTCCTCATTTCTCACTGCTTAAGAAGGTAACAAGACATCTGGGACCCTCTTCAAACATTAAGTTTTCAATATCTGATTATTCCAGCAGGGAATCGAGCGTGACTGCTCCTGCTCCTCTGCTCTTTTGCCTCTAATTGCTGCTTTTCTACAGTTCTCCCCATAAACCTACCCTGTATGATCTCTGACTCTTCCTTGCTTTGCCCCTCTGCAGAGGTGGGACATGATATAGAAACATAGAAACATGATGACAGAAAAAGACCACATGGCCTATCTAGTCTGTCCTTCCATATCAACAACTACAACAGTCCCCTTTTTACCTTTAGAGATCCTCTGTGTTGGTCCCATGCTTTTTTGAATTCAGTTACTGTCCTCATCTCTACCACCTCCACTGGGAGACTATTCCATGGATCCACTACTCTTTCCGTAAAGAAATATTTCCGCATATCACTCCTGAATCTATCTCCCTTCACCCTCATCCCATGTCCCCTCGTAGCAGAATTTGCTTTCAATTGAAAGAGGCTCTCTCCCTCTCTTTCGCTAGAAGCTGCAACTCTTGCTTTTCTCATTAGCTTGACTGGGTACTGTAGATAGATGCAGTAAAAAAGAGGGAGATTAAGTACTGAACAGTGAGAAGGAGGGGTGAAATCTGAGTGGATAGAGAAATAGTAAAACAAATGGAGGAAAGCTGAAAGTGTAAGATCAGTGATCGATGTAGAGGAGGAAGTAATAAAAAGAGGAGAGAAAAGATGTGGCAAATGGGCAGGAGACCCTGGGATCATAGTTAAGAGAAAGACAGAGAAAACAGAAACCCGAGACTAGGAGCACGGTGATTAGAAAAATAAAATGGACAGACAACAAAGGTAGAAAAAAATATTATTTTCAATTAAGTGATGGGAATATGTCAGTGTTTGGAACTGTCATCTGCCATCTTTATATTTTGCATAGCATAGGGGCTTTTTTAGAAGCCCCTTCATAAGTTGAACATCTGAAAATAGGCAGTTGGACATAAAAAGAATGGAGACATCCCTGAAGCCATTTTAGAAGCTGGGTATAGAGTTGTCCTCAGCATGAGAACGTCCATGTAGCACAGGAACGTTGTATTATAAACAGAACATATTACAAGGAACATCATATTATATATAGAATAAACAGTCAAACAATGTGAGGTTATACAGAACAGCGTAAACTATATACAGTTTTATATATGTATATATATACATGGAAGTGGAGGGACATAAGCCGTGAGATCTTCATGTGTGCTATCTGTGTAGGGAATCTCTAGGGAATAGTGTAGGGGAATAAAATGCACACACTAGACAGAGGGTGGAGAAGTAAATACTGGGACTGGTGGAAATTGCTAACCCTAAGAAAAATGATATCAGGTAAACAGGTGCTGTTATTAAAAAGCCCTGGAAAAGAAAATAAAGAACCTGAGATGAAGGAGTTTAGGATTTAGAGGCTGTTAAACTTCTTATTATTTATTATTTATTTATTACAATTTCTTATATACCGCACTATTTGGTATCAGCGCGGTTTACATTATAACATAACGACCATGACAACAAACTGTTTGGTTTTACATCGAACAGGGGTCCAAACATGGATAACAGGGGTCACTATATAAATGAGATATTTACATGGTATGAGTAACTTGGATAACAGGGGTCAATTATATACATGAGATATTTAATCTAAAAGAGCTTCCCCTCCTGAATATGGTGCTAGAAAGTCTCCTGGGATCCTAGACAGGGAATGGGAGTGAAGATGGGTGAATGATCTCCTCCCAACCCAAGGAGTGGAGATGGCAGTGGAGAGACTCTGGAGAGCATAATCCAGGTTTGGGAGTCCAGCGGCGGATCAGCTCATTGGGGAGCTGCAGCGGCAGAAAGTACAGGAGCCACGAGGCCAAGGAACGGCTCAGTGGCAGATCAGCTCACTGGCGAGCTGCGATGGCAGATCAGCTCCAAAGAGAACTGCAGCAGCAGAAAGTCCATTCTAGACTAGGAGCCACAAGACCCAGGGAGTTCCAGTGGCAGATCAGCTAAAGGAAGAGCTGCAGTTGCAGAGAGTCCATTCTGGACTAGGAGGCACAAGGGGAGGGGGGTTCATTAGAACATAAGATATGCCATACTGGGTCAGACCAAGGTCCATCAAGCCCAGTATCCTGTTTCCAACAGTGGCCAATCTAGGTCACAAATATCCTGCAGTTTCCCCAAAACAGGTTCCATGATGCTTGTATTGGAGCAAGCAGTGGATTTCCTGGGTCCCCTTTAATAATGATTTATGGACATTTCCTCCAGGAATTTGTCCAAATCTTTTTTAAACCCATCTACACTAATAGTTTTACTACATCCTCTGGTAACGAATTCCAGAGTTAGATTACATGCCGTGTGAAAAAAATATTTTCTCTTATTAGTCTTAAATAGGTTGCCCTGTAGCTTCATTACATGACCCCTAGCCTTTCTATATTTTAATAGTGTAAACCAGGCATGTCCAACAGGTAGATCGTGATCTACCTGTAGATCACAGAGGAGTCAGAGGTAGATCGCCAGCCCCACTTGGCTCCATCTCTCCAGCAGCTCGCCCCGTCGCTAGGAGAAAGCTTGTGCTGGTAGGTCGTCTGCCGAGGGCTTGCCACCGCTGATCCTTTGCCTGTCTTTTTTCCCTGCATGCGGGAATCTTGCCTGCAGGTGTATTGGTGGCGCTTGTTCTTTTCATGCCAATAGTTTGTGGGTACCCAAGGGTGCCACCGCCCACGCCCTGCGACGAGACACCACAGGCCCGGTGTCATACCTGGTCTCCTGCCTCTCAGAATCACCCATTCCTGCCCCTGCCCCAAAACCCCTTAGAAGTGTGTTATATATCAGGTGATATCCATTTGCCCGGGCTTTATCTGAATACACTTACTGCATTAGTTGTGTTGTGTACTGGTCATTGGTCGCTTTAAAGTTCACTTTCATTAAACATTTTCAGGCAGACACAACAAAGTGTCAAGAATTTGGTGATTTTGGTGGGCTTTTCCAATTTTGTTCTAACTTGCCTATGCCTTGCCTTCGAATTGGTTCAAACCACTGTGACTTTTGCTTGCCTCTGCAATTTTATTTTGCCTAGCCTTTGCGTTGATTCTACACTGCAATTTTATTTTGCCTTGCCTTTGCGTTGATTCTACACTGTGTGCAGAATTTATTAAATCGCGTGTGGTGGTATTTGAACTTGTTTGGCGGTATTTGATTTTATATGGTTTGCTGGACAGGTGTTTGAGTTTTTTGATGATTGTTTGGTGGTATTTGATTATTGGTGCCAGTATGATGAATTCTTATTTTTACTTTTAGAACTGCATGTGTGGTTTTGGCATCTCCAGTCCTTGTATTGAGTGGAGGAGTGGCCTAGTGGTTGGGGTAAGGTACTTCAGGCCAGAAGGTCAGTGGTTCAAATCCCACTAGAGGACAGCAACCTTGGGCCGGAAGGACTGGGGTTTCTAGTCCCACAGGTGCTCCTTGTGGTCTTGGGCAAGCCACTTAACCCTCCATAGCCCATGTTCCCTGTAAAATAGTTATCTCCAAGTTATAATACCCTGTTCAATGTAATTTCAGTTTGTTCAATGTAAACCGCACTGATGCAGAATAGTGCAGTATATAAGAGAATATAAATAAATAAAATATCATCCAGAGGTCTTCAGTTCCTGTTAATCTTTAATACTTTGGGACAGTGACAGTTTTGGACCAGATTCAGCCAGTGTTTATACTAACTTAGCAGATTTGGCCTTCTTACATCCAGCCACCCTAGTATAATGAAGATGAGTGTTCCAAAGAAGAGCAAAACCTACCACTTTCATGATGAATGGGAAATGGACTACTTCTTCATCATGGTGAAAGACAAGTGTTCTTGTCTAATTTGTAACGCCCCAGTATCCTTGCCCAAAAAGGGTAATCTGGAACGTCATTATACGGCTCTGCATACCAATAAGTTTGATGCTGATTTTCCACCCAAAAGTGAAATTCGTAAACCGAAGCTCAAAGAACTTAAATCGAAATTGGCTACTCAGCAACAGTTGATGGCGAAACCAAGGTCACATTCGGTCACTGCAACCATAGCATCCTTCAAGGTCAGCAACCTGATCGCAAAGAAATGCAAACCTTTCACTGAAGGGGAATTTGTAAAAGATTGTTTTCTTGAAGCAACTGACAATCTTTTTGAAGGATTTAAAAATACGAAAGAGATCATAGCTGCTATTCAAGATGTACAATTGTCAAGAAACACCATCGTGCAGCAAATAGAAAAGATGTGTGGAGACACAACTGAACAATTGTTGGAGGATGTTTCAAATTGTGTTGCTTTCTCACTCCAAGTGGATGAATCTACAGACATAAGAGACATAGCTCAGTTACTAGTCTTTATCTGGATGGTTTTTGAAGACTTCAGTATTAAAGAAGAACTACTTGGAATGATTTCTTTAAAAGGGAGAACTACCGGTCAGGAAATATTCAGTTCTTTCCATTCTTTTGTGACAAAGTGTAATCTTCCATTGCAAAGGCTTGTTTCCATCACTACTGATGGAGCAAGAGCAATGACAGGTGAGACAGCATGACGACTTCCCAGAGTTCCTTTCTTACCAATGCATCATTCACCAGCAAGTTTTGGCAAGCAAGAGACTCAATACAAAGACTGTCATGGACATCACTTTCAAAATTCAGTTCGTGGAAGATCACTTCAAAGACAGCTTTTCAATCTTACTCTTGATGAAGGGGCAGCGGAAATCATTTTGCACACAGATGTAAGGTGGCTAAGTAGGCACAAATTTCTGCAAAGATTTCGTGATTTGCTGAATGAAATAAGAAGTTTTTTGAAGGAGAGGGGAGAAGACCAAGTAGAGTTGGAAGATGAGGAGTGGTTATGTGATCTGGCATTTCTCGCTGACTTTACAGGCGAACTAAGTGATATGAACCTTGAACTACAAGGTAAAAACAAATGCATTGGCGAGATGATGAGTACAGTTTCATCCTACAAGAGCAAATTTGAGCTAATGATGACTGACCTTGCAAACAACACTTTTGATCATTTTCCTAATACACAGGACTATCTGGTACAATATCCAAATTTTGTTTTTCAGAACGAGAAGTATGTGACAGAAATCTGTTCTGCTATCCAGGAATTCGAAAATAGATTCTGTGACTTCCAAAAAATTGGAACAGTTGTGGAGTACTTGTCATATCCATTCAAAGTAGATATGGACATTAAAGAAACTGCAGCTGCTATCAGTAAAAATTACTCATTGAACAAGCCATCTCTTGAAAACAAAATATTAACCCTTAAAAATGACATTTTTCTCAAGACCCGTGCTGAGCAAGAATCGTTTTGGAAACTAGTGCCTAGAGACAAATTTCCCAACTTGAGAAGATGCAGTGAAGCTGTACACTCCTGTTTCGGTTCAACTTATTTGTGTGAATCTGCGTTTTCCCTTCTGAAAATGACAAAGAGTACACAATGTTCCAACATGACAGATGAACATCTCCAGGATTCCCTGAGACTGGCCCTCACGCAATATTCACCCAACTTCAAAAAGCTGGTGGATGAAATGCAGACTCATACGTCTCACTAATGAGCAAGAGCGAAATATTAAAGATTGTGCAAGATCAGCCTGGATCAATACTCGACCTAAATTTAACACAAATTACTCAATAAAAGTTAAAGAAAGTTATTACTCAATAAAACTTTAAGAAAAAAATGTACTTTCCATTTCCCCTCGCAGTTCTTACTGGATCTTCGTCTCTCTGTTTTGTTTTTTCTTAATTTGCTTAACAACTGATCACATTCAAGTAAATGACAGAAGGTTCATTAAAAATGGTGGGGGGGAATCCTCCAACTTTATTGGGTTAAAATTTAATTTGAAACTAATTTTAAACTTAATTTTCATGGTGGTAGATCACCGGCACTTTTGGTCGGAAAAAGTAGATCACGACCTGTTCGAAGTTGGACATGCCTGGTGTAAAGAATTGATCTACATTTACCCATTCCACTCCATTCATTAATTTATGGACCTCTATCATATCTCCCCTCAGCTATCTCTTTTCCAGATTGAAGAGCCCTAATCTTTTTAGCCTCTCTTCATAGGGGTATCCTTCCATCCACTTTACCATTTTGGTGGCTCTTCTCTGTACCTTTTCTAATAACGCTATATCCTTTTTAAGATACAGCACCCAGAATTGCACACAATATTCAAGATGCGGTCGCACCATGGAATGCTACAGAAGCATTCTAATATCCTTTGTTTTATTCTCTATTCCATCCTTATGATTCATAGCATTCTATTTGCTTTCTTGGCCATCGCTGCATACTGGATGGAGGGTTTCAACATGTTATCTGCGATGACACCTAAATCTTTTTCCAGGGTGGTGGTTCCTAATGTGGAACCTTGCATTGTGTAACCATAGTTAGGGTTGTTCTTTCCTAGGTGCATAACTTTGCACTTGTCCACATTAAATTTCATCTGCCATTTGGATGCCCAGTCTTCCAATTTATCAAGGTCCTCTTGCAATTTTTCACAATCCTCATGGGTTTTAACAACTTTGAATAATTTTGTATGATCTGCAAATTTGATAACCTCACTCGCTATTCCCATTTCCAGGTCATTTACAAATATGTTAAAAAGCAGCGCATACAGTACAGATCCCTGGCGTACTCCACTATTCATCTTTCTCCATTGGAAAAATTGTCCATTTAGTCCTACCCTCTGCTTTCTTTTAACCCTTTCCTGATCCACAATAGTACACTACCTCCTATCCCATGACGTTTAAGTTTTGCCAAATGTTTCTCATGAAGGACCTTGTCAAAAGCTTTCTGAATATCCAGATATACTATATCAACCAACTCACCTTTGTCTACCTGTTTATTCACACCTTCAAAAATGCATAACAGATTAGTAAGACAAGACTGTCACCCATTAAGCCATCACTATCTACATGTTCAGTAATTTTGTTCTTTGTAATGGTTTCTACCATTTTTCCCGGTACTGACGTCAGGCTCACCAGTCTGTAGTTTACCAGATCACTCCTGGAACTCTTTTTAAAAATTGGCATTACATGTTGCTGTTACTGAGATGAAACGGATCAGGCATTTTTTCTTTTTTTTCAGAATGCGTTTGTAATGGTGTATATAGAATGTTACCCATCCCTCTCCAGATTATTAACAGTCCCCTTTAAGAGAGTCTGCAATCTAGAGTTCATGGCTGGGAAGGCATGACTTACAGGGAGAGGTTAAGAACCCAGCAGGCTACAGGAGGGAGAGGGAGGCCCGTGGAGCCAGGAATCCTTCCAAGGCAAGCTGTGCAAAGGAGTTCTGAGGTAGAACTTTAACTGGAGCTTGAGGAAGGGCCAGGAGAACCAGCTTCTGCAGGTTTAACAAGCTGGGCCAGAAGAAAGCTGATTTTGTTTTCCCTGAATTGCTGTCTGTTCTGGATTTTGCTTTGTTGAATTTTAATAAGCAGGGATAGAATAAAAACTGCTTTTGTTTCCCCTGAACAGTTGCCTGGCCTGTGTTTTACAGAAAACCCATTCCCACTGCATGCTATAATATCACATATGGTAGCAGCTCAGGGATTTCATCTAATCATGTGACTGAGGGCAAATCCACATCCGTCCAGGACTGGGTCTCTACAACAGGTCAGGATTTTTTGTTTGTTTGTTTGTTTGTATGGGCTAAGAGGGTTAGCCTCGCCCTAGTTAGGGAGCTTGAAGAAGGTCTAGTCAGTGCTGGACAGGCAGGCTTTGTTTTGGCTAATAGAGGCCACTAAAAGTTTGTTGGAGCTGGAATACTGCATGGTTAACTCAGCAGCAGAAGAGGAAGCTGTGGTGGTGTTACAAAAGAACAGTGAGAAGTCAGGATGGAGCTGCTCCTCCAGATTCTAGCAGAAGGTCGGCAGCAGTTTCAACAAGTCCTACTAGAAGGGCAGCAGCAAGAGCAGCAATATCAACAGCAGCAACAACAGCAGCAGCTACAAAATCGTATTCAGGTGCATGGCGAATTACAGTGGAGTTCCCTAACTCAGTTGACTCAAGCCTTACAGAGCCCACCATTCCACTCTCCAATGCAAACGCTACTTAAAATGATGGCAGATCACCTTTTTGTGAACTTTGAACGAACTGCCCACATGGCAGGGTGGACAGAAGCAATATGGACTACTTGCTTGTGGAATCTGCTGACGGGTAATAGTCAGGCTGCATTCCACGATGCCAACCCTGATGGGTGAGCTACATATTCAGCTGTTAAGGCCGCCATATTAGAACAGGCTGGCTATACACCAGAGGCCTACCGCCAGCAATTCAGAAAGGAGGGGCTCCAGAAAAAAGAGAGCCCTCAGGGGTTCCTCTGCTGATTGAAGAAGCTCACATGGAAGTGGCTGCAACCAAAGGAAAGACCGGGCTGGAGGTAGCCAAGATTGTGCTATTAGAGCACTTTTTGGAGGACTTGACTGCCTTGAAGAAACAATGGGTACTTCAGCACCCCAAGGTTACACTGGAGAGTGTACGAGAAATAGACGAAGGGTATTACAAAGCCTTGTCAGTGATTGAAACAGACAGTTAGAAGGGGAAGAAGTCACCCGTTAGCCCAGCAGAACAAAAGAGAAAGCCAGAACAGATGTTGGCTCCAATGTTCCAATCCCCAAAGTCCCCTCCTAGGTGAGGGCATGGTCCCAGCCATGACCCCCTCACTTGTTTTAGGTATGGAACCTGTGGACACTTTGCTCAGGAATGTCCCCTGGGTATGGAGGAACCCATGGCTATCAGCCTAACCACCCCTCACACCCGGGCCTTTGTGGAGACTCCCCACTCAGAGCCACAGAACTTTGTGATTGCAGTGGAGCTTGAGGGAACCCACCTCCAGGTTTTGATAGACTCTGGGAGCATGTGGATCCTCATTCACTGGGAAACAGTAACCCAGTTTCAAATTGGCTATGTACAGTGGTGTGCAAAAGTCTGGAATCACTTGTGAGTTTTGTGTTTTTCGTACTTTTTAACGGATTTTTTGTACATTTTGCATTAGCCTAGCATATTCATCTTTCTACCACGTTAAAAGGGATACATTTGGCTATTAGAATTGACTTTTTTGCATTCCTTGCTTCCAATTTAAATATTTTACACACTGGGAGATAGATACTGCGATTGTTATGAATCCTGCATCAAAACTGGATCAAGATTATCCAATATGCACACGTTATTTCTGACCAATCAGGAGGCTGGTTTCACTAACCAATCACAATGCAGATATCTAGCCAACAGTGCAGCTATAAAAATGCATGGAATTTTTGAATTTCATATGCTTTCTGGATCGACCATGAAGATGACTCAGACCCTGATGTTGGAGGAGCGTGTTTGTGTGTCCTTTATGAGCGAAGAAGGATTTTCAAGCCATCAGATAACCAGGAAAGTTGGCTGCAGTCAGAGCGTTGTTAAGATTGTACAGAAAAAAGAAGAAACGGGTTTAGTGGTGGACAAGCTTCATTCAGGTCATCCACGTGCATCAATATAATGCTATGACCACGCACTATGAAGCATTTCACTGACCTCTCCTCAGCTACTTCGAGAGTGGTCAGGCAAGAGTGAGGTCAGTGTCAGCTCATCAACAGTTCATTGCCAGTGCCTGCAGTTTGGTCTCCGGGGCTGCAAAGCACAGACTAAGCCACTGATGACTGACATACAAAGGCGCAACTGGATCGTGTGGGCGAGAGAGCACTCAACCTGGTCAATTGAAATGTGGGAAAAGGTGCTATTCAGCGATGAAAGCACCTTCTGCCTGTTTGGTAACCAGGCCCACACCTATGTGAGGAGATTTCCTGGAGAGGAATTCAAGCCTGAGTGCCTCAACCTCACTGTGAAGCATCCTTTGAAGGTCATGGTCTGGGGCTGCATGGCTGCCAGTGGCATTGGACGTCTTCACATCGTCGATGGAATGGTCAATGGGGCCAAGTACATCACCATATTACAAAAGTGCATGGTGCCATCAGCAGACCAGCTGTTTCCTGGCCAGTTCCTGTTCCAAGATGACAATGCACCCTGCCATCGCTCCAGACAGATGATCAGCTGGCAGCAGTGGAACAACATCAAGTCAATGGACTGGCCTGCCCAGTCTCCTGATCTGAATCCATTCGAGAACCTGTGGCACAAGGTGGCCTTGGAAATATCCAAGAGACATCCAACATCAAAGCGTGAGCTGACCGAGTCACTCATTGCAGCTTGGAACCGCATTGTCACCAATGATCACCTTGTCAGACTGGTTCATTCAATGCTGACAAGGTGCAGTCAAGTGATCAAGAACAAAGGGTGGCCCATCAAATACTGAGCCATCACTGACACATAAAAAAGGAAACCTGGCGTGCGTCCATAATATTTTAAAGCATACTTACAATAATATATCGTTGGCCAACAATGTACATTACGTGATTTTCACAGAAAATCTATCAACAGGAAAACTATGGGGAACAAACTCAGAAAATAAGGGCCAAACCAATACTAAAAGTTGGCCCTAATAGCCAAATCTATCACTTATCATGAGATATACAGAAAAAGCCACTAGGAGGAAAAAGAAATTAAGATATAATGTCACGAAGTTGAAAAAACGTCAAATTTACAAGTGATTCCAGACTTTTGCACACCACTGTAAAGACGATAACTCTGGCCTGTGTGCAAACGGACCAGAGGCAGTATCCAACGGCACAAGTTTCACTCAAATCACCAGCAAGGAAAGCCATGTTTGAGGTTGTGGTGCTGCCCTGGCTCCTGTATCCAATGGTGATCGACCGAGACAACCCACATTTTGGAGTGATATGGGCCCGACTTCACTAAGTCAGTCTAGGAAGATTTCCCAGAGATTTTTCCCCTGGGAGATCCAGATCTATATGTCATAAATACCAAGCTTTCTAAGTCCTAGAGTCAGCATCACTGAGAAAAGTTGCCTTACCAACAGCATCTGAGGGTGGCTATGGGGAAGGGATACGAGGAGGGCGAGCCTAGGGAAGAAACCTGTGAGGATATCTCAGGGCTTAGCGGTAGTGATCCAAATACAATTGTCCCCTTCCCAAGCTGGGGCTGGGGGAAGACCCAGGGAGCTTCAGGAGGGTCTAGCAAAAGGATGAGACATTTAAACATGTCCGAGAGTGGGTTTTGGAGGTGGATGGTGTTCCAATCGGTAATGGAGAGTCTTCTATATGAACCTTTCTATATCTTATGCTAAAGGGAGATTGTTATACAGAGTGACCGAGGATGCTCTAGAGGAGGAGGAGGTGGAACAATGGATAGCTCCCCGGCCCTGTCATCTGCAGGTGTTACTGTTGGCCCACAGCCATTTATTAGGAGGACACCTGGGGGTAGAGAAAACATTAGAGTGTGTTTTAGCTTGATTTTTCTGGCCAGGGGTCCCCAAACAGGTGCAGTTATATTGCAAGTTCTGCCCCACCTGCCAACTTCATAGCCCGCCAGAGGCCAACCTCCCCCTCTAGTGCCTATATCCATTATTGAAACCCCATTTGAAAGAGTGGTTATGGACCTTGTAGGGCCCTTGGAATGAACCACCCGAGGCAAAAAGTATATTTTAAACATACTGGACTACGCTATCTAATACCCAGAGGCCATTGCTTTAAGGAATATGAAAACTACTATGATCCCGAATGCCCTCTGGGAAGTATTTACACAAGTGAAAATACCCAATGAGATCCTCACTGATCAAGGGACATCCTTTGTATCCACGGTGAGGAAGCAAGTGTGTGCCTTGGTGAGGGTCAAGATGTTGTGAACATTAGTATATCACCTCCATATGGATGGCCTCATTGAGCGATTCAATAAAACTCTGAAACAGATGTTAAAAAAGTTTATGCAGAGGATGGGAAGAATTGGGGCATTCTCCTTCCCTATTTTATATTTTCCATCCGTGAGGTACCTCAGAGTTCCACAGGGTTTTCACCTTTTGAGTTGCTCTTCAGAAGATGGCCAAGAGGCATATTAGAGGTGGTAATGGAAACCTGGGAAGAAGAACCACATACCTGGTGCAGTTTGGTGGAGTACATTATACAAATGCAAGACCGGCTGAGAAAAGCTGGAGAGGTGGCCAAACTCAGTCTGGAAAAAGCCTAAGCCGAGCAGGCAGCCGTGCACCACAGCTTTCAACCGGGAGACATAGATTTAGGGGTATGTTTACTAAACTGCGTTAACGTTACATAACGCGCGTTATGATGCGTTAACAATCGTAAAGCTCCGCGGCGCGGTAAAACACCACAGAAGGTGGAGAGAGGGCGGAGAGAAGGGGTAAGTGGGCGGAGAGTGGGCGGGGAGAGGCTCCCTTCACATTAACGCGCTGATCTGAAGAGCTAAATCCTAATGCGAATGAAAACCTGCCGTTAAATGCACATTACAGGGGAGAGAAACCATTTCAGTGTCAGCAATGTACAGCCTAGGCAGGGAAACCTAAAAAAAGTGATAAGTGTGATACATGTGCACAGAACAAAAGGGCACATAAACACTGAAAATGACCTCAACAAACTGGAAAAAAAACCATAACCAAGCTGGCCAATAGTGGTATTAATGAGAAACATCACCCCCCCCCCCCCCGAGAAAGCTCCATAGAAAATATATAAATCGTGGAAGGGTCTACACTCCGACCCCATACAAGGTGAATGAGCCCACAGAGAAATAGCGCTGCTCAGGGTTTTCCACTCCATCGGACAGGGTTCCTATGGCATGCACATGTCCCGCAACATCAGGGTGGGCATGTCGGAACGGCAACTGGACGGATGCCGGGAAAGGGGATACAGAGGGCCGCAGGCGGCACATGCTGTGGTGCAGCTGGGCCACAGTGCGGACTAGGGTGATGCCTAGCTGGCCCATACGAATGCTGAAACAGCAGAGCAGCCAGACAGCAACTGCTGAAGGCCCAACATGGGCACGACTGTGTTTCCCACAGTGTCACAGGGGATAGTACCCAACAGCTACCCCCAAGGGCACAGAACATTGGCAGGTGGGGCTGGGGGGGGGGGGGGGAGCGTGGACGTCTATGTAGGCACCCCTACCCCAGAACCCACACCATAGGCAGCCGCCTACTTGCACACTGGATGGCCTGAGACTGCGCCCCACCAGCAGAAGGGCATGTCAGCATGGTGGCTGAGGGATACTGGTGGTGGAGGGGGCAGTGGCAGCTGCCCAGAGCAGACCGTGGCCTAGCCCTGTGTAGGTGGGAGCCGTGTACTGCAACAGACGGGCCCTGTCTGACGAACAGTCATGGTATCACCAAGGAATGTACTGACCCTGTGACAACAAGCTGGTGCAGTGCACAAAACCAGTGTATTCAAAAGCAAAGGGTCACAGGTTCAAGTCCCAGCTGTGGTTCCTGCCAACCCAGTCCCCATATTTTACCCACTACTACAACGTGCTAATACAGACAGCACCTTTATTGCAGATGACGTAAACATGCCCATGACACCTACATTTTACCCTACAGAGCACGGACACCATAAACATGCACATTACCTAGAGCAAAGTCTCCCTAATGCAGTCCTGGAGGGCCAAACACCATTCCGGTTCCATGCTGCCTCTGATAAAGATGCCTGTGCTGCATTTCTATGCACCACCCCCATGGTATGCAGATGTATCTCATGCATATTCATGAGGGACAGCATGAAAACCCGAACAGTGATTAGCACCACAAGACTGGAGTTGGGAACCTCTGCCGTAAAGCAGCAGCCAACAGGGGCAGACACACCCGCACCCACAGGCCCCATTATCCAAAGCCTCCTGGAGAGGCAGGACTTTGGGCTCTGCGTGCATCTCCCAATACTAGCACTTGCATACCTTAGTAATGCCACCCTAAACCTGGGAATATGGTACACATCTATCAAAAGGTTGCTATGATTACTGGCAGATAGCAATTCCTACGTTAAGTACAATTTTCTGAGTGAGCTGCATCATAGCAACCTTTCTGATGTCTGTGGAGTGTGCTACAGGTCTTGTGTCTGACAGTGTTTACCAACCTGGGGAGTGACTCCTACAGTATTGCGTACCATAGCCATGCCTGCACTGTACCCAGGACTGGTGTGGTGGCCTAGGCTGCCCAACACCTCTATAGCTACACAATGCTGGCATAGCTGTGGGGAGTGTGTGTCTGTCTATCCAGTGTGTGGTGGCTGCCAACACCCTCCACAGCCCACACTGCTAGCACTGTTGCCAGTATTGGCCTGCCAATGTGCATAATGAGGAGCAAGGTACTGTGGGAATAGCCTGGATAGGGTGGCCTGGCCTGGCCGCATCTGCACAGGGCATAGGGCAATGGCTCGGACATTGTAGTGCCCGGTACCACCTGCACAGACAGGGTGGCCATAGCATGTCCTGCTGGGAGGTCACTCTCACCCTGACTGAGCAGTGACCATGGCATGGCTAGGTTCCCCCATAGTGCTGTATAGCATTTTTTTCATGTGATATTTATGGGTTTTATTTTGGGGCCCAATCACTTATTTATCTGCTTGGTGTGTATGCTGACATCCCCGTTCTGGGTACATGCATCTCCCCTGGGACCATGCACTATGGACTAGCTGGCGGACTGTCTGCAGCTAGTATGTGTCTTGCTGGAACACCTTGCAGGGTGCCGTGGCTGGAGGCGTGCTGCTGGAGAATGTCAGATAATGGTGGGGGGCAGCTGAGCATTTCCAGGCCTGCCGTCTGTCTGTTATTGTGTTATGGATGTGTACCGCTCTGTCTGTTCACCAGCAGGACTGGGGTTGATGGTCCCCTCTACTGCTACCATTGCAGGGAGGTAGACTGTGGATCTATTGGTGGGTGATCCTGTTTCCCACCCTGAGCCCCAGAGGGTGGGTTGTGTGGTGGTACATAATCTGCCTATGGGTCCATACACCCCCCCTCTTCACCTATAGCAGGTAACCATGGCACAACACAGGATATGCACTATTCTGGGTGCATCATCGCCCATAAGGACTAGACATGACCGAGACATTCAGCAGAACACAGATGTATCCTAGGTGTGTCTAACGGAACTGCCTATCACACACTGATGGGGACCTGCAGCATGGCGTATTTCAGCCATGAAAGGTGCTGTGGACCTGGTGCTGGGCGCCCCACCTCAACCTCAGGGTGGGCACAGTACCCGCACAATGTGACTGTCTGTGGCTACCCTGTGGCAGTGCCACACATGGTCTGTTGCCCCTACCAGGCCGAGGTGCTGTGGGGGTGCATACCCAATCTTGTGCCCATCTCTCGTCTGCTGATTTGCATGTGCAGTGCATCATGGGTACGGGTGGATTAACCCTATCCTGGTAACCACAGCAGACAGTTTGTGTGGTGCCGTGCAGTTCTTCTGCAGCAAGCCAGGGCTTTGTTCACAGCCTTATAAGGTGTCCTATAGGGGACATTATAGAGTGCCTTGGCAGACAGTACACTTTATAATGTGCCCTATGGAGTGCCTTATGCGACACCTTAGGCTATGCCACCGTGAGGGTGTGTTTGCTGGCAGCACTAATTAAAATACACGACAAATGCCTCAACAATCACTACTTAAATGTAAAGGGTGCTGTCTCAGCCAGCCTTATACAGTAGGCCCACTGGGGAATTGAACCCATGACCCCTCTACCATCAGTCAGTGCTGTAACCATTGTGCTACAGCCCTGTTGCTGTGCTCGTATGCCTGCGCGCCTTCTTAAGATTAACGCGCAGTGATGTGCCCTGTAGCGTTCGTTCATTTATGGCGCCTTGTAACGCGCGTTCTCATTAATGATGTACCGCTCATGTCCTTATTTGGGATTTCTGTCTCTACCGCGGCTCCTAACGTGAATCGCACTAACGCAGTTTAGTAAACATACCCCTTAGTCTTGTTGCCCTCATCCAAGAGCATGTTACTCTGTAAATGGCAAGGGTCCTATGAGTTGAAAGAGAAAATGGGGCCTGTTAACTACAAGATTGCCCAGCAATATAAATGGAAGAAAGTCAAAATTTACCATATTAGCCTATTGAAAAAGTGGACTCCAGTGATGGCTATAATGGTACAAGGAGATTTTGGGCTGAAAATTTCAGTCCTGTCAGATCCATCTCAAATCCCAATTGGAGACCAGCTCACTGTGGCTCAGATATCTAGAAGGTTTGATCCACCAGAACCTAAAGGTGTTTTCCACCCGTTCAGGATGACTCCACCTCATTTGTCATGATATCTTTACTGACCCTGGGGTGGTTATCCGGAAATGACCCTATCAGATTCTGGAGTTCCTGCGATAGTCTGTCGCCAAGGAGCTGGACGAGATACTTAACCTGGGAGTTATAGAAGAGTCTATGAGTGACTGGTCATCTCCCATCATCTTGGTTCCTAAACCCGATGGAAGCATCAGATTCTGCATTGACTTCCAGAGGGTCAGTGCAGCTTCTAATCTGAAAGCAAATCCCATGCCCAGAGTAGTATAGCCAGCACCCGCTCCCTAACCTTGAGGGTTTGAGGAGGGGTGTGCCTTGAGGTTAAGTTGTAGTTATGAAGGTCGAATGACAAGGCAGGTATAAAGAATATTTTTTTAATAAGGATTTATTTCTCCCGCTCCGTGGTGGAATGGAACAGGCGTAAAGGAATATATTTTGTAGCCAAAACAAGAACAAAAGGAAAACAGGCTTTTCCCAATACTGTGTTCAAAACTGTCCTTCAACAGGCATTCACATTCCTTCATGTGAGCTTTACTTTGAAATCAATTAAACAAAGAGCAAACAATAAAGTTCATGCACTGTAACTAAATTAAGCTTCAGCTTATTCTTATCTCTTCATAAGCTCTTCAGGAAAGGAACTTAAACAGCATGCATTTCAGCATATTATAACGAATGACCACACAAGCTTTGCTTGACTATTCTTTGTCTATGAGACAGGTTGAGCAGTCCATTGGCTGATTCAAATCCACCATTGGTAAGGGAAGAACCAATGGCATTTGTGCCTCTGGGCTCGGTACTGACTCTACTACTTTTTGTCCAGGAATAGTTCGTTTCTCTAGGAAATCTTTAAACTCTTTCAGGAGTGCTTCAGCCTGCTTGCTATATGGGCTAGGCGGGGAATTAACTCCTTCCTGGGGTGAGTGATAGCTTGTGGGTTTCTCTTCAGGCAAACAAACAATGCCGTCTCTCTTACTATGCTCATTCACTGCACTGGAGTTACCCCTCCCCCACTTGTCTCTGTCAGCTAGTGCTGGATAAGTCAGTTCATTTGCAGGTGAAGGATTTTTAGACAGCAATTCAAACTTATGACCTCCTAAAGCCTTCTGGCAAATATCTCTAGCAAATATATCTGCTACGTCCTTGTAGCTAGCTTGCTTGCTAACTCTGTCAGCAGTTTGAGGAGAAAAGCAGGGTTTATCTGAATGAGCTTCTGGTTGCAGCCAACTGCCCTCATAAAACCTGGGTTTGCCCTGGGTTTTAAAATAAGCACTCACACAGTCTGGCTTCTCATAAAAGCTGTTATCAGAATTAAAGACACCTTGTACCTTGTGTTGAGGAATGCCTGAATGTTCTTTAGCAGTCTGCCATTCTTTCCACGGGTCAGCTCTCTGTTCCACAAGCATAGGCTTTACCCCTGGGTCTCTCAGTGCCTCACCCTTCTCTGGCTCCCAGAAGGTTCTTCTATGCACTGAGTCTCCCTGGTACCTGCTTCTTGGCTTGGCAAGCGTTCTCCTGGAATTGCAGATGGGGAGCGTTTCTCCTTCAAAGTCAAAGGTTCTGGTATCTAAGGCTACTTCCTGCCTTCCAAGATGCTTCCTTTGTCTCTGCACTGCTCCATCTCTAAAGCACACATCTGCTTCGTCTGTTTCCTGTATTTCCTTCCACCTCCTCGGCTGGTTCTGTCTCTCGTTCCTGTTCCCCTTCTCATTCTGTCTTCCTTCTTCCTGTTTAACAAGCTGCCTCTGCTCTGGGGAACCCGCCTCCTGCTAGGGCGTGCCCAATTAGAAACTCTGCTTCTCCCCTCCCCCGAGGTGAGCTGTGTTAGCTGATTAGCAATGTGCATCTTGTGCTGAGAAGGGAAAATCTTGCCTTTAGCTGCAGTACCCGGACCTTCCACCGGGTCACTATCTGTTTCTATGGCTTCTGGCATTGCTACAGCATCACAGATCCCCCCCCCCCCCTTAAGATATCACGGGCTGGTTGAGGAGAATCCGGACAGCACTTGATACATCTTATGGACTCTGGGTTAGAGGGTTGTACTGCATGTACTTGTTTCGGAGAAACTAATGTGGCTACCTGGGCCAAGGCTACCCTATCATGCCATGGCTTTAACACATTGATGTGGTAGACTTGCCTACGGCCCTTTTTATTCTCAACTAGATATGAGACGGGTCCTACGGGACATACAATCCGACATGGGCCTTTCCAGTGGCTCTCGAATTTCGGTTCCGTCCCTGCCACCATTATTATAACCTTCTCTCCTATCATTAGTTGACGCTGTTTGGTATTCCTATCATAATAGGACTTTTGCTTGTGCTGACTACGCTGCAGGTTTTCTACTGCCACCTGTGAGGTTTGGCGTAGCCGCTTCTTTAAGTCTCGTAAGAAATCTGGAACTTCTACCTCCTGGGTGTCTGGTTCCACCCACTGTTCCTTCAGAATGTCAAGAATTCCGCGGGGCGACCTACCATACAACAACTCGTATGGCGCCATTCCCAACGAGGCTTGTTTTCTTTCTCTGCATGCGTAGTGAACAAAAGGGAGCATCATATCCCAATGGTCCATCTCACCCTCCAGACTTCTTCGTAGCATTCTCTTGAGCGTCTGGTTTTGTCTTTCGACTAGACCATTTGTCTGCGGGTGGTATGCCGCTGTCTTGATGTGCTGGATCCCAAAGGCATCCCATACTTGCATGAGGTATTTTGAGAGGAAGTTATTCCCCCTATCGGTGAGGACTTCCCTAGGGAAACCTACTTCGCAGAATAATTTAATAAGCTGATTAGCTATCACTTTTGCAGAAGTAGAGCGGAGTGGCATGGCCCACGGGAATCGTGTAGCGTGGTCCACTACCACTAGGATGTAACGAAACCCTCTAGGCGTTCTAATCAGCGGTCCCACTATATCTATCCCTATCCTATGGAGTGGGTCTTTGATCACCGGAGATGGTATCATAGGGACATCCTTGGGATGGGTCTCGGAGACACGTTGGCAAGTGGGGCAAGCCTCGCAGAACCGGGTCGTTTCTTTAAAAACACCGGGCCAGTAAAACCTAGCTAAAATCTGGTCGAGGGTCCCTTGACTGCCCTTATGTCCCCCTACAGGGTGGTCATGTGCTAACCGTAGCACAATGTTTTTAAAAGTAGTCGGTACTACTAACTGTTTTCGGCTGTCTCCTGTGAAAGGATTTCTACTCTCTCTATAGAGTATGCCTGATGTGAGGAGAAATCTAGGCAGTGTATCCCTAGGGTCCTGAGCCCACTTGAATGCATGTGTGAGAGCAGGGTCTGCCTGCTGCTCCTTTGGAAACGTGGGGAACTTACTCATCAGCTCCTCAGGTACCCATGGAAGCTCTTGCCCTGCCTGTACTTCGGCCTTATTCCTAGAGCGTGACTGTTGCTCCTTACGCTTTTCTGCCTTACCCCTCTTTATTTTGGGATCAGGAGTGGTCACTAAGGCATCATCAGAGGGAAGGATTTCACCAGGATCCTCTGATGTAGCCTCTTGGCTTTCTAGGGCTGAGGTCTGGGCTCTCGTAGAGACCACTGCACCTTTCTCTTGCAATTCTCTTTTTATTTCCCTATAGAACTGAGGCCAGTTCCTGCCTAGAATAACCGCATGTGGGAGACGTGGGACAACTGCTAGCGGGATAGTTCTCTGGGCACCTAAGCCTGCTATGTGCAGATTATACACAGGGTAGGAAGATGTTCCTCCATGAACACACCTGATCTTCACTGCATCTACCGGAGGGATTACTTCTGGGGCCTGTCGGGCTTCTATGGCTTTCCAGAACTCCTCGGAGATCATACTTAACTCTGCTCCCGAGTCTAGTAAAGCTTGCGTGGTGATCCCTTGTACAGATACAGCCAGAAGAAATCCTGGTCTATCCTCCATATAGCTATCCGCAATTAAAGCAGTTTTCACATGACAATACTTCTGTACATGTCCTACCTGTCCACATTTATAGCACTTCAACTTACATGCAACATTTTTCCTAAAAGGCATGCACATGCTCACTGGATCTTCCTGCACCCTCCGTGTCCTTTCTGATCCCCTTGTGCTCCACTCATGGGAAGGGGTGCTACCTCTCTGGGCAGTCAACTCTGCCTCTACATACCTCTCAGAGAGAGCAACCGCTTCCTGGGGAGTCTTGCAACTTTGCAGGATCAGGAAGGTGCGGATTTCTGATGGTAGAGCATCCATATATTGCTCCAACACTAGCTCGTCCAGAATGGAGTCCACAGACCTCCCTTCTGGAGTCAGCCACTTGTTAAGTAAACCTTGTATCCTGTGGCATAAGGACTTTGTGGTTTCGCTCTGCCTGAGTCTCACGCTCCTCAAACGAGAGCAGTAGATCAGCGGAGTGAGACCCAGTCTCTCCCTTATCGCCCTTTTCACGTCTTCATAACTACCAGCCAACTCAGCGGGCATGGCACGGTATGCTGCCATGGCTTCCCCGGTGAGTGACGCGGCTAGCCTTAAGGCCCAATGCTCTTTTGGCCATAAGCTGAGACGAGCTACCCTCTCAAAGCTTTCTAGGTAATCGTCCACATCGTCCTGACTGGTGAGTTGTCCGAAATTAAACAAAGTTCCTGTACTAACAGGCTGCACATTGTTAGTCACGAGAGAACCTGTATCAGGCGTTGGTACAGCGGCTCGCTTTCTCTCCTGCAAGCACTCCTCCAACAGAGTCAATAGGGGTTGCTGCTGCTCCTTTAAGGTTGCAGTGGCCCTCTGCTGCGCCTCCAACGCGAGGTCAGCCTGACGCTCTAGCTGCTTCGCCATCCAGGTAAAAATATCTTTAGGATCCATCGCCATCTTGGGACTCCTGCAATGGAAAGAGAACACAGACCCAAGTGCGGTATCCCAACACTAACTTCTCTGTGTTTCCTAAAAAAAATTTTTTTTCCTTGCTTTCCCCAGTTACCACTAGGGACACCCTCGCCCTGGTATCCTTCACAACCCGGGGTGGATACCCTTTACCTGGCTGAGGTGTATCTCGAGCACGTCAGGATTGGCTCCTGTAGCCTTCCTGCAGTCCTTCTCCCTCTGCTGGGCTCGTCAGCTCTTCGGCCGGGGTCCAGTGGAAGAATTTCTCTGCCGCTCCTGCTGTGGCTCCTTTTGCGCCTGCACCGGATCCTTAATACTACGCCACTTTATAGCCAGCACCCGCTCCCTAACCTTGAGGGTTTGAGGAGGGGTGTGCCTTGAGGTTAAGTTGTAGTTGTGAAGGTCGAATGACAAGGCAGGTATAAAGAGTATTTTTTTACATAAGGATTTATTTCTCCCGCTCCGTGGTGGAATGGAACAGGCGTAAAGGAATATATTTTGTAGCCAAAACAAGAGCAAAAGGAAAACAGACTTTTCCCAATACTGTGTTCAAAACTGTCCTTCAACAGGAGTTCACATTCCTTCATGTGAGCTTTACTTTGAAATCACTTAAACAAAGAGCAAACAATAAAGTTCATGCACTGTAACTAAATTATGCTTCAGCTTATTCTTATCTCTTCATAAGCTCTTCAGGAAAGGAACTTAAACAGCATGCATTCCAGCATATTATAACGAATGACCACACAAGCTTTGCTTGACTATTCTTTGTCTATGAGACAGGTTGAGCAGTCCATTGGCTGATTCAAATCCACCATTGGTAAGGGAAGAACCAATGGCATTTGTGCCTCTGGGCTCGGTACTGACTCTACTACTTTTTGTCCAGGAATAGTTTGTTTCTCTAGGAAATCTTTAAACTCTTTCAGGAGTGCTTCAGCCTGCTTGCTATATGGGCTAGGCGGGGAATTAACTCCTTCCTGGGGTGAGTGATAGCTTGTGGGTTTCTCTTCAGGCAAACAAACAATGCCGTCTCTCTTACTATGCTCATTCACTGCACTGGAGTTACCCCTCCCCCACTTGTCTCTGTCAGCAAGTGCTGGGTAAGTCAGTTCATTTGCAGGTGAAGGATTTTTAGACAGCAATTCAAACTTATGACCTCCTAAAGCCTTCTGGCAAATATCTCTAGCAAATATATCTGCTATGTCCTTGTAGCTAGCTTGCTTGCTAACTCTGTCAGCAGTTTGAGGAGAAAAGCAGGGTTTATCTGAATGAGCTTCTGGTTGCAGCCAACTGCCCTCATAAAACCTGGGTTTGCCCTGGGTTTTAAAATAAGCACTCACACAGTCTGGCTTCTCATAAAAGCTGTTATCAGAATTAAAGACAACTTGTACCTTGTGTTGAGGAATGCCTGAATGTTCTTTAGCAGTCTGCCATTCTTTCCACGGGTCAGCTCTCTGTTCCACAATCATAGGCTTTACCCCTGGGTCTCTCAGTGCCTCACCCTTCTCTGGCTCCCAGAAGGTTCTTCTATGCACTGAGTCTCCCTGGTACCTGCTTCTTGGCTTGGCAAGTGTTCTCCTGGACTTGCAGATGGGGAGCGTTTCTCCTTCAAAGTCAAAGGTTCTGGTATCTAAGGCTACTTCCTGCCTTCCAAGATGCTTCCTTTGTTTCTGCACTGCTCCATCTCTAAAGCACACATCTGCTTCGTCTGTTTCCTGTATTTCCTTCCACCTCCTCGGCTGGTTCTGTCTCTTGTTCCTGTTCCCCTTCTCATTCTGTCTTCCTTCTTCCTTCTTCCTGTTTAACAAGCTGCCTCTGCTCTGGGGAATCCGCCTCCTGCTAGGGCGTGCCCAATCAGAAACTCTGCTTCTCCCCTCCCCTGAGGTGAGCTGTGTTAGCTGATTAGCCATGTGCATCTTGTGCTGAGAAGGGAAAATCTTGCCTTTAGCTGCAGTACCCGGACCTTCCACCGGGTCACTATCTGTTTCTATGGCTTCTGGCACTGCTACAGCGTCACAAGTAGATGAGCTACTTCATGGAACACACTTTACATCAACCTTGGATTTGACCAAGGAATACTGGCAAGTGCCCTTGATTCCAGCTGTGAAGGAGAAAATTGATTTTTCGACATTACAAAACCTGATCTAGTTTACATTTCTGTCCTTTGGATTACCCAGGGCTCCTGACATGTTTCAACACTTAGTCAACTGCCTATTGAGACTGCACATGGAGTATCGACTGGACCACCCATCTAAATCAAGTACAAGTCATGTTAACCAGCCTGTGGAAGGCTGGTTGACAGCCAACCCCAAGAAATGTTTTCTGGGAGGTTGGGATGTTCCATACCTGGGGTATTTAATCAGGAATGGACAGATATGACCTCAACTATGGAAGGTGGATGCCATTGCCAAGGTCCCCACCCCAAAACCAAAGAAAGAAGTTCATGCATTCCTTTGATTGATTGGCTGTTACTGCTGATTCATTCTTAATTTTGCAGAAGTGGCAGAGCCATTAACCAATCTTCTCCGACAGAAAGCTCCCGAATGGATCCAATGGTCATCGGACCTGGCCCTGGCCTTCCAGTGTCTCAAAAAGGCCGTGTGCTCTAAACCCATCCTAATTATCCCTGATTTTGCTCTTCCATTTAATGTGCAAACTGATGCCTCAGAGGAGGGCCTAGGTGCTGTTCTGGCCCAGGAAGTCAGGGGTCAAGAAATCCCATAGTATTCATCAGCAGGAAACTGCTTCCTCGGGAGAAGCATTATGTGGCGATCAAGAAAGGGGCCAAGGCTGTCAAGCAGGTGCTTGAAACCTTCAAATGCTACCTGCTCGGCTGTCCATTTGTGCTAATAACGGACCACCAACCCCTCAAATGTCTGGCTTGACATAAGGAATCCAACAGCTGTACCAGTTCCAGGTCTGTCATAGGGCTTGTCGGACTCACCTGAATGCGGACTTCCTTTCACAGGTGGTGGTTCTGGGGGAGGCAGGCAATCAATGGGGCATGGTTAAGCTGAGATCTTGCTGGACAGTATTCACCCATCACTACCCTGCCAATATCATGCAGATGATTTCTGTAGATTTACAGCCTGCTGGTACTAACACTGCTGCTCTCTGACCCATAGTATTAGTAGGTTGTGTTTTCTTGTGTCATGTGTCAGAGAGCAGCAGTGTTAGTACCAGCAGGCTGTAAATTTACAGAAATCATCTGCATGATATCGGCAGGGTAGTGATGGGTGAATACTGTCCAGCAAGATCCAAATTCAAACACCAACTAGTAAGCGATATTTGGGGAGAAAATCTTTTGTTGTGTTGCAAGAACTTTGCTAAATCAATCACCCTGATATAGACTAACCTTCCCCTTTCCTCCTCCCCTCCGCTGTTGCTTTAAGTACTGCATCATTAGAAATCAATTGAGTGACTGAAAAGAATGAGTTATCTTTAAGAAAAATCATTAACTTTTCCTAGCTAAGGTTTACTGTCACCAGTAGTGGCAAACATTGTTTCAATTTAGGCATTCATTGATTTTCTTTCACAGTCATGACCATGGGCTTAATGATATCTCATTAATTCTACATTATGAACGCTGTCAGCCAATAACTTGAGCATCTCAGGCCGTCTTTTCAATAAACTTTATTTATTCTGGAAAAGAACCCCAAACCCCAAGCAAGGCAGCGTGATATCTACGTTGACATTCTTCCTGACATACCCTCAGAATTCCCCACTGGGAACCGATAATAAAAACATGGAGCGCAAGTTTACTGGAAATCACTAAACAAAATAAGAAAAAAAAAGAGACAGGGAAGAAGACAATTTGAAAGAAATTAAAAAGGCCTCTGTATGTTCAGTCTTGCCAGGTTAATACTGCTGCCTATCTGTGTGACAGCTGCAAGATTGATTACCAGGAGTACTGCTTTTATAACTTGATCAGTCAAATTAATCTCTGACTGTGGGCCCATCTGATGCTTGGCATCACAAATTTAATTTGGAAGCTTAGTCTTTTTTTTTTTTTTTCTATTCTGTTTTTTTTTTTTCCTTTGCAAGTATAAGACCTAGTGATAGAGATGGGATGGGAGTCATAAGGCCTGAGCTGTCAGGGCTCATGCCTACAGCCATCCCATGGGGAAGGGCTCATCAGGTAATTCCGCACCATGCACACAAACACAAAAAGGCTTAGCAGACACTAAGTAAGACATATTAATGTACTAAAGACTTAATGAAGTTGGGAGAGATGGACAAAAACTGCTTACTTTATTAGTTTATGGTGGATTAATGGGGATGCTCATTACAGTGATGGAGATAGATTACTCCTTTCAAGCTGCTTCGGTCCTTTTTTAAGGTGGTGGGTGCCCTGGTGTTAAGTGTTGCTCAACTTAATTATAGGCCTTTATTCTGACCAATCTATGCGGGAATGAATTGGGGGAAATGAAAAGTCCTGGAAGCAGTAAATGTGGCAGTGATGAAATCTGCAGGAGAACCTTGACCAAATCAAAAGCTGCCTCGTTCATCCTGCCTAAAGGAGAGGGAGGGAGGTAGCAAAGAGAACAAGCAGGTCTCAGCATCTGAAACGGAAATGTTTGCAAGCGTTAACCCAATAATCCATGTCTGTGTTTTCATTTAACGTTCTTATATTTATTATTGCTTTCTTTCGAACAGAGATATTTTGAAGTTATAATTGGTTAGTACATGCAAAATCAAGTCAGAATAAGTTCAGTATAGCAGTGTACACAGAAAGCCAATACCTATAAGAACAGGCAAGTAGCATCAATCTCTTTTTTCATACATTCAGGGAAATCCAGTTGTATCGCTGAATCACGTTCTGTGAAGAGAATCACCTTTTGAACCAGGCATATGGTCCTTGCTCTTTAATGAAACATCTGTTTCTTTTTGACCCTCTAAGATGAGTGGTGGGATTAGTGCCCTGTTTTTTGTCGCCCATTTCCACAAGTTGTCTTTTTGAGCTATTTACACTGCCCATGGACACCACTATCTATGCTTAACCACGCATCTTGTAGAAAGCGAGTCAAGATGATATCTCATAGGTCTCTGAAGCTTCTAATAATAAAACTCTCAAATTACAAAAACAATTTACTTCATGTCTTTTCAGTGGTAGCCAGGGATGTGAGCATGGCCAAAAAGAAGCTCACTTGGTTTTCAGATTTTCCATATTTTCCCTGATTTTCATGTTTTTTTTTAAAATGTTTTCTCATATTTTTTCACACATTTGTTTTAAATGTGTGCCTTGTATGTGCACTTGGATATTTTGTACGTGCAAATTCTATACTCATTAATTTCTAGATATATGTGTGTACAAGAGATTGTGTGCACTTAAAATTTTTAGACGCCCAAGTAAACTAAATGCATGCTCATGACTGCACGCTCCTAATGGTAGCTCAAGGCAAGTTATGTTTAGGGACAGTAAGTATTTCCCTGTCCCCAAAGGGCTTGCAATCTATGGCCCCTTTTTACTAATCTAAGGAGCATATTTACTAAGATGCAGTAACTGTCAGTGTGGGATCCAGTGCACACTGTAGAGCATGTAGTAACCCATGCAGACAATTACCATAGTCACTAAGCAGACAGTGCAGGGTTAAATCCGCACTGCCTAGCACACTACGAGGCAGGATCAGGGTAGCGAGGGGCATGGCAGCTGTGTACTAGCTGTCATGACCGCCGATAGCATGGGACTGCACTTTATGCCCGGTAGTGCCATTGGGAATCCAAGCAGGCCACAGCAATGGCGACCCAACCCCTGATCCACTGCTGCTGATAACCCACTCTGCTGGTCTCCCTGCACCTGATCCAGCACCCCCTGCCTATTTAAGCCCTCCCCAGCAGCTGATCCAGCTGTCCCTTCTGGATCTCACCCTCCCAGCTTAGGACCTCCCCTGCAGAGCCAAGATGAACCCCTGGATGAAGACACCCCCACCCACAGAGGCTGCATCACCCGTCACCTCCCCAACTTCAGTACCCCCCATCCTGAATAGCTACCAAAGGAATGCCATTTACCCTCAAACCCTCCCCCCCTCCAATCAGGGCCCCCAGTGCCATGACCGCAACCCCTGCTCTCTCTCTACCTCCTATCCCCTCTGGGTGGGTGAGGGGATAGTGGCCGCTGGACCACCAGGGATTTGATTTCTGTCTGGGGCACTGGCCCCCTGACAGTATTTAAATAGCTTTGGGGGCTTTTCCTGATGCCTGGATCATCTTAGGGGAAGTTTGACACACTTCCCCTCAGATGATCCAGGCATCAGGGAAAGCCCCTGATGGCATCAAAATACTCTTGGGGGCACGCACAGGATGTTTAAGCCACCTCAGACCAGGTGTAGAGAATTGGCGCTTTGGATGGTTATGAAATCCTCTACACATTTCTCTGCATCGGGCACAGACAATATTAGCATGCCATTTTAATACACGCAGCTCATTTGCCTATAATTTAAATATGCTTGCCATTACTGTGTGCGCTTATGGTTCCTTTGCTGTTTACATGTGCATCAGTCTATTTTTTGCATTTGAACTTTTGCAACTTGTGCTTGTAAGTTGCATTATCTTCGTACAAAGGGCATGTTGGTCTTTCTGCATTGGCCCGTACATGCCACCTCAATAGGAGCCATTAACTACATCCATGTTAACTGTGAATGAAGCTTTAGCGTGGTGAGGCACTTCTCAGCCCAGTAACTGCTAGGGGACATGCTGGCACATCACCAATAATAAGGAGGTTTTAATCTTCGAAAGCTAGTCAAAAAATATATGAAGTTATTCAATAAAAAGTTGAAAAGTGTACACTTGCTGTGCAACACAATGCTGCCCCTCTTCCATTTCACAGAATTAGACATGTGAGGGTGGCATGTGTATATGTCTGTGTCATAGGAGTGCAGGGGGGTACATGTATGTGCGTGTGTCATGGGGGGTGGGGTACATGTGTGTGTGTGTGGTGTGTGTATGAAGGGGGGTCTGGGTCTGTGTGTGTGTATGTGTGTGTGATGGGGTGCTGGGCGTGTGTGTGTGCATGTCATAGGGGTTTTGGGGTATATGCATGCATGTGTATGTCATGGGGTATTGGGGGATGTGTTCAGATGTATGTGGATGTGTCATGGGATAGAGGGTGTGCATATGTATGTATGTGTGTGTGTATGTGTGTGTGTGTGATAGGAGGTGTTAAGGAATCGATGCATGCCTGTGTGTGTGTGTGTGTGTCTGTATCATAAGGAGTGTCAGGGATACATGTGTGCATGCCTTTAATGGGAGTATAGGGGGTGCCTGTGTGTATGTGTGTGTGATGGGAGTGTTGTAGTGGGGTTCATGGGTGTTTGTAATGGAGAGTGCTGGAGGTGCATGCATATGTCTGTGTGTGTGTGTGTGATGAGGGTGTACATGTGTGTGTGTGTGTGCATGCATGTCAGGAAGGTGTCAGGGGGTGCGTGCATGTTTGTGTGTCAAGGGAATGTCGGGGTACATGAGTTTGTGTGTGTGTGCCATGGGTGGTTTAGGAGGGCATGCATATGTCTGTGTGTGTGATGGGGGTGTACATGTGTGTGTGTGTGTGCATGTCAGGAAGGTGTCAGGGGGAGCATGCATGTTTGTGTGTCCTGGGAATGTTGGGGGTGCATGAGTTTGTGTGTGTGTGCCATGGGTGATTCAGGGGGGCATGCATATGTGTGTGAGCCATGGGGGATGTTTGGATGAGTATATATGTCGGGGGGGGTGTCAAGGGGTGCATGCAGGTCTATGTTTGTGTATGTGTATGTGTGTGTGTGTGTGTGTGTGTGTGTGTGTGTGTGTGTGTGTGTGTGTGATGGGATTTCCCATCCCTATCCTTCAATACCCTCTCCTGCACTCTTTTGCCTCCCCTCCCCCTCCCAGCCAACTTTGTACTTTCTCCCTTCCCTGCCTTTCACTCCCTCAAGTCTCAGTCCCTCTTCTAACCCTGCCCCTCTCCAATGCGCCATCCCTTTTCTACCTCCATCTTTTTCCCCTGCCTTCCTCCTCTAACCCTGCCCCTTTTCTCCATGTTCTACCCCTTATCTGCCCCTTTCCATCTCTCAGGGCAGCCATGCTATAGTCCTACTCTTCATGCCAGTGGGGCCCAAGGACTCCTGCTGGAAATTTCTGGCTGCAGCTCTGCTCTTCACACCAGTGAGATTTCTACCACATCCCTGTTCTTCATGCCAGCAGGACCTGGGCTTCTGCTGGCTCTTTGACCTGCTGCTTTGGGAGGGAAGGGGGCCATAAACGTCTGTTTGTTTGCGCATATGCAGGCATTCACAAACAGATGCATAAGGACAGACACACAATTCAAACCATTTAGCTAACACCTCCGCAATCAGAGTTATTGTTTATGCAAAATGCACTTAAAATGGTACCACCATATATTCTTTTATTGTTGTTGTTGATTTTTTTTATTTATTAACCGTTAAAGTGAACTAGCATTTATTTATTTATTTATTTATTTATTTAGACAGTTTTTGTATACCGCTTTATCCTTCAATCAAAGCGGTCACGACACAATTGGGGGATACATTTAACACGCGGGGATATGAGACACATACACTAATACTTACAGGGAACATGGGCTATGGAGGGTTAAGTGGCTTGCCCAAGACCACAAGGAGCATCTGTGGGACTAGAAACCCCAGTCCTTCCGGCCCAAGGTTGCTGTCCTCTAGTGGGATTTGAACCCCTGACCTTCTGGCCTGAAGTACCTTGCCCCAACCACTAGGCTACTCCTCCCTGGCAACCCAACTAATTTCCCCCCCCCCCCCCAAAAAAAAATATAGTGGATTCTCCATTCAGCAGGGCTGAGGGAAGCCCCTGAAGCCATAAAAAAAGATTTCTTGCAGGTGTCTATGCCTAAAATCACACTCCTTTCCACTACTTTCCTCTTCAACACACAGAACATAAATAATGGATCCTTAGCTGTGCAAAGAAAATCTTTCTCTAGCCACCAGGCAATGGGACACTACCCACACAGGCAGACAACACAGGAGTCCAAATATTGCCTATGTACACAAACAAAAATATATAAAAGCAGGCCAATAAAAATAACCTGGCACACACTCCACAAGAAAAGAGTAAGGTAATGGAAAAACAGTTCAGTTTTGCTCATAGTCCTTGGATTCTCCTGGGGATTCTGTGGCATTTCTCTTTCACTGATACTGGGAAGGCGCTTTACTCCCTCCACTCTGGTCTCTCCAGATTCACCACTTTAGGTAACCAGGTAGGACACTCTTCTCCTCTTCAGTAGTTATCTGCTAAGGATGCAGGATGGGATCCTGTCACATCGCCTCTTCTGTGAAGTTAAGCAAATAAAGTCAATGCTCCCTTACTCCTCCATTCAGAAATGTTCTCACTTCACAGCACAAGTCGCACAGACTTCTCTTGAGCAAGGCTAGCAGGATGTACCTCAGGCTCAGATCCTACCACTTCCTCCACATTGGATCATTCACTAGACTCATTCTCCACGGCTCTCAGGAATCCTTCTTTCAGATCCCTGATATACTTCCTCTCACACAAGGGACTTTTGGTCAAACCAGACTTCAGTAATAGTCCTCTGTAATTATAGTATGCTCCACAGAGAAGCCCCACTATTTGGCCTCCCCTGTCCTCCTCTCCTAGTGTCTTGCAAAGAAAGGCAATTTGACACTCCCTGCCACACTACACCTTATATTTCCCTCCAAATCTGAGGAACACCTGCTACCCAGAGATTCCCATATTAGCCCAACCCTCATTTCTAAACAGGGACCCAAGATGTTCCTCCTGTTTACACAAGCCAGGAACATTTACATAAGAACATAGGAACATAAGATATGCCATACTGGGTCAGACCAAGGTCCATCAAGCCCAGTATCCTGTTTTCAACAGTGGCCAATCTAGGTCACAAGTACCTAGCAGCAGGGGCGGCCCAAGGGGGGTGCGGGGCCATGTGCGGAGACTCGGTGCGGGGCCCCATTTGCATAAATATTTGCATAATGTTACCATACACTAACTTTTAGTAAACATGCCTCTTAATGAGTATATGGATAAAGAAAGACTAAAAGGTTTCTACATTACTATAATCCAGTACCAACCGCCAGGCACATTAGGAACTACTACAAACACTGCCCATTTAGAACCCATAGCAAACCCGCCGTATCCTAACAGCACTACCAGGACTCACAAAGCACCATACCCTAACTATCAAAAGGCAACACTGCAAATATTAAACCAATACATTTCAGAGAACAATAATACATGACCTACTGGGGAAAGAACAAGTGGCAATGTCAAATAGGAATTACATAAACAGTATACCTCAGCTCAGTTACACATGCAGAACATAGACCATCACCAAACAAGGAATCACAATTTAGGAACAGGAAGACCATAATTAAACTGGGAACCCCAAAAGCCAAACTTGGAATATACAACAACACTGTAGAAATAAAACTATAAATTAATTTCCTCTTGTACTAAACAAAGCGCAAAAATTAATGATGCACATTTCCCAGAGCTGACATATTCCAGTTAATAAATTCAAAATAAAGAGATATTTTTCTACCTTTTGTGCATTTTTTTTCAGTTGCAATTGTTCCAGCCACTTTCTTCTGGTTTCTTCGTGTCTTCTGCTAACTCTCCATCTGCTGTCCATTTGTCCTTTCTTCTGTCTTGCTTTTTTTTTTTTCCATTCTCTCTCTACATCTGCTTTAACATGCTAATCTTTCTCCTTTTGCTCTTTCCTCATTCCTATTTCATCCACTCAAATTTTATCCCTCCATCCTCAATCCCCACTTACTCTCCCAATATCCGGCCAATTGTAGATTTGTTTCCCTCCCATGCAAAATATTTTTCCCTCTCCATTTCACTCTCCCAGCTCCATCCCATTTTAATCCTCCCCCAACATCAGCTCCTTTCTAGTTCCAGCCCCACCCAGCATCTGCTCCCTTCTTGTCCCTGCATCAGCCCATTTCCAGTCCTAGTCCCCCATCAGCCCATTTCCAATCCTATCCTAGCCCCACCATCAGCCCATTTCCAGTCCTAGCTCCCCCATCCATTTCCAGTCCTATCCGAGTCCATCCATCAGTTCATTTCCAATCCCAGCCCCTCATCAGCCCATTTCCAGTCCTATCAGTTCCTCCATCAGCTCATTTCCAATCCCAGCCCCCCATCAGCTCATTTCTATTCCTTTCCTAGCCCCACCATCAGCCCATGTCAAATCCTAGCTCCCCTCCACTCAGCCCATTTCCAATCCAAGCCCCCCATGAGCCTACTTCCAGTTCTAGCCCCTCCATGAGTCCATTTCCATTCAAGCCCCCACCACAGCCCATTTCCAACCTTAGCACCCCCAACAGCCCATTTCCAGTCCTATCCTGGCCCCTCCATCAGCCCATTTCCTGTCCTAGCCCCCCCCCCCCACTCAGCCCATTTCCAGTCCTAGCTCCCTCTCCTCACAGCCCATTTCCATTCCAAGCCCCCCTCCCCATCAGCTATTTGCAGTTCAAGCCCCCTTTCCACTCAGCCCATTTCCATTCCAAGCCCCTGTCCCCATCAGCTATTTGCCGTTCAAGCCCCCCTTCCACTCAGCCCATTTCCAGTCCTAGCAACCCCCCATCCCATTACCAATCCTAGCTCCCCCATCAGCCCACTTCCAGTCCGAACCCCCTATAGCCCATTACCAGTCCTAACCCCCCATCAGCCCACTTCCAGTCCGAACCCCCTATAGCCATTACCAGTCCTAACCCCCCCATCAGCCCACTTCCAGTCCTTACCCTCCCATCAGCCCATTTTCAGTCTTACCCCCCCCCCATCAACCCATTACCAGTCCTAACCCATCAGCCACTTGTAGTCTTAGCCCCCCCATAGCCCAGTACCAGTCCTAACCCCCCCAGCCCATTACCAGTCCTAACGCCCCCCACAGCCCATTACCAGTCCTAACCCCCTATCAGCCTACTTGTAGTCTTAGACCCCCATAGCCCATTACCTGTTGTAACCCCCCCATCAGCCCATTACCTGTCCTAACCCCCCCATAGCCCATTTCCAGTCCTAATCCCCCCATGAGCCCACTTGTAGTCGTAGCCCCCCATAGCCCATTACCTGTCATAACTTCCCCCATCAGCCCATTTCCAGTCTTAGCCCCTCCATAGTCTATTACCTGTCCTAACCCCCCATAGCCCATTCCCAGTCTTAACCCCCCCCATCAGCCCACTTCCAGTCCGAACCCCCTATAGCCCATTACCAGTCCTAACCCCCCCCTATCAGCCCATTTACAGTCCTTACCCCCTCCCTCCCTCCCTATTTACAGTCCTTACCCCCTCCCCATCAGCCCATTTACAGTCCTCCCCCCCTCAGCCCATTTACAGTCCTCCCCCCTCTCCCCATCAGCCCATTTACAGTCCTTACTCCCTCCCCCCTCCCCATCAGCCCTTTTACTTTCCTTAACCACCCCCTCCCTCCCTCCCCATCAGCCCATTTACAGTCCTTACCCCCCCCTCGCCATCAGCCCATTTACAGTCCTTATCCCCCCCTCCCTCCCTCCCCATCAGCCCATTTACAGTCCTTACCCCCCTCCCTCCCTCCCCATCAGCCCATTTACAGTCCTTACCCCCCCCCTTCCCCATCAGCCCATTTACAGTCCTTACCCCCTCCCTCCCTCCCCATCAGCCCATTTACAGTCCTTACTCCTTCCCTCCCTCCCCCCCATCAGCCCATTTACAGTCCTTACCCCCCCCCTCTCCCCATCAGCCAATTTACAGTCCTTACCCCCCCCATCAGCCCATTTACAGTCCTTATCCCCCTCCCTCCCTCCCCATCAGCCCGTTTACAGTCCTTACCCCCCTCCCTCCCTCCCCATCAGCCCATTTACAGTCCTTACCCCCCCCTTCCCCCTCCGCCCATTTACAGTCCTTACCCCCTTCCCTACCTCCCCCTCAGCCCATTTAAACTCCTTACCCCCTCCCTCCCTCCCTCCCCCCCCCATCAGCCCATTTACAGTCCTTACCCCCCCCCCCCAGCCCAGCTAAGTTTAAAAAAAAAAAGACCCAGAAACCAGCTGCTGCTGCCGCTGCCGCCGTGGCAGCGGCAGAATGGAGAATCCCGTGGGGCCCCCCTGTCCGGCAGTCTTTTATGCGGCCTCAGCGCGGGCTTTTCAGAGCCGCGCGAAGGGAGAGTTTCCCTTTCTCGCGGCTCTGTTAATCCCGCCGCGGGGGGTGTGGGATTTGCCATCAGCCCCGCCGGGGGTTTTACAGAGCTGCGAGAAGAGAAGCTCTCTCTCTTCGCGCAGCTCTGACAGCCGACGGAGGCCACAGAGAAGACTGCCGGACAGGGGGGCCCCGCGGGATTCTCCATTCTGCCGCTGCCACGGCGGCAGCGGCAGCAGCAGCAGCCGGTTTCTGGGGTTTTTTTTTTTAAACTTAGTTGGGCTGATTGGGGGGGGGGGTGGTAAGGACTGTAAATGGGCCCCGCGGGATTCTCCATTCTGCCGCTGCCACGGCGGCAGCGGCAGCCATAGCCGGTTTATGATTTTTTTAAAACTTTAATGGGATGCAAGATGTTTTTTGCGCGGGGCCCCCTGAAACGCGGGGCCCTGTGCAAAAAACATTCTTGCTCAATGGACGGGCCGGCCCTGCCTAGCAGATTCCCCAAAAGACACAGGTTCCACAATGCTTGTATTGGGTCAAGCAGTGATATCCTGGGTCCCTTCTTAATAATGGTTTATGGACCTTTCCTCCAGGAACTTGTCCAAACCTTCTTTAAACCCAGCTACACTAACAGCCTTTACTACATCCTCCGGTAACAAATTCCAGAGTTTGATTACACGTTGAGTGAAAATATATTTTCTTTTATTAGTCTTAAATAGTTTACCCTGTAGCTTCATTGCATGTCCCCTAGTCTTTCTATATTCTGATAATGTAAATAATCGATCTACGTTTTCCCGTTCCACTCCGTTCATTCATTTATAGACTTCTATCATATCTCCCCTCAGCCATCTCTTTTCCAGGTTAAAGAGCCCTAACCTTTTTAGCCTTTCTTCATAGGGGTATCCTTCCATCCCTTTTACCATTTTGGTGGCTCTTCTCTGAACCTTTTCTAATAACATGTTATCCACAATGACGCCTAAATCGTTTTCCTGGGTGGTGGTTCCTAATGTGGAACCTTGCATTGTGTAACCATAGTTTGGGTTGTTCTTCCCTAGGTGCATAACTTTGCACTTGTCCACATTAAATTTCATCTGCCATTTTGATGCCCAGTCTTCCAATTTATCAAGATCCTCTTGCAATTTTACACAATCCTTTTTGGTTTTAATAACTTTAAATAGTTTTGTGTCATCTGCAAATTTGATAACCTCACTAGTTATTCCCTTTCCCAGGTCATTTATGAATATGTCAAAAAGCAGCGGACCCAGCGCAGATCCCTGGGGTACACCACTATTTACCTTTCTCCATTGGGAAAATTGGCCATTTAGCCCTACCCTCTGTTTTCTATCTTGTAACCAGTTCCTGATCCACAATAATACACTGTCTCCTATCCCATGACTCTTTAGTTTTGCTAAAAGTCTCTGATGAAGGACCTTGTCAAAGGCTTTCTGAAAGTCCAAATACACTATTTCAACTGACTCACCTTTGTCTACCTGTTTATTCACACCTTCAAAAAAACATAACAGATTAGTAAGATAAGATCTTCCTTGTCTAAAGCCATGTTGGCTGTCTCGCATTAAGCCATGACTATCTACATGTTCAGCAATTTTGTTCTTTATGATGGTTTCTACCATTTTTCCCGGTACTGACACTGACGTCAGGCTCACCGGTCTGTAGTTTCCCAGATCACCACTGGAACCCTTTTTAAAAACTGGTGTTACGTTCGCCATCTTCCAATCTTCAGGTATTACAGATGATTTCAATGATAGTTAACAGATCACTAATAGCAGGTCTGCAATCTCACATTTCAGTTCTTTCAACACCCTTAGATGTATACCATCCGGCCCAGGTGATTTGCTACTCTTTAGTTTATCTAATAGTTGTAATACATCTTCCCGAGGTATCGATATTTCCTTCAATTCTTCCACACCTTTAAATACCACTTCGGTCATGAATTCAACCATTGCTGAGCAGGAGTAATTGGGCATTGCTTCTGCTCCCACTATCCACAAATGACCCCCAGTAAGTTCAGGGTTGGGGATTGGGGGTGGAAAGGGGGTAGTCTGCCAGTAGGGGCAACTCTTAGGTGGGGTTATGGTTGTTTGTGAGATTTGGGTAGAGGGCATTCTATTGAAGGGGCTCTTGTGGAGAAGGGGCTTGCAGCTGTCTGGGGAGGGCACCTTGGCCTATGTGTATCTGTGGAGGATCAGGGATGAGAGCTGCTTCAAGGGAGATTGAGAGGTGAGAGCTGCTTCAGGAGGTGTTTGGGGGTATCGGAGCTGCTTCAGGAAGAGGGGGGCTTGGACATTGTGCTTTGGGATGGAGGCAGGCAGCCATCGGGATGGGGGTCAACCTTAGCATTGACATCTGTCCCTGCCGGAAGGCACTTATTCATGCCTAGGGGCAGGTTCAAATGTTGATGTCTAAACTGGCAATGAGATATGGATTCCCTGCATCAAATGGGGAATCTGCACTGTAGGTCGCCCAAACCATTCCCTCTTCCCATCCCTACCACTTTTTCAAAGAAAGTACACACGGTGAGCATTTCCCCATCAGAAAAATGCCTCTTTTAAAATGGCATTTATACATGTGTGCCAATCTGCATGTGTCAATGCTGCTTTTTAGATATGGGAATGTTTCTGAACCTAATCACTAATCAACTTAGCATGCTTTAATCCATTAATTAGTGCACATAAAATCAATTTGGCTCACACTATGGATCCCCTATTAAAAAGAAATGTGTGAAACTAAAAGAAAAACATCTGAAAATTGTGAAAAATGTTTGAAAAAAATGAAAACTACAATTTTTCTTCCCTGTGCACATCCTTATTCTTTCACAGTGCACTTTACTGTACCCTAGAGGAGTGCGGTCATGGAGGAGGAGCAGTTAGCTCTATTGTAAATATCTTGAAGAACTTTCCATCCCCCTTCCCTTAATATGACAGTGGAGCCAAGGCGTTGCACCTCAGGAATTGTGCAGAGAGGGGCGTGCCAAAATGGCGTGGCAACAGAGCGTACAACATGATGCTATTGGTTTCTGAATACAGTATTATTATGTTATTCATGTAAATTGATGTTGGTGCACATTCAATTATGTGTTGTTTGCCAGGGAGTCTAATTTCTGTCCTTTGGGGATGACCTAGCTGCAGGAAGATGAAAGGTGTAAAGGCAGAGCATAGGTATATATACAGAATAGATTGTTTGGATGTTTCTTTGGTGTCAGAATGAAACTTATATTTAGGATGATTATTCTGGATTGAAGACTGCAAATGGTGTCTCTGACAGAAACATGGATTATTGAGTGTAATTCTCAGACATTTTATTTTATATGTCTCATGGAATAACCCTCAGTTGGGGAAGAAAGTGTGTGTGTGGGGGAGGGATAATAATTGTATGTGGCTCTTTTTTGTATTCGATTACTCGAATGTGCACAGCTTCAGTAGAGTAAGTCTTGGTTAATTCAAGTGAACAAATGTTGGGCTTTTTACTGTTTGCTAATTTACCGATCTCCAGATAACAATGCATTGGCTCTATTGGAGATTTTAGAAAAAGTCTGTATTTGCTGGCATTTGAGGATTTTAATATTCCAGTTAATAAGACTGTTCATCAACTGGAATGAACTTTGGAAACCATTTTAGAAACATCTGGATGTGTAAATAGTGACATCTGCACATCTAGATTGAATAAACCTCTCAATATCAATTTCAGAAAGCTGCTATAAGAACGTGTATATCTCCTGGGACACAGAGAGTTAAAGGGGCATGGTGGGGAGTGATGAGGGCATGGTTTGGGAGTGCCCCAAACACAAATCTGTACTTACCATTTTATAATGGGAAGTCATGTCTAGATTTAAAAAAAAATCCATGCTGGCTTGTGCACTTGTCCCAAGGCATGTGTAAGTCCCAGCTCTCAGTTAAAATCTGGGTTCCCAAGAAAAGGGAAGAAGCAAAAACTGACAGCAATCCCAAACTTCCCCTCTCCAACTCTCCCATATATTCACCATACTTTCTCCACCACCCTGGGATCCCCAGATCCTTCCTTGGAGCTCCCTTACATAACAATGACCCACTCCCACCCCTCTTCCCAACCCCCTTATTTGGCAGCTTGATCCCTAGTGGTAGTACAAGACTACTGCTAAGGGTCAGAGGTGTCATTTTGATCCCAAGAGCCAGGTAGGCTAGCTCAGGATCACTCCTACCCTCTGCTAGATACCAACAAGACCCCCCAGTAAGAGTTGGGAGTTGGGGGTGGAGAGGAGGTCATTGGTATGTCATGGGGGTCCAGGGGAGGATAATGGGTTTCAGGGGATGGAGGAGGAGTTATGGTGGATGTCAGATGGTCCAGAGAGGTCAGGGTAGCTGTCAGTGGGGCTTTGAGGGAGGGTGAGGGTGTATGAGGTGCTGTCAAGAGGTCTGAGTGGGTGGAGGGGGTACGGTGGGTGTCAGGGAGAATCTGAGAGGGGAATCTCAAACCACCAATGACACCCTTACCAGATAGAAGCCTGACTTCAGGCCCACTGCTATCTGTATGGCTGTATCAACACAAAGCTACAGTATGTGATGAAGACATTCTTTTTTCAATGTCTCCATTTCAGAAATTGGTACTCCTACTGGACATGCCAACAAATGGATGAGCACTACTGCACTGCCTTCTAGGTATTTTACAAAAGGTTCTACATTGAACAGAGCCTTTTGTAAAGTACAGGGGGACAGAGCACATCCTAGTCTGGATGTCTCAATTCCCCTCTCCATGACCTATCTAAAATGGGCCCTTTTTTTTGTCTTAGGGCACCTTGAAGGCATCTTAATTTAGGGCACCTTAAAAGTGCCTTAACTTAGGGCACCTGAAGTTAGGGCACCCTAACTCAAGGTGCCCAAGGGTGCTCTAAAGTGGTTTAAGGTGACAAGCATGCACCTTGAGACATGGAAATGGCTGTAACCTAAACACTGGATAGAGCACCAAGGAATGTCAATGTAAAGGTGATTGAAGGAAGGACAGGTGGGAGTTTATGGACCTGCCATATGGGTGGGCACCCTATGTTGCAGCCATTAAAGTGGACGAGCATGTGGGAGGCAGCTGTACCAATGCACAGGGTGGTGCCAATGTAAAGGGCTGCAATGTCAGTGAGAAGGCATAGGATAGAGAAGATGTGTACCCCAGAGGAGGCAGAAGTGGATGTTTGCAGCGACAGGTGGACAGAGTAGTGGTAGTGACGTACAGATCAGGCACAAGACAGGTGAGTGCAAAGAGCTGAAATGCAGAAAAGAGTACCAGTGTAGTTCATGGAGTAGCAGCCTACACAAGAAAACATGACTGTATACAGCCGACAAAGCAGATAGATGAGACGATGAATGGATGGCACCTGAGGAGAGGGTGTTATGGGCTGACAGCACCGATCTGCAGAGCCCTGACTGTTACAGACATGAAAATGATCTGAGTAGCATACTCACAAAAAGAACAGAGGGGAACCACACCCCTGTATCCTGCTTATGAAGACATTGCACTAACCAGTAGGCTACACTTCCATACCTCACTCCATACTGATGGCTGGATACAAAGAGACTGCAGGTCACTGCCTAAAATGTCTGCTGTGTGTGCCAGCAAAGGGTAGACCCATCAGTACCCATGATGCAGTGCATATGACGAACATCAATCTACAACTGATCCCCAAATGGAGAATGCACATATCCATCACCTCAGCTCAGTAAGATGCACTTACAGTGTGTGATACAACCACAGAGCAGCTACAAACCGTGCTACTGAATGGTTTCTGCGGTTACCCTGAGGGTGAGGATGGATGCCCAGCACCAGGACCCCAGTACCTGCTGTTCTAGAAATGGTCTCTGCTGCCCATGCTACAGATTCTTATCACTGCTAATGTGTGATGGGTATTGTCTGTGGTGTGATTATATTAGTCACCTCGTGTTCTACAGCATGTGCCTGTCTGATAGGGACCCGCCTAGGATAGTGCATGTGAATACCCAGTGTTACAATGTTGATGCCATGTCTGTTAACTACCTGGGGAGGGTAACAGCTGAACCTGCATAGGGTTGTTAGGAGGGACCTACTGTCCCTAACAGCACTACTGGGCATAGGCCTGCACTGCCTCACTTCCCAACCACCTAGGTCTAGTATTCACCCACAAGCAAACATAGACTGCATCTGCTGCCCACCACTTAGTTTACCAGCCTTGTGCCAACTGCTGATAGTTCACTGGTCAGTACACATTGTATGTGCACAGAGAAACCATGTGCACCCATGCTTGGGATATACAGCATGGACACCCAGCAGTTGGTTCAGTGATCAGGCCCCCAGAACAGGAAGTTCACCCACATCACTAGAACCAGACACTATATAGCATGAGTGAGTGTCCTCCCAGCATGACGTGCTGTGGCTACCCGGTCCTTGCAGGTGGCAGTTGGGCGCTACAATATCCCAACCATCGATCCACCCCTGTTGCAGACACATCCTGGCCAATCTGCCCTGTTTCAGCCCATACCCACAATGCTTTGCTGCTCATCATGCATATTTGCAGGCTAATGCTGGAAACAGCTTAACACTGTGAGGCTCAGTGAGGAGTAGAAAGCCTCAAAACAATGGATAGACATGCACACACAAATACTCGTATCAACACACTGTGCAAAAATGGGGATGGTTGGCATTCCTGCCTGCCACTCTGGTCCCAATCTCAGCTCAGGAATTGTTAAGGTGTGCAGGAGCTAGTAGTGCGCTCTGATGTTAATGTCCGCTCAGTATACCGGTGCTGTCAGCCTGACTCTCCATCTAGCTGAGGATAGTGGAGCCTATCTGTGTAGGTGTTTGTACCCTTGTTGGCCGATTCATTGGGGATTGCACATGTTGATGTAGTACCTGCACTGTGGGATAAAATCTAGCTACGGGGACATGCACTGCATGATCCACAGCCAGGACCCAAGTCTGTGACTTTCTGTTCTTATGCACACCAACTGCGTGTAGTGTACGGCAGTGCTGCCACATGGTCACATCAGTCCCTGGGGCTGATATGCTTCCCATCAGACAGACCTTGGCACATGTTGCACTGCACATGGCACACTGGAGCAGGACATGGCCTTGGTTTGCTGCAGGTGGGTGCCACTGTCCCCTCTGCCAACACTCCCCATGCCATGCTGACATACCCATGTGCTGTCAGTGTTGGTGGTGTGCAGCCCCAGGTCATCCATGTGGGTTTGTGGGTGCCTAGGGCGCCTAGGGGGGGGATACATGGATGACCACGCATCCCACCCACAACCATCTGCCTCTCCAGGGACTCCATCACCACCTGCCAATGTTATGTCTCTTCAATTTGGGGAAGAGACGACTGAGGGGTGTTATGTTAGATGTCTAGAAAATATTGCCTGGAGTGGAATGGGTAAACATAGGTCGATTTTTTTATGCCATCAAAATGTAGAAAGACTAGGGGAAACACAATGCGGCTACAGAGTAACCCATGTAGGACTACTAGGTGAAGATATTTTTTCAGTCAACTTGTTAGTGTAACTGGGTTTAAAAAATATTTGGACAGGTTCCTGGGGAGGGTTCATAAACCATTGTTAAAGAGGACCCGGGATATGCACTGCTTACCCCATTACAAGCATTGAGGATCCTGTGTGTCTTTTGAGGAAACTGCTAGGCAACTATGACCTAAATTGGCCACTGTTGGACATAGGATACTGGGCATGACAGACCTTGGTCTGACACAGTCTGGCATATTTTCAGATCCTATGTGCTTATGTGCCACCTAGGCAATTGCCTAGTATGCCCTGTGCACCAGCAGCCCCCACTGCAAGATCCACATGCACCTTCGTTTGCCTCATTTGCGCCATCAGCATAGGGGTATGTTTACTAAACTACGATAATGTCACCAGCGTTAAGTGCAGCGTTAAGGTACCTGAAACCATAAAAAGCAATGGGCAGGTAGGGGGGTGTTCCCTCGAAAAGGGAGCAATGGGTGTCATGGCTGTTTGGCATAACAAAAGAACAAAAAACCCAAAAAAAGAACAAGAGGGAACTGAACCCATGACCCTTGACTTGGGAGATATCAGTACTAACCAGTAGGCTACAACTCCATAGCACTTTGAGCTGCTGTCTGCTGCATACAGAAGGATGATGTGTTGGGACAGCAGCTTAGAGGGGTTTTCCCATGGCTGATGTGCAGTCCTATATTAATCTGAGACCTATTCTTCCTCTCAGATTCTGTTTCTGTTTTGTGCTCCAGTATTTTCTACCATATGCATGTTGATGTTAGGATGGAGTGATCATTTCTTATCTCTTGATATAGAAAGACTGCAGGTCACACAACGACATGTCTGCTGTGGTTACCAGGATAGGGTTAACCCACCAGTACCCATGATGCAATGCACATGCAGATTAGCAGTGGGGTGGCCCAAGGGGGGATGCGGGGCCATGGGCGGTGTGGGGCCTCATTTGCATAAATATTTGCATGATGTTACCATACATTAACTTTTAGTAAACATGCCTCTTAATGATTGTATGGATAAAGAAAGACTAAAAGATTTCTACATTACTATAATCCAGTGCCAACCGCCAGGCACATTAGGAACTACTACAAACACTGCCCATTTAGAACCCATAGCAAACCCACTGTATCATAACAGCACTACCAGGACTCACAAAGCACCAGACCCTACCTTTCAAAAGGCAACACTGCAAATATTAAACCAATACATTTCAGAGAATAACAATACATGACCTACTGGGGAAAAAAAAACAAGGGCAGTGTTAAATAGCAACTACATAAACAGAATACCTCAGCTCAGTTACACATGCAGAACATAGACCATCACCAAATGAGGAATCACAATTTAGAAACAGGAAGACAATAATTAAACTGGGAACCCCAAAAGCCAAACTTGGAATGTGCAACAACACTGTAGAAATAAAACTATAAATTAATTTCCTCTTCTACTAAACAAAGCACAGACGTTAATGATGCACATTTCCCAGAGCTGACATATTCTAGTTAATAAATTCAAAATAAAGAGATATCTTTCTACCTTTTGTGCATTTTTTTTTCAGTTGCAATTGCTCCAGCCACTTTCTTCTGGTTTCTTCATGTCTTCTGCTAACTCTCCATCGTCTGCTGTCCATTTGTCCTTTCTTCTCTCTTCTAGTTTTTTTTTCCATTCTCTCTCTACATCTGCTTTAACATACTAATCTTTCTCATTTTGCTCTTTCCTCATTCCTATTTTATCCAGTCAAATTTTACCCCTCCATCCTCAATCCCCACTTACTCTCCCAATACCCGGCCAATTGTAGATTTTTCTTCCCTCCCACACAAAATATTTTTCCCCTCTCCATTTCACTCTCCCAGCCCCATCCCATTCTAATCCTCTCCCAAATCAGCTCCCTTCTAGTTCCAGCCCCACCCAGCATCTGCTCCCTTCTAGTCCCTGCATCAGCCCATTTCCAGTCCTAGCCCCCTATCAGCCCATTTCCAGTCCTAGCTCCCCTGTCCATTTCAAGTCCTATCCAAGTCCCTTCATCAGCTCATTTCCAATACAAACCCCCCATCAGCCCATTTCTAGTCCTTTTCTAGCGCCATCATCAGCCCATGTCAAATCCTAGCTCCCCTCCACTCAGCCCATTTCCATCCAAGCCCCCTATGAGCCTACTTCCAGTTCTAGCCCCTCCATGTGTCCATTTCAATCCAAGCGCCCACCATAGCCCATTTCCAAACTTAGCTCCCCCCAACAGCCCATTTTCAGTCCTATCCTAGCCCCTCCATCAGCCCATTTCCTGTCCTAGCTCCCCCCACTCAGCCCATTTCCAGTCCTAGCTCCCTCCCCTCACAGCCCATTTCCATTCCAAGCCCCCCTCCTCATCAGCTATTTGCAGTTCAAGCCCCCCTTCCACTCAGCCCATTTCCATTCCAAGCCCCCCTCCTCATCAGCTATTTGCAGTTCAAGCCCCCCTTCCACTCAGCCCATTTCCATTCAAAGCCTCCCTCCCCATCAACTATTTGCAGTTCAAGCCCCCTTCCACTCAGCCCATTTCCATTCCAAGCCCCCATCCCCATCAGCTATTTGCAGGTCAAGCCTCCCCTTCCACGCAGCCCACTTCCAGTCCTAGCAACCCCCCCAACCCATTACCAGTCCTAACCCCCCCCCATCAGCCCACAGCACATTACCAGTCCTAACCCCATCAGCCCACTTCAAGTGCTAAACCCCCCTCCAGCCCATTACCAGTCCTAACCCCCCTCCCTCCCATCAGCCCAGGGAAAATTAAAACTTTAAAAAAAGCTGGCTGCTGCTGCTGCTGCCGCCACCTCAGCAGCGGCAGAATCGAGTGTCCCGCGGGGCCCCCCCTGCCTGGCAGAGCACTCCCTCCCTCCCTGCCTTTCTGCCTGCTTGCCTCAGTCCCTCTCCGCTTTGGCTTAGAGCTGCGAAGGGTGAGTTTCTCCCTCACGGCTCTGTTAAGCCCGCTGGGGCTTATGGGAAATTTCCCATCTGCCCCGGCGGGCTTAACAGAGTCACGAGGGAGAAGCTCTCCTTTTGCGTCTCTGAAAGCCGAAGTGGAGAGGGACTGAGGCAAGCAGGCAGGCAGGCACGGAGGGAGGGAGTGCTCTACCGGGCAGGGGGGGCCCCGTGGGATACTCGATTCTGGTGCTGCCGCAGCGGCGGCTGTGGCAGCAGCCAGCTTTTTTTTTTTTTTTTAATTTACTTTTAAAGCGGAATGTTCTTTGCACGGGGCCCCCTGAAACGCGGGGCCCTGTGCAAAAAATATTCTCGCTCAATGGACGGGCAGCCCTGGCTGTCACATTAACGCTGGAACAGTACCGCGAGTGAAAACCTGCCGGTAAATGCACATTTGTAGGAGAGAGAAACCATTTCCTGCCAGCAATGTATATCACAGGCAGAGAGCCCAAAAACAGTGATGGTAATGCTACATGTGCAGTAATAGCATAGTGCCAAAGTATGAAAGGGCACTATGGTGATGCTGTAAAGGGGGCTGCAGGTGGGACATGTAGGGGGGCAGGTGGGGTACAGGGAAGACCAGGCAGCCACCTAAGTGGCACAGAGGAACACAGAAAATGGAAAACAGCAGGACAGCGGCTGACCAAGGTCAAACTTGCCCAGTAGTCTGTGCTCCACAGTGTCCCACCTAGGGGAGACGTACCCTGCAGGTACCCCAAACATCGCACAGGAAACACAATGCCTGTAATGGGGCAAGCAGTGCACATCTGTGAACCACTCTAATAGGGGTCCACGTACTCACCCCAGGATACATCCCAAACTGTCCGAACACACAGCTATATGAACACCCGTCACACCAGCCCCTGGGAAGGACAGTGCAGGGAGCAGCCACGTGTTGCCTGACCCATGTATACACCCAGCAGTCCAAAGTAACCGCCTTGATTACAGGAGAAGGCGGTATATAAATCCTTTAAAATAAATAAAGTGGATGCACTGTACCTGCATTGCTAGGATGTTGAATGCTTTTATGACTGTGCAAATTGGTTGGAGAAAGATGTTGAATATTAAGGAAGAAAGGGTGGAACATTGTGGGGCTCCTTGGGTTTGACTGTATGGGGCAGATTTGGAGGAGCCTGTTCTTACTTGTAGCTGCTGGTCTGAACCAGGTGAGAGGAGTGTCTGTTAGACCAAATGCTTGCAGTCACTGGATGATTAGGTTGTATGGTATGGAGTCAAATGTTACTTTTATGTCTCAGAAAACAAGTGTGAAATCAGTGTGAGGTTTGTCAGTGCCCTTAATGAGATTGTCTAGTAAGGCGGTCATTAGAGATTCCACTTCATGGTGTGGTCTGAATCCATATTGTTCATTGCCGAATCAGAGATGTGTTTCTATATGATCCTGGAGTTGTTAATAGAATATTTTTTCTAGTATTTTAGCCATTAAGGGGAGGCTGACTATGGGCCTATAGGAGGTTGTTGATTGATATTGTTTCATGTCCCTTTTCTTACAGGGTGCATAGAGGCTGTTTTGAGTTCTGGTGGTATATATACTTGTTGCAGAGAAAACTGGGTAATTTTTAGGATTGTTGGAGTGAATTCCTGTCTTGCAAGCTTGATCCAGCTGACTGGACATGGGTCAAGTGGTGAAGTGATTGTGTTGATGCTTGTGATGATTTTATCTAAGGAGTCATGTGTGATATTTCTGAATTAATTCCATCTGTTCTGATTCTGTATCTTGCTGATCTGTTGTAGAAATAAAAGTGTTTGTACCATTGTTGTGAGATGAGGTTAGTGTCTGGAAGTGGTCTGCCATTATCTGTGGGGTGAGGTTGTTTTTTTCTGTTTGCTGTGTTATGTCTTTACTTAGGGGTATGTTTACTAAACCGTCTTAATGTGCGCTCTGCCACGTTATCGTGCGATAAGGTACCTTATCGCGCAATAATGGTGCTTTATCGGACGCAGAGGTACCTGAGCGTGCGATAACGCGCACAGCGGCGCAAATGAGCGCTGAGGGTGGAGAAAGGCTCCCGGAGGACGGAGTAAGACTCCCCAGGGGCGGAGAGAGAGGGTCAATAGGCAGAGAGTGGGAGGGGAGAGGCTCCCTGCACACTAATGCTGTGAAATTCGAGGCTGAAAACTAAAGCAAGTGAAACCCTGATGTTAGAGCTGATTTAAAGGGAAAAGAAACCATTTCCGTCAGCAAAGTACAGCAAAATCAGGGAAACCCACAAAAAGTGATAAGTGTGATACATGTGCACAGAACAAAAGGGCAAATAAACAGTGAAAATGACCAGCAGAAAATGTAATAAAAACATAACCACGCTGGCCAGTAGTGATTTTAATGGGAAACATAAAAAAAAACTCCCAAGAAAGCTCCATAAAAAAGATATGAATTTTGGAAGGGTCTATGCTCCGTCCCCATACAAGGTGAATGAGCCCACAGTGAAATTGCGCTGAGCAGGGTTTTCCCTCTCCATTGGGCATGTTTCCTATAGCGTGCACATGTTCCGCAACAGCAGGGCGGGCATGTCGGAATGGGCAACTGGACAGATGCTTGAAAAGGGGACACAGAGGACTGCAGGCGGCACATGCTGTGGTGCAGCTGGGCCACAGTGAGGACTAGGGTGATGCCTAGGTGGCCCATAGGAATGCTGAAACAGTAGTGCAGCCAGACAGCAACTGATGAGGGCCCAATATGGGCATGAGTGTGCTTCCCACAGTGTCACAGGGAATAGTACCCAGCAGGTACCCCCAAGGGCACAGAACATTGGCAGGCGGCGCTGGGGGAAGAGTGGACAGCTATGCAGGCACCCCTACCCCAGAACCCGCACCATAGGCAGCCACCTACCCACACACTGAATGGCCTGAGACTGCGCTCCAGCAGCACCACCAGCAGAAGGGCATGTCAGCAGGGTGGCAGAGGGGTACTGGTGGTGGAGGGGGCAGTGGCAGCTGCCCAAAGCAGACCATGGCCTAGCCCTGTGTAGGTGGGTGCCATGCACTGCAACAGACAGGCCCTGTCTGATGAACAATCATGGTATCACCAGGGAATGCACCATCACTGTGGCAACACGGTGGTGCAGTGCACACAGCCAGTGTGCTCAGAAGCAGTAAGTCACAGGTTTGAGTCCCAGCTGTGGTTCCTGCCAACCCAGTCCCCTTATTTTACCCACTACTAAAACGTGCTAATACAGACAGAACCTCTATTGCAGATGACGTAAACATGCCCAAAACACCTACATTTTACCCTACAGAGCACAGACACCATAAACATGCGCATTACCTAGAGCAGAGTCTCCCAAATGCAGTCCTGGAGGGCCAAACACCATTCAGGTTCCATGTTGCCTCTAATAAATATGGCTGTGCTGCATTTCTATGCACCGCCCCCATGGTATGCAGATGTATCTCATGCATATTCATTAGGGACAGCATGAAAACCCGAACAGTGTTTCGCCCTTCAGGACTGGAGTTGGGAACCTCTGCCCTAGAGCAGCGGCCAACAGGGGCAGACACACACACACCCACAGGCTCCATTATCCCAAGCCTCCTGGAGAGGCAGGATGTTGGGCCCTGCATTCATCTCCCAATACTAGCACTTGC